>JARJEI010000005.1:7243206-8443206 GCA_029955415.1 Lottia scabra
AAAATGGGTCGTTCGCATATGAAACGAACCAGCGCTTAATGGCCTATCTTTTCAAACCCCAAATTGAGGCGATAAATTAACACTGGGAGCTTGTAGCGCCCCTCAAACATTTTGTCCGGTAGGGTAGGGCTTCGCAGGGGGGTTAAATCTGTATAAAGGCAATTCTTGGTGGTGATATATGCCCAAATATATCAGTTGTGCACAAAAAAACCATTTGTAAGATGAAAAAAAGTGTTTGAATTTTTGAAAAAAAATTAAGGGTTTTGTGGGGTTTCGATCCCGGGCCTATCTAAGGGTGGCTCCAGCACGCTAACCGCTTCGCCACCGCGACTTGAGAGGAGGTTCGCCAGAGTAAGCCGTGACCCTGACTCCTGAGGGGGATAAACGCCCTATTTCTGAAGCCATTCACGTTTTAGCACAAAACTGTCAAATTGTGATCAAAAATGGGTCGTTCGCATATGAAACGAACCAGCGTTTAATGGCCTATCTTTTCAACCCCAAATTGAGGCGATAAATTAACACTGGGAGCTTGTAGGGCCCCTCAAACATTTTGTCCGGTAGGGTAGGGCTTCGCAGGGGGGTTTAAATCTGTATAAAGGCAATTCTTGGTGGTGATATATGCCCAAATATATCAGTTGTGCACAAAAAACCATTTGTAAGATGAAAAAAGTGTTTGAATTTTTGAAAAAAAATTAAGGGTTCTGTGGTGTTTCGATCCCGGGCCTATCTACGGGTGGCTCCAGCACGCTAACAGCTTCGCCACCGCGACTTGAGAAAAGGTTCGCCAGAGTAAGCCGTGACCCTGACTCCTGAGGGGGATAAACGCCCTATTTCTGAAGCCATTCACGTTTTAGAACAAAACTGACAAATTTTGATCAAAAATGGGTCGTTCGCATATGAAACGAACCAGCGTTTAATGGCCTATCTTTTCAACCCCAAATTGAGGCGATAAATTAACACTGGGAGCTTGTAGCGCCCCTCAAACATTTTGTCCGGTAGGGTAGGGCTTCGCAAGGGGGTTAAATCTGTATAAAGGCAATTCTTGGTGGTGATATATGCCCAAATATATCAGTTGTGCACAAAAAACCATTTGTAAGATGAAAAAAGTGTTTGAATTTTTGAAAAAAAATTAAGGGTTCTGTAGGGTTTCGATCCCGGGCCTATCTACGGGTGGCTCCAGCACGCTAACCGCTTCGCCACCGCGACTTGAGGGAAGGTTCGCCAGAGTAAGCCGTGACCCTGACTCCTGAGGGGGATAAACGCCCTATTTCTGAAGCCATACACATTTTAGCACAAAACTGACAGATTGTGATAAAAAATGGGTCGTTCGCATATGAAACGAACCAGCGTTTAATGGCCTATCTTTTCAACCCCAAATTGAGGCGATAAATTAACACTGGGAGCTTGTAGCGCCCCTCAAACATTTTGTCCGGTAGGGTAGGGCTTCGCAGGGGGGTTAAATCTGTATAAAGGCAATTCTTGGTGGTGATATATGCCCAAATATATCAGTTGTGCACAAAAAAACCATTTGTAAGATGAAAAAAGTGTTTGAATTTTTGAAAAAAAATTAAGGGTTTTGTGGGGTTTCGATCCCGGGCCTATCTAAGGGTGGCTCCAGCACGCTAACCGCTTCGCCACCGCGACTTGAGAGGAGGTTCGCCAGAGTAAGCCGTGACCCTGACTCCTGAGGGGGATAAACGCCCTATTTCTGAAGCCATTCACGTTTTAGCACAAAACTGTCAAATTGTGATCAAAAATGGGTCGTTCGCATATGAAACGAACCAGCGTTTAATGGCCTATCTTTTCAACCCAAATTGAGGCGATAAATTAACACTGGGAGCTTGTAGGGCCCCTCAACATTTTGTCCGGTAGGGTAGGGCTTCGCAGGGGGTGTTAAATCTGTATAAAGGCAATTCTTGGTGGTGATATATGCCCAAATATATCAGTTGTGCACAAAAAACCATTTGTAAGATGAAAAAAGTGTTTGAATTTTTGAAAAAAATTAAGGGTTCTGTGGTGTTTCGATCCCGGGCCTATCTACGGGTGGCTCCAGCACGCTAACCGCTTCGCCACCGCGACTTGAGAGATGGTTCGCCAGAGTAAGCCGTGACCCTGACTCCTGAGGGGATAAACGCCCTATTTCTGAAGCCATTCACGTTTTAGCACAAAACTGACAAATTTTGATCAAAAATGTGTCGTTCGCATATGAAACGAACCAGTGTTTAATGGCCTATCTTTTCAACCCCAAATTGAGGCGATAAATTAACACTGGGAGCTTGTAGGGCCCCTCAAACATTTTGTCCGGTAGGGTAGGGCTTCGCAGGGGGGTTAAATCTGTATAAAGGCAATTCTTGGTGGTGATATATGCCCAAATATATCAGTTGTGCACAAAAAAACCATTTGTAAGATGAAAAAAGTGTTTGAATTTTTGAAAAAAAATTAAGGGTTCTGTGGTGTTTCGATCCCGGGCCTATCTACGGGTGGCTCCAGCACGCTAACCGCTTCGCCACCGCGACTTGAGAGGAGGTTCGCCAGAGTAAGCCGTGACCCTGACTCCTGAGGGGGATAAACGCCCTATTTCTGAAGCCATTCACGTTTTAGCACAAAACTGACAAATTTTGATCAAAAATGGGTCGTTCGCATATGAAACGAACCAGCGTTTAATGGCCTATCTTTTCAACCCCAAATTGAGGCGATAAATTAACACTGGGAGCTTGTAGCGCCCCTCAAACATTTTGTCCGGTAGGGTAGGGCTTCGCAGGGGGGTTAAATCTGTATAAAGGCAATTCTTGGTGGTGATATATGCCCAAATATATCAGTTGTGCACAAAAAAACCATTTGTAAGATGAAAAAAGTGTTTGAATTTTTGAAAAAAAATTAAGGGTTTTGTGGGGTTTCGATCCCGGGCCTATCTAAGGGTGGCTCCAGCACGCTAACCGCTTCGCCACCGCGACTTGAGAGGAGGTTCGCCAGAGTAAGCCGTGACCTTGACTCCTGAGGGGGATAAACGCCGTATTTCTGAAGCCATTCACGTTTTAGCACAAAACTGTCAAATTGTGATCAGAAATGGGTCGTTTGCATATGAAACGAACCAGTGTTTAATGGCCTATCTTTTCAACCCAAATTGAGGCGATAAATTAACACTGGGAGCTTGTAGGGCCCCTCAAACATTTTGTCCGGTAGGGTAGGGCTTCGCAGGGGGGTTAAATCTGTATAAAGGCAATTCTTGGTGGTGATATATGCCCAAATATATCAGTTGTGCACAAAAAACCATTTGTAAGATGAAAAAAGTGTTTGAATTTTTGAAAAAAATTAAGGGTTCTGTGGGGTTTCGATCCCGGGCCTATCTACGGGTGGCTCCAGCACGCTAACCGCTTCGCCACCGCGACTTGACAGAAGGTTCGCCAGAGTAAGCCGTGACCCTGATTCCTGAGGGGGATAAACGCCCTATTTCTGAAGCCATTCACGTTTAGCACAAAACTGTCAAATTGTGATCAAAAATGGGTCGTTCGCATATGAAACGAACCAGCGTTTAATGGCCTATCTTTTCAACCCAAATTGAGGCGATAAATTAACACTGGGAGCTTGTAGGGCCCCTCAAACATTTGTCCGGTAGGGTAGGGCTTCGCAGAGGGGTTAAATCTGTATAAAGGCAATTCTTGGTGGTGATATATGCCCAAATATATCAGTTGTGCACAAAAAACCATTTGTAAGATGAAAAAAGTGTTTGAATTTTTGAAAAAAATTAAGGGTTCTGTGGGGTTTCGATCCCGGGCCTATCTACGGGTGGCTCCAGCACGCTAACAGCTTCGCCACCGCGACTTGAGAGAAAGTTCGCCAGAGTAAGCCGTGACCCTGACTCCTGAGGGGGATAAACGCCCTATTTCTGAAGCCATTCACGTTTTAGAACAAAACTGACAAATTTTGATCAAAAATGGGTCGTTCGCATATGAAACGAACCAGCGTTTAATGGCCTGTCTTTTCAACCCCAAATTGAGGCGATAAATTAACACTGGGAGCTTGTAGCGCCCCTCAAACATTTTGTCCGGTAGGGTAGGGCTTCGCAGGGGGGTTAAATCTGTATAAAGGCAATTCTTGGTGGGTGATATATGCCCAAATATATCAGTTGTGCACAAAAAACCATTTGTAAGATGAAAAAAGTGTTTGAATTTTTGAAAAAAAAATTAAGGGTTTTGTGGAGTTTCGATCCCGGGCCTATCTACGGGTGGCTCCAGCACGCTAACCGCTTCGCCACCGCGACTTGAGAGAAGGTTCGCCAGAGTAAGCCGTGACCCTGACTCCTCAGGGGGATAAACGCCCTATTTCTGAAGCCATACACGTTTTAGCACAAAACTGACAAATTGTGATCAAAAATGGGTCGTTCGCATATGAAACGAACCAGCGTTTAATGGCCTATCTTTTCAACCCCAAATTGAGGCGATAAATTAACACTGGGAGCTTGTAGCGCCCCTCAAACATTTTGTCCGGTAGGGTAGGGCTTCGCAGGGGGGTTAAATCTGTATAAAGGCAATTCTTGGTGGTGATATATGCCCAAATATATCAGTTGTGCACAAAAAACCATTTGTAAGATGAAAAAAGTGTTTGAATTTTAAAAAAAATTAAGGGTTCTGTGGGGTTTCGATCCCGTTCCTATCTACGGGTGGCTCCAGCACGCTAACCGCTACGCCACCGCGACATGAGAGAAGGTTCGCCAGAGTAAGCCGTGACCCTGACTCCTGAGGGGGATAAACGCCCTATTTCTGAAGCCATACACGTTTTAGCACAAAACTGACAAATTTTGATCAAAAATGTGTCGTTCGCATATGAAACGAACCAGTGTTTAATGGCCTATCTTTTCAGACCCCAAATTGAGGCGATAAATTAACACTGGAGCTTGTAGGGCCCCTCAAACATTTTGTCCGGTAGGGTAGGGCTTCGCAGGGGGGTTAAATCTGTATAAAGGCAATTCTTGGTGGTGATATATGCCCAAATATATCAGTTGTGCACAAAAAACCATTTGTAAGATGAAAAAAGTGTTTGAATTTTTAAAAAAAAATTAAGGGTTCTGTGGGGTTTCGATCCCGTTCCTATCTACGGGTGGCTCCAGCACGCTAACCGCTACGCCACCGCGACTTGAGAGAAGGTTCGCCAGAGTAAGCCGTGACCCTGACTCCTGAGGGGGATAAACGCCCTATTTCTGAAGCCATTCACGTTTTAGCACAAAACTGTCAAATTGTGATCAAAAATGGGTCGTTCGCATATGAAACGAACCAGTGTTTAATGGCCTATCTTTTCAACCCCAAATTGAGGCGATAAATTAACACTGGGAGCTTGTAGGGCCCCTCAAACATTTTGTCCGGTAGGGTAGGGCTTCGCAAGGGGGTTAAATCTGTATAAAGGCAATTCTTGGTGGTGATATATGCCCAAATATATCAGTTGTGCCACAAAAAACCATTTGTAAGATGAAAAAAGTGTTTGAATTTTTGAAAAAAATTAAGGGTTCTGTAGGGTTTCGATCCCGGGCCTATCTACGGGTGGCTCCAGCACGCTAACCGCTTCGCCACCGCGACTTGAGGGAAGGTTCGCCAGAGTAAGCCGTGACCCTGACTCCTGAGGGGGATAAACGCCCTATTTCTGAAGCCATACACATTTTAGCACAAAACTGACAGATTGTGATCAAAAATGGGTCGTTCGCATATGAAACGAACCAGCGCTTAATGGCCTATCTTTTCAACCCCAAATTGAGGCGATAAATTAACACTGGGAGCTTGTAGCGCCCCTCAAACATTTTGTCCGGTAGGGTAGGGCTTCGCAGGGGGGTTAAATCTGTATAAAGGCAATTCTTGGTGGTGATATATGCCCAAATATATCAGTTGTGCACAAAAAAACCATTTGTAAGATGAAAAAAGTGTTTGAATTTTTGAAAAAAAATTAAGGGTTTTGTGGGGTTTCGATCCCGGGCCTATCTAAGGGTGGCTCCAGCACGCTAACCGCTTCGCCACCGCGACTTGAGAGGAGGTTCGCCAGAGTAAGCCGTGACCCTGACTCCTGAGGGGGATAAACGCCCTATTTCTGAAGCCATTCACGTTTTAGCACAAAACTGTCAAATTGTGATCAAAAATGGGTCGTTCGCATATGAAACGAACCAGCGTTTAATGGCCTATCTTTTCAACCCCAAATTGAGGCGATAAATTAACACTGGGAGCTTGTAGGGCCCCTCAAACATTTTGTCCGGTAGGGTAGGGCTTCGCAGGGGGGGTTAAATCTGTATAAAGGCAATTCTTGGTGGTGATATATGCCCAAATATATCAGTTGTGCACAAAAAACCATTTGTAAGATGAAAAAAGTGTTTGAATTTTTGAAAAAAAATTAAGGGTTCTGTGGTGTTTCGATCCCGGGCCTATCTACGGGTGGCTCCAGCACGCTAACAGCTTCGCCACCGCGACTTGAGAAAAGGTTCGCCAGAGTAAGCCGTGACCCTGACTCCTGAGGGGATAAACGCCCTATTTCTGAAGCCATTCACGTTTTAGAACAAAACTGACAAATTTTGATCAAAAATGGGTCGTTCGCATATGAAACGAACCAGCGTTTAATGGCCTATCTTTTCAACCCCAAATTGAGGCGATAAATTAACACTGGGAGCTTGTAGCGCCCCTCAAACATTTTGTCCGGTAGGGTAGGGCTTCGCAAGGGGGGTTAAATCTGTATAAAGGCAATTCTTGGTGGTGATATATGCCCAAATATATCAGTTGTGCACAAAAAACCATTTGTAAGATGAAAAAAGTGTTTGAATTTTTGAAAAAAAATTAAGGGTTCTGTAGGGTTTCGATCCCGGGCCTATCTACGGGTGGCTCCAGCACGCTAACCGCTTCGCCACCGCGACTTGAGGGAAGGTTCGCCAGAGTAAGCCGTGACCCTGACTCCTGAGGGGGATAAACGCCCTATTTCTGAAGCCATACACATTTTAGCACAAAACTGACAGATTGTGATAAAAAATGGGTCGTTCGCATATGAAACGAACCAGCGTTTAATGGCCTATCTTTTCAACCCCAAATTGAGGCGATAAATTAACACTGGGAGCTTGTAGCGCCCCTCAAACATTTTGTCCGGTAGGGTAGGGCTTCGCAGGGGGGTTAAATCTGTATAAAGGCAATTCTTGGTGGTGATATATGCCCAAATATATCAGTTGTGCACAAAAAAACCATTTGTAAGATGAAAAAAGTGTTTGAATTTTTGAAAAAAAATTAAGGGTTTTGTGGGGTTTCGATCCCGGGCCTATCTAAGGGTGGCTCCAGCACGCTAACCGCTTCGCCACCGCGACTTGAGAGGAGGTTCGCCAGAGTAAGCCGTGACCCTGACTCCTGAGGGGGATAAACGCCCTATTTCTGAAGCCATTCACGTTTTAGCACAAAACTGTCAAATTGTGATCAAAAATGGGTCGTTCGCATATGAAACGAACCAGCGTTTAATGGCCTATCTTTTCAACCCCAAATTGAGGCGATAAATTAACACTGGGAGCTTGTAGGGCCCCTCAACATTTTGTCCGGTAGGGTAGGGCTTCGCAGGGGGGTTAAATCTGTATAAAGGCAATTCTTGGTGGTGATATATGCCCAAATATATCAGTTGTGCACAAAAAACCATTTGTAAGATGAAAAAAGTGTTTGAATTTTTGAAAAAAAATTAAGGGTTCTGTGGTGTTTCGATCCCGGGCCTATCTACGGGTGGCTCCAGCACGCTAACCGCTTCGCCACCGCGACTTGAGAGATGGTTCGCCAGAGTAAGCCGTGACCCTGACTCCTGAGGGGGATAAACGCCCTATTTCTGAAGCCATTCACGTTTTAGCACAAAACTGACAAATTTTGATCAAAAATGTGTCGTTCGCATATGAAACGAACCAGTGTTTAATGGCCTATCTTTTCAACCCCAAATTGAGGCGATAAATTAACACTGGGAGCTTGTAGGGCCCCTCAAACATTTTGTCCGGTAGGGTAGGGCTTCGCAGGGGGGTTAAATCTGTATAAAGGCAATTCTTGGTGGTGATATATGCCCAAATATATCAGTTGTGCAACAAAAAACCATTTGTAAGATGAAAAAAGTGTTTTGAATTTTTGAAAAAAAATTAAAGGGTTCTGTGGGGTTTCGATCCCGGGCCTATCTACGGGTGGCTCCAGCACGCTAACAGCTTCGCCACCGCGACTTGAGAGAAGGTTCGCCAGAGGTAAGCCGTGACCCTGACTCCTGAGGGGGATTAAACGCCCTATTTCTGAAGCCATTCACGTTTTAGCACAAAATTGACAAATTTTGATCAAAAATGGGTCGTTCGCATATGAAACGAACCAGCGTTTAATGGCCTATCTTTTCAACCCCAAATTGAGGCGATGAATTAACACTGGGAGCTTGTAGCGCCCCTCAAACATTTTGTCCGGTAGGGTAGGGCTTCGCAAGGGGGTTAAATCTGTATAAAGGCAATTCTAGGTGGTGATATATGCCCAAATATATCAGTTGTGCACAAAAAACCATTTGTAAGATGAAAAAAAGTGTTTGAATTTTTGAAAAAAAATTAAGGTTTTGTGGAGTTTCGATCCCGGGCCTATCTACGGGTGGCTCCAGCACGCTAACCGCTTCGCCACCGCGACTTGAGGGAAGGTTCGCCAGAGTAAGCCGTGACCCTGACTCCTGAGGGGGAAAAACGCCCTATTTCTGAAGCCATTCACGTTTTAGCACAAAACTGACAAATTTTGATCAAAAATGGGTCGTTCGCATATGAAACGAACCAGTGTTTAATGGCCTATCTTTTCAACCCCAAATTGAGGCGATAAATTAACACTGGGAGCTTGTAGGGCCCCTCAAACATTTTGTCCGGTAGGGTAGGGCTTCGCAGGGGGGTTAAATCTGTATAAAGGCAATTCTTGGTGGTGATATATGCCCACCGCGACTTGAGAGAAGGTTCGCCAGAGTAAGCCGTGACCCTGACTCCTGAGGGGGATAAACGCCCTATTTCTGAAGCCATTCACGTTTTAGAACAAAACTGACAAATTTTGATCAAAAATGGGTCGTTCGCATATGAAACGAACCAGCGTTTAATGGCCTATCTTTTCAACCCCAAATTGAGGCGATAAATTAACACTGGAGCTTGTAGCGCCCCTCAAACATTTTGTCCGGTAGGGTAGGGCTTCGCAGGGGGGTTAAATCTGTATAAAGGCAATTCTTGGTGGTGATATATGCCCAAATATATCAGTTGTGCACAAAAAACCATTTGTAAGATGAAAAAAGTGTTTGAATTTTTGAAAAAAAATTAAGGGTTCTGTAGGGTTTCGATCCCGGGCCTATCTACGGGTGGCTCCAGCACGCTAACCGCTTCGCCACCGCGACTTGAGAGAAGGTTCGCCAGAGTAAGCCGTGACCCTGACTCCTGAGGGGGATAAACGCCCTATTTCTGAAGCCATTCACGTTTTAGCACAAAACTGACAAATTTTGATCAAAAATGTGTCGTTCGCATATGAAACGAACCAGTGTTTAATGGCCTATCTTTTCAACCCCAAATTGAGGCGATAAATTAACACTGGGAGCTTGTAGGGCCCCTTCAAACATTTTGTCCGGTAGGGTAGGGCTTCGCAGGGGGGTTAAATCTGTAATAAAGGCAATTCTTGGTGGTGATATATGCCCAAATATATCAGTTGTGCACAAAAAACCATTTGTAAGATGAAAAAAAGTGTTTGAATTTTTAAAAAAAATTAAGGGTTCTGTAGGGTTTCGATCCCGTTCCTATCTACGGGTGGCTCCAGCACGCTAACCGCTTCGCCACCGCGACTTGAGAGAAGGTTCGCCAGAGTAAGCCGTGACAATGACTCCTGAGGGGGATAAACGCCTATTTCTGAAGCCATTCACGTTTTAGCACAAAACTGACAAATTTTGATCAAAAATGTGTCGTTCGCATATGAAACGAACCAGTGTTTAATGGCCTATCTTTTCAACCCAAATTGAGGCGATAAATTAACACTGGGAGCTTGTAGGGCCCCTCAAACATTTTGTCCGGTAGGGTAGGGCTTCGCAGGGGGGTTAAATCTGTATAAAGGCAATTCTTGGTGGTGATATATGCCCAAATATATCAGTTGTGCACAAAAAAACCATTTGTAAGATGAAAAAAGTGTTTGAATTTTTGAAAAAAAATTAAGGGTTCTGTGGGGTTTCGATCCCGGGCCTATCTACGGGTGGCTCCAGCACGCTAACAGCTTCGCCACCGCGACTTGAGAGAAGGTTCGCCAGAGTAAGCCGTGACCCTGACTCCTGAGGGGGATAAACGCCCTATTTCTGAAGCCATTCACGTTTTAGAACAAAACTGACAAATTTTGATCAAAAATGGGTCGTTCGCATATGAAACGAACCAGCGTTTAATGGCCTATCTTTTCAACCCCAAATTGAGGCGATAAATTAACACTGGGAGCTTGTAGCGCCCCTCAAACATTTTGTCCGGTAGGGTAGGGCTTCGCAAGGGGGTTAAATCTGTATAAAGGCAATTCTTGGTGTGATATATGCCCAAATATATCAGTTGTGCACAAAAAACCATTTGTAAGATGAAAAAAGTGTTTGAATTTTTGAAAAAAAATTAAGGGTTCTGTAGGGTTTCGATCCCGGGCCTATCTACGGGTGGCTCCAGCACGCTAACCGCTTCGCCACCGCGACTTGAGGGAAGGTTCGCCAGAGTAAGCCGTGACCCTGACTCCTGAGGGGGATAAACGCCCTATTTCTGAAGCCATACACATTTTAGCACAAAACTGACAGATTGTGATCAAAAATGGGTCGTTCGCATATGAAACGAACCAGCGTTTAATGGCCTATCTTTTCAACCCCAAATTGAGGCGATAAATTAACACTGGGAGCTTGTAGCGCCCCTCAAACATTTTGTCCGGTAGGGTAGGGCTTCGCAGGGGGGTTAAATCTGTATAAAGGCAATTCTTGGTGGTGATATATGCCCAAATATATCAGTTGTGCACAAAAAAAACCATTTGTAAGATGAAAAAAGTGTTTGAATTTTTGAAAAAAAATTAAGGGTTTTGTGGGGTTTCGATCCCGGGCCTATCTAAGGGTGGCTCCAGCACGCTAACCGCTTCGCCACCGCGACTTGAGAGGAGGTTCGCCAGAGTAAGCCGTGACCCTGACTCCTGAGGGGGATAAACGCCCTATTTCTGAAGCCATTCACGTTTTAGCACAAAACTGTCAAATTGTGATCAAAAATGGTCGTTCGCATATGAAACGAACCAGCGTTTAATGGCCTATCTTTTCAACCCCAAATTGAGGCGATAAATTAACACTGGGAGCTTGTAGGGCCCCTCAAACATTTTGTCCGGTAGGGTAGGGCTTCGCAGGGGGGTTAAATCTGTATAAAGGCAATTCTTGGTGGTGATATATGCCCAAATATATCAGTTGTGCACAAAAAACCATTTGTAAGATGAAAAAAAAATTAAGGGTTCTGTGGGGGTTTCGATCCCGGGCCTATCTACGGGTGGCTCCAGCACGCTAACCGCTTCGCCACGCGACTTGAGAGAAGGTTCGCCAGAGTAAGCCGTGACCCTGACTCCTCAGGGGGATAAACGCCCTATTTCTGAAGCCATACACGTTTTAGCACAAAACTGACAAATTTTTATCAAAAATGGGTCGTTCGCATATGAAACGAACCAGCGTTTAATGGCCTATCTTTTCAACCCCAAATTGAGGCGATAAATTAACACTGGAGCTTGTAGCGCCCCTCAAACAATTTGTCCGGTAGGGTAGGGCTTCGCAGGGGGGTTAAATCTGTATAAAGGCAATTCTTGGTGGTGATATATGCCCAAATATATCAGTTGTGCACAAAAAACCATTTGTAAGATGAAAAAAGTGTTTGAATTTTTGAAAAAAAATTAAGGGTTTTGTTGAGTTTCGATCCCGGGCCTATCTACGGGTGGCTCCAGCACGCTAACCGCTTCGCCACCGCGACTTGAGAGAAGGTTCGCCAGAGTAAGCCGTGACCCTGACTCCTGAGGGGGACAAACGCCCTATTTCTGAAGCCATTCACGTTTTAGCACAAAACTGTCAAATTGTGATCAAAAATGGGTCGTTCGCATATGAAACGAACCAGTGTTTAATGGCCTATCTTTTCAACCCCAAATTGAGGCGATAAATTAACACTGGGAGCTTGTAGGGCCCCTCAAACATTTTGTCCGGTAGGGTAGGGCTTCGCAGGGGGGTTAAATCTGTATAAAGGCAATTCTTGGTGGTGATATATGCCCAAATATATTAGTTGTGCACAAAAAACCATTTGTAAGATGAAAAAAAGTGTTTGAATTTTTAAAAAAAATTAAGGGTTCTGTGGGGTTTCGATCCCGTTCCTATCTACGGGTGGCACCAGCACGCTAACCGCTACGCCACCGCGACTTGAGAGAAGGTTCGCCAGAGTAAGCCGTGACCCTGACTCCTGAGGGGGATAAACGCCCTATTTCTGAAGCCATACACGTTTTAGCACAAAACTGACAAATTTTGATCAAAAATGGGTCGTTCGCATATGAAACGAACCAGTGTTTAATGGCCTATCTTTTCAACCCCAAATTGAGGCGATGAATTATCACTGGGAGCTTGTAGGGCCCCTCAAACATTTTGTCCGGTAGGGTAGGGCTTCGCAGGGGGGTTAAATCTGTATAAAGGCAATTCTTGGTGGTGATATATGCCCAAATATATCAGTTTGTGCACAAAAAAACCATTTGTAAGATGAAAAAAGTGTTTGAATTTTTAAAAAAAATTAAGGGTTTCTGTGGGGTTTCGATCCCGTTCCTATCTACGGGTGGCTCCAGCACGCTAACCGCTACGCCACCGCGACTTGAGAGAAGGTTCGCCAGAGTAAGCCGTGACCCTGACTCCTGAGGGGGATAAACGCCCTATTTCTAAAGCCATTCACGTTTTAGCACAAAACTGTCAAATTGTGATCAAAAATGGGTCGTTCGCATATGAAACGAACCAGCGTTTAATGGCCTATCTTTTCAACCCCAAATTGAGGCGATAAATTAACACTGGGAGCTTATAGGGCCCCTCAAACATTTTGTCCGGTAGGGTAGGGCTTCGCAGGGGGGTTAAATCTGTATAAAGGCAATTCTTGGTGGTGATATATGCCCAAATATATCAGTTGTGCACAAAAAACCATTTGTAAGATGAAAAAAGTGTTTGAATTTTTGAAAAAAAATTAAGGGTTTTGTGGGGTTTCGATCCCGGGCCTATCTACGTGTGGCTCCAGCACGCTAACCGCTTCGCCACCGCGACTTGAGAGAAGGTTCGCCAGAGTAAGCCGTGACCCTGACTCCTGAGGGGGATAAACGCCCTATTTCTGAAGCCATTCACGTTTTAGCACAAAACTGTCAAATTGTGATCAAAAATGGGTCGTTCGCATATGAAACGAACCAGCGTTTAATGGCCTATCTTTTTAACCCCAAATTGAGGCGATAAATTAACACTGGGAGCTTGTAGGGCCCCTCAAACATTTTGTCCGGTAGGGTAGGGCTTCGCAGGGGGGTTAAATCTGTATAAAGGCAATTCTTGGTGGTGATATATGCCCAAATATATCAGTTGTGCACAAAAAACCATTTGTAAGATGAAAAAAGTGTTTGAATTTTTGAAAAAAAATTAAGGGTTTTGTGGGGTTTCGATCCCGGGCCTATCTACGGGTGGCTCCAGCACGCTAACCGCTTCGCCACCGCGACTTGAGAGAAGGTTCGCCAGAGTAAGCCGTGACCCTGACTCCTGAGGGGGATAAACGCCCTATTTCTGAAGCCATTCACGTTTTAGCACAAAACTGTCAAATTGTAATCAAAAATGGGTCGTTCGCATATGAAACGAACCAGCGTTTAATGGCCTATCTTTTCAACCCCAAATTGAGGCGATAAATTAACACTGGGAGCTTGTAGGGCCCCTCAAACATTTTGTCCGGTAGGGTAGGGCTTCGCCTGGGGGTTTAATCTGTATAAAGGCAATTCTTGGTGGTGATATATGCCCAAATATATTAGTTGTGCACAAAAAACCATTTGTAAGATGAAAAAAGTGTTTGAATTTTTTAAAAAAATTAAGGGTTCTGTGGGGTTTGGATCCCAGGCCTATCTACGGGTGGCTCCAGCACGCTAACCGCTACGCTACCGCGACTTCAAAAAAGGTTCGACAGAGTAAGCCGTGACCCTGACTCCTGAGCGGGATAAACGCCCTATTTCTGAAGCCATTCACGTTTTAGCACAAAACTGTCAAATTTTGATCAAAAATGGGTCGTTCGCATATGAAACGAACCAGCATTTAATGGCCTATCTTTTCAACCCCAAATTGAGGCGATAAATTAACACTGGGAGCTTGTAGGGCCCCTCAAACATTTTGTCCGGTAGGGTAGGGCTTCGCAGGGGGGTTAGATCTGTATAAAGGCAATTCTTGGTGGTGATATATGCCCAAATATATCAGTTGTGCACAAAAAACCATTTGTAAGATGAAAAAAGTGTTTGAATTTTTGAAAAAAAATTAAGGGTTCTGTGGGGTTTCGATCCCGGGCCTATCTACGGGTGGCTCCAGCACGCTAACAGCTTCGCCACCGCGACTTGAGAGAAGGTTCGCCAGAGTAAGCCGTGACCCTGACTCCTGAGGGGGATAAACGCCCTATTTCTGAAGCCATTCACGTTTTAGCACAAAACTGTCAAATTGTGATCAAAAATGGGTCGTTCGCATATGAAACGAACCAGCGTTTAATGGCCTATCTTTTCAACCCCAAATTGAGGCGATAAATTAACACTGGGAGCTTGTAGGGCCCCTCAAACATTTTGTCCGGTAGGGTAGGGCTTCGCAGGGGGGTTAAATCTGTATAAAGGCAATTCTTGGTGGTGATATATGCCCAAATATATTAGTTGTGCACAAAAAACCATTTGTAAGATGAAAAAAGTGTTTGAATTTTTTAAAAAAATTAAGGGTTCTGTGGGTTTTGGATCCCGGGCCTATCTACGGGTGGCTCCAGCACGCTAACCGCTACGCTACTGCGACTTGAGAGAAGGTTCGCCAGAGTAAGCCGTGACCCTGACTCCTGAGCGGGATAAACGCCCTATTTCTGAAGCCATTCACGTTTTAGCACAAAACTGTCAAATTTTGATCAAAAATGGGTCGTTCGCATATGAAACGAACCAGCATTTAATGGCCTATCTTTTCAACCCCAAATTGAGGCGATAAATTAACACTGGGAGCTTGTAGGGCCCCTCAAACATTTTGTCCGGTAGGGTAGGGCTTCGCAAGGGGGTTAGATCTGTATAAAGGCAATTCTTGGTGGTGATATATGCCCAAATATATCAGTTGTGCACAAAAAACCATTTGTAAGATGAAAAAAGTGTTTGAATTTTTGAAAAAAAATTAAGGGTTCTGTGGGGTTTCGATCCCGGGCCTATCTACGGGTGGCTCCAGCACGCTAACAGCTTCGCCACCGCGACTTGAGAGAAGGTTCGCCAGAGTAAGCCGTGACCCTGACTCCTGAGGGGGATAAACGCCCTATTTCTGAAGCCATTCACGTTTTAGCACAAAACTGTCAAATTGTGATAAAAAATGGGTCGTTCGCATATGAAACGAACCAGCGTTTAATGGCCTATCTTTTCAACCCCAAATTGAGGCGATAAATTAACACTGGGAGCTTGTAGGGCCCCTCAAACATTTTGTCCGGTAGGGTAGGGCTTCGCAGGGGGGTTAAATCTGTATAAAGGCAATTCTTGGTGGTGATATATGCCCAAATATATTAGTTGTGCACAAAAAACCATTTGTAAGATGAAAAAAGTGTTTGAATTTTTTAAAAAAATTAAGGGTTCTGTGGGGTTTCGATCCCGGGCCTATCTACGGGTGGCTCCAGCACGCTAACCGCTACGCTACCGCGACTTGAGAGAAGGTTCGCCAGAGTAAGCCGTGACCCTGACTCCTGAGGGGGATAAACGCCCTATTTCTGAAGCCATTCACGTTTTAGCACAAAACTGTCAAATTTTGATCAAAAATGGGTCGTTCGCATATGAAACGAACCAGCGTTTAATGGCCTATCTTTTCAATCCCCAATTGAGGCGATAAATTAACACTGGGAGCTTGTAGGGCCCCTCAAACATTTTGTCCGGTAGGGTAGGGCTTCGCAGGGGGGTTAAATCTGTATAAAGGCAATTCTTGGTGGTGATATATGCCCAAATATATTAGTTGTGCACAAAAAACCATTTGTAAGATGAAAAAAGTGTTTGAATTTTTTAAAAAAAATTAAGGGTTCTGTGGGGTTTCGATCCCGGGCCTATCTACGGGTGGCTCCAGCACGCTAACCGCTACGCTACCGCGACTTGAGAGAAGGTTCGCCAGAGTAAGCCGTGACCCTGACTCCTGAGGGGGATAAACGCCCTATTTCTGAAGCCATACACGTTTTAGCACAAAACTGTCAAATTTTGATCAAAAATGGGTCGTTCGCATATCAAACGAACCAGTGTTTAATGGCCTATCTTTTCAACCACAAATTGAGGCGATAAATTAACACTGGGAGCTTGTAGGGCCCCTCAAACATTTTGTCCGGTAGGGTAGGGCTTAGCAGGGGGGTTAAATCTGTATAAAGGCAATTCTTGGTGGTGATATATGCCCAAATATATCAGTTGTGCACAAAAAACCATTTGTAAGATGAAAAAAGTGTTTGAATTTTTAAAAAAAATTAAGGGTTCTGTGGGGTTCCGATCCCGTTCCTATCTACGGGTGGCTCCAGCACGCTAACCGCTACGCCACCGCGACTTGAGAGAAGGTTCGCCAGAGTAAGCCGTGACCCTGACTCCTGAGGGGGATAAACGCCCTATTTCTGAAGCCATTCACGTTTTAGCACAAAACTGTCAAATTGTGATCAAAAATGGGTCGTTCGCATATGAAACGAACCAGCGTTTAATGGCCTATCTTTTCAACCCCAAATTGAGGCGATAAATTAACACTGGGAGCTTGTAGGGCCCCTCAAACATTTTGTCCGGTAGGGTAGGGCTTCGCAGGGGGGTTAAATCTGTATAAAGGCAATTCTTGGTGGTGATATATGCCCAAATATATCAGTTGTGCACAAAAAAACATTTGTAAGATGAAAAAAGTGTTTGAATTTTTGAAAAAAAATTAAGGGTTTTGTGGAGTTTCGATCCGGGGCCTATCTACGGGTGGCTCCAGCACGCTAACCGCTTCGCCACCGCGACTTGAGAGAAGGTTCGCCAGAGTAAGCCGTGACCCTGACTCCTGAGGGGGACAAACGCCCTATTTCTGAAGCCATTCACGTTTTAGCACAAAACTGTCAAATTTTGATCAAAAATGGGTCGTTCGCATATGAAACGAACCAGCGTTTAATGGCCTATCTTTTCAACCCCAAATTGAGGCGATAAATTAACACTGGGAGCTTGTAGGGCCCCTCAAACATTTTGTCCGGTAGGGTAGGGCTTCGCAGGGGGGTTAAATCTGTATAAAGGCAATTCTTGGTGGTGATATATGCCCAAATATATTAGTTGTGCACAAAAAACCATTTGTAAGATGAAAAAAGTGTTTGAATTTTTGAAAAAAATTAAGGGTTCTGTGGGGTTTGGATCCCGGGCCTATCTACGGGTGGCTCCAGCACGCTAACCGCTACGCTACCGCGACTTGAGAGAAGGTTCGCCAGAGTAAGCCGTGACCCTGACTCCTGAGCGGGATAAACGCCCTATTTCTGAAGCCATTCACGTTTTAGCACAAAACTGTCAAATTTTGATCAAAAATGGGTCGTTCGCATATGAAACGAACCAGCATTTAATGGCCTATCTTTTCAACCCCAAATTGAGGCGATAAATTAACACTGGGAGCTTGTAGGGCCCCTCAAACATTTTGTCCGGTAGGGTAGGGCTTCGCAGGGGGGTTAGATCTGTATAAAGGCAATTCTTGGTGGTGATATATGCCCAAATATATCAGTTGTGCACAAAAAACCATTTGTAAGATGAAAAAAGTGTTTGAATTTTTGAAAAAAAATTAAGGGTTCTGTGGGGTTTCGATCCCGGGCCTATCTACGGGTGGCTCCAGCACGCTAACAGCTTCGCCACCGCGACTTGAGAGAAGGTTCGCCAGAGTAAGCCGTGACCCTGACTCCTGAGGGGGATAAACGCCCTATTTCTGAAGCCATTCACGTTTTAGCACAAAACTGTCAAATTGTGATAAAAAATGGGTCGTTCGCATATGAAACGAACCAGCGTTTAATGGCCTATCTTTTCAACCCCAAATTGAGGCGATAAATTAACACTGGGAGCTTGTAGGGCCCCTCAAACATTTTGTCCGGTAGGGTAGGGCTTCGCAGGGGGGTTAAATCTGTATAAAGGCAATTCTTGGTGGTGATATATGCCCAAATATATTAGTTGTGCACAAAAAACCATTGGTAAGATGAAAAAAGTGTTTGAATTTTTTTTAAAAATTAAGGGTTCTGTGGGGTTTCGATCCCGGGCCTATCTACGGGTGGCTCCAGCACGCTAACCGCTACGCTACCGCGACTTGAGAGAAGGTTCGCCAGAGTAAGCCGTGACCCTGACTCCTGAGGGGGATAAACGCCCTATTTCTGAAGCCATTCACGTTTTAGCACAAAACTGTCAAATTTTGATCAAAAATGGGTCGTTCGCATATGAAACGAACCAGCGTTTAATGGCCTATCTTTTCAATCCCCAATTGAGGCGATAAATTAACACTGGGAGCTTGTAGGGCCCCTCAAACATTTTGTCCGGTAGGGTAGGGCTTCGCAGGGGGGTTAGATCTGTATAAAGGCAATTCTTGGTGGTGATATATGCCCAAATATATCAGTTGTGCACAAAAAACCATTTGTAAGATGAAAAAAGTGTTTGAATTTTTGAAAAAAAATTAAGGTTTCTGTGGGGTTTCGATCCCGGGCCTATCTACGGGTGGCTCCAGCACGCTAACAGCTTCGCCACCGCGACTTGAGAGAAGGTTCGCCAGAGTAAGCCGTGACCCTGACTCCTGAGGGGGATAAACGCCCTATTTCTGAAGCCATTCACGTTTTAGAACAAAACTGACAAATTTTGATCAAAAATGGGTCGTTCGCATATGAAACGAACCAGCGTTTAATGGCCTATCTTTTCAACCCCAAATTGAGGCGATAAATTAACACTGGGAGCTTGTAGGGCCCCTCAAACATTTTGTCCGGTAGGGTAGGGCTTCGCAGGGGGGTTAAATCTGTATAAAGGCAATTCTTGGTGGTGATATATGCCCAAATATATTAGTTGTGCACAAAAAACCATTTGTAAGATGAAAAAAGTGTTTGAATTTTTTAAAAAAATTAAGGGTTCTGTGGGGTTTCGATCCCGGGCCTATCTACGGGTGGCTCCAGCACGCTAACCGCTACGCTACCGCGACTTGAGAGAAGGTTCGCCAGAGTAAGCCGTGACCCTGACTCCTGAGGGGGATAAACGCCCTATTTCTGAAGCCATACACGTTTTAGCACAAAACTGACAAATTTTGATCAAAAATGGGTCGTTCGCATATCAAACGAACCAGTGTTTAATGGCCTATCTTTTCAACCACAAATTGAGGCGATAAATTAACACTGGGAGCTTGTAGGGCCCCTCAAACATTTTGTCCGGTAGGGTAGGGCTTAGCAGGGGGGTTAAATCTGTATAAAGGCAATTCTTGGTGGTGATATATGCCCAAATATATCAGTTGTGCACAAAAAACCATTTGTAAGATGAAAAAAGTGTTTGAATTTTTAAAAAAAATTAAGGGTTCTGTGGGGTTTCGATCCCGTTCCTATCTACGGGTGGCTCCAGCACGCTAACCGCTACGCCACCGCGACTTGAGAGAAGATTCGCCAGAGTAATCCGTGACCCTGACTCCTGAGGGGGATAAACGCCCTATTTCTGAAGCCATTCACGTTTTAGCACAAAACTGTCAAATTGTGATCAAAAATGGGTCGTTCGCATATGAAACGAACCAGCGTTTAATGGCCTATCTTTTCAACCCCAAATTGAGGCGATAAATTAACAGTGGGAGCTTGTAGGGCCCCTCAAACATTTTGTCCGGTAGGGTAGGGCTTCGCAGGGGGGTTAAATCTGTATAAAGGCAATTCTTGGTGGTGATATATGCCCAAATATATCAGTTGTGCACAAAAAACCATTTGTAAGATGAAAAAAGTGTTTGAATTTTTGAAAAAAAATTAAGGGTTTTGTGGAGTTTCGATCCCGGGCCTATCTACGGGTGGCTCCAGCACGCTAACCGCTTCGCCACCGCGACTTGAGAGAAGGTTCGCCAGAGTAAGCCGTGACCCTGACTCCTGAGGGGGACAAACGCCCTATTTCTGAAGCCATTCACGTTTTAGCACAAAACTGTCAAATTGTAATCAAAAATGGGTCGTTCGCATATGAAACGAACCAGCGTTTAATGGCCTATCTTTTCAACCCCAAATTGAGGCGATAAATTAACACTGGGAGCTTGTAGGGCCCCTCAAACATTTTGTCCGGTAGGGTAGGGCTTCGCCTGGGGGTTTAATCTGTATAAAGGCAATTCTTGGTGGTGATATATGCCCAAATATATTAGTTGTGCACAAAAAACCATTTGTAAGATGAAAAAAGTGTTTGAATTTTTTAAAAAAATTAAGGGTTCTGTGGGGTTTGGATCCCGGGCCTATCTACGGGTGGCTCCAGCACGCTAACCGCTACGCTACCGCGACTTCAAAGAAGGTTCGCCAGAGTAAGCCGTGACCCTGACTCCTGAGCGGGATAAACGCCCTATTTCTGAAGCCATTCACGTTTTAGCACAAAACTGTCAAATTTTGATCAAAAATGGGTCGTTCGCATATGAAACGAACCAGCGTTTAATGGCCTATCTTTTCAACCCCAAATTGAGGCGATAAATTAACACTGGGAGCTTGTAGGGCCCCTCAAACATTATGTCCGGTAGGGTAGGGCTTCGCAGGGGGGTTAAATCTGTATAAAGGCAATTCTTGGTGGTGATATATGCCCAAATATATTAGTTGTGCACAAAAAACCATTTGTAAGATGAAAAATGTGTTTGAATTTTTTAAAAAAATTAAGGGTTCTGTGGGGTTTCGATCCCGTTCCTATCTACGGGTGGCACCAGCACGCTAACCGCTACGCCACCGCGACTTGAGAGAAGGTTCGCCAGAGTAAGCCGTGACCCTGACTCCTGAGGGGGATAAACGCCCTATTTCTGAAGCCATACACGTTTTAGCACAAAACTGACAAATTTTGATCAAAAATGGGTCGTTCGCATATGAAACGAACCAGTGTTTAATGGCCTATCTTTTCAACCCCAAATTGAGGCGATAAATTAACACTGGGAGCTTGTAGGGCCCCTCAAACATTTTGTCCGGTAGGGTAGGGCTTCGCAGGGGGGTTAAATCTGTATAAAGGCAATTCTTGGTGGTGATATATGCCCAAATATATCAGTTGTGCATAAAAAAACATTTGTAAGATGAAAAAAGTGTTTGAATTTTTAAAAAAAATTAAGGGTTCTGTGGGGTTTCGATCCCGTTCCTATCTACGGGTGGCTCCAGCACGCTAACCGCTACGCCACCGCGACTTGAGAGAAGGTTCGCCAGAGTAAGCCGTGACCCTGACTCCTGAGGGGGATAAACGCCCTATTTCTAAAGCCATTCACGTTTTAGCACAAAACTGTCAAATTGTGATCAAAAATGGGTCGTTCGCATATGAAACGACCCAGCGTTTAATGGCCTATCTTTTCAACCCCAAATTGAGGCGATAAATTAACACTGGGAGCTTATAGGGCCCCTCAAACATTTTGTCCGGTAGGGTAGGGCTTCGCAGGGGGGTTAAATCTGTATAAAGGCAATTCTTGGTGGTGATATATGCCCAAATATATCAGTTGTGCACAAAAAACCATTTGTAAGATGAAAAAAGTGTTTGAATTTTTGAAAAAAAATTAAGGGTTTTGTGGGGTTTCGATCCCGGGCCTATCTACGGGTGGCTCCAGCACGCTAACCGCTTCGCCACCGCGACTTGAGAGAAGGTTCGCCAGAGTAAGCCGTGACCCTGACTCCTGAGGGGGATAAACGCCCTATTTCTGAAGCCATTCACGTTTTAGCACAAAACTGTCAAATTGTGATCAAAAATGGGTCGTTCGCATATGAAACGAACCAGCGTTTAATGGCCTATCTTTTTAACCCCAAATTGAGGCGATAAATTAACACTGGGAGCTTGTAGGGCCCCTCAAACATTTTGTCCGGTAGGGTAGGGCTTCGCAGGGGGGTTAAATCTGTATAAAGGCAATTCTTGGTGGTGATATATGCCCAAATATATCAGTTGTGCACAAAAAACCATTTGTAAGATGAAAAAAGTGTTTGAATTTTTGAAAAAAAATTAAGGGTTCTGTGGGGCTTCGATCCCGGGCCTATCTACGGGTGGCTCCAGCACGCTAACCGCTACGCCACCGCGACTTGAGAGAAGGTTCGCCAGAGTAAGCCGTGACCCTGACTCCTGAGCGGGATAAACGCCCTATTTCTGAAGCCATTCACGTTTTAGCACAAAACTGTCAAATTTTGATCAAAAATGGGTCGTTCGCATATGAAACGAACCAGCGTTTAATGGCCTATCTTTTCAATCCCCAATTGAGGCGATAAATTAACACTGGGAGCTTGTAGGGCCTCTCAAACATTTTGTCCGGTAGGGTAGGGCTTCGCAGGGGGGTTAATTCTGTATAAAGGCAATTCTTGGTGGTGATATATGCCCCATAATTTGATTAATAAGAAAGAATTTTTGAAGAATTAATCGATCAGATGAAAATCATAGTAGGAAGTCCTTATTGTCTACTAAACTCCCGAAATATCTTTCCGAATGCACCAAATTGATACCATTTTCCATATTTCTCTATGAAGAGGACCTTCTGTTTGAGCTTGCGGTTGCTAGTACTAAGAGTACTTCGACTCTACAAACCATCTTAGTTCGCCCACCCAAAATTTTGGACAAATCCACGCCTTTGGAATCTGTCAGTTTCTGGCAGGATTTTAATTTTGAAAAAAAATCAGAGTAGATGAAACTGAGCTCTATCAACTGATAAAGCAGTGAACTATCTAGAAAAGACTATCCCTATATACGACGGATGGTACTTTGTTTTGCTTTGACAAGACTAATCTAAATAAGAAGGGAAAATAGCAAAATTATCACCCAATTAGTGACAGCCTGTGATTAAGTACACACTCAAAATCCTAATAACTTCATGATTATTAGCAGTCATTGTAGGCACATTGTGCAGAAAACCCTATTTCATTTCATCATTATGATAATACCATTCGAGGCCAAAATTTTAAAAGGAATAAGGCAAAAAATCACGTATATCTTAATGGAATCCGTGTTCAGGTCATGGGCGCAGATCACGGGGGGGGGGCAGGGGGACACATCCCCCTCGTCAGAAAACCTGGGGGGGGGGGGGGACATAATACCCTGTGTCCCCCCCCCCCCCCACACACACACAAATGGTCAAGCATGGTTGAGTAGAGTGTCTGTAATGGACATAAAAATAGGCTCAATTTGGCATCCGAGAACATCAAAGTCTCAAAAATTATACCTGCGGCGCACTATTCCAACAATTTATTGTCATATGATATGAAAAATCATGCGTTTCTTTCCAAAATAATCACCATTCACACAAGCATCGTTGCTAATGGGCACATAAAGCAAATTTAATCGATCGCATATTTTTGTCGATCATATGTAAATCATTATAAAAGACACTGCAGGGGCCGCGGAGCGGGAGGGGCGAGGCCTGGGCCCCCCACTTTTTGGCACTTAAATTTTTATAATAACTTTTTTTTATAATTTCCGAAATCTGAAAATCGAGTTGCCGAAATTTGAGTTGTTTGTATTATTGGAGTGAGGATGAGAGGTGGATTAGAGATTTTGGTCCCCCCCCCCCCCCCCCCGCAATGAAAAAGCGATCTGCGCCCCTGGTTCAGGTGCGCCATAGCTCTTTCTTTATTGCATTTAATATTTACAATATATTTGACATTGGCGACATATTAATTATCCTCAACTGAAATTAGTTTTAAAACTTTACCCTTGTTTGTCCCAACTATTTAAGCCCATTTAGAGGGGAATGTTTGGCCTTGAATATAAATAGCCTCCAGAAGTATGCTACTGGAACTGTACAAAAATTGCACAATCCCATCAATAATACCCCTACCTTAACATGTAGCTTTCATTTTCTGTATATGTGTATATAAGGCATTGTTTAAATGAAATGCGAGTCGTATTTTTGACTTTCAAACTCTGATAATCATAGATACACGGGGATTTGAAGGTTTAATTTCGAAGCAGAGTTGTGAACATTATTAAGGATTAGATTAACCAAAAATTTCAGGTTCTTAGACTTAACTTTTATTTGAATGAATGAAGGGATAGTGAACATATCCCTTTAAGGGATTTAATCTGTTACAGTTTTTTTCTAGAATATCAGAACCCTGAAATTAGTCTTTGGTGGCTGAAGAGGCTGGAGATAGAAATGTTGTTATAAATGTCTCTGTAAGAAACAAGTATAACGACTTAAAGACCTAGTTCAATTTCCTGTTAAGAAAAACTGAATGCATATTTGCCTTTACAGATATAAAAAATCTTTAAATAACAAAATCATGTTCCCTATCCCCATCCTGTTTCCCGTAATAATCTATTAAAATTATCTGAGCTATACAATCGTGATAAAAACAAACTAAGAGATAGTTCATATTACAGGTAACTTGCTCTAGACAGGTATGACGGTAAGTCACGTGATAACTAGAGCTGTCAGATCGTTAAAGACTTGTCGTGGTATATCAAATAGATTATACGAATACGGTGGGCAGAAGAGCCGTGCCACACCCGAAGGTGAATGGAAATCTCGATAATTTGGATCTAACTTTGCTAATTTGGATTAAATGTACCGTGATATTGTTTCGACATCCATTGAAGCGTATGATATTAACTTAGTTTTGGGTGTTAACATTATATTATAACGGCGTTCGATTGACAACATGAGAATGTCTCTTATACAGTAGCCGGTGATAATTCGTTGAACAAGCGAGTTAAAAGTCAAAGAGATTAAGGATTATCCGGTGTATGAGATGCACCGAGGATTAAAAGAGGAAGACGATACTAATTCCGATTCTGATTCCATCATGCCTGCAGATATCAATATTTTGTGCAACGGGTTCGATTCCATGAAAATGAACGAGAGAGACAATTTTTATGAAAATGGATTCGTGGATGAAAGACGAAGATCCAACAGTTCTTTAAACTCGATTGGTTCATTAGGTTCTCCGAATTCCCCACCGCCAAATCTTATAGAAATTAAAGAACAATTCCATACCAATATGACAAATGGTTATGACAAAAAATCAGAGTCAACGTTTGCCGGACGGAGGGATGTTAAGAGTCCTGCTACTCTGAAAGAGCGACAGATTGTCAGTGCCAGAGGAACTGTTCGTGGATTTAGAAACAGAGTGAGAGCGGGGATAGCAACATTTATTGAACCGTTTTCAGAAAAGGTAGGGTTCTTTTTTTTTTATGTTTAAATTTTATATGATATACTTCCTTGTATACTAACAAGTGATTTTAAAATGAGCTAAGGTATATTTTTAGGGTTATTTAGCACGCTTAGATTATTTCCTCCTATGCATTTGTTATCATAGTTGTTTATTGATAGGCCTGTAGGCTTATTATTTCAAAATAAATAGGCTTATATATTAGGTCTATATTTAAGTTTATTTTTATGAAATAAAGGTTTACTTTTTACATATTGCACATAATATAATGTTTATTTTAAATTTTTAAATGCAGTTATGTAGGTTTTTTTAAAAGGAAAAGAAATATAAAAATTAATTTATTGGAGTTTTACATCCTTCTTAAGACACCAATTATTATACCAATGGAAGTGTGGCCTGTGTTGCCCTTGAAATTGCTTATTAAGGGGCCTGATGTTGGGATTTCTCACTGACATTTCTAATGTCTAATTTTAACTATTCTTCCTTAAAATAAGCAAAATTGAATGCATGTGAAGTGTACAATGAGGTAGACTCTTTCAAAATTTATTTGAAATGGATTCAATAAGAGTTTAGTTACATATTGTTTTGAAACTCTATTGTGTACAATGAGGTAAACTTTAACAATACCCTGAAGGTAAAGAATTTCCTCAGGGAAAGAAGATATACACATTTGTATACCATTGTTTAAAACAAGATGAGTAGAGGTGATTAGAAGAGGAAAGTTGCATAAAGAAAGATAACATTGTTATTCATCAGGATAATAGTATAAGGAAAGTAATTGATTTGGATAAGAAGTGTTATGATATCATATTCAGTTAAAGTTACTAGCTTGATTTTGATAAGATTTGATATACTATCATATTCAGTTAAAGTTACTAGCTTGATTTTTATAAGATTTGATATCCTATTCAGTTTAAGTTAGGCCTACTAGCTTGATTTTGATGAAATATTATGTCATATTAAGTTTTAGTAATTACAGTAGTTTGATTTTGATAAAATATGATATCATATTAGATAAAGGAACAAGTAAGAATTATAATGATATCATATTTAGTCAAAGTTACTAATTTAGTTTAATTTTAATTAGATCTGATGTCAAATTTAGTGAAAGTTGCTAGTAATTTGAGAGGATATGATATCAAATTAGTTATAGTTACTAGTTTGATTTTGATAAAATATGATATCATTATTAGTTGAAGTTACCAATTTGATTTAGATAACATATGATATCAAGTTTTGTTCAAGATATTAGTTTGATTTTGATATGATGGGATATCAAGTTTACAAAACTGGTTTGATTTTGATAAAAATGATGTATGTTATATTTAGTTTTAGTAACTAGTTTGATTTTGATAAAAATGATGTCATATTTGTTTAAAGTTTCTATTTTGATTTTGATTGGTAAATGCAAATAGCTTTTCTGGAACTGCTTGATTTAAAATTTTATGAAATATAAAATACCATATTACTCACTACTCAGTGGCATAACAAATATTGTATACCCTATGTGGCACATGATGTGTTATACTGTGATATAGGCTACTATAATATGAGCTTTTATGAGCTGGTTAAGCTAAAATTTAGAAAACTGTAGAGGCCTTTAATATATAATTATCAAGTTTACACATCTGTTGATCACATTATGTCCTTGGGCATTCCGGCCAACAAAGATTTCATATCTCACAACAATAAAAAATCTAAAAGAATGTCAGTAAGACATATAAAATGCATTATCTGAGTACCTTTCCTTATGGATATTGTTATTTTATGAGAGAAAATGTGGTCAAGACTTGACCCTATGACCCCAGGCTATGAATTAATATTAAAGAAAAACCATTAATATTTAATCTTGAATATTGTCAGTGAATTAAATCAATTGTCTTATTGGGTCATTGATTTTCAAATTCACTTCAAATTATTTTATAGTAAGTGGATTAACTCTGATAAAATTTGATATTTTAATCCATTAGGGTAAGTTGAGTTGACATTGTCATTGATAAAGGAACTGATGTGACACAGATGTTCAGGGGCCTTACGAAAATTTTGTTGCAAGTTCATCATATTTGCAATGAACAATTCTACAACAATTTTGAGAAACAAGCCACTAGACCATAAGCAATATAAGCTATGTGAAAGGGGAAAACCAAGATAGCAACATGAGAACCAAGGAAACCATAAGCAAAGATTTCTGTCCTCAGAACAGAGGCTAACCCAGCTTTGGCATGTTTTCCCACTTTAAATTTCTTATCAGGTCACTGGTGATGAGGCCCTTTTGAAAAATATCTCATGACCACTTAGTTCAATGACATCACCACTGTTATGCCTCTACAGATATGAAACTGGTGCCCCTGACTGGCTGCTGGTGATTTGAGCTCCCCTTAACAATTCTCTTGCCCCTACAAATCAGAGCATATAATTAAAGGGATTGTAAAGAAGTTTTCTAATCTTTGTATGTGTATCGGGGACACTGATAGCATCAATTTGCGCCAATCCAATTTCTATTCCGACGTCTGTGGTTCTTACAATTCCACTAAAACTAACTCGTTTCATGACGTCACTAATAGTGATCTACCGGAAGCTACTATTGATATCCATGCAGATCACTATTAGTGACGTCATAAAACGAGTTAGTTTTAGTGAAATTGTAAGAACCACAGACGTCGGAATGGAAATTGGAATGACCCAAATTGATGCTATCAGTTTAGAAAACTTCTTTACAATCCCTTTAAGTCCAGTGAGATCCCATCATATACAGAATAAATACAACAAGCCAAATTGATCTCTTATTATTAGGTCTTAGACAGTTGACTTTATAAATTGTAGGTCAGTCAACTTTTATTGATATCATGTAAATATTCAAATTGATTGTTGACAAACTTTTAGTTGTAGATATAGAGTAAAGCCATTTCCATTCTAATTTTCATTGATTTTATGATTTTCCTTTTCATTGTCTGTCTTATTTAGTAATTATGGTGGTGGGTGATTTGAATAATAGATGACTTCTTCTAGGAATGACCTGAGTTAGATAGAACCAGGGCACTGTAATCTATTTACATATTGTTATTTACTTTGTACTTTATTAGGACATTATAACATATTGCATTACACCAATATTTGATATTTATTTATTATCAAACAACATAAGGGTTACTAAAATCATGTTATTGTGATGTTATGCTGCACTTTCAAGGTTTCATAATGTTGACCAACATAGAAGTGGGTCTGTCGTGCACGAAGCAGACCATGCTTATCTTTTAGAAACACCTGGTGGTACTTCTCTTTGGAGTAGTTCACTACTATATAACTACATGTATTGCTCTCGATTTTGCTATGATTTTGGATGCGATTTTGATTAACGGAATTGTTTTGCTTGTATGGATTTTTATTAGCATGGCAATAAATGGAGCAGCAGTACTATTCATATAAGAAAGTTTTATCAATCAAAAAAATAAATTGACTGCATACCAATTATGTGCACTTGTGTATGTTTTTTTTTTTATGTCATCTATTAAGGAACATTTTATCACAAACAAGCCAGCTAAATAGTATACAAATATGTTTTTTGGTCATATATCAGTGTTGTGAACTTTGGCTCAAAGAAAATATTATTATACTGTCAAGGGTGGACAAAAGTTTCAGTACAAAATACTCATAATCTACTAAATTATAATATTGCTTTCCACATGATTTCCTTTTTCATACCCAAGGACTTCAGTTATAATTGTATACATTAATACATGACTATTCTCTCAACTAGGTCTTCCATTTGAAAGCTTTTGAGACCTAGGGATAGCTATGATATATATATTGATAGAAATGCTATATACAGATACGTCTGTTGCTTGCCCCAGTGATTGTCGTGCTTACAGGCCACCATAAAAGTCCAGAGTTCGCACCTTTTCTTCGATATATTTTTTAATTGATCTGCCTTGAAGCATTGAAATGGATTGAAATGCATCGAAACTGAGCCAATCAAAATCAATCTCTGAACAAGAGTTGTCTTTTCCTACCCATTTATTGAGCAAGATGACTGCCTATCATGGCTAGTCATTACATAGTCTCAAACAAAATGACAAAAGTTGAGCCGAATATATGAATCAAGACTCTAGTACAGACGTTTCAAGCTTTCATCCAAAGAAAATATAAAAAATAGAAATGATATGTACATTTGGACACATTTTATATTATAATAATTAAGTGCTGTACACAAGAACTTTTGTGAAGTTGTTAACACCATATAAACACACAAAATGTTATTAAAAATGTAGAGATATATCTTGTTGTTATCTTATATAATATTGTCAACTTAAATGCACCTTATTAACAATAAAAAGCAGAAAATTGTAGTAAATTGATAGGTATGATATAAAAATAGGTCTATACAAGTTGCTTCAAATGATATGCAGTCAAGCACATAGTAAAGTAATTTATACAAGATTTCAAGCCTTTGTATGTACATGTATATCAGCAATTTTCTTCTTCTATTTACATCATTTTAATTTCCTGGTTTAATGTTCTTAAAATTCACAAAGAATTTTCTAGACTTTAAGCACTACGTTGGAAACGGGAATGATGTATACGGTATATCAAGCTTTAAGTGTATCTGATACATATTTTTTTTAAACCTTGTTGGCACAGAAGATACAGATGTATGAATCATTAATTTAAAAAAAATGTGTCTAGGCTTTTAAGGTGCGGTCCCAGGTGTCTGTTGGTACCTTTTACATACCCTGGCCCAAAATTCACGAAACTCTTAGAGTCATGGCCCTCTGTTTAATTGGAAATATCACTCAAGGGGTGGTTTTGTGCCTCCTCATCATCAGGAGGCCAAATGCATTTGACCACAAGCAACTATAACCCTTTAAAAGTTGGGCTAGTGAAAAAATTATACACATCTTCATGCTCCATGACCCCCTGATAAATACTCCATGGCCCCAGGTTGGGAACCACTGCTTTAAGAGATACTTCTGGTCAGAAATTAAGGGTAAAATGTCCGGAAAATATTCAATTTCTTATGGTTCACAGCAGTTTTTGAATTATTATAATAGGAAGACTCATATTGTGATGGGTTTAATCAAGAATGAGCTTGGGTCCAGGAAACAAAAGCTAGTATCAGAACAGCTGTAATGGAGGACTTAATTTCCGTTCATCAAGACAGTATATGATGTAATAATGTTGTCTATATTAAAGTTATTATGTAGGTGTATTGTTGAGGTATATTAGGTGATAATAAATGATTTAATATAATATGTCAATATCATTAATTAATATTGATCTATTACTTCATTTCATTATTATTAATCATACTGTATACCACACTTTTTCATTTATTGGACCTTTGTGTTTACCAGTTGAGAATGAGATGTTCACTATAATCGTTCGACCAAAAAACTATTTGTCTCAGAACCTGGAATTTTTTTAGCTTATCTAATCCGTATTAATGTTCCAAACTCTGAAGGCCATTTACATAAATTCAAAGCCCAAATCGATCTTTGAAAATGCAAATTTTCTAATGCTGAAAATTTTTCATAACAGAATTCTGTTGTTATGGCACCTCTGAAATTTCACAAAAAGTTTTTTCTATTTTTTACACCTGATTAAGCTGATGATGACATGCAAGTTTAGTGTTCTCTGATGGAAATTTTGCTACTGTAGGAGCAGTACCCGGAGGTTATCTAACTGCTTTGAATTACAACTTTTGTGTTTCTCCATCTTCTCCATCTTTTCATCTATTAAGTCAGTCAAATGAGAACAACCAGCTCAAGAGTAACACTGCCATTTAAAATGACCAAAAGAATGAAAAATAAAAGACAAACAACAGGGGCAGATCTAGGATTTAGAGAAAGGGGGAGCTCTGAAATATAACATACTTCAAATTCAACGGTACTGCAAGCGCCAAATGGTGCGAGTTGCAAATTTTTAGAGGGTTCTAACATCAATCGGCCAAAAATTGGCTCTGCCCCTGAATAATTATCAAATTAATTTCCTAAAATATCAACCACCATTTGAGCTGAATTACTTGTCTGTGTGCTAACCTATCTGTTGCTATGTGTTCTTTGATTTTAACAAAGGCGGTTGTCAGTAAACAAAAGTCACAAATTATTTACATTTAAAAAAACATAAAATATTTCTGCTGTGTTATCTGCATGATTTTGTCAGCCATTTTGTATAATCTGTAACACTGTACTAGATGAATCTGATTACTTAGTTTAAATCAACAACAAATATACCGAACGCTTTTAAACTTTCACATATTTCAAATTTGTTTTTCTAGTTGCAATAATGCTCAATAATTTTTATTTGAAACCTACAAATTTCACATTTTTCCATGTTGTTTACACAGATATAACTTGACTTAGTAAAAATGTTGTTGACATTTCCTAAAAAATCAATATCTGCTGCTAAAAAAAAGCTTGAAAATGAAGAGCCTTCTTAACAGGAGTGAATTGGTTCTGAGGGCTATGTTTTGTCTGGAGATTTTGCAAACTTAAATTATGGAGAACACATATTTGACAATTTTGATGTGCTAAAATCTCAATCAAAAGTTTCATATTTTTGTTTTTTGTTCAGATTTCTGGGCTGATTCTCACTTGCAGAGGTCCGACCTCAAGGACCCTATAGCTAATGGGGCTGAACCTACAATATGACTGTTTTGTTTTGTAGTGCTACTAACATGTGCTGTGGAAAATATATATTCCTCTTGACAGCTATTTTGGAAATATTTTGGTGGGTATTTAGAATTTTTTGATAACTGACAGAAGCTTGAGCACACATACTCTTCAGGAGCAGAGTAAACAACCAAAATATTTTATAATAGACAAAGTGCTCCAAGCTTTCATGGTCAATTTTTTTGAATGTCAGAAGTGGGTCATGTTAGAAATATTCAAGATGGAAACTAGAAATCTGTTTGACAGATAGTAAGACCAGTTTGTTAATTTGATTGACAATGTGTCATATTTCACATGAAGTGAAAAGATTAACAACTACATGAATCACAAATATAAAACTTTATTATAAACACTTTTATTCTAATATTGGCTTGTCGCGGACATATTTAATTTTTTAAAAGTCACGCAATTAGCAAATTGATTTGGGCCTTGAAAATAGGTTAATAGTACGGTATAAAGATGTATTAGAACTGCACAAATAACACACAATCTCTTTATATGTAACTCTAACTAGAAATTTCGCTTTCCAGAAAGATCTTTAGTGGTTTGCCTCTGCCTCAATATTGTACTACTTCTTCACAAGTTCCGTAATAAGAATTTCAGTGTTCATGGGCTTGATGAAACATTAACTAAATTTGGATCAGTTCTAAGAATTCTAGGTTTTTGTATGATTTATATGAGCTGTATAACCCCATAATTGCATAAAGTTTTAGAAAAAATATTTCAAAATTATGCTTTCACCTATTTACTCCATATTGTATTATTCAGGCATTTTAAGATGTCTTTCACAATTAAGACTTCCCACAATTTTGTTAAAAATGAACCACCGAGTTTACAACTTTATTTATTTCCTTCATTGCTCATATCAACCTAATTTTAGGTGACGTTTCTACCAAATAAATATTATATTGTGCTCATCTGTCAATTTTTGGACTATAAATGTGTCAGAAGGTTGTAACAGTCTGTGTTAGTTTTTATCTGTTTGGATATGAAATAAAGAGGTGTCTTACTGTTTACATGACCTGTGACCTATTAAAAAGCCAAGTTCACATCATGTTGCTGCTTTCACAATTTTTAAAATTTAGCATCTGAAATGTTATTGATCAACCAAAAACCATAATTTTGCACTTTATGACCAAGGTTTTATCATGACACATGCAGATAAGCGATTTACCAAGCAAATGAATCCGTCCATATATTAAAAAAACAACCAAGAATATCTGAAGAAATTTTATTCTAAGGGTTTGTAAGGCAGAGAAAATGGTGCACCAGTGGCGTCCTAAAAGATATATGAATAGTATGAAAGGTTGGGTATATGGTCAAATTAATATTCTATACATTGTCTTTAATTTTCTGCCAATGGATTGAAAACCTAATAATAGTAAAACTGGACGATAAAGTAATCAATATTTAAACTGTAGTCAAGTACAACTAGTACTATTATTTATTTATTTGACTATTGATTGAAGACTATTGTTTATTATTATCTATTGTAGTGTTTTACTTACAAAACATCCTCGTTTGTTAAATAGAGGTTCAGATTTTTATGATCGATCAATTTATATCTGAACTGAAAGTAAACATTATGACCTTGAGAGCAAAATGAAAGCCTTCTGCAGCAAATTCATATTATTCGAAGAACAAGAACATTTTTGGTTTAAAATTGGAATGAAAACTTATTCTCAGTTATATATGTTGTAATTCAGGAAATTTCCACTTGATGTGTACAAATTCAAGCTTAGAATCCTGTTTTCTTTTTTAAAATAAGCATCTGAATGATGAAGACTACAAAACATGAATAGACTTGGATAATCAGACGCTTTGGGTTTTTGTTCAAATTTGCATTAAATGTACTTTCTTACAATATCTTGTATCTTGGTATTTTATACAATGCTTATATAGCATAATAAAGCCATAAAATTAAATGTTTCCAAGATAAACCCTATATGGGATGAGTCCTTTAATTTGATTAATTTTAGGCCTATATGTAAATTAGAATAAATTTAACATGAAAACTGGCATATTAAAAACTTTTCTCAGACCATGAAATTTGTAATTCAAAGACGATATATTTTTTATAATTAAAATGACATGTTGTTCCCAGCGCGTCAGATTTAAAACGCCTCAGTTTGGCTCGCAGTATAACGATTGTTTAAATATTTTACATGAGGTGTTCGTTACCAAGATTTGGTTCAATGACATAATCAGTGGCTGTGTTTGATTGATCAATATTGACAGATACAACTTGTTTAGGTTGAAACAATTGTTGAAAAAAAGACCTGAAAAGTTTTGGCAGTCGCATCCTAGATCTTTTTATGTTGGCTCCTCGCTGGTTGTTTGTTGATTTTTGACAGTTTGAAGAAGAATTACAAGTCGTTAGACTCTCGTCAAATTGTAGATTGTTGTAAGATTATGAATAGAGTTCAGCAAGTCAGAAATGGACCAAATTTCAATCAAGTGCTGTCAACATATTTGTGAATGAGTTCATAGGAAAAGGAAATTCCCTGTATTTTTTACATTTTTCCTGTAAAAGGAAAAAACAAAGTTTGTTTGGTTAAAAACACAGACATCAATTTTTGTTTTAAAGGATAGTCTAAAATTTCATTGTAAATTTTATGTTTGTCACCAAACGGACATGTTATCATGTGATTTCGGTATTTTTGTCCCTAAAACTTTGCAGCTAAAACAGATGTTAATACTTCCCAATTAAGACTTATTTTGCACTCTTTATTGATTTACGTTACTTATTTGCACTAAGTTTGAGTTTAAAATTTGCATTTATAAACTTTAATTAAATTTTATCATTAACTTGAATCATTGAAAATATAACATGATAATATTGAAAAATAATATATCTTGTTTCATTGACGTAAACAGGTTTGAAATTGAAAATGAAGTTGTATAGATATATAAGAGAGATATATATTAATAAGTAAATATGTTATTGATTCTAGAGCTATTATTGTTATTAGATACTGTTTTAATATTTACGAGTCTTACTTAAAGATTTCAATGAGGTTAAAAAATGAAAAAGCGGTAGAATTTGACCTCCCGCCGGTAGAGCTGTAGACGGGACATGTTAAAGTGGTAGAAACCCGACATCTGCGGGAGATAACACATATGGATTTTCTGAATTTTTTATGTGTATCGGTGACACTGATGGCGTCAATTTGCACCATTTAAATTTTCAGTCAGATGTCTTTGGTTCTTGCAATTCCATTAAAACTAATGCGTTTTATGATGTCACTGACGCAGTGATCTGCATTAAGATTTCAATAGTTAAGCTTCGGTCAGTGACGTCTTAAAACATGTTTGTAGTGGAATTGCAGAGTTTAGAAAACATCTTTACAATTCTTTTAATCCTTTTAAACTTATATCTAATACTAAGACTATACAGTAATAGTACACTATAATTAATAAGATATAAAGGTAGTAATTATTCTATTATTGATTAGTAAAATACACTGTATAGTTGTTACAGTGGTAGTAATTAGTGTTCTCTATAATTGGTTGGTGCTTTCACCACCTGCTCTCACCATGTTCAAGGTTAAAGTTAGTGCTAGGTATTGCCAATTATACCACAATACGATACGTATCGCGATCACGTTACAATACCTTATATCCTAGATTAAAATTTTAGTTTCAAAGTATCAATGTTTAATCATTTATAGCTTCATTGATGTGCAATTTTGTTATTTAGTTGATAGGATTTTTTCCAACAATTTCAGTTAACTCAGATAAAAAAATATGCGATTCCATTTGCTGACTTAGAAATAAAATCTTCACTTTTTTTGGTATGGTATGTCGTATTGTGATACATTGATTCAATGATATATAGTGCCAGCACTCTGAAATTTACCATTGTGCCTAGCTCATTTCTCTATAACTTTAGTAAAAAAACTGTTATTCTTTATTTCTTCAAAATTCAACTTTATTCTTCATGAAATGTTTTTCCATCACAAAACTTATTTTTATACGCCCACATGAAATGTGGAGCTTATATTGCCGTCACCCATGTCCGTCGGTCGGTCCGTCGGTCCGTCCGTCCACAATTGCTCGTTAACACTCTACAAGTCACAATTCTTTATGGATTTTGACGAAACTTGCTGAAGTTGTTTATTATCACTCAAGGATGAACCCTATTTAAAATCAAAAGAATCGGAAAATATTTTATATGAATTAATGCCCTTGTTCTTTAAAACGCGTTCAATTTTTAGCTCGTTAACACTCTACAAGTCACAATTCTTTATGGATTTTGACGAAACTTGCTGAAATTGTTTATTATCACCCAAGGATGAACCCTATTTAAAATCAAAAGAATCGGAAAATATTTAGTATGAATTATTGCCCTTGTTCTTTAAAACGCATTCAATTTTTAGCTCGTTAACACTCTACAAGTCATAATTCTGTACGGATTTCGACGAAACTTGCTGAAAATGTTTATTATCACCCAAGGATGAACCCTATTTAAAATCAAAAGAATCTGAAAATATTTAATATCAATAATTGCCCTTGTTCTTTAAAACGTGTTCGATTTTTAGCTCGTTAACACTCTTCAAGTCACAATTCTTTATGGATTTTGATGAAACTTGCTGAAATTGTTTATTATCACCCTAGGATAAACCCTATTTAAAATCAAAAGAATCGGAAAATCTTTAATATGAATTATTGCCCTTGTTCTTTAAAACACGTTGATTTTTAGCTCGTTAACACTCTACAAGTCACAATTCGTTACGGATTTTGGCGAAACTTGCTGAAATTGTTTATTATCACCCAAGGATGAACCCTATTTAAAATCAAAAGAATCGGAAAATATTTGATATGAATTATTGCCCTTGTTCTTTAAAACGCGTTCGATTTTTAGCTCGTTAACACTTTACAAGTCACAATTCTTTACGGATTTTGGCGAAACTTGCTGAAATTGTTTATTATGACCTGAGGATGAACCCTATATAAAATCAAAAGAATCGGAAAATACTTAATATGAATTATTGCCCTTGTTCTTTAAAACGCGTTTGATTTTTAGCTCGTTAACACTCTACAAGTCAGAAGGATTTTGACCAAACTTGATGAATGCTGAACCCTTGATGAAATTGAGAAAAAAAGAAATATTTGGCCAACACTTAATTTAAGTTTTGAACAAAATGACTACAGGTTGAATATTTCATGGTTGTAATGGTCGTGGTTTTCAGCCAAATGTTCTTTTCAAACAAAGCTATCCTTTTCAAACAAAGCTGTCAGTGGGCGTATATTACCTTGCCTGGCAAGCTATCTTTCAGAATCTAATTATAAGATTTATGGGTCAAGAACAGCTTTTTTGCTTTGTTTTTTTAATTAGATCTTTGAAGCTTTGAAGTATTGTAGTCTTCATTATGGTTATGACATCTTTATTCATAAAGAATATTCTGCAGTTACATGTGTCCAAAAAAGGGAAAAAAGGGATTATAAGATATCATTTTCTTTTCCCACTCTTTTACAATTTATTTGTGTGCTTTAAGGCAAGAAACAAAAAGGAAAAAATAAAATAATTGTCCTGCTTTACATGTGAAAAAAAAGCAACTGTTTGAATAAAAAATAATTTTGTAGAAGGATTAAAGTTGTTGAAATTTGGTTCTGTTAGACTAGACAGTTGTACCAGTTCACTAAATCATTGTTAGTTAAGTAATCCTGATCAATATTTAAAAGTATTTAATGTCAATAGAGGAATTTAAACTCTTCTGCTGGGGTAGGTGCACTGATGTTTAAAAAAATTGAGTCTGTGTGCACTTGATGACTAAGTTTGCAATGATGTTAAAAATCTCAGTTTGATTTTGGTCTGTTTTGTGTTTTTCAGTTTTGTTGCACAACTTAAAAGACTTATCAATGAAGATATCAATTAAAAACATTTTGATAAAATTTGAAGGGACAAATGTCTGAAGTTTAAGTTCTATTTGTCCACCAAACATAATTTTATTTCTGAAGTTTGACGGACTAATTGTTAAAATTGTTTTGTATAAAAAGTACTTTAAAGTTACATACATAAATGTTATAAATACAGCTAGATATTAATGATGATTTCTGTTGATTTGTTTCACCAAATGGTAGACAAAAATTCTTAGTCATACATACCTGCATAGAGAATTGTATTTTTATAAAGTTCCAAATATAAGATATTAATGATGATTTGTATTGTCTGTTTGTAGGAAGGACACGGTACAATAGAGGAGATGGTAAGTCTTCATGTCCAATATGTTGTTACATGTATCTCTCTTCAAACTTTCAGAAACAGAATTTTGATAACAGAAGAATTTGATATAATATTTGTTATTCTTGATGTAAACTATTTATCTTACTCTGTTTATCATTACTGAAATTATGAAAACGAGGAGACCTCTTATTGTAATCTGAGGATTTTGTTTTTCACCAACTGAAGGATAATTATATGTTCAAATATTTGTTGTGAACTGTCAATATGACTCTGTTTTTCATAAACAGAATTATAAAAACAGAAATTATTGTTACTTCCTCATGTAAACTATCAATGCTCCGTTTTTCATAAACAGAATTATGGAAACAGACAAATTTTTATCTAATAATTGTTGTCAACATCTTTATGTCAACCATTCTATGGATGGAGTTATGGATGGCAATTTATGGCTTTTCTCATGATCACTTAACCGTTTTTTTTTCATTCATATTTATTGAATTGTGAAAATAAAAATAAATTATCAAGTCATATTAAATGAATGATCAAAGAATGATAAGTTCATTGTTTCCCTACATACTTTGTTTTTTAATTAAACATATTTTGTTGGTAAATTGATAGAATCGAACTGCACTTAACTAAATAAACTTAGCCCTTATTTACCATTAAAGATACATTTTCCATTATTAATTTCTATTTAAAAGTGGCAAGCAACATCATTAACAGGGAAGTGATATAAAAATGTTTGTTACGAGCATGACATGACAGGATTTGAAAAGATTTAATATTTGTTTAACATGATATAGCCTATATGTTACGTTCTGATTATGCAGGTTTAAAGAGGTGTATAATTTTACAGTATTGACCAATCTGGAGGTTCCTATTTGCATATGTTGAGTTAATACATTCAGATCTTGGGAAATTCTGTTTCTCCCATTGCGAAGTGATACAAATCAGAGGAGCTGAGATAAAAACACCAAAGGCTGTGCGAGATACAAGATTTGTTTCTTTTGGCACCTGAAAATTGTCTCATTGCTTTTTGCATTATTTATAAATATATAAATCTTTATTGGACCACTTTGGTGCAGTAAAATTAAGATTCATCCAATATACGTTCACAGACAAACTTCTGCTGTTCTTCTCTTCTGAGGAGTCCACTGCTATACAACTGTTGCTCCCGATTTTGCTTTTCTTTGGATCTGGGGCTTATTCTTAAAAACTTAACTTAAGAGGATTTTAGTGTTCCAGTTATTTGATTGGTCAGTGACAAAAATTGATTAAGAATGATCATCCAATCAAATTACTGTATTTCTTAAAATCTGGATTTTATCTAAGTTAAGTTTTTGAGAATACGACCCCTGATTTTTTTTTTAGCAGAATGTCTTGCTTAAACAGATTCTTATTCAAGGTCCATTTGAATATCATGTGACCAAACCATCATGTAATTGCAAGTTAAGTTCTTATTTGACCTCTATACATATTCAGACAGAAAACTGTTTTTTTTTTTTCAAATTTAAAAAAAAGAAAGTATGTTCAAGACTACATCAATTAGTCACCTGCAGATGATATTTTATAAGGGTTGTCATTATGTTGAAACGCTATGTAATATTTAGAGGTGTATATTTATATGATGTATTACATTCTATAATGTTGTCAGGTATTTCATGTTTTTTGTCAGACCTGTAAAACAAGTTTATGATTTATATTTCCTCTATAAACCTACTACCATACCTATATATAGTTTTAATATTATCATGATTAATTATATGATATTTGTTAGAGATAATTGGATGCAGGTTTATCTGATAATGTCTATTTTAATACATAAAACCATCATGTCATGTTAGCTTTTATATCATAATTTTTTAATGACACTTTTCTTATAAAAATATGTAGAGCAGTTCATTTTAAAAAGGGATTGACCTTTTTTTTAAGTAAAGATATTGACTTCATGAGATGATAAAGGAAATTGGATTTGATTTATGAATTAGTACATCATCTCTTAAACTATTCGAAAACTCTGACATACAATTATACTTCTACCTTATTTCAGTTAAACTTAACATTAGGCGTCCTGCCACTGACCACTTTAATATATGAATTTTATATGTATGGCTTTCATAAAATAAAACTTATTTGTCTTTTTTGTATTTTCAGAGAAATTACCATGCACAAGAAAAAGATAAAATAGTAATCTATACAACTAGTATGTCTGTGGTACGTAGTACACATGAGAAATGTAAAGTGGTACGAAATATATTACAAACTAATATGGTACGATATGAAGAACGAGATTTATATATGAGTAAAGAAAACCAGAAAGAATTAAAATTACGAGTAGATAGTAATGATATTAGAGTTCCACAAGTCTTTGCTGATGGTGAATTGATTGGGGTAGGTACAAAAACAGTTGAAAAACCATAGATAGTATATGCTGAGAAAATTCTGCCTTTAAAGACTCTTTATCCTAAGGATATGGCACCAGGCAATAGCGCAGTAAGCTTTTGAAAACAAGGACTGATTTCCTGCACTTAAGGCCTTTCTGGACAGATTTTTCCTTTACAACGTCTGCCATTTAGAAGATTTCTTTTGGAACCCCAAGAACATGTTGAAAATAAGGGTAAAGTTATGACTAGAAGCATTGATATGAGATTACTCGATTTACGACATTTTAAGCTAGACATTCTTGCCAGAAGGCATAAAATATATGACAAGACTATTCATATTTGACAAGTGGAAAATTTATTGTTAAATATCTAATAAAGTCAAGGAGACCCAGCACATATAATCACAGAAAAACCATCATACTAGTTTGAAACTTGCTGACTTGCGATTTTCGGCACCTTTGCAGGTTCAGGGGTTTTGAACGTATTTATTTACCTCGAATCCACAAAACTTTGATATATTTGGAAAGATGGATGATTTTGTAGTTCAATCATACCATCATTATCCCCCTACACCATACAGGCCGAGTATGCGAGTCCATCAAAGTTTTTTTCTTGAGAATTAAAATCTGTCAGTCACCATTGAATGCTGCACGCGCAAGGTGTGGAAAATCGCAGCAAGTTTTTGAGGTCTACCATTGTACCATTGTACCAGACACCCAACAAGACATTAAAGTCTGATAATTGTATGACCATGAACTGGTGTACCAGTACATTTAACTTCCTCTACAAGTTAGCACACCCAATATTGACTTGTTGGCTCTGGATTGTATTTAATCAAATTCTACATCTTTTATAGACTTTCTTCAACTATCAAACTTTAATTTAGGTCATGATAGTGCAAGTTTATAGTTTAATTGTAATGACTTTAGTATTTAAGATATAAAATCCTTAAGGGATTGTAAAGAGGTTTTCTACCTCTTTTATGAGAATATGGAAAAGTTTTGGCGTCAAACTCTTAGTTTTAGTGAAATTATTTGAAATCTTTTAATAACAATTCTTACGACATGTAATATTAAAACATGAGAAAGATTAAATGAAAGGGCCTTACAATTTAATGAATGTTTGATATTTTTCAGGGTGCTGCCGAATTAGAAAGATTAAATGAATCTGGTGAACTACGAAATATTTTTCATAATTACCCAGTAAGTAGAGCTCGTGCCATTTTTTCTGTTTTTTCCTATTTAAGCCACATGGTTGGAAAGGATTCTTTTCAAATTGTAAAAGAGATTTTTGCTTCTGATTTTTTTGAGATAGAGATTTGCAATTGGGGATCTCAATTTGACACCATATCTGCTTAGGTGGTGCAGGCTACATACCCATCCCATATTGTATCCATTAAAACAGCTCACATCTTCTGCCATATTTTTAAATTTTTTGAAAGAGTTTTTTTCTTTGAAAGTGTTTTGTGACTTCATTTGATTTTGTTTACAAACAAGCAAAGAAAGGTAAATATGAACACTTATGAAATATGTCAGTTACAATCACAGATTTTTAAGTTCATATTTTCATTATTTGATGGAATGATTTGTTTGGACTGCATGCTGAATGAAACAAAAAAATTAGCACTGAATGACACATTGAAAGATCTATTTGTGTCTGAATAAGTTCCCTTTTGAGTTTTGTACCAGAACAATGGAGCTAGCACAATCATTGAAACATCATCACAAAGCACACCATCGTCAACTTTTGGTAAAAAACACTTTTATTCCATGCAAACTACAAGTCTAGTCTTGTCAGACAATATCCGGTTATAACTAGTCCTATAAGGCAAGCCAGAAGTCTTAAAGAATCAGATACCAGCTGAATCAGATTCATGATAGAGATTCCATGACAGTTTCAGCAAATGATCTAGTAGTTTAAAACATCAGCAGAATCTTTCAAGGGATGCAGCGTTGATAAGCACTGTCAGGCAGGCAGTACCATCAGGTGTTTCTGAAGGGTGTATCCATCCAGCCTTCCTACCAGTGTACTTAAATAAATAGAGCTCAAACACATGGTCTATGATCTGTCAACAAAAACCCCCAAAGATTTGGAGATTCTAGAATTTTTTAGGACAAAAATGTTATTTAATGTGACTTTTATGGTTAGAAAGTGAAATTATAGATAGATATATAATAGCTCAGTTCCTATTTCTAGTATACTGATCAGATTTCAACTGATTATTAGATGTTTTGTTAGATAAATAGAAACCATATTATATTTCAATTTACAATAGACGTATATCAGAGCTAATATCATATATACTATTACTAACTATTGTTAAATATGAAATAGATACAAAATAAATAGTAGTTAATCTTGTTCTATCAAATGACTCTCTAAGCTCTGTGAGTTTTGCATTATGTGGGGTGCATACTCTGACAGATTTTTACTTGCTCAAGGGTAAGAATGGCTTCTATTGGTAGTTGTTATTATTCAGTAGTCCAATGCTTACTCACCAAAGGAGAATTAGGAAAGATTGTAACTTTGTCATTTTCTTTTAATCTAGTTCCCCCATATAAATAATGTAGGTCAGATTCAAGACTCAGACTGGGATGGGCTGATGAGCCTCTTAAAGTCTCTTGGATGGGACACAAACTCAACATCCAGTGTGTGGTATGCAGTAGCATATTTAAGGAGAGGGGGGGGGGGGGGCATTTTCATGACATGGACCTCTGCTTCCTCCTCCTCTACAAAAAAATTCTTGCTACGCCATTGATGGTGTGCATGTTGAAGATGGCTTGACAATAGGTTAGTCAACAAAAATGGCTGGTGTGACAAAATTTCCTTCTTTTCCAAAGCAAAAGTAGGATGAGAAAGTATATTTAGGGTCTATTTTTGCAAATATCATTAACAAGCCAACGTCCTTGACATAGCGGCCCAGTTTAATTGCGGATATATATTATGTGACATAAACATGTAGGGGAACATGATCATATCCCTTACATCTGGTGCAACTCTAGGTCTGAGTTCACATAGTTAATGTTGTTATTTAGTTATGTTTATCTCAGAAACCATGTTAACAGGGTCCCTCTCATGATTTGAAACCTCTCAGATCACCTTTCACGTATCACAAGTTTTTGTTATTTTCAATTTGAATATCACGTCTGGTGTAGAAAAGGAAGGTTTATAATAATGAGGTTGATATAAGATATTGACTTAGTTATATGATATTATTATTTATATTATAAACATTATTATCTACCATTATTATCAAGTTGATATCACACCTGCAGAAAAACACTTAGATCTGTTGTCAGAGAGGTCGTCACGGGGATAGCCTCTGTTTGTATGTTTAAAAATTCGTTTCAATCATTTAAGTAGTATGTAAAACTCCCTTATTAAAGGTTTATTATTTGCTTACAAAATATTTTAAGCGTTTTTAAAAAAAAAAAATATAATTTTACTGAAAAAAATGTAGTTTTATGAGTTTATTCAATAAACTTTATTGGTGCTATCACTTAAAGGATCTAAGTCTAAACCATTTTATTTGCCAATTTTTCAGCTTTTATTTTGCATAAACAATTAAATAATTTAAATAACGTTACTTGATCATTGGTGTCATTATTCTAATTTACTTTTATTGTTAATTTTTGGTTGTCATGGAAACTGAACTTCATTAAAATGTATTTTTTGATATTTTCAGAAAGTAATAGTGACATCAAACTGTAGAAAATGTGGTGGCTATAGATTTGTACCTTGTATTATTTGTCATGGAAGTAAAAAATCTGTTCACAGAAACCATTTTACGGAAGAATTTTGTGCCTTACGATGTATGCAGTGTGATGATAATGGCCTACAGAGATGTGACTTGTGTCGTGAACAACAGGAATAATTTGTGGAATTATAAAACAATATGGTGGATGTTCAAATGTGTATCATGAACAAACAGTGGGAATAGAAATGGTAGACCAAATTACAGGCCTTGTGTACTTTTGTCTTGATTTCTGTTTTTTGATCAGTAAGAGTTTTTCTATTGATTTCCAGGAATTGAGGGCATTTTCTTTTTGAGTTAGTGAAATGTGTGAACAATCCTGAATGCTAGAAGAGATATTGTTCATTTTCTTTGAGCCTTAAAATCTTGTGATGCCATTTGTTAATTTACATATGATGAAAGGTGTGGATTTGAGTTTAAATGACCTTAAATAAACCAATTATTTCAACTTGGGATTTAATTGTGTACAGATACTCTAGAAAAGATCAATACCTAATGGTTTGGTTGGTAAACTCTAAAAGTTTTTTCCCTCTTAAGTTGTGGATGTTTTTTTCCTTATTTCAATTCTAAAGATTTCAAAGTCTCTTTTGCAAAAAAATACTAGCAGCAAAAGTCTTAAAGTGAAAGTATGTGCCAATATATGGGGTAATTGATATCTTCATATATCTTCATAGATGTTATGAAAAGTTGGATATAGCTACAAAGTGAAAAAAATTGAAAATATCACAATTAAACCATGTGTATTCAAATTATGAGGCTGCATTCCACTTAAACCGACACGTTTTATGAAGGCACCCCCACTGATCGGCATAGATATAAATGGTAGCCGGTAGAATGGCCCAAATTGATGCTATCAGTGTCCCCAATACACATACAAAGTTTAAAAAACCTCTTTACAATCCCTTTTAAAATCAACTGTGCATATGATAGTGAATAAGGATTATTATTGACATAAAACATAGCAAACAGATTATGTTTTGTATCAGTATGATTGAACATGTTTTTGTTGTGTTTTAATGTAGGAAACTCTTGTTTTGTCCAATTGTATATTGTTAAATGAATTTTTCTGTGTTTTATTTTTTAATATGATATGTTGTCAATGGATATCAAATGTTAATGTAAGCCCTGTTTAATTATTGAAAAAAAATTCCATATGATGTGTTAAGTTTGGTGCCCATTGGCTTAGACAAAGTGGGCTTGTCATTTTAATAAGAAATATTTGAGAATTTCAGTATTTTGTTTAAAGATAATATGTGAAGTTATGTTAAGTTATATGAAAGTATTTAATTTATATTTTTAACTATAGTATGTTATGAAGAAATATGTTTTGTTTGATTTTGTAATTTAAATTTACATAAAAAATTGATGTTAACTTGATCTGAAGAGATTATGCAATTTTGTGCATTAGAACTTCATCAAAATCAATCCCCGGAAATTCTGAAGGTTATCCTCTAAATACCAAAGTTGTTATTCTTTAGATATCAATCTAATTTAAATGCATCTACCAAGGGGTGCGCACTATACCTGGGTAAATGATTTTTTCCCGATTTTGATGGGGTAAGGAAGTGGTGCACATTATACATTGGTATGCATTATATTTGGAAATATACGGTATATATTTTGTGTCATCCGATAGAGTATGAAGGTATCAGAGTATGAAGGTATCAGAGTACAAAGTTCATGTTGGGTCAAGAATTTTCTTTTGATTTCAAATAATCTTGCACTCTGTTGTTAAATAATATAGAGTGCAAATTACCTAATGTGTTTTAGTAATTCTAGAAAAATATGTTTATTTTGAAACATTACACAAAGAAATTGGCTCAAAACATCAATGAATAAGACAAAACTAACATTAATCGTGTGTTTGTTTGTGTTTAGATGACAAATTCTTGCGATTTTATTGGTGCAAATGATTTTTTAGCCATTTTATTTTAGTGAAAAGATGCATCTAAGGATTAAATCTTTTCAGTGAGAGTGCATCTTTTCCCTTTCATTTTCAATGATATTTCTTTATGAAAATTAAAAGCAATGAGGCATGAATCTTTTTATTACTTATGAACCATTTTCATATATGTATCTCTCAAAATACAAAAGATACATATTGTGTATCATATTAAAGAGATCATTATAGGTTCAAACTTCAATATATATATATATATATATATATACCACATTAACAAAAACAGAATTAAACATATATATTATTAAGTCAGAACACTTTCCGGAATGATAACTGGATGTGAGGTTAGTATGCAATCAAATAACAAGAGTTTGATATAGATGAAGAAAAGTTTGTTTTCAATATATTATAAATGAACAAGAAGTTGATTTTTTTTATTATGTAATGCACGTGGGTAATTCAGTTGGTGAAGTTAAAGCAAGACACAAACAACAAATTTTTGTCTGTTTTTTTGTGGAAAAAAATAGATGATTTATTCAAATGGTTTGGGCATGATGTGCAGCATTTATGTCAGGCTTATAACAAGATGATTGTGTGTCTTTATTTTAAGTTAACCCATATCTCTTCATCTTAAGTGCAAATGTACAAAATAAACTAGGGTAAGGTTTTTGATAAACTAGTCAGTAATGTTATTATTAATGTTTTGTTAAGTTATGTTTCTATGTGTATAGTCCTGCTAAGATGTTAGTACATCCAGGAATAATTTCAAACATACACAAAAACTTGAAAATGTAGACAGAATGTGTATATGTTTAGACTTGTCCCTGAATGTGCACATATTTTAGCTTGACTACAGTAAACATATAAATTATGAAGTTTTCAGTATTTTAATGATGCATGGAGTTATGTTGTAATATTATGTATTATGCTAAAAATAAATAATATATTATTATTATCAATCAATTTATGTTACTTATATTATATATATTTGACAGTACAATATAACTACAGTTTACCAGTTTATTTAATATGAAAAGGAATATCAAAAGAGTTTTTTTTTGTGGTTGAAAGCAAATATAGGCATATATATAGTTTGGTCATTTCTTACAGAGGGTAGGCTTACTGATTCTGCCATATTAAGAACATTTTCTAGGAGTGACCTGTTTTACAGAATTAATATTGCCAGGCCAGTCTTTTTGGAAGCAGATATTCAAATTCACATATATTATATATATTTAGATAAAATATAATATACCCACTAAAGTTTTCAGTGGACAGACATTGCCTTTATCGCAATGCACAATGATATAATATTATGGGAGTGGATTATATTTTTTTACTACGCACTAATAAATTAATCAATCATGTCAAAAAAATAAACAATGTTTCATAAACAAACTGTTTTTGTGGTAAGATTGTTTTGATGACTGAAACTAACCATTTATATGTGACTACGCCCAAAATATATCCATCAAATTCGATAGTTTTTATTTGTACATGCTTGATGTATTATAGGGATTGTATAGAGGTTATCTCCTTTGTATGTGTATCAGGGACACTGATAGCATCTATTTGTACCATTTCAATTCCAATCAGATGTTTGTGGTTCCAGCTATTCCATAAAACTGTTATCATGTGTCCTTCCAAAAACTGATATCTAAAAACTGTTCTACCATTAAACTGATACCTGAAATAACTGTCCTTCCAAAACACAGATATCTGAAATCACTGTTCTACCAATAAACTGATATCTGAAATAACTGTCCTTCCAAAACACAGATATCTGCAATCACTGTTCTACAAATAAACTGATATCTGAAATAACTGTCCTTCCAAAACACAGATATCTGAAATCACTGTTCTACCAAAAAACTGATATCTGATATCACTGTTCTATCAATAAACTGATATCTGATATCACTGTTTTACCAATAAACTGATATCTGAATTCACTGTGCTACCAATAAACTGATATCTGAAATCACTGTTCTACCAATAAACAGATATCTAAAATCACTGTTTTACCAATAAACTGATATCTGAAATAACTGTCCTTCCAAAACACAGATATCTGAAATCACTGTTCTACCAAAAAACTGATATCTGATATCACTGTTCTATCAATAAACTGATATCTAAAATCACTGTTTTACCAATAAACTGATATCTGAATTCACTGTGCTACCAATAAACTGATATCTGAAATCACTGTTCTACCAATAAACAGATATCTAAAATCACTGTTCTACCAATAAACAGCTATCTGAAATAACTGTCCTTCCAAAACACCACAGATATCTTAATCACTGTCCTACCAATAAACTGCTATCTGAAATAACTGTCCTTCCAAAACACAGATATCTGAATCACTGTTATACCAATAAACAGATATCTGAAATAACTGTTCTACCAATAAACTGATATCTGAAATAACTGTTCTACCAATAAACAGATATCTGAAATCACTGTTCTATCAATAAACTGTTGTCTGAAATTACTGTCCTTCCAAAACACAGATATCTGAAATCACTGTTCTACCAATAAACTGATATCTGAAATAACTGTTCTACCAATAAACTGATATCTGATATCACTGTTCTACCAATAAACAGATATCTGAAATAACTGTTCTACCAATAAACAGATATCTGAAATCACTGTTCTATCAATAAACTGTTATCTAAAATCACTGTTCTACCAATAAACTGTTGTCTGAAATTACTGTCCTTCCAAAACACAGATATCTGAAATCACTGTTCTACCAATAAACTGATATCTGAAATAACTGTTCTACCAATAAACTGTTATCTGAAATCACTGTCCTATCAATAAACTGATATCCGAAACCACTGTTCAACCTGAGATGTACAGATGTAAGATTCATTATGAATTTACCAGTTATCACTGTAGTTCTGCATCAAGTTTAATAATTTCAATAAACACAGTACAATTAAAGGGAAACTACTACATTTCAAAGATAACCATTAAGGGTATGTGCTATTTTGATTATTAATTATCTGACATTCAACAAAGCTGCAATACCTTCATCTGATAACAAGTCTGGTGAAATGAAAGGAAATGGAGTTTAGTTTTCTGCACGTTTTGGGCTAATGAGGCTGGACACATGCCATGCACATAGGGCCTTGGTTTATTAACCCAACCAAACAATTACTGAAAAAAATATGGTATCTGCTCAAACTGAACCCACCAAATCTGATGACATGTATTTCATTTGGTATACTTTTAAAGAAGCACCTTGTCAACTTTGCTTCTATATTATTTTATCTGACACAAGCAAGATTTGATAGAAATATAAGACCTGTATTTATTATAAAGTTTATTGGATTTACATGTGTATAGAAGGCAACAATTTTAACAATAATATAATAATGATATGGAGGGGTGACAGATTAAAAGCACAAATTAAAACATAATATTTTAAACAGCAACAAGGTGTTAGTATTACAATATATACATACATTAATTTATACATACAATTACTTATACATACAATTACTTATACATACAATTACATTAATCCAGCCATCTATTTATCTCACATGTACAATTTTGAATCTGGAGAAAGTTTGCAACTTATGATTGTCATATCTAAATTTCTTCTTGTTTGATAATAAAACTTCAATACTTTGAATTGAACAATACATTAACAATGATGCTTTTTAACACTGATTTTCATTGGAATTTAATCTGTATCCAAATTAACGCATAAAGCTAGTAGAAGGTTGTTTAAACATAGTATTGACTTTAAAATCTGTCTGAATTACTTTTAAAAATCTAAATTTCAGAAAAATAAAATAAAAAACATGGGATACACATGATTGACAGACATTTCTTATGTTTTAATAAGATATAAATATTTCAAACAAGTCATAAGCTGCATCACTTAAAGATATAAGAGATCTTGTAATTTTACTCTGAATTTAAATATTCTTATATACTATGTTGCTACTCTCCGTAAAAAGCAAACATTTTTTACACATCATATGACACCTGGCCATTTTTTATCAAAATGACGAACAGCTGACTGAATTAATCAACTATACAGACGACTACTAATAATTAAGATAAATATCTAATATTGCCATAAGCCACTATAATAATATCTATATAGTATATGAAGAAATTATAATAAAATCAATGAATATTGCAACATTAACTGAAAGTTTTGCCATCCTAATGTTTATCACTATGTTTTGCATTTGGTTTCATTTCACTAACATGGTCTCACTTTATGTCATGTGTCATTTAACTTAACTTTGTTTCTTTCTTTTCACATTATTTCAGTATTTTAACTTTTTGTCAAAAATAAATTTAATGATAATTTGTCAACGTAAAATTTACCAAAAATGTAGTTTATTTGTTTATTTTTCTGTCCCAATATCCTTCATCAACATAAAGTAATAGTGCACTTTGTATATAAACACATGACAAGAGCAGTTAAACAATCAACCGAATAAACCAGCTTGAAACAAATAAACACAAAAAGCTGTAACATTGTTCAATGGGGCAAATAAATTTGCAAAAGCCACCGAATATCAATCAAGTGAAATTACCAGAAACCATAATGCAAATATCAAAAGTGACAAACTAGGCATTGATCACAATATAGAGAAATATACACAAGATATACATAAAAATACAGAAATATACACATAGCCTTATTTATATACACAAGTATACACATAAAAATGGAGAATTTAAATAAAAATAAAGAAAAAAGAAATATTTCTAATTTTCAAGTTAAACACAATACTACTTGGAAGTAAAATACTGAAAGCCAAGGTGAACAACAACTAAAAACATAACCTAAAAGAATAAAGTTATATATATTTAAGAATGAACTAAATATATATCAGTATGTTATAATATAATATAATGATATAAACATTGATGGAAGGTTATATATTGTCTTGAAGGGATTAGACCTTCTAATTGTATCATTTCATATGAGACTAAAGAGATACAGTCATCTCAATATTTTACCAATATAGAGCTCAATTTCAGCTACCCTTATCACTTTAAAGAATTAAAATATGACATCCAGTTCTTTTACAATTCAACATCAAATGAAACCAATTTAACAAATCATAAATTCACAGGAATTAATAATCTTCGAATGTGTACATATCATGGATATTATGATGTCATTTATATTTTTTGAAGGGAGACGGTAATTATATCAAACTGACAAGAGCACATTTTAACATGAGCTGAACATTCTTCATTAAGCACAGCTTATTTGGTTAATTTCCTGTAATTTAACCTACAAATGAGTCTACTCAACTACTTAAAAGTGTATCAGTCAAAACTAATAATCAAAGTAAATGGTCTAATCCCTTTAACAATTATTAGATATAGTTATATTGCAGCATAGAATTAGTTAAGATGAACACAAAAATAATTGCTTAAAATTATGACATGCCATTGAACTATTTAGACATGAAAGGAAATATTATACGAGGGTAGGTTAAAAAGTTAATAGGTTGACTCGATGAAAATTTGTATCAGAGTCAACCTAAACACTTTTCAGTCTACCCTCATAGAATACTAAAGTGTTATTAAAGCCATAAAATAGCCATTTAAAATTTTTAATATATGACAATGAAAATTTGCAGCCCTAGACTAAAGCATGTGTATATAGAAATCATAATTAAATATAATTATCCTAAAAAATAAATGATATATTTGAGAAAAAAGGTCCCTTTATTGAGAGCTAACCCCTGGAATTTAAATATTATTGAGCAACATAAAATGAATATTCATGTATTTAAATCAGTAACTTAATTTACATATTTTGTAACCATATGTTGTGAATATGCTCAATAGGTTAAATAAACAATGTTCGAAACAAAAATCAATTATTAAATTAAATGCTATGTTTCTACAAATCAATCTAAAATCTTGTGAGAAGGAAATTCAAAATCAAAGTTTTCACAATGCCAAAATGAATTTTGAAGCAAAACCTTCAAGCATATTGCAAAACATTTGATCAAAACTAAAAATCTTAAAGAAGAAATTTATAGGGAAGACCACACAATAATGTGAATTTGAACAGTTATATAAATAATTCTATCTTTTTTTTTGTCAGTGCAAACTTTTCACTTTTTAAAATTTTAAAATCAAAATAAAAATTTAGTGTAAAAATTCTTAAAATTATTTTTTTGAGTTTTTGAATAATTTGGTAAAAATGTAAAAGTGTTTGCATGTCGTCATATAGAATGTTTTTATTAATAAAATTTACATGTTCTTTTTTGTTCAAATGTTTATTTGTGTAAATCTCAGTAACATTCAAAATATAAACAAGGACATTTCATTTTATTTAAACAATTTAATTAAGTTAAGTTTTAATAACTGAAATGTATAATATTTTTACTGTTGAAGGATAACTACCTCTTAAAATAATCACAAAACCAAAATTCTCAATCTCGGTCAATAAGAACATATATTCATCAATTTACCTGATGTTATAATCATTCAACAGATTACCTGAATAATCTCATTAATGCAAAAAACTACATTAAATATAATATTTAAAAGACCCTTGCAAAATTATTTAAGTTGTTTTTCTATAATAACTTGTTATTTTATGGATAATAATTTAGTTTGATGGATGTCAGCACTGATCAATATTTACTCTTATTGGCCAATTTGAGAATTTGGTTTTTTTGACCACTTTAAGAGGTAGTTTTCCTGTAAAAGAGTCAAAATTTTACCCACAATAACATATACAGTTCTTGTTTATATTTTGAATCTTAACCAGATGTTTACAACTGTTCCATAGAGAAAATATATTAATATAAGTACTGAATATATAATTTATTATTTACAGTTTCAAACCAAAACACCTGATACCACTAACTGACTTCAAATTTCTGGAAGTTTTTCACCATATCTAAAACCTTGGACTTTCTGTTATTAGGATCAGAACATTTCTCTGTTGGCGCTTCTGTTTTGGTTGAGCTTGAATTCTGAAATATATAAAATAGAAATTTTAGGTTATCTCCCTTTTATTTCTTTAATTATAAAGAGAAAACACAGAAAAATATCACTGCCTATTTTTGAGAAAATTAATTCTAATTAAAAAGATTGTAAAGAGGTTTTTTAAACTTTGTATGTGTATCGGGAACACTGATAGCATCAATTTCCGCCATTCAAATTTCCATTCTGACGTCTGTGGTTCTTGCAATTCCACTAAAACTAACGCATTTTATGACGTCACTAATATTGATCTACCGGAAGCTACTATTGTTATCTATGCAGATCACTATTAGTGACGTCATAAAACGCGTTAGTTTTAGTGGAATTGCAAGAACCACAGACGTCGGAATGGAAATTGGAATGGCGCAAATTGATGCTATCAATGTCCCCGATACACGTACAAAGTTTAAAAAACCTCTTTACAATCCCTTTAATAGATACTATCATTTGCATCTTGAATTTCTTTACTTTATATGTGAAACTTGAAGATCAATTTGCACCATTTCAAATTTAAATCAAATATCTGTGGCCCTCTTAATTTTAATTTCAAACACATATCTAACAGAATATTAGAACAATACACAGAGAAAAGAAAACCAAAACAACTTAAGAATACTGTTAGAATCCAGGGCCCAGTTCCTAGCCTTGTGTTTAAGATCAATTTTGTGCTGAAAACCCTACGTCGACTTTAGTCAATGCAAAAATTAGTAAGAAAATATCAAGTCGAATATCCAGATCAAGACTAATAAAAATTGTACAAGAATTTGAGCTTTGACTTTAAAATAATTAGTTCTTCTTACACTACTTTCCACTTTCTTTTCAGTTTTAGGTAGAGGTGTTGAGTTTTCTATTAACTCAATTTTTATATCCTTAGAATCAGCTTTCTTTGTGGGTATATTTCTTCTCCAAGCAGGTACATCAGATGCTGTTGATGTGGCAATTTTAGGTTGGGATTCTTTCAGTGGTGATGTTGCTTTAGCTGGTAAAGTTTTGGACAGATTCATTACTGGTTTAGTTGTAGAGGAAGAACTTTCCACAGATTTGAAGGAAGAACTAGGTGTTTTAACAGATGATATAGAACCAGTGAATCGAGAAGAGGGAGTTGTTGCTGATAGTGGTTTAGATGTTACTGGAGTGGTTGCAGGTTTTGTTGCTGTTGATGTTGTAGTGGCAATTGGTTTGGTAACTATATGAGAAGTAGTTACCGGTTTGGAAACAGCAGTTGGTGTTGCATCTGGCTTAGTTACAGCATGAGTTGTTGTATTTGGTTTGCTGACTGGTGATGGTTTGGTTATAATAACCGTTGGTTTAGAGATAGGAGTGGGTTTAACCACTGTAGATGATTTAGTCAGCACAGAAGTTGTTTTAGTATCAGTAGTAGGGGTTGTAACAGAAGTTTTCTCTGCCTTAGAACTATCACCACCTGAACTTTTTAAGCTATTGATGCGGCTAGCTATTGAATTAGTTGCCACAGGAGTTGTTGGACTTTCTGATTTGACAGGTTCTGATTTTGCTGGTTGTGTTGAGATACTTAAAGGTCTATTACCCCCAATGGAAGACTTGCGTTCTGGAACTTGGGATGTAGGTGCCTTCGTTGATTCAGCAGATATCTCAATAGGTTTGACTGCTGGTGATTTACCTGCTACTGCTGGTGACTTTGTATCACCAACAGACTTCTTCCTCATTACAACTTTCTCTTCTTTATTATCAACAATAATTGTTTTTATCTCTTCAGTTGGTGACTTCTCTTTTTCTGGAAATTTCTTCTTCTCTTCTGTAGGAGATTTCTCATCCTTGTCTAATGCCTTCTTCTTTTTGAGATTTGCTAACCAGTCTGGTGCACCAGAACTTCCAGGTTTAGTTGGTTGTTCCACCCATGACAAACGCTTACTTTCATTTGGTTTATTTGTTGGTGTCAATGGTAACACTACAGATTGTCTTTTAGTGACATTAACTTTTGGAGCAACATCAGGCTGTACACGTTGAGAGTTCGCTCTCTGTACAGAAACCACAGGTTGATCCTCTTTCAATACTTCTGCTGCAACTGGAAGAGTTTTGCTACGATTTTGTCTCTTTAATTTGTATTCCTCTTTAGGAGAGGAGAGGATAGAGTCTTTATTGTCTGTTGTTCGCAAATTGATAACACTTTTCTTTGGTTCATCAAGTGATGTTTCATTACTACTTTTTACACTTGAGGACTCTTCAGAGTTCCTATTGTCTTTTGTTTCACCGTCCACATTATCTATGTCCTTAGTTTCACTGGTTGCTTTAGAACCATTTTCCACATTCTCAGATTCACTTTTGGGCTTTTTTAATTTGCTGAACACATTAGATAGTTCACTGTTTGTACCAGCACTACTGACAGAGTCCTCATTCTTAGTGGAAGATGATACAACTGAACCCTTATGATCAAATTGAGAGCTATTTTTACGTATAGCTTCTGGCTTAGTAGAATTGTCTATTTGTGAGCCAGATTTTTGAGTAACTATTGGTTTAGTAACACTATCAGATGGTAAACTGTGTTTAGGAGTAAGTGCAGGCTTATTTACACTTTCTGTCTCAGAACTAGCTTTAGATGTTTTGTTAACACTTTCTGTTTTGTGTGTTATAACCGTTTTGTTAACACCCTCTGTTTTGGGTGTTATAGCAGTTTTGGAAACACTATCTGTTTTGGGAGTTATAGCTGTTTTGGAAATACTCTCTGTTTTGGGTGTTATTGCAGGTTTAGTAACACTCTCTGTTTGTGGACTGGGTTTAGGACTAACCACTGGTTTTGACAAAGGAGTAGGAGCAGCAATAACTTTACTTGGTGCAGCTTTAGATGAAGATATTTCTGGCAGTTTCACATCTTTAGGGTCATCTGAAAGACATACAATATATTCAAATTAGATTTTCTTCCTCAAATTTTGTTCATAACTTGGCTAGTACAAAAAGAAAATAAGAGCTTCATTACAAAAATAATAGATAGGACATAGATGGTCAATAATTTTCATTCCACAAAAAAGTCAAAAGTCATGTCAATGGAAATTTTGATTAGTCACCATTATGTGCAGAAAGATAGATGAGCTCATAAAAAATTGAACCATCCTATTATCTAACCAACTGAGATGCAGCCTGTATAAATCATGAGCAGTGTAGCCTTTACAATATAACATACCTTCAAATACTACATCAGGTTTAGTTGGTGATTCTTCTTTAACACCAGGTAATGGTGTGGTTGATCTCTCCTGAAAATACAAATTATAAGTTGATTCTAACGCCTAAAAAATACTGGTCCTGGTAAATGGGCAAGGAAAGACTACTCTTGTCTCTGAAGAATGCTTGTGATTGGCTGAACTATAATTTATTCATTATGGCAATCTCCGTTTAGTATACTAGGTTATTTGGCGCTCTAGTTTCAAGGTAGTATTATAGTCAGGTAGCCTACTTCTTTTCATCCCAAACCATTTTCTCTAATGATATATTTTTCATCTCAAGTATGAGGGTTAGTTGATTTTGTTTAAATGGATTGAGATCGCATCAAATTTTTAAAAGGAAATGATTGTAAAGAGATCTTTAAGGTATATCAATGACACTAACAACAATTTGCATTGATCAAATTTACAATTTCACTGCAAATCAAAGCCATGTATCTCACATCATTATGAGGTGGCCATCAAAAGATGAGCATGTACAATAAACCACAATATGAAACCTAATCTCACCTCTTTCTGTTTTTTTCTTGACTGCCCTCTAGATCTTCTTAATGGTTTTACAGACAATCTATCCTTTGATAATTTATTATCTAAAACTTGTGTACTCTTAACAAACGACAAGTCAATCATAGCTTTTTCTTCTGAAAGTATCAAAATATAAGGGTATTGAAATCAAATATTCTATTCTGTGACTTACTCCACAATAAACAGTCTCATATACATAGGTGAATATTTGAATAAACAAATGTTATCGTTGGTATAAATCAACATATCACGCTCATTTAACCATGACTGATGATTATTGATAACATCAATGTCTTTGTGTTTATTGTCTCTTACTTTCCTCAGTAAATTTACAAACAAATTTTTACTGAATATTTCAAAGTGAACTTGAATATTCATTTTAAAATAGTATCCTATACTATAAGAAAAGTGTCATAAGCTAATTACATTTGAATTTTTGAAAAAATGACTATATGAGGAAAGAGTATTTAGCTGCTGTGACCTTCATATTTGTTTTTTAAGGCTGATAATATCTGACTATATCTATAAAAGGACATCTAACTGTGGAAAGACCATGTCCATACTAACGGGAAACTGTACAAAAACAGTATACTGGTTGGGGCCTTATACGAAAATTTTGTTACTATCCTAAAAAAACATTACTCCTTTGAACCATAAATTTTCTGTTTCTGATCTTTATCAAAGTTTGGTATAAAAATTCTTATAAATATTCATTGAAGTACTACACGTAAAACTTAATCATCAGAATAATTTTTTCAAAAAAGATTTATGTGAAATAGGGACCAAGACCTCTATTTGATGTAATATTTGCGTAAGATATTTTTATAGTATTTCCTTGTCGATGTGAAATTGATAGTGTTAAATTAATCTGGATTAATGCCAAGTAATGTTAGTTTAATCTAGATTAAGATCAATATACAGTATCAGTCCATTGAAACTAAACATAGTTGAACTTTAATATTAATACTACATGGATAAACTATCTAAAAACAATATCAAGACAATGGGTTCAACATATTTATGTGTAACCATTGCTAAGAAATATGACATTGATTGTGTTTTAACAAATGTCTGTGCAAGATAATAAATTGTAAAATATGTTCTAAAAGTGTAAAAAGGGCGTATATGAAACATGATTAAATCACAAAATGCATGTAGTCCCTATCATTCTAGATTATTGCCACACCTAATGAATTCAACCTTGCATCAACTTTTCTTTCCTCCACTGATTTTGAAAGAAAGGTAGACAGCTATTCAAGGGATATTACCAAAACTTGACAGAATACTTTCCCATATATTCTGTGTTAAAACCTTGTCTGTCCCACTTTATATGTTTATTTAAAAAAAAATCTGACAAGATTTTAAGAGCTACATGCTGCATTCAACTGTTTTGTGATAAAAGCAGCTTTCTGTAGTCTTGATTACCAAAATTTTCTGTCCACATCAAAAGATGTTTGTCATTATAACATCAATTTGCTAATTCTCTGAATTTAATCTGGTCTCGGCATATTACATGAAGATTTATGAAGATAGTTACCTTTCGTTGGTGATGATTGTTTCTTTGGTCCCATATGAACAGATGCTACTGAGTTTCTCCATTCTCTATTAAATGTATCTTCCTGTAAACACAACAAAATATTATGTTAAATGATGTTGTAAATGATAATGTTGACTTCAACTTCATTTGCAGGTCAAGGAAAAATCCACATTTTCAAAATATAATTTTAAAGATTTTTTATTTTGCGATGATGAACAGAAAATAAAAAGATTACAGATATCTGATATAATTCAACACTGTGTTATCATTTGAAGATTAGATTAAAGCTAGGTCCATCAGATTTCCATCTAACATCAATTCCTTGAGATTCCCCTTATATGAATTTTACCCCTTTTAATTTGGCAATATATGCCGAGTAACATTTTCTCTATATTTCAGTTCAATTTTTGAATAGTACCCCGGTATGACCAAACAATTATATATACACAACAATTTTGTTTATTCATTTAAAATTACACAATAAAATATTGGAAATCAAATAAAATAACATTCCAACTCTAGTTCATTCAAGACTGGTCAAAACAACCATCAAATAGGTCATTTGTAAGAGCTAAATGAATACTTGAGTTGTCTAAGTAAGTGTTTACTCTATTCTGATAAAATCTATTAGAAACTGACATTAAAGCTAGTAATAAGATGGATTGAAAACAAACTTACTTCATCTGAGGCATCTTCACTAATTAAATCACTTTCTCGACTCATTGATTTGCCAGACATTGGTAGTGGCTATACAATAAAAACATTTTAATAATGACATTAGATAATAGAATAGATGAAGGTGATTACTAGAAACTTAATGAAAAGGTCACAGGGAATAAAATAATTTCATATTGTGCATAGGTTTTCTATATTTCGTATGTGTATCGGAGACACTAATAACATCAATTTTTCGATCTGACGTCAGTGGTTCCAGCAATTTCACATAAACTAAGTGTGATACAAGCATATTAGATGTGGTGTCATCAAACACTTAGTTCAAATGGAATTGCTAAAACCACAATGTCTATTTGAATGGAACAAATTTATGCCAACATCCTCTTGATCCTTTAATAGTGCATCTACATCTTAAAATTACCTATATAGTGAATAGAACAAGTGAATAGAACCATTTAATATTTGTGAATGAACAATTTCCAAGACTTCTCAAACCTTTAGAATTTGTTATATTAACTCTCTTTGATGCATAATCGTAAATGTTGGAGTTGCAAAAAAAATTACAGATTTAAATGAAACAAATACAGAATGTAGAGAAATATGTCTCCTACTTAATTTAATTGTTTTTAATCAATAAATAACTGTCAACTTTTTAGTTCATGAAAAAAGTCAGACCTTCCCTTCAATAACTGAGCAACTTGTGTGAAATTGACACCTATCCTCAGAACATATTTGTAAGACATTGCACAATAAAAATAAAACTTTCAACCCAAGCGGACGGTATATCTGCCAATCCTTACGTAATATATACCTGAGCGGCCGGTAAAACGGCCGTTGTCAAGTGACGTCATATAACATAAACGTCATATACTTTAAGTAACATTGCTTAGTTCAGGGTATATGACATTCTATCTAAATGACATTCAGGGTTCAAAGGGTTAAAGAACATTCCTACCTTAAGGCCTCCACCCATTATAATATCAGCAGTAGTTGTTGGTGGGGTGGGGCTGTGAGGTAGACCATCATCAGCATCATCATCATCAGAATACACTGATAGACGTCCTTTTAATTTTGCATTTAGTTCAGCCTAAAATATACAACAAATATTTCATATTATTTCATAAATTTCATTCTTGTGCTGCTCACTACTTTAAAATATAGCATATAAAGGAAAAACATATAGCATATTATTAAAATTTAAAAATACGTAACAAATTTGTATACATTTAAGCTTACCGTACCCAATATTGTCATATCCATTTTTAATAAGAGTAAAGTTACTTAACCATCCCCAAATTAGCAAAGTAATAAATCTTTCTATTGTATACTATCCCATGTTTTATTTTATCAAAGTAAAACTGCTCCCTTTAAATGCACTTACAAGTCCATACTCTGATTTCTCCGAGACCCCAATTTATACTGTGCTTAACTGTTAATTTAAATGAAAATGCTAATTAACTAAATCATGGAGACATAATAAAATATCCAAACTATTATTCACAATGACAAAATGTCACAGTCTTGGCATGTAAGACTATCAGACATATCCAAGAATGAAATCTATATTTGTAGTATCATTCACAAAATTGTGCACAGTATAACTTGATTTTACTTGGAAAAACCAAAGGACATTTTAAAATTTGTAAATCAAAACATACATCTTGTCTCTAATCCAATATAAATGATCCAAGAGAGGTACTGGGTGAGTAAAGTGATTATTGCTTTCTAGATTGAACATGAGAATTTTCTTTACACATCACCTTAAATGTGAGCATTTTTGTCCAAATCAATCATTATAGTGCCAATCCAATAGATCAAAACATAAGCTTATTTCACAAAACTAACAACAAACCATACTCATACATTGTCAACTAAAAAGATATATCCAAAACCACCTTAATATTTGAGTTGCCTAAAGAAACTGAGAGAATCTTACTGTAACACTATAATTTACTTGTATTATTTCCTGGCTAAAATTACATTGTCTTCAAAATAGACATTTTATCAGCTGCTATTTCCTTTTATAGAAATCCAATACTATGAACCTTGATCAGACTTTATGTCAAACCATAGGACACCATACTATCATTTCAAATGGAACTCAAACAAAATACGGGGTTCCTCATGATCTTTACACATAATAACAATCATGGAATAACATACAGAGATTAAAAATGATTGGAAACCATAGCCCTTAACTCTATGTACATCCATTGAGTCAAAGAATCAAAAACATGCACAGTACCCTCCTATATTTGGAGATTTCTTTAGCATAAAGATAAGTTTTGCTTGGATAATTTCACATACCATTTATAGTAATTTCTTCAAACTGCTCTTGTTCGCATCCGAAAAATGTATATCATACAATAAAAGCTACAAAATTACTGACATTAATTCCAAATAGCCATTTGATAGGAAGTTGAATAATCCAGATTTTAATACCAAATCAGGGAATGTTTGATATTTTTGATTATGATATTCTGTTAAAAATACATTATCATCACATGATATGTGTCCCAATACTGTACATAATAAAACACATGATAAACAATCATACATGTACCATCATAAGTCAATACAGTAAGATAATAGGAAATTCATTATTCATACACTATGCACATTATAGATATTAATTTTTATACTTCATCTAGTCCTATATAGATAACATCTTATTTTATGACACATTAGGGAATAACACTGGAAAATTATTCTTCAGTCACATTTCTATACACCAAATTTTATAAAACGACATTTACTTCACAATAGTTCAGATTTGAATCTTTTCTGTCATTACATGAACATTTCTCTTAGAATGTCTTTGGGTTCAAGTGATTTTACTTCGAAATTAGCACAAGTGAACAACACTTAAAAAAAAAATGTGTTCTGTCAAAAACACAACAATGAAAGACTTAATGAAAATATCAATAAAACTGTTTTGAAGAAAGTAAGAAATCTGTTTTTATGATGACTATAAAGACAAACTTGTTCTGTTTAATTAGTTAAGTACTATATATATTGGTATAGATTTTAAGAACTAAACTTATAACATACGGTATATTGTAGTCATATGATTGTAAACTCTTTTTCTGTGTTTTTTTTTTATGAATAATAATGTATGAAGAATGATTTTATGCTAATCAAAATCAAGAATAATCTGCACAGAAAACTGCATCTTGAGGATGTCCAATTCTATCTGTCTAACATAACATAATGCTTAAATGTCACTCAATGACTAAATAACGAAAAAAGTAAGCAGTAAGACTGCATTGACCAAGGCATTATCTAAAATGTTCAAGTTATGCCATGATAAATATTTAGTTCTTTTATGATTTCAACACTGTTTTGGCGTGTTTCCAGCTTAGGAAAAGTGTATAGAATACAAATTATGACTTTCTAATATCATGGAATTCTCTTTAATGATACCGGTACTAAATTTAACCATTAATACAGTTCCAGAGAATTCCAATATTTCTTTGAATAATAAAAGATCAGCTATAAACATGAACAGTGAACACTCAGATTACATTTTGAAACAATTTTTTTCAATATGTGAATTGGAATATATTATTTAGATTCAAAATAGTGCCAATAGTCTTAGACTGACTTTGCATGGACAAATAAGCTTATAGATAATATGATATTTTTTTGAAAATCTAAGGATGGAAAATTTTCAGTCCAATTATGGGAAATTATGTGTATTTTATCAAAAGGAAGTATGTCAATTTCAATCATTAAATAGCATAGTTATTAATGCGGATCAATTATAAAATCGCTTTTTTGACTTATCAATGTACGGTACCTCAAACATAGCCCCAGAATACTTGACTCATCTTATTGCAAAGAAAGCCCCTGCACGAAATCTGAGATCTAGCGAAACAAATCTGCTACAAGTGCCAAACTATGGAAACGTATGGTTTCAGTGCCTTTTCATTGGCTGCAACCAACGTTTGGAATAACCTTGTGTCTTCAGAAAGTCTGAAATTCTTGCAAACACACAAAATGTTCAAGAACAAAGTGAAAATTGTTTTATTTGACTCTTGTTAGTCTTTTTTTATTCGAGCCATGAGCACACTTTTGTGTGGAGTTTAGCGCTGTATAACTATACACATTATTATTATTATAGCTATATATTCTAAGAATATCCTTATCAATATTAAACTGATATTCCATTTCAAACTAACAGTAATACATAACAGTGCTCTACACATACGTAATAACTAAAGTGAATTGAAATTTTAACAAAAAAGAACAGTTAGTATAATATGACATACTTTTAAAATCAATATAAGTATACAATACGGTACATACTTGGTATGTGGAATTCATAACTGGTATACATTCACTATACAACTAAATAACCCTTCAAAAACTGAATAAACAGTTAGGATCCTCTATAACAATGGTCATACTCCATGCAATAACACATGTCACACCAAACTTGTGATGATCACGTACATAAACAAGAGGTAAATTTCATAACACAAGTAGTCCATGTATGGTACATAATATGTCAACAAGCCAGGAGAAGAAATAGGCAATACTATTAAAGTCTAATCTAGCTTGTGTTGTCATAAAATCAATAAGTACAATATGTTTCCCTGGAATAGATTGAAACTATCCTAGCCAATGTAATGTTGGTACACTTACATCACACGGTACAAACTTATCTAAAAACAGCATAGCTCGAGCAAACGTTTGCTATTTAAAAAATGTGCCCTTTGATTAGCCCTTTCTTATAGTCACTTGAATAAGAATCTATTTCAATCATCAAACATTTGTATGGTTAAAAATAAATCTTCATAAAAATAGTTTCATTTAGCAGTATCCAAAAATTATCATAGCCTACAAAACTTTTGTCTTCAGATCCCCCATAAGCTTATCTTATCTGTATCAGGGACACTGATAGCATCAATTTGCGCCATTCAAATTTCCATTCTGACGTCTGTGGTTCTTGCAATTCCATTTAAACTAACGCATTTTATGACGTCACACCCACTAATGTATCAAAGGTACTATTATATTGATATCTATGCAGATTAGAAAACCTCATTGCATCAGATTTTTTATTTTCATGCAGGTGCAGGAGCAACATTAAGTAATAGTCTCTCTTCCAGGTAGCTGGCAAGCTGCATGCATGGCAGTTTTCACATCCCGTCTCCATTGGTCTTTGTCATGAAGGTTTGTGGATAGCTTCCAATATTTGCAGTCCCTGTCAGCCAGTTTATTACACAATAATTTTGGTCTACCAGTCCCCCGTCTTCCATTGACATGCATTTGAAAGGCACACTTGATTACACTGCTTGAACAATCCATGTGGCCATAACAACAAGGTCTTTTTCCCTACAGATAAGGTTGAGTTCCTCAAAGCCAAACCATGACAGTAATTTGTTGAATGGTATAGCTTGTGGCTTCACGTTGCAGATCTGCGTGATCTACCTGTCTTGTCATTAAAAATAATCAATCGTAAGAATATTATCAGCAGACATATAATATCTACTTCCAATTTTAAGTTAAACTAATGAATAGCTCATTCAAGCTAATTGAACCAAACCACAGATTAAAGATTTAATATTAATTTTTAACAACCAAACTGATGCTTTCAACTAACTTCAAAGTAATCTGTGAATGTCATTTTGTAAGCTTACTTTTAATCTGAACATTATCATTAACAGACAGTAGTTTCAACGTGTATTATCTCAACATCAATAACTACTTCATAAAATATTCAAATATGATTCATTATCCTGATCAATATAATAAAGTATACTTATGTTTTTACTGTTAAAATAGTTTTAATATTTATAAGCTTACACTAGACTTTAAATCATTGTTGGCAGTCAACAATAGGTGATATATTCAGTTTTAAATTTTGATAAGCTAACTACTTGTAGGTTTTATAACATATTTAAGCCATTTGCATTTTTAATCTAAGAAAAGTGTATAAATGTATCACCTCTTCCAGAAAGGTTGTTCTGAGTCAAGTTAATTCTTTTTGAGTCAAATTTACAACATAACCCTTGATGAACTTAAAGGGATTGTATAAAGTAAATTCATTTTATGACGTCACAGACAGTGATCTACTGGAAGCTATATCTATACAGATCACTGTCAGTGACTCATAAATGTGTTAGTTTAGTGAAATTGCAAGAACCACAGACATTGGAATGGAAATTGGAATGGTGCAATTTGATGCTTTCAGTGTCCCGGATACACATACAAAGTTTAGAAAACCACTTTACAATCCCTTTAAAACACAACCATTATGGCTACGGGTACTAGAACAGATTCATTGAACTACATGCTTAAATTAGTTAGTAGTCTTAGATTAAACATAACAAATAATAAACTGACCTGAAGGGAAGACTGGTGAATATTTTCTTCGGAAACTGCTATTTTTTTCAAAGATTCAGGATTAGTTTCCTTTAATTCAGGATTAAAAACACTGTCCTCTGATATACTGCGAGTACCTTGTAATGTTCGTGTAGTTGGAAACCTGAAATATAGAAAAATATAAAACATAAGCTAATATCATTCCAATTCAACAACTAATAATACTTGACCATTATATAACATATCCATATTAACCACTGTAACATAACAGTAGTGCTAATTAATGGTACTATTATGAAAGACAATGTCTGAAGTTGACTATGATATTAGAATTGTCAGTAACAAACAGCTAACAGCATAGGACAGATCTTAGTAGAATCTTGCAGCAATACATATCTAGTAAGACTCTTCAATCTGGAAAATACTCAAACATTTAATTGCTAATTTAATTTTCATTTGATTGGAAAAGAGAAAATGAAAAAAAAAATCAAAAGTTTTTAAACAAATGAACCTAACTATTAATTCAGTTATTAATTCAATTATTAAAACACTTCTCACATTTCAATTCCAGAAATTATAATTCTTAAACCTAAGTTCTGAGATACTTAGTCTTAACACTTCTTTAACATATGGTAAATGGAATGAACTATGGAACTTTGACAATGTTAGTCATACTGAAATGTGACTACTGTACCAACAATAGGTGTCATAATACATGCATGCTTCCTGATAGTTAAACATAAATATAATACTAAAATAGTCATAATATAATATAAGAATTTAAATAATGATACCAAAACAAGTAGATCTGAGAAAATGACACAAGGATGCCAACTGACATTTTACCAAGACATCAATTCAATAGAATTCAATTAACTGGACTAATCTAATTAAAATTAGATTACATTTCGTTTCGGTTATGTTTTGATTGTCGACTCCATGTAATCTAAAGACTTGTATAAGGAGGTCATCTTCTGGTTACGAAAATTTCAGCCAATCAAAAACTACCTTCAAGATTGCGGGTCTATGCATTGATATGCATTGTGGGAAGACGAAACAGAAAGTAAAGCAACACAGCTGTCCAAATTATGACGCAATACAAAATATTCAAATATAAACGGTGTTCTGATTGGCAGAGGGGAGGCACGTTCTATAAATAGTTTATTCGTAACCAGAAGATGACCTACTTATACAAGTCTTTAGATTACATGGAGTCGACAATCAGAAAATAACCCAAACGAAATGTAATCTAATTTTAATTAGATTGTAACTGGACATACTTTGCAAAACAAACTAAACATTTTTTACCAATTGTTCATAAAATACAAGATACTTCATGTAATTAATATTTATATATTCTGACTTAATTTGGATGCTCTTTAGATATTGCACTTGAAAGAAAGAATCATTGACATAAATCTAACAATAAAACGGTCAATATGTAGAAACATTTCACGGCATTAACAGTAAATCTTAACGAAGCAATTCACATGTTATAAGCATATTGTATCAAATGTACATTAAATTGTTTTATGAAAAAAGTGTTCAATGTAAGATATTGGTTGATATCAGAGATGATATTTATTATATAATTAGTAACTAATTAGTAGTATATTGATTGAGATCAGGTGGAGTAGTATTATTAATGATAAAACATAGGTTATAAATATACGTCACTAGTTAATCATATATATATCTGATAATATTTCATCATATATAATACACAGGTAGTATAATCAATATATTGTATTTTACACACCATCAACTATATTGCATAGTTTTATAATCTATAATCATTTGTGCATGTAATTGTTTCTTTAGATCTATTATGTACATACATTAGTCTACATGAGCGTTAATGAAATTAAATTTTATAGGTGACAATATTTTTTAACACATTCAGTTTTTAGGATATTTGTCAAAGGAAAACAACAGTGTGATACAAGGGAAAATCAAAGCACTCTTTTTCCAATATTTGAAAATTCTACCTGTCTTCAAAACTTGGATATGTCAACTCTACATTGCAAGGTCTATATAACTTGGATGTCAACTCTACTGTATACTAGTAGCTAGGTATTAAAGGGGACCAGTCTTCATTTTTATTAGTTGATTTGGGTCTTGAATATACTTAAGTATCCTTCAGAAGCAATAGAAATGTACAAACAATTGCATATTTCCTTCAAATATATCTTAAATTAGACATTTCTCCTTCTATTTCTATAGATGACTTTTCTATATATTGCATAGTATCGCTAATGTGTAGTAGGGCATTATAACTTTCAAATGCTAATAATTATGGATGCACATGGATTTGAAGACTCAAATTTCAATGGTAAGTTGTGATAACCAGTACTAAATTGCTGAGCTAAAAAAGTCCCCGTTTCTGAGACTTGGAAAAATCGACCCACGAAAATGAAGCCTGTGCCCCTTTAATGACTTTGATGTCAACTCTATATTGCTAGGTCTTCATAACATGGATGTCAACTCTATATTGCTAGGTCTTCATAACTTTGATGTCTACTCTCCATTGCTAGGTCTTCATAACTTTGATGTCTATTCTTCATTGCTAGGTCTTCATAACATGGATGTCAACTCTATATTGCTAGGTCTTCATAACTTTGATGTCTATTCTCCATTGCTAGGTCTTCATAACTTTGATGTCTACTCTCAACTTTGATGTCTATTCTCCATTGCTAGGTCTTCATAACTTTGATGTCTACTCTCCATTGCTAGGTCTTCATAACTTTGATGTCTATTCTCCATTGCTAGGTCTTCATAACATGGATGTCAACTCTATATTGCTAGGTCTTCATAACTTTGATGTCTATTCTCCATTGCTAGGTCTTCTTAACTTTGATGTCTACTCTCCATTGCTAGGTCTTCATAACTTTGATGTCTATTCTCCATTGCTAGGTCTTCATAACTTTGTTCTCAACTCTACATTTCAAGGACTTCATAACTTTGGTGTCAACTCTACATTTCAAAGTCTTCATAACTTTGGTGTCAACTCTCCATTGATCTGTCTTCATAACTTGGATGTCAACTCTACATTACAAGGTCTACATTACTTGGATGTCAACTGGGCATAGCAAGATCTTCATAACTTTGATGTCAACTCTTCATTGCTCTGTCATCTTATCCAGAAATAAAATCCTTATTAGGTAGGCCAGCTGACTTGTTTATGAACTTTCAATATTAGTTTTCAAGTAATATAACAAAAATAATTTACTAAAAGTTTACTGAAAAAGACACTTGAAAGCAATTAAGTTTACATTATAAAGATATTTTCTCAAAAGATGACAAAATTCTTCACATACTCAGCTGGAAGAAGAATATTAAATACCCAATTCAGCACTCAATCAAACATCATATCTTGATGAAGGTTCAAAACAAAAGGACAGTGAAGTGAACAATATCAAAAAACAACTTACAATTCAATGATAAGACCCTGACCTTTGGTAATAAAAGATAATATCTTTTTTTATAAAACCTATCATTGACCTATATATTAAAGCTAATTAAACATTGATTGATGATATTATCATATAATATCTAATTTATCTTACTAATTAATAATCTTTATCATTAATCATTTTATATTAATGATCTAGTTATACTTTATATCATTTCGACACAGACAAAACCAATTATGCCTACATTTTATGATTTTATGAGCTAAACCTGCTTAAATTATAAAAAAAAGTCTTAAATTGAGAATCTCTTTGTGCCCTGTGAAGTAAAAATATGCAAAAATTAAATTATGCCAGGACATTAATGTCATTTGGCCTTTGGAAAATGACTTTCAATTAAATGAACAATGTCTTTATAAATACAGCTTTGCAACAAAAGTCATGAATTATGGTCAGTAAAGAGTTTTCATTAATTACCCTTTTTTTTTTAATCTCCATTTGCACAAGGAAATAAACTGAGATTTCACATATTTTTTTCTTTACCTATTGGGCTAATGATGACAGGTTTTTGCACCAGGAAACACCAGGAAAACTTTATGCATAACATTAGGAAACAATCATCAAAAACATAAAATATGTAACATCTATATGAAAAGCTGGTTTAACAGGTTTGATTTTAATGCTAGAGGCAAAATGCATGTATAACTTGATAAAAATTTAGCACACTTTAACCCATAGACTATAAAATATGATAAATCATAACTATGTTATCATTTTGATAAAACATAAGCCTATAAATAAACTCATAAAGGAGGGTGGTACTTGAAAAACTTGAAACTTGGGTTTGATTCAACAAAGGATCACAGAGTTTCAAATTTGAAATTTCAGCAATCTTTGTAGAAAAATTTGTAAAGTGCAATATATACTTGTACTTGGCAGTGGTTCCCAACCTTTTTTAAGCCATGGACCAAATTCATGAATCTTCCAGAGCCATGCCTGTTCTATGCCAAACTTGGGCAAAATAGGGAATATAGCGAAAAGGTTGCTGTATTGTGCCTCCTCATCATGAGGAGGTCCAGATGCATTTGACCACAAGCAACTACAGCAAGTCCACAGATACTCTCGAGTGCCAAATAAGCGTACATGTACGCTTATTAATTTTGAGGTGAATTTCCCGCCTGTACGATCGTTATTTAGCCCTGTACGTTTATTAATTTTGTGAGCCAAATATGTGGTTCTAATACTGTACTCAGGGGTCCCACTAACCCACGGCCTTGCAGCGATATGATATCGCTATAAATCGGGCTTGCGGCGATATTTGGGCACGTACAGCGATATCAATAATCAAGGTATTCAAGATTCTTGTCGTAAATACACAAATATTGTGAAAACGGTGGGGATGGACGGCTATTCCGTTATATATTGTTACTCCCTCCATTTTTACATAGACTCGATTATCACAATGCATTTTTGTCTTAAGCCGACCGTTCTACAGTCATCCCGCCAACAAGACTAAATTAGACTTAAATGATCTTCATTGAATAAAACACCTGTCAACAATCGGAAGGAAATTCCATGAGTTATAATTTTCTCGTCTAATTAATTCTTATGAGCAACGCGACATGCACAAATATTGTGAAAACGGGGGGGATGGATGGCTATTCCGTTATATATTGTTACTCCCTCCATTTTTACATAGACTCGATTATCACAATGCATTTTTGTCTTCTCTCTGTTATTCCACCCTGTACCGTTATTACGTTTTGCAAAATTGTCCACCCTGTACTTTTATTCCACCCTGTACCGTTATTACATTTTGCAAAATTGTCCACCCTGTACTCTTATTCCACCCTGTACCGTTATTTGGCACTCGCGAGTATGCATACACATTTTATTTGCATTAGTTTCTAATCGCACAGATTATCGGTCAAAGACTCCTCAAGAAGTAGTTCTATATATATCTTGAGATAAATGCTGCCAAATAAGTCTAATTTTTTACAAAAATTGATCACATATACTGGCCTGAAATGTTGGCCTTAGAAGAAAGAAGAAGCCTTGTAAAAGCTGACACCACAAACTTCAAGTTTCTTAAATTAGATAAACAAAAAAATGAAGTGAAAAGTTCTATTGAAATACACTCAAAGTAATTTGATTAAACTAAGGTTTTGTTTGAAAGCTTTTAAGCTTAAAATTTGATTTGCTGATGTTTCCATTTACATAATAATGACTTTTTAATGGCATAAATACTGAATCAATGACTCAATACTATATAGTATGTAGAGTTACAGGGAAATGGCTAAAAATACTTAATAATTTTTTTAAGCAGCTCAAGATATGTGAAAACTATATATAAATACATATTTAAGGACATAAACTTTATAATCAAATAAATTTCATCAAAATTACTTTGTCGAAAATAACATAACTAATTGCCTCCAAATGTAATTAACCATTATCTTTTCAATACATAATAGATCAATTTACCATATATATGTATTCGTAGTAAGTAAAACATAAAAAGATGTTGAACATAAACTTAATAGGTTTTCCGTTCAGAATTTGAGTTTAAAGTAAGTGCACGATTAAGTACAAAAAACATTGCAAGAAATCGATGCTCACTCCAGTGGTAAATGAGAAATCAAACAATTAAAGATGTAGAAAGAAAAAAAGGTGGTAAGGAGTAAACATATTGTCAACAAGAAACCAGGTATGTAGGGTAATAAAAGAGTGTTGTATTTGGTTAAACTAGTTGTTGTCGAAGTCTAACTATCAAACATTAAAACAAGTTAGACAAGACATTCAGTCATACAAATCAACTGTTGTTTTCACTGTTGTATTACACTAATAGTATTACAGTTTTCATAAGAAAGTTCCTGTCACTTCTGAAGTACCTTGTCAGTCTTACTGACGTTTGTTTTGTATTTGACGTCTGCTACAGAAAGAGGATTCTTATCCTCTTAGTTTGTTTTTCATATAATGTCAATTCAAAACAATAACACCAGAAGTCCATTCAGCAGGAATCCATGTTTTTCCTAACAACATAAAAATATTGCACTTCTACAATGTCTGTGGAACCAACTTCTGAATTTTGTTTTTGAAAATTAAACCATTTGAAAACTTAAGACGTAGTCGGTTTTTTTTTAAATTTTAAGAAAATGATACAATTAGGCTATGACCGAAAAAAAAATTGTTGACAGTTGAATTATAGCGCGTTTTTATTTTTCACCTCGAATAATTCAAGGTATGGAAAATCAAAATTCAACTCCTATACTACCAACTTGATCATCCAACAACATTTACTCTAAGCATAATTTCACAGAAATATAATGGTTATGTCCCTTTAACTTGTTATTAATGGAAGTCAAACAAGAAGTAGATCAAAACAAAGAAAGTGTTAGTGATATTGATTTTATAATACTTATTAATCTTTGTCTTATCATTGTCTGAACATGATACATCTTCCTTCTTAATGTTACTCTTAAAATAACTTAAGAATGATCAGACAATTTACCATCAGAAGTATGTGGATCTCTTTACTTTTAGAAAAACTTGACCAAATAATAATTCATATTATCCTAAATAGCATGTATTCATTGAAACTAAGTTCTTTTGATGGAATTACTGAACCACAGACTTCAGATAGGTGAGAAGAACCAAATAAACAACCATATTGTACAAGATAGCTTGCCAGGCAAGGTAATATACGCCCACTGGTAGCTTTGTTTGAAAGAGAACATTTGGTAGAAAACAGCAACCATCAAATATTCAACCTGTAGTCATAGGACTACATTTCGTTCAGAACTTAAATGTCGTCCAAACATTTTTTTCTCGTTTTAATCAAGGGTTAAGCATTCATCAATTTTAGTCAAAATCTTTCTCTGTTCATGAGCTAAAAACTAAAACTTATTTTGAACAAGAAGGGCGATAAGTCATATCAAATATTTTTTGATTTTCGATAGGGTTTATCGTGTGATAATAAACTTATTTCAATAGGTTTCATTAAAATCTATTCGAAAAAGAATTGTGCCTTCACAACCTAAAAATTAACGTGTTTTAAAGAGCAAGGGCAATAATTCATATTAAATATTTTTTGATTCTTTTGATTTTCAATAAGGTTTATCATCAGGTGATAATAAACATTTTCAGTAAGTTTCTTCAAATCCATAACGAATTGTGACTTGTAGAGAGTTAACAGGCTAAAAATCAAACGCGTTTTAAAGAACAAGGACAATAATTCATGTTAAATATTTTTCGATTCTTTTGATTTTCAATAGGGTTCATCCTAGAGTGATAATAAACAATTTCAGCAAGTTTCATCAAAATCCGTTAAGAATTGTGACTTGTAGAGTGTTAACAAGCTAAAAATCGAACGCGTTTTAAAGAACAAGGGCAATAATTCATGTTAAATATTTTTCGGTTCTTTTGATTTTCAATAGGGTTCATCCTTGGGTGATAATAAACAATTTCAGTAAGTTTCGTCAAAATCCGTAAAGAATTGTGACTCGTAAAGTGTTAACGACAATTGTGGACGGACGGACCGACGGACATGGGTGACGGCACTATACGCTCCACATTTCATGTGGGCGTATAAAAATAACAACTTGGTTAACAAGAGAGTACATTCTACCAGCTGGTCCTTGAACAAATCCCTGTGCACTGAACTTTCCTGGATTATACATATGCAAGAAGGCCAAGATGACTCATTATCAGAACTCATAACCAAGCAAATAATTTCATGTAAAAAACAAACACTCTCACAGAACCCAATTCCACCTTTCAGTATGAGTAACATGAAAAGTAATATGCTACACAGAATCTGAAAAGAACTTATATTCATTGTCCTGATGAGGGATCTAGTATCTGAAATACATGAACAGAATGAGATGAATTCTTGTCAATATGTTTTGTTCTAACATAACCTGTTTTTATAATAAATATTTGTAGACAGTATAAAGCTTGTTTTAACACTTTATTGGTATATATTTGTAATTCAGATTAGCTGCCTAGGGCCATACTTTCATACCTATTTTATATAACCTGTTTAAAACATAGGGTTAATATTATATATAGACTGATCAGTAATCACACCACCAACAAACTCTGTCCACATCACAATCCTTTTAAGTGAGATGGCCATTTTTGATAGTTACATGATGTACAAAGTCCCACATGCATACCATGTACAAAGCTACACATGTACAAGCCCAAATATGTGTGTTGTACAAAGTTGCATGTACAAAGTTCAAACTCAACATAAGTGGGTTTCATATGTGCACTAAGCCCCATTTGCACACTATCTAATCTAAATGGTGTGCAGAGTCCACAATATGAGTGATGTGCAAAGCCTAACAGGGGTGATCTGATGTACAAAACCCAATATGGGTGATGCATATTAGCCAATATAGACTGGCCTATTGTCAATTGAAAACAATCGAGTCGGCTGTTCTATATATATGCAATGTAGTTGAAGAGATAACAAGGTGTGACATGGTAATATAAGAAGATGAGAGTATAATAACATTCCTCTGATAGTATTATAACAATAGATATGATAGACTGTTACAACCCACAATATAAACATCCTTATTTTACTCTTATCATTCATTATACACCCTTGTTATTATCTATACTACTACATCCATAGTACAAAACCTGACTGATGCAGAATATAGAGATTAAGATTAATTCATAGTAATTGGTTAGGGTGTTCGCACGTGTATTGCATTTTTTAAATTATTTGAACTATTTCAATTATTTTTGTTACAAAAAGCTACTGAACAGTCTCCTAAGGGGTATAAGTTCACATTTGTGAAGAGCCAATTTTGATGCATTTCAGCAAAGTAGTTCACTGAAGAATAGTCAAACTCATTTAAGATTTTATAGTTAACACAGCCATATACGCCCAACAAAAAAGCCTTAAATCTAATCAGGAGTAAAACTTTCTCAAACCTTTGAATTAGGTCCAATAACATCCATTTTAAGTTTCAACGAAATTGGTTGAAAACTAAGAGAGTACCGGTAATAGCATATTCAAGATTTGGGGCAAGGGCAATAACTCTTCTTTTTACTATCGAAAATAGCTCAAATTCGAACTTGATCTTCGTTTTATGAAAATTTCATTTGATTCCGTCAAAAACTCTATAGTTTTTAGAGCGTTTACGAGCAAATGTTGACTGACGGACAGGGGTGTCGACAATATACGTCCTCATAGAGAGATGAGGGCGTATAAAAACAATAAATTTCAACAAAATTATATCGAATCTGAGTCAATCAACAATTATACAGTAATACTCTGCCACCACCATCACCTGAAATAAAATCAAAAGAAAATTGACTAAAAAACTTACCCGCCATCATCATCTTCATCACCAATAATTTGTCCTGAATCCAGAGCAGTTGTTGACTTGGCTTTTAAAGACACAATACTAACTTGTCCATCATCTTTCTTACTGCCACGTTTCCTAGTACTCTTAGAAAATAACTTCCGAAAAGCTTCCAGGGGTTTTAACTTCTTCTTTTTATCCTTTCCATCTGAAAATACAAATTAATACTTAAACTGTAAGTTAAATAAGGCTCCAGACACTTGTACATTTACTTATCACCAATTCTATATATAATGTTCAGATGTGAAGAGCACATCACATTATGTTCAGATGTGATGAGCACATCCCATTATTTCAGATCTGAAGAACATGTCAAATTATGTTTGGATGTGAAGAGCATGTCACAGAATGTTCCGATATAAAAAGTACATCACATTATGTTCAAATATGAAGAGCACTTCACATTATGTTCAGATGTAAAAAGCATCTCACATTATCGTGGCATCTCATGTTCAGATATGAAGAGCACATGTCACAAAACAAAAAGCAAGAATGTCATTCTTCCTTCCATTGCTCCTACACTAAAAACTTATCCAGATTGAAGTTATGCAAAATTGGGTTTTTTGTATGATTCAACAACCCGTTAGAAATATCTTTTTCCTATAAATCTGTCTATATCTGAAGGTAATTTTAATACATAAAGCCTGTGTCCAATGTTGTCTATTGTAAAACTTGCTTTAGTAACATATCTCTACCTTGATCAAGTGTTAAATCCAAACCTTCTGTCATATTTAAATCCACTATAAAACAAAGATAAAATCATTCACAAATTCACCCAATATACTGAATTTTTAAAACTAATTTTAAATCAACTGATAGCCTAAACACATAAATGCTTGACCTATATCATCATTTTCTTAATATGTACTATGACCCTTTTTAACTCTTTATATGGCCTTTAAACAAAATACATTCAACGAAAACATAACATACTTATAAAAACTTGCTTCACTTCAGATCCCTTCAAGCGATAAATGAAAACAAGTGGTTGCCTAGCAATATACGCCCACTTACACTACATAAATTGTCAATATATCAAGGAATGTTACTATCTTAATTTTTGTTGGATGGTGTTCAGATTTGAATTCATCCAATATCTTGTTAATATAAAGCATCTAATTTCATAACTAATAAAACTCCGTAAATATTTGTTGAATCGATCCGGAATACAAACTTGTCCAAGATTTTATGGATATTATCCTACACACAAAAGTTTATTAAATTCCTACCACAACTGTGGTCTCTATCATGTTCACAAGTCATTTTTAACACATTTAAGGTGTAAAACTCCGTAAATATTTGTTGAATCGATCCGGAATTCGAACTTGTCCAAGTTCTTATGGATATAATCCTACACACAAAATTTTATTCAAATCAAACCAAAACTGTGGTCTCTATTGCGTTCACAAGCCATTTTCAACACATTTTGGGTGTTAAACTCCGTGAATTTTTGTCGAATCGAACCCAAATTCGAACTTGTCCGAGATCTTATAAATATAATCCTACATACAAAATTTTATTCAAATTCAACCAAAACTGTGGTCTCTATCGCGTTCACAAGCCATTTTTAACATATTTTGGGTGTAAAACTCCGTGAATTTTAGTCAAATCAAACCCAAATTCAAACTTGTCCGAGATCTTATGAATATAATCCTACATACAAAATTTTATTCAAATCCAACCAAAACTGTGGGCTCTATCGCGTTCACAAGCCATTTTTAACGTATTTTGGGTGTAAAACTCCATGAATTTTTGTCGAATCGAACCCAAATTCGAACTCGTCCGAGATCTTTTGAATATTATCCTACACATAAAATTGTATTCAAATTCAAGCAAAACTGTGATCTCTATTGTGTTCACATGCCATTTTTAATACATTTTGGATGTAAAACTCCGTGAATTTTTGTCGAATCGAACTCATATTCGAACTTGTCCGAGATCTTATGAATATAATCCGACATACAAAATTTTATTCAAATCCAACCAAAACTGTGGTCTCTATCGCATTCACAAGCCATTTTTAACATATTTTGGGTGTAAAACTCCGTGAATTTTAGTCGAATCAAACCCAAATTCGAACTTGTCCGAGATATTATGAATATAATCCTAAACACAAAATTTCATTCAAATCCAACTAAAACTGTGGTCTCTATCGCGTTCACAAGCCATTTTTAACATATTTTGGGTGTAAAACTCCGTGAATTTTAGTCGAATCAAACCCAAATTCGAACTTGTCCGAGATCTTATGAATATAATCCTACATACAAAATTTCATTCAAATCCAACCAAAACTGTGGTCTCTATCGCGTTCACAAGCCATTTTTAACATATTTTGGGTGTAAAACTCCGTGAATTTTAGTCGAATCAAACCCAAATTCGAACTTGTCCGAGATCTTATGAATATAATCCTACATACAAAATTTCATTCAAATCCAACCAAAACTGTGGTCTCTATTGCGTTCACAAGCCAATTGTGGACAGACGGACCGACGGACCGACGGACCGCCGGACCGACGGACGGACGGACGGACAGGGGCGACGGCAATATACGACCACATTTCAATGTGGGCGTATAAAAAAGGTTAAATTGATGTATTTTATCCTAGATGAAAGGCCGACTTGATATTGATTGAATTTATAAATATATAAGTTATTCTATGTTAAATATTTCTGTCTCAACAATATATTGGTTATATATAACAGTTGGTTATATTAAAATTTATACATAATGCAGATAATACGTATCATGCTGACACTTAATCAGAAAAAAATATATCAAACTCAAATGTTCAGTGTTTAGACCTTTTTTTTATCTAACATAATTCAACATGATGACCTTATTTTATCAAACATAGTTATTTTTCTTAATCAAAAATAGATTTCAGATGAACTTATTTTATCAACCATCATGGTAAGTTTTCTTTATAAAACATGATCTTATGAAGATGAATGAACTTATTTAAATCAAACACCAACCATTGTAGCTTTTCTTTATCAAACATAATTCAGTATGATGAATTTCTTTATTCAAACATCTTTGTTTGTCAAACATAGCTCAGCATGATGAACCTAATTAAATAAACATCAACATGGCAACTTTTTTTAACAAACATAATTCAGTTTGATGAACCTATTTAAGTAAACATCATTAAACATGGCAACTTTTATTTATCAAACATTATTTAGTGTGATGAATTTATTTTAATCAAACATGGTAATTTTTCTTTTTCAAATGTAATGTAATTCAGAAAATAAGTACAAGTATTCAGTATTTAAGAAACTTATCAAACATGGTATACAAAATTTTAATTTATAAAACTTCAAAGAACATGGCGACTTCACTTTGAGATAAATCTAGGTGCCATAGTAAATCTCAAGTCATAGAAAAATCTATGCAAATCTCATTCTGGAGTATTTCTGTCAAGTTGGAGATCAGTTTGAAAATCATCATAAAGTTTCAGGCCTACAAACTTACAAGCCAATTAGATTAGAAAATGTTATCCTGGTTTATGAAACTAATTGGGTGTTAAGTCATGTAAATCTGTTAAACAGGAAAGATGGATTTAGAAAAATACTGAGTAACACTTTTAATTTATAAATCATTTTAGTAAACTGTTGCTAGTGTTGCTTCATATAGTAGCCAAATAAAACTAACCTACAAACTGAATGACTGAATTGAGAAATATCTTGCATAATACCAACAAGAGAAATGGAGGAACAATTTCAGAAAACAGACTTAATTCTCTACATTTAAAGTTCAAAAAGCAACGCAAGGTGTACATAAAATAGTTTTAATGATTAGAGCAACGACTTGCAGTGTGCAATGAGGGACAGTTGAAGAAGAACCATATCATTAATATTGTACATCTTGTAGATACTATATCCAAATTAATGCTAGCCAAATGGTAGAGTCTGGGTTTTCAACTGGTTTTCTCAAGTGTCCCGATTACGCTTGAGCAAATCACCATGTCCCCTGAACAGAAATTGTCTGCAGAAGTCATCAAAATCATGCAATTTTGAAACATGATAAAGTCACAGCATTTCCCAGATAATATAAAGCATAATATATTTTTTTTCAGACCTGTAGCTCAGTTTGTGTCACCGGGAAAATGCCCAAATGTTCCCAGTCGAAAATCCAGGTGGTAGAGCAATAGAGCAAAACCAAAAGGAAAACAAAAGAAAACTGGAAAGGAAAAACTCAACATGACCTCATTTCAAGTCTTTGAGCTTTACAAATCTCCTAAAACCACTTTGAACAACTTAAAAAAAATTGATAGCAAAGAAAGCCAAAAACTTTTGCAAAAACTGGACAAACAGATCAAAATATTTTAATTTGTTGATATTGCTCTAAAAAGTTCTGCAAACAATTTGTGTATTGTCTATCTAGAAATGTCCCAAAAACTAAATTAGAAAGATTGTGACCTTTCACAGTGTTCCTTTGACAAACCAACATTGTTGACATTACAATTGCATGTTGACGCTGACATGAATAGTTTGTCATCAACGACTACAAAGTTACTTGAAATACAAAGACGGGTGGGATTTCGTGAGTAGGAATAAGATTAAGACAAAACCAAATTTCTTGCAACCTAAGAAATTGAAAATGTTAATTACTACAAGCACTTTGAGTTGATGGGTAACACATTATACGTTTGATGTTCTTGTATCAGCTAACAGACATGCTATTCAACTATGAACTTATTTATGTTACCAAAGAAAGTAACAACCTTACTATCGTTATACAAGGACAACAACTTTACTGGTTTCTACAAGTTGGTTCTTGAACAAACCTCTTGACATAAAATGTTATCTGTACTTAGTGGTTGCATGAGTAGACTGGAATTATAAGTGAAAATGACTTCAGATTTTCATATCCTGGCCAAGATCAAAACCCACAACCATGTATTAGACATAACCGATGTTCTAACTGGCTGTGCTATACATCAATATCATGGATTATGCAAAATACAAAAGTTTAAAGACTAATACTTTACCTGATTTACCTGATTTCCCACTGAGACAATTCATCTTGGTTTAGTTCAGATTTTCACAGATTTAAGGAAATGTAACTATACTACTTCTGTTGACAAATATAAAGGATGTTCACACTTGTAATCCAACAGTAACAGTAAGCGAATTAGCTTCTGATGATTATTAGAGAATTTTCTAATATTTAACTCCAATATTGTAGATTCAACTTTCAACAAGTCTTATCAACTGCAGTAAATAACTAAATACTTCAGTATTTTCAAATTGATCAGAAAGGCACTTGATGATAAAAATTCAAAAAATCTTCATTAGTGCATGAACTATGATTTCATCCTGCTCACATCATGATTTTTTAATAATCTTTCCACTTGGGAGAGTAAATCCATCAGAATTAATTATCTGCTCACTACTATTATACAATATCCTATTGTCATGTGAATTACTGGTTTCCTTGATTGATTACAGAACAATGTACAGTAAAACCTGTATTAAGAGACCGCGGAAGGGAATTGCTCAAAACGGTCGCTTACTGCAGGTGGTCTCTTAGGAGAGTAGGATTAAATTACATAGCAGAATATTTTTAATTTCAGTGCATGTCCATGTATTGTACATGTATATACAGTGAATACAGTCCCGATTAAAACACTCTATGATTCAATGAATTTTTTACCTGAAAATCGTCCAACCCTGAAAACCGCACATCGGCCGATGTTTGCCGTAAATTTGGTCAAGATCCACTATAAAAAAAACTTTACAATCGGCCATTACTGTTCTCACTTGGTCATGATCGCTTGAGTTATTGGGACAACTATTATCGGTAAAATCAAAGATGTCATAGATAATTGAGAAAGATCAATTAATGTTTGCCTTTTACAATCAATAGGTGTTAAATTATATTGTAATTTGATGATAACATGCAAGCGCAGGGCTCGATATGTCTCCCGTCGTACTTGTTTGATTATCATTTCGACATCCGCGAAGAATTACGGGTGTATTCGATTCACTGTGCTTTATCCGTGTCGTGCTCCTTCATCGAAATCATATAAGAAGTGTCTGGAACAACAAATCGAACGCACAAATCTCGCAGATTCACGTTCGTTTATTTGTAAACAATAATGTTAGAACTTTGCGTGTAGGCTTCGACATTTTGGAGAAAGGAAGAAATAGAAATATTATATCCTTAAACTGCTATGATTAATTAACAAGCTAGCGTGACATTGAATTAATTGATTGAAGATTAGTAAAATTGCCGATTATCTATAATCTCGTTTAATATCGCCTACGTGAGAAGTGTCATGGTCGCTTAATTGAGTGTTTATGATCTCACGGGAGTGTAAATCAGTGGTTGCTGGTCGCGTAATGAAGGTGGTCGCTTAGCAGTCGACAATCAAGTTGAAAAATCGTAGGGGGGACTTTGTTGTGGTCGCATATAGCAGGCGGGCGCTTAATAAAGGTGGGCGCATGAGCACTTTTCACTGTATTCACAAATTCATTAACTATTGGAATAGGTGTACTGTGAAAATATAAAATAGTTACAGCTTTAATGCATTAAACTTGTCAATTCAGTTAGCTTAGTCACCGAGCATATAAAAATGCAGGAAATAAATGCCAGTTAATTCATCTAATGCACTTATTGAACTCTTTTCGCTTTAAAAGATAATTCTAGAGCATCTAGGAACTACAAGGTCAATAACCTTTAGAATTGTAAGTTTTTTTAAGTCCATGAACAGATTGCTCAAGTTGCTTCTTCAACTAAAGTCTGTAACCACTAACAGCTGTTTAAATGCTAACCATTCACTATGTTATGGGTATGAAGAGACACAATAAGTAAGTATTTCACAAGAACTAAGATATATATCAGTCAACAATACTATGATGTTATTTCTGTTCAAATCATTAATATTGAAACATTAGAAGTAGACTTTATAAATCAAGTCTCACATCAGATCTATCTCCCTCCAGCAATTTCCAATGAAGAATTGAAAAGTTAATTACAATACTGGAAAGAAGTTTTTTTTTAAACATTAGATCATTATTCTTTTATACCACGAGGATGTTTCCATTAAAATTTTGTTTAATGGTGTTTATTTGTTGATTGGCACGAACTTTAACAGTCAATCTTCATTTCTTTCATCTCAAAACTTTTCTGACATCTTGAATTGAACTGTAATTATGTCATTGACTTCTGGATACTTGAGGTCACTCCAAACTTGTTGATTATCAGAGTATCCTTAAAACATTTCCAAATTTTTTAAATCCAACTTATACCACACTGGAGCAAATAAAAAACTTTGATTTCTGTACACCATAGTCCACTTTGATAAGAATTGGAATGCTACTTATTAAGGAGTTTTATTTCCTTGCTGTTTCTTAATCATACTAGAGAAACAAAGCAAAACCAACTGACTTGACTCAAGGAAGTTTATGTTAATCTGTTACCAGTACCACCCACCAAACTATCTGAAGTCAAGTGATAGAATCCAGGTGTTCTACTCATCAGCTCATATCATATATTGTTTTTACCTGAGGTATATCTATATAGCTTGTAATGTCTAAATAGTTCCTTTATAAATAGGTCATTACATTGGAAGGTAGGCTACACAATTTCATACAGGCATCAAGTCAGAGTAAAATTTACATTATCATTTCTTAGAAATAATCACATAAGTTCATAGGTCACTTTTGTAACAAATGAGCAGTAGAAAACTTGTTGAAACAGATTGATTAGTGTGAAACTCTAATTTGCATCACAATTCAAGATTTACTGTAAATTTTCAACAATTAATTCACATAACATTAACATGAAACCAAATCAATCATATGGATTATTGTGCATTAGACATTATATTGTGTGTATATTTGTGAATCACTATTCAATGACACCAAAATTTCCTTAATCTATAACATGACCATGTATTATTACAGTGCATTATACACCATTATGTATATATTTGTGTATCATTATTGAATGTTGAACTAGAAGAATTCCCACCTGGTGTATGTACTTATCTTATAAGTAATCTATAATAGTTAACCAGAGTATGGTATTTGTTTGGTACTAATTTTGTCTGTTAGTGGTATTATTCTTACAGATTAAATCTTCTGATTTCTCTAATTACACTCGTAAACACATTTTCTCTTTATATATCTGACTCTAAAGTACTCTTCAACAATACTTTTTCAGATTTAAAAGATGACATTTACAAAGACTGTTTATCACACTTTTGCCGAGTTATTCTCATCCCAATATGATAGTTTATAATCAGAAAATTACCAATACAAAGCATTGAATTCCACTCTTAAACACATCTACTAACAAAATAATCCAAAGAATCTTCAAGTTCTATCTTGATCATCAGATAACTAGACTAAAGTTGTTATTTTTTCACAGTTGACCACTAGGTTATTGTTTTCCCATTCTGAAATCCACAATACAAATACATATCTTTATGTTTCAATGCAGCTTGTCTTGTACTCAAATCACTATTTTATATCAGTAAAAAATGTAGGGCACAAATGATACAATTATGTCAAGATCACAATTTGTCAAATGTTGCATAACAGGTTTTTCATAAAATTTCAACTCGACACAGAATAAATATAGTATCAAAATATCTTTCATATATATATAGGCCTATATATGAAACAATTCCGTAAAAATCTAGTCGCAGACTTAATCTTTAATGCTTTTTCATTTTAGAAATGATATGACACTAGTTTTATCAAAATCTAACGAATATCCAAAATTCATATAAATACAAAGATATCATCACAATATAATCAATCTTCTATATGTGGATAATCTAAATTTCAAAGTTATGACTTATCAAGGATATATACAATATGATAACCTTCCTCAAATAATTCAATAGGTGTATAAAGTCTGTAACCACAGTACAAGATATTTTCTTTCAAAACAACTGTAGAATATCACTGTCAAACTGTCAATATAGGCTACCTTCTCAACACAACCTAAATATCAACAGATCTGACTGAGATTTATTTATTCTGATACGTGATGTATATAAGAATACACCTAGATATAATTATCGTGTATTTTATACTGTAAGTAGGTCACAATTGGAGATGATGTCACTCGGAAGTTTGATTGTCACAAGATTTACTGACAATTTATGCAGATCTTATGCATACAATCTAATACTAAGGTTAACCTGACATCATCTGTCAAAAGTGTTACTTTCTCCAAATTTTAGCTGAAAAATTGAAAGTCAACAATATTTGCACTTAATTTGCCTTTGAATTAATATTAGATCACAATATATTCTAATATTTGAATAAAAAAAATCATTTAATTTTCATTCAATACTTCATCAGGAAAAATTCTTTTTTTGAATTTTTCTGAATAGTATGAGTAGAATAATATCTGTATCAATTATCATTCAAAACAGGAAAATTAATCCTACTATAACTCATGTTCAATGTTCATGATCATAATCATATGCAATGATACATGTAGTAGGCTACCTGATTTGATTTTCATTCGAAATCATTTAGATGTCATCAACACACTTGTAGGTACTTCACTTGAAAAATACAGAAATTGCTGTAATTTAGATAAAATTACAGGGTTCATACAGAATTTTGTCTCAAAAATTCAAAGACTTTTCAAGGACTCTGGGCTTTGAAATTCAAGGACTTTTCAAGGATATTAGTCTGACATAATACACATGTACCTAACTCCTGAACTGTGAAATCAATATGCTTTATACCCCCTACTATGTAATCTATATTGAATACTTCTAAGTCAACGTTTATGATTTTCAGTGATGGCTGTTCTGTTGATAAATCTTACTCAAACAAAAATGTCTGATAAAAAAACATACGGTAGACAAATTCACTCAACTCAAAATTCAAGGACTTTTCAAGAGAAAATGAGTTTTTTATGGTGTTTTCAAAGACTTTTTTTTAAATCAAGGTTTTTCAAGGCAACAGACGGAATTCAAGGGTTTTTCAAGGTTGTATGAACCCTGTTATACCTAAACTAGAAAATCTAATAAAAATTTCAGTAAAAATCAATAAACATGAACATCATGTATGAAGTTGTGAATCAAAAGCTTTGATGCTCTACTTTTTAATTGTTCCACTTTGAAATTCAATTCAAAACCAATTTGACCAATATTGGAGCATATGCATTAGTCCACTTTTGAAAAGGTAACCTGTAATTTTAAAAGTTGTCCTGATGTGGATTGTCTATCTGAAACATCAGCAGAATCTGATAACTGCCATACGATTAGGATCAATTTCTTGCACCAATTCTACTTCCTTCTGTTCCAGACAAATTTTAAGAATAACATTTATTATATCCATTCAATTTAGCCTTCTTTTCAGTAGCACCATTATCAGGTTATCCAATATAAACACTAATTTATTTCTTTAAGCCATTGCAATCACCTCTCTGTCTGTCTGAACTATTGAAATAATACATCAACACAGTTGAATATAGATACAATAACACCTCACTTTAGTTAAACTACTAAATAATAGATACATGTAACTACAGGCTACCATTTTAGTCACTAATGCAACTAGTATTTAACTAATAAATCAAGATAAGATAGCCTGTAAGTACTGCACTTAACCATCCTAAGTTTAACTGTAAAATTGAGTAATACTTATGTACATAAATGGTTTACAAGTGAATTAAGTAAACAGCAGGTTGGTACGGTATGCCACATGTGTCCCATGTCTCAATGACTCATAGCTGTAAATCTTGATCACCTCTGTTCAATATGTTTGACCTTGAAATTCCTGTCTATAAAATTCAATTATATCTGACTGTTAAAAATACAGATCTAGAAAAAATTGTCTTAGGCATATGCAGTAAAGCTCTCAAAAAGCACTATGTCTAAAGGCTGAATCGTGTCTCTTAAAATTGCTTGTGCTAAGTGAGAAAATCTTGATCACCAAAAACACTATGTCAAATAGGTGAAGTAAGCTTATATCTCAAAATTAAAAGTGCAAAGCTGGGATAAGTTCTGTCTCTGAAAATGATTTGCACTGGAAGAAAAAGCTTGCTCACAAAAAAACGGCTACTGGTTGAAGATTGTCTTTCAAAATGCTAGAGCAGTGAGAAAAAACTTGACCCTCAAAAACACTAAGTCTACTGGGTGAAGTCTCCAAATGGTAGTGAGTATAGCTTGAAAAAAACACCCAGTGAAGAAAACTTAACTCTCCTCTCCCCTCCCCTCTCCCCTCCACAAAAAAAAAAAGACTAAAGGCGTAAAGGATAGAGTTACTCTCTTTAAATGCTTAGTTTATAAATCTGACACTCAAAAAGCTCTAAGCCTATTTAATGCAACTTGTCTAAAAATGCTAATGTTACTAAAAGAACAAGGTCATACTTCTGAAGAAAAAAAATAGGCTACAACTGGTGTTCTAAGTGAGTAAAGATGTAACTTGACTCGTAGTATTGTTTGCAACTGAATAACGCTTGATATTCTATTAAATTATCCTCTCCTCTTAAAGGAAATGTTTCAATTGTAACAAAAGGATGTCATGACCTTATAAACATTTCCTTAATTAACATTTTCATCTATCACAGTGGGTATTTAAATTCATTTTAATGGTATGTCACACTTATTCATATTGAAAGCTATAAAATTTGGTTGTTATACCTTCATAAGATGCCCCTTTTGCAATGCAATATCATAATTGAAGACCTGGTAAAACAATTACAGTGACTTCAAGATTCAAATCATTGTATTACAATTTCCATTGGTGTTTGAATCTTTATCAACTGTAGAACTAACTTTGTTTCATTGGCTAGCCGATGTTTAAATTCAAGCCCGGATTTGGCCTGCTGAGTACTAACTGCAACTTCAAATATATTACATAGTATTTGTCAAAAAATAGTTCCATTTTTAAAAATTATTCCATTGGTCTTGCAATGTGATTATTGTAAATTGACACGTGTACATTATTCAAAATAACGCTTCTCCACTTATCAAAATGAGCATTAAATATATATATTGTCACAATGCAACATGTATAAATGTAAATCAATAAGCACATAACAACTTGTAGGTAACAGACTGACACTATAATATCATTATATATCTATTTAAACTCTTACATAACCTTCAAACATATTATATTCATATACTGTTATACTCATAAATATTGATTTACATTTCTAAGCTTAAAACTTTACAAACATAACAACTTCGGTTTTAGTAGATACTTTTTAAATTTAGCCTTCTAGTCAATGTTTAGGGGATCCATAAATAAAGCCAGCAAGGCTTTTGCCCCACCTTGTTCAGCTTTCAAATTTCTTTTCATTGTACATTACAAATGATAAGCCTGTCAACCTCTTTGACAATTATTCAGACACACAAAATAATGAAGCCAGCTTGACCATACAATAAATCTAAATGTTCAGAGAGCACATGCACATTTTCCTGAAAAATGATAATCATATAAAATAATTCAAAGAAATGTGTAGTGTGGAAATGATATATAAATCGGGCTTGTTGTTATCCAATTATTTTCAGATACCTAACTACAAGTCAAGGCAGCTTAACTTCTACCAGTTGCCTTCAGACATAAAAAACCTGACTCAAAGAGCAGTGATATCTAAGCTGCCTTCACTTTAGTCAGATGCACTAAAAGAAATAAATCAGTACTTTACCAATGTTCCATGTAACAAATCGATACATTTTCAGTAAGTATAATAATCCCCTTCCAAATATTACTGTTTGAAGTGAACTGATATCAAAATGACAGAATATATACAAGAGAAGACAATATAAGAAATGGAATGTGTCTGGTATTTCCTCATTGCTAGTAATTATTAATAATGATAATGCTAGGGGTATGGGGGTCAGTATATTAATATCATAGTGACAGTAACATGATAATAACCATATCCTGTCAGACTGACCAGTGGTCAACAACTACATGATTTAATAATACAACACTCTAATCATACCATACTCTGACATTTATCATAGTCTGCCTCTATCAGGATGTTTATAAATGTCACAAGATTTTGATAATAATGAACATCTTTTGGCAACTTTTCATGATTTCAATATCAATGCATGGAGGATGCACAGATAATCAAAACAAACAATTATTTTGTTCCTGATTTAAACACACATTTGGTGTCTCTTTCCGTGTACTTTTAGGTTAATGTTATCAAAGGTAACGTTCTGAAACTTGTTTTGGCCAATCTTGATCAAAAATATCCAGAAATGAATAAACTTTTGAGCTTTGGATTTTCAATCTTCCAAGTAGAAGAATAGACATTCCCTTCATATTTAGCTATTAATTTTGAAAGACAAGACAGGAAACAAAACATCTTACCTGAGAGAATCTAATACCTTTTAAAACTTACTTTGGACTTCATACTGTCAACAACTGCACAAATTTAACCATGTACACTATTCCCAAAATAAATTGCACCAACTTGGTTTAAATTTGAAGAAAATAAAGTAAATAGCCTTCTCTTAGTTTGAAGTGTTACAAATCTATATTAAACCATCGATCACAAATTATATTGAACTTTCGCAGACGCATTAAAAACTTCCTTATTTGGTGAAAAATTCCAAGAAATTGATTTTTGTCCACAGTGAATTGCAAATATGAGAAAAGAAAATAATGAAAGTTTGAGTACTATTTTAAATGTGTGTCTGCAGTCAACAAGCAGACGGTCAGAGAATGATGTGAAATGATTCATCAGATGTTATCATCAGCAATTACAGTATTGATATAATGGTTCCTATTTAAATCTGAACATCACTAAATACCACAGCTCTATGGTCATCAAAATGTCAAATTTATCATTCCAATTTATGAATCACCTTAAACAAATTGGTTACATACTAGTGCAACATTGAAATAAAATCATCCATTTTCAGATATCTTTGAACACCGTTACCAGTACAAATTCTCCAGAAAATTGTTATTTTTTGGACAGTTTGCAATGTGTACACGTCAATGTTAGAAGGTTCACCTTCATTCCCAAAACTATCTGTCCTTATGAGGAATTTGTATTCAAAACAGCCTTGCCTACTACTTTCAAATCCAAAACATAAATGTGGCAACCCAACTCAATGAACCACAAAAGTAACTAATAGGTTCTGAATTCAGATCAAGACGTTTGACAAAAATTCAAGAATATAAACATTTTAACATTGTTTTAAAGGTAGAATGTTAGTAGAGACAGGACTTCCGAAGGTTAGAAAAGAAATCAAAGTTAAAAGTCAACAATTATAAAATAACTAAGATAACTAGTATAGTATAATTTGTACTATTAATGGTCACAAGAACCCAATCATAAAAAGATGCATTTTTTTAGCATGAAATTAAGATGCAGTTTGTCCAATGATCAAAAATTGCTTTTTTACACATCAAATATAATGCTTAGGAAACTAATGTTTAATTCAAAATTTCAAATGGTTGTATAGTAACACCTAAATTAAATAGTTACTATATTTAGCAGGATGGGTTAAGAAAATAGCATGTCATTAAATTATTAGTAAGGATTGTGTTGCCTTAAATCTATTTTTGAGTCTGACAACATCTTATTGTGAACAATGGATATCTGTATACTGAAAATATAACATATTACATAAAAGTAAATATCAGAATATTGCTAAAATACTTCAATATTTTCTATTGAAGCTTATAGGCAATACAGATTTGAAAAAGTAATCTTAAAAAAAGAATATTACATTAACCATTACGGAGGGTTTGATTTTAGCTTTGACATGGGTGATAGTTATTGTGCTGTTAGCTTGGAAGATGTTTGGTTGAGCAGTATGAAGAGTGTTTCAGGAATGGTTTTTAATCAGAAAGAAAACAGATAAGGCTTTTATCAAATCCATTATTGATGCAAATGTACAAGTAATCTCAGTTTCTATAGAGAATGTTGCCTACAACCACATCTAAGATAGTATCGGTGACACTGTAGTAGATATATTTTTCTGTTCGAGATCTGATCAGTGAAGATATGAATAGAGTTGTCAGTAAAGGACAATGGTTTACAATATTAGATTAGTAATAGCTAGAATGAATGGTGAATAGAAAAAATCAATGAGAGAATAATAGATAGACTAGTACCTTACATCATAGTCTCTTACTCTACATTACTCCTATTGATCTATTGGAATCCATGTAGTAAATAACATCATTTTCTGCTCAGTTGACAACATCATTGCAATGTGTGATGGGGAACATTTTGGCAGAGGCATAATTTCAAATTATTTGTATTTTCATTTATTCTTCAATGTACACAAAAAAAGATTTGTCACACTGACTGACACTTACATAACTGTCATATTAATATTTGAAAATGATTTCAAATTGAAACAAATGACCACAAAATGTCCCATTTAGAGGGAAAGTAAATACTTCACTCAACAGTTTTGAAACATGAAATATTGGCAAATATGGACAAATCGTGTATGCAGTAAAAAGTATATAACAGGTTTAACACTCTAGATAATTAACAAGATGATGTATTTCATTCTTTCATGACTTATGAACCAAATATATATAAAAGTTAAAAAAAAAGATGTCACGATTAGTGAAAATTATTACCTGATGTAGCTGATGTCACTCCACTAGCTTCAAGGTCATTTGAGTGTCGTGGCTGAATTTCATATTCTAATTTCCACGGCCTTATCATACTGGATAATATATGTTGATATAATTTCACGAAAGTAAACATATCTGATCCAACATTATCATAACACACAGAGTATTGTCAATAAATAAACTTAATTATTGACTAGCAACATGAACCATAAAACAAGTACAACTCCTTTTTGAAATAAATAAGAGGATATGAACAAACAATCAGATGAAGAACAGTCGCCATGTCCAAGAAAATTTTATATTTAATTCCTATTTTTAGAATTGATTGTTCACAAGCAGAGAACACTTTTTAAAATTTCACCATCGTTATTGGCACAAATATTTTAGAAGCACTTTTTGGTAAAAAAAAATCATTACTGTTGTTGAATTTATAACCTTACGACTATAGAACACCTTTTTTTCAGAAAGCACATCCTCCCTTTCTCACATTGATGGTTACAAAAAAAGAGTCCATCACATAGACAAATAAAGTACAGGAGACAAAGTTGCCAAAACTAACTGAGGGATATATTTTTCAAAGATACAACTGTCTTGGCGTTGGTTGTGTAGTTAATAGAAGTCAGAATGAAGTGAAACCCACCATTACCCACAATCTACACAGTTTTGTTTATTTTCTCTGTTGATATAACAGTCTGTTATGTTATTGTCAAGCAAGATCTTGACTTGTTGTTAAAAAATGTCTGTAAATTGTAACATCAGAGTGCCATTTCCTAAATCTTATAATCTACTGTAACTCTTTATGATACATTCCGTAGTCAGTTACCAAATTTTGTTAGGGTATAATCCTTATATATCTAACCATGTATGCGTTTTTATATTTCAATGAATTTCAAATAACATGCCTTAAGAGTATTCTTTTAGCAATGTTGAAGAATAAATGACTCTTTGAGGGTCAAAATCATAAATTATGCCTAGAAATTAATCTTCTTACAATTATGCAAATGACACCTTTTCCAATTAAAATAACCGCAATACTCCATATCATTACATTTCCAGTTTATCACTAAAATGGTGAGAGAATCAAAATGTTTCCACTTGAGATAATCCAATTAACTGATTTTATGATGAACAAGTATGAGTCATGGTAAAAAATGACCATATTTATTACGTCAGTCTTCACATTTGATAAAATATCTTCAACTGAAATGAATGTTTATTCAGATTGTTGACCTGAGAATTTCATTGGAATGCCAGAATCTAGATAATTCCAGTGCTCAGATTCAGAAAATGTTTTAAAATATCTTGACCAGGCAGATACCTGTGTATTCCCAAAGCTTCTTATTCCATTTCAACTATTTCAATGCAGTACAATCTTATTAATCTTATCCATTAGAATGTGATGAAACACTGCTAATTTCCATATAAATTGTCATCTAAAAAGAAAGTAATAAATCACTCCTGAGTTGAATTTGGCCTCCGAGTTAAGATGAAAAGTCAGGAGTTCTCCAAGTATTTCTGTCTGTCTACTATTGATTCAAAGACCATTGCCAAGAATCATTTCTACCTAATATAATGTTTATCAATAGAAGTTTGTTGAATCAGGTATTAGCTTGGGTACAAATTGCATTCACTTCACAACACACTTCTGAAATTGAGACACGTCCGGTTTGGCTGCTTCACAACATTTTTTCTCTAGCCCATCAATTTGGTTTGACTTGTCAGGTAAACAAGCTGAAGATTCTTCAATCTCCAATGAAAGAAATAAGAAAAGTGCATGACGTTTGAAGCAGAATGGATAAATAAATAATGTACACATATACTGTTTGTTCTATGTTTCATCTTATTGTGAAGATGTCTTATATCATTAAGAGAGTGGGCAATAGTATACATATTGCATCTATTTTCAACTTTTTAATGACTCTCTAAAATTCTCTACAATTTATAGTGTCAACAGTCTCAAATCTAATAACTTTCACAGTCTTAAAATTAACACCAAAAATAAAACATTCATTTAAATAGTCAACATCAATATTCTTTCTCAAGTATTTTAGCATGTAAATTAAAGATTTAAGGCCAATATTTGTTGTGATACAAAAACATTTACATAAGTGACAAATTTCATTAAAAGAGTCCAATACAAAATAAACTTCATGACTGGTTTGGATGTTCAACTATTATTATTAGTTTGATTGTGCAAATTTCATTAAAGTCACATTGCGGGATTCGTTTGTTTACAAAATGAAATTTATGGGATTTCGGGACAAAAGGTATTCTAGCTTAATCTCTGATGTTTAATTAAGTCAAAAAACTAAAATTCACGGCTTTGGGTACTCAGATGGCTTCGATGCAGCTGGATTTAAAATCGGGATCTAATAAAATGATTTCCATAAATAAAATGCTAATGAGGTCAAGCGGGGGGCGTGTTAGTTAAATGACGTCACACTCCAATCTCCAGTAGCACGTGCTAGTAGTGGGCGGAGCTTGTGAGTTATTGACGTCTCCCTCAATCAACTCGGTGTTGAAATGTAAACAATCAAAATTTCCTTCAAATGGCTGTAGAATTGGAACCACGAAAGGGAATCGATTTTTTTATGGTTCAATATTCATTTCTAAGTGCTAACTTTAAAAAAAAACCATGAGAAGACTTTTTCTCAATGTCCAAGTTTGGGCTTATGTGGCTTTAAGGATATCCCAATAAGATATGTCAGTATTTCTAGATGATGTTTCTGATGACATTTTTAAGTCAAAAATGCTGGCAAAAAGAGTCAACAGTTCTTTTCAATCCTGGTTCATCCAAAGACAAAAGAAAACATAAGGGCTGTCTGAAAATTCACTTCAGTGACGATTTTTAGTCAGCTTGTGTGGTCAACTTTGGTTTTTCCATTTATGACAATTAGTATGTTACCGTACTTAAAAGTTTTTTTGTTTTCACTTTTTGTGAACTTAGCTTGGATACATTAATCACAAATCCCCCTTTTTTTTTAACTCTTTGAGGACTATGTCAAATCAAAATAAAACCCAGAAAAATGGCCTGTATTGCCACTTTATAAAAACATCTTATCCGAGTAGCAAACTGAGTAATAACACGTAACCATTGATCAGACAATCTTACTTCCATCACAGAGAAAGTCTGCTAGTATTAAATCATTTACTAGATTGGATAAAACCTTGGTAGGAGAATGAGTCATAAGATGTACATTAAAGACACCATATTGATCTAATTCACTTATATTCCTGATAATATGAACCATGGTTCCATTAGTACCTTAGAGAATGTTTCTGTTTTCTCCAGACCTTGATCTGTCTAATTCATTCAGTGTATCAGCATCACACTAATTCAATTTCTCAAACAATTATCAAGCAACTTGTATGCAGCTTCTATTTTACAGTGACAGTTTTGGATCAAAGTCAACAGTTCTTGCAGCCAAAAGTGGTCAAGTTCACTATAATTTTCAGACATACCGGTAACCACAGGCTTATATTGGCTTATTTTGACTCACTTAGTCCAATATCGGATTGTATTCCCCTTTCCAAATTAGCTGCCCTGATGAATGATTATGTATCCACACACAAGTTTTCAGATTAATATGAGCTAGTCATTAGTATAGATTTAAAACTGTAATTTAGGGCAGCTTTTAGACAACAAGCCTCCCATAACCGAGAAGAATTCTAACTCACTTTGTAATATTTGTTTTCCAAGAAGGAGCCAACAAACTCACCTGCATTTGTAATAACCAACAGTTGCGTATTTATCAGTCCAAACAATTTTTGGTATTTTCATTAAAAAATCACAAATTTGAGAATTTTCATGCTCATACCTCCCAACCCCCTGGAACCTACGCCACTGGTAATCAATGGTTATTCTATAGAACTTGACAAGTAGTGGAGACAAAATACTATAGAAACCCTGTTTTATTAAGTCAGGTATCAGATAAGACTAGAGATGTAATAAATTATTAAAGGATAACTAGATAATACTCAGACTATTTCACTGGTTTCTGTACAAGAACCAACTTTAATATCATTAAGATTTGATTAATCATATGTACATAGTGTTTAATCAACAGATCAAATCAGCTATATACTGTCATATCACAATACTTTTTATATGAAATGTAAACTTCAAAATACTATTGGACTAAGATTGTCTTTAGGTTGGAGAAAACACTGAAGATATTCTAGTGCAAAATATGCAAGAGTAAGTTAAATTATTATATAATGTAAAATTAACTAACTTTTTATTGCTATGAACTTGATATTATAAGACTAGTAGCATTCAGTACAATTGAAATTTATATTTTGAACATTGTAATGTCAGAAAAATGATATAACTGAGTAAAAGTTGCATAAACACTTCAAAAGAGCCCATATAGAAACTTACATTGTATATGTCTTTTCTATAAATCAAGTTGTCTCACTAAATTACAAGTCCAATTTTAAATTTTGTAACATACATAACAATGTACACACATGGTTTGTAAAGTCCACATTTTGACAGTGAAATGTGAAATTCCTTTTTCTGAGACTAAGGTATGATTGGTCGAACAGATGGTGAACAATCTCCTTTCAGGTGTTCACACAATTATCAACTGATAACACAAATATCTGTGCAAAGTGTTATCATCTAAGCAACCTTAACAATAACACATAGATGTAGATCTACAATATTTTCATTTAACAAATTTCTAGACTGAAAGCCAAAAATTTGTAAACATATAAAATAATTAATAAGACAAAGAATCTCAAAAACAACCAACACAGAACGTAGGAACACTTATAAATTTAAAATAAGACAACCAAAAATATCAAACCTTTCTTCATCCTGAATTTCACTGCATCTTTCTCATGAAATGTAAAACACATTTAGATTCCGCCCTATTTCTGACAATAGACAGTCATCATATACTTTTTCTTCAAATAAACCCAAAACACTTTCCCTTTCAACACAAAGTATTTAATTAAGCTCAATAAAATGTCAATACCAATGTCCTTATTTAAATAAAAGTGCATTTGCAATGATGTTTTTTGTAACTTTATTTAATTTTAATACTTCCTTCTTCCTTTTCAGAGAAGACTTGAAATGTTATTTCTATAAAAAAAAATCTGAACTTATTCTATACCGGTATTCTATTTTAATGTGGCACAATTTCAAGTCTGATTTCATTGTTCATTCATATCATGTGTACAGGCATAATTTAACAAAACTGAAATAATTTTGGTCTTTGATTGTATTAAGAGTTTAAAAGATTATCACATTATCATTGATGAATTTGTGCCATTTATCTCATTTCATTCAACAAATCAATCTTTGTATGTGCTTGTTACAATAAATTTTTATAGAAAAAAAAAGACAAAAAAAAAAAGACTTGATTGCATATTTCTGAGAAAAAAAAACTTTTTGCTGTGGAACTTAAAAAAAATCTCAATACTTTCTAAAACAAGTGGTTGCCTAGCAATATACGCCCACTTACACTACATAAATTGTCAATATATCAAGGAATGTTACTATCTTAATTTTTGATGTATGGTGTTCAGATTTGAATTCTTGTTAATATAAAGCATCTAATTTCATAACTAATAAAACTCCGTAAATATTTGTTGAATCGATCCGGAATACAAACTTGTCCAAGATCTTATGGATATTATCCTACACACAAAAGTTTATTAAATTCCTACCACAACTGTGGTCTCTATCATGTTCACAAGTCATTTTTAACACATTTTAGGTGTAAAACTCCGTAAATATTTGTTGAATCGATCCGGAATTCGAACTTGTCCAAGATCTTAGGGATATAATCCTACACACAAAATTTTATTCAAATCCAACCAAAACTGTGGTCTCTATCGCGTTCACAAGCCATTTTTAACATATTTTGGAAGTAAAACTCCGTGAATTTTAGTCAAATCAAACCCAAATTCGAACTTGTCCGAGATCTTATGAATATAATCCTACATACAAAAATGCATTCAAATCCAACCAAAACTGTGGGCTCTATTGCGTTCACAAGTCATTTTTAACACATTTTGGGTGTAAAACTCCAGGAATTTTTGTCGAATCGAACCCCAATTCGAACTTGTCCGAGATCTTATGAATATAATCCTACATACATAATTTTATTCAAATCCAACCAAAACTGTGGTCTCTATCGCGTTCACAAGCCATTTTTAACATATTTTGGGTGTAAAACTCCGTGAATTTTAGTCGAATCAAACCCAAATTCGAACTTGTCCGAGATCTTATGAATATAATCCTACATACAAAATTTCATTCAAATCCAACCAAAACTGTGGTCTCTATTGCGTTCACAAGCCAATTGTGGACAGACGGACCGCCGGACGGACGAACAGGGGCGACGGCAATATACGACCACATTTCAATAAAAGAATCGAAGAAAATAATAATAGCTGAAAAAAGAAATAGAACCATTGGCAACATTTTGAAAATGAACAAGATAAGACCTATCCAAGAAAGAGACCAACAAACCTGGGGATGTAAACCTTGTAACAGAAAAAGACCACCTTGTAAAGCATGTGACACTATAGAAACAACTAATTTCATAAAAAACAAAGACTCTAAGAAATTTTTCATCAAAGACAATGTTTCATGTGATTCCTCTTTTGTAGTTTATTGTTTGACCTGTTCTTGCTGTAATATGCAATATGTTGGACAAACTATCACCCCTTTCAGCATTAGACTTAACAAGCACAGGTCAAACATAAAACTAAACAAAGCAGGTAAAGCTCCTAGAGTAGCACCTCATTTCAACATACCTGGACATTATTTCAAAACCACTGTTCTACAGAAAATTTTCAATAATGATAAAAGAAAATTAGACCTTGCTGAATCCATGTGGATTCATAAACTTGATACACTTTGGCCTAGAGGATTAAATGAATACAATCCTGATACTATGAAAAACTTTTTTAAGTAATGAACCTTTGATTATACTGATATACTGAGATTTTTAATTTAATGATTCCACATTTTAACTCCTAAATGACATCACACTTTTCTTGCTTAATGACGTCATACTTTACCTTTTTACATCACACACTTATGACTTCACTTTGTAGATAGTTGTTTGAGTAACCAAGACGTCATAATTCTTATGACGTCATTTTTGTAACAGTCATTTTGTTTTTTTTAATTGTATTGGTTCCCTGAGGAAGTGTGTTTATATGTACACATGAAACGTTGGAGAAATAAATGGTTTTATGTTGACAGAAGTTTAATTTTTTAAAGCCACATTTCAATGTGGGCGTATAAAAACCTTGGGCAGTTCATAACTCACATCACATCATAATTTTAAATAAAAAAAGTCCAGCCATCTTAATGTTGTGACAAAGTCTACCATTCTGCATTACTTTAGCATAATGTACAGTTTTTATATGGATCCTCTATATAAGATAACTTGCCAGGCAAGGTAATATATGTCGACTAGCAGCTTTGATTTTAAACAAACATATTTCAGTTCTGACTTCTAGAGTGTTTCCAAGCTAAAATTCAACATGTTTTCAAGAACAAGGACAATAATTTTTAATATTTTGCTGACTTTAGAAGGGGTTCATCTGTGGGTGATTATGAACACTGACACCAAATTTTGTCAAAAATTTTGCCTTTTAGATTGTTTACGAGTTAAAGATTGGATATTGAAGGCAGTTTCAAGAACAAGGGCAATAATTTATAGTAACATTTTTTTATTTTGCTGATTTTCAATAAGGTTTATCCTTTGGTGATTACAAACTAATAACAAGTTTCATCAAAATCTGTCAAAAATTGTGGCCTAGAGTGTTTATGAATAATTGTGGACGGACGAACAGACAGACATGGGTGACGACAATACAATAAAAAATAACCCATAGGAACAAAATGTTATCCACAATATTGTTTTAAAAATATAAAAAATGTTAAATGAGAATGTAATCAGAATTTAAAGTTTAATCTAATCAGTTTGCATCATAAACACAGATCATCAGGTTTTTCTTGTACACTTTAATCATATAACACAGACTTAGGTGTTTTTTAAAATAACTAGTGCAGTGTTTATCATTCAAATTCATAATTTGTCAAACCTTTTATCAACGTGGATATTTATGTTCCATACATAAACTTAATGTTTATATTATGCCCCGGTTTCACATAAATGAATTTCTTACGAATTTCATCCGAATTTTGGTAGTCGGAAGACTTTCGTAAGAGGTCGGGAAGTTCGGACGTGTCAGAAGCTTCTTACAACTGTTTTGAAATGTTCAAAACAGTTGTAAGAAGCTTCCGACACGTCCGAATTAAAAATTAGTCGGAAACAAGTCGGCTATTAGTCGGCTGCTGGTCTGAAGGGCTTTTTTTGCGGTCGAAATAGCATTCTGAACGTTCGTAAGCATAGTCTGAACAGTCGTGAGGGTGTTCGGCCTCTTGTGTCTTCTTTTACTAAGAAAATCATCTTGAAGATGTGTCGTAAGGGCATTCTTATATGTCCTTAGAGCATTCGGTAACAGTCGGATTTGTCTTTAGGACAGTCGTAACAAATTTGGTTTAGTCGGATGAAAATCGCTTCTATTTCGTTTATGTCGTAACAGCAGTTGGAAATGTCGTTACGACATTCGTTAATGTCTGAACGGTTGTCGTAAGAGCCAAATTTTAGTCGGCTGTTGGTCGGCTGTTGATCGTAAGCGTTGTCCTAAGTGTCGGAAGAGGAACATTTGTGACCCGATTTACTTCCGACACTCCCGACACAACCGACTTCTATCCTTACGAAGTTTCCAAAAGTTCGTCTATGTGAAACCGGGGCATTATATATAAGCTTATATAAGATTTCAAAGTAGAGCTAATGAATAAAAATTGTATCAAAAGTTGTTTGTATTGTCTTTCAAAGTGGTGATCTCAGCAATATAAATGTGGATAATACTAGTAGCATAAAGCGTACTTGTACTGTAATTAAAGGGGAATGTTCAGCATTTTTTAGGGTCGATTTGGGCCTTGAATATGCAAATAGCCTTAATCAGAAGTACTACTGATGCACGAAATCAATTATATCCTTACGGTACCTTAACATTTATCCTTCATTTTCTGTATATGTGTTTTCTATATAAAGCATAGTCTTACTAAACGGCGAGTCGTAATTTTGACTTTCAAACGCCGATATTTATGGGTACATGTATGTTTGAAGGCTTAAATTTTGTAGGAGAGTTGTGAACAATATTACGGAAAAAAATTCCATATTCGGAGACCAACATTTTTTTGGTGGAATAGTTAGTGAACATATCCCTTTAACTGTTATGTACTGGTAATATTTTCAATATTCTGGTATTTATTGATAATGAAAATAAAAGATATTGATCAAAGATGTCCTAGTTTGGCTTCATGCCAATAAGACATATCCATCCCTCAATAATGCAGTACATTATAAGCCTAAATCAATAAGATTACCTGAGAAATCTCTAGAATCCTCTTCTCCAGTTCCTCCTACTTCCTGGTCTGTTGATGAAGAAGCCATGATATGTACAACTCCTGCCTTCTTCCTTACCCACTATCCTCACTATCAGTCTCCTTTCTCTTCCTTATGAAGTACCTTTACCTGGCACCAAAACTTTACCTACAACATGAAAAATAACATATTACGGTACCGGTACTAGCATATTTTACCAAATTCCATAGAGGAAGTAGCTTGTGTCTCTGATTTCTTAAAATCCCCTCTCAGTGAAGCCCATATGAAATGAGTACAACTCAAATAAAAAAAAATCTAGAGTTTTCCGACCACTTTTTTTGTCTTCTTATAGCAAACTCAGGTCACTTTTCATGACAACTTCGGACCACTTTTTTTAAGACTCAGAAATTTAATCATAAAAAATCACAAACTCAAATCACTTCAAGGGGTATTTTTGAGAGTTGATTTGTACCCTGAATAAATACAAAGTCTATAGAAGTACTAAAACTGGAGGAGAATCACATAATCCCTTCAATTTAACATAAACTTTTATCTTTTATTTTCTGTCAGCTTATAATTGTTTTCTATAATAAAGGCATATTTTCACTAATTGTGAGTCCTATTTTTTACTTTCAAACAATAACAATTATGGCTACAAAGGGATTTGGAGGCTTATATTTTGAGGGAGAGTTGTGAACACTATTACCGATTAGCTAAGACTAAAAATTCAAGGTTCTGAAAACCGAACGGATAGTGAACGTACATGTATATATCCCTTTAATCATTTCTTGTAAATATCATTCCCTGACCTGTATCAGGAATACCAGTCAACTCGGAGATATGTCAACTCGGGGATATGTCAACTCGGAGACAAAGCGAGTTAACTCGGAGACAACATATTACCGGTATTGAAATAAAGATGATATCTTATAACATTGTTTTGTTTCCCTTATTATAAAATTACTGGAGGTTTAGATTTTAAAGCGATCGAAACTTTCTTTAAACAATTTGATAAACTAATCTTCCCGTTATAACATGGACTCAAGGTCGCACGCGTATGAATCTCGATTGGCAAAAGGCAAAACAAGTCGATAAATTTAGTGGACCTATAAAGTTTGAGTCTTTAAAAAGCAAAGGTACTGTCATACCCAAAATGGATGTTTTTGCTGTCATCAATTTGATTTTGATTGTCCTTTAAAATATGTATAAATAATGAACCAATGCAATATGAATTCACATACTTAATCTGCTAATTTCCCTTGTCAGCACTTTCGAGTTGTATATTGTCTCCAAGATAACCAAAAATTGTCTCCGAGTCAACTCTGAGAAATTATTGTCTCCGAGTTGGATTTTGTCTCTGAGTTAACCACAAAAATATTGTCTCCGATTTGACATGTCTCTGAGTCGACCGAACACCTGTACCAATACCCCCATTGCATACTGAATGGTGTGTTGCCAATCAATCATTAGGAAAATCTTGACTAGGAAAGGAAGGAGGAAGGCAGACCACTTTTAATTCCAAAGTGTGTTTTAGTAGATTTAAACGAACCCTAGAGGACTATCGCACTGGAATGGTAAAAAACCTTCTAAGATCCCTTTGACAATTTTGAATAATTCCTTAGTCTTATGGAAGAGAGAAATAGATGCTTAACGAACAACTGTGAGCTATTGTTAGCAACAGTGGGTGACTTTAATATCTGTAGGCCTACCCTGTTCTACTAGAGTATGGTAGGCTATGGATAGGACTAAGCTACATAGATGCTATACTTTATAAGCATGACACCAAGCAAGACCCAAGTTTTAATGTAATTATTTATTGACCAAGACTAAGCTTGGGCAAAAATTAAAATCTGACTTTATTCAAATTAATCATAGAATACATGAGAAACTTTCTCTTGAATTGAAGTAAGAGTAAAGGCTAAAGGGAAACTAGGTTTGAAAGGTAGGTATTTTATAACAAAAATAAATACATTAACTCGTTTTCAAAACTAAAGTATACTGTAAAGCCAACCAGAAAATAAAAAACCTGATCAGTAGGCCTGTAGGCTAGTGTAAAATTTAGTCAACTGGATCAGCATGTCAATTTAGCCATAGAAAATATAACCGATAGGTGATATCACCATTCTAACAATCAATAAACATAAAAAGTTTTTCTTTGACAGCAGAAATACAGACTTGTATTTTGTAAAGAAAATCAATGAATGAATGTGTCATGAATATCTTACCAAATCTATCATTTGGTGTGCCAAATCTCTTTTATTTTCTGAATGTCAAACACCTAAAATATCCAGTTGGTCAATATACACTAATTCTACACAATAATTATTGAGTCGTTTTCATATCAAAACAAACATGGCGTCGATGGCGACAACGAGGTCAACTGGTCATGTGACAATCGAGCACCTGTTACGCGGACTTAAAAGAAAGCATCAATTGCCAGTTTTTAGCCTAATTTCCACTTGACTTAGGCCTAGTCACTGATTATTTGACGATTAGGGTTTTGAGATTTTAATTATGTGAGTACTTATGTAATATGCTGTCAATCATGTATAATTGGCGGTCGCATGTTGTGTCAATGAAGTAGATCGGCCAGTTTGTCACTTTCAATCTGTCATATGATATGAATCCATGGGCGTGGCAATATTTCACGCATCTCTGGATTTGAGACTCTTCATGAAGGAATTTTCACGATTTTCATTAAAGTTGGTTTGTTCTTTTTATATTGCTTCAGCTGTGTAATTATGTTTTGGTGTTTTCATCTTTTGTATACCAAATATGGACAAAATAATGATTTTAATGATACCCGTTCTTTTTTCTCAAGTTTACGCTTGAAAACATCGCAGAAATTCAATAGCCTACATTGATTGAACCATGCTAGGGTAGAACAATGTTCACTCGTAAACTTTGTCGCTTTCAATAACTCTATTTAGACTTAACAAAGTTATACATAAAGGGAAATAACCGATCTTTGGATGTGATAACCTACAAAATTTGTTAACTCTCAACGTAGTGCGTTTTTGAAGCTAATAGCCTACATTCCTATTGGCATAATCGTCGTAGCATCTTTTCCAAAAAAAAATTTTCGGTTTCGATCTTTCACAGGGGCCAAATAATCAGGCCCGTAGCCTGCCAAGTACTTTTAGGGGGGCAAACTTACGTCCAATCAAGGGGGGCAGTTTAGGTAGCCACCCAAAGACACCCCTACCCCCTTTTATGGAAAACTTTGTGTTATTGCAATGCAATGTTACGCCATTACAGTGTATGTAGAGTTATTTCTACATTTATTGGTGCAATCGGAAGACTGGAAATGAGATTTTCTGAAATTTGGGGATCTCTAGAAAATTTAAATAATTTGACTCCTTGAAACGTGATTTTCTGACATTTCCTGATATTTTCCAGCGAATTGAAGGTTCAAAATTATTTCTATAGGGTCAAAGGGTTCTTGTCAGAAAAAAAATTGAGATTTAGACGCCATTTCCAGGCGAATTTAGGGTTTAAGGTATTGTGAATAGTGTCTGAGGTATGTCACTAAGAAAATTTTGAGAATTTTTGCGGCCGAGAACACCAATTGGATGCCTGGAAACACGATTTCCTGCAGTCTGGGGATCTCTTCTAGAAAATTTTGAGCATTTGACTCCATGAAACGCGATTTCCTGACATTTCTTGGTGAATTTAAGGTTTACATGCAAAGAGACTGTGTAACTAACACATAGCAAAATCGAGAAAAAGATGTTAAAATTCCTGATATTTCCCAGCGAATTTAAGATTTAAGATTATTTGACAAATGAAATTTAGACGCGAATTCCAGATATCTTTAAGTGAATTTAGGGTTTAAGGTTATTTAATAATAATAAACTCTTTATTTTACATGGGTCAGAATTAGGCCCAATACCACGAGTGATAACGGTCCTGTCTCACACCCAGCCCAATAGGGTCTGAGGTATGTCACTAAGAAAATTTTGAGAATTACACACACGCTTTTGCTGCCGAGAACGCCAATTGAAGCCGGGTAACACGATTTCCTGAAGTCTGGGGATCTCTTTTAGAAAATTTAGAGAATTGGACTGCGATTTTCTGATAAATTTAAGGTTTAAGAGACTGCGGGACGATCACTGGAAAATTTTGAGAATAAGATACCTGAGAACGCAAATTCTTAACATTTCCTGCTATAAAGACATTAATGAATTAATGTATCTTTTTAAAAATAACACTTGAGATTTTTTTTTAGGGGGGCAAGATTTTAATTAGGGGGGGCAAAGCCCCCCCAAGCCCCCCCTTGGCTACGGGCCTGCAAATAATTATGGCTTTTATTTTCGACGCATAATTTTCCCAAAGTAGGCCAATCATGATTAAGTGCTTTGAACCTGGAATTTCTGACTAAAAAGTGGAATGGTGCAATTTATATCAGTGTCCCTGATACACATAAAAAGTTGGCAAACATCTTTACAATCCCTTTAATATTTTATAATGATTTCAAATTATGATTTCCAACCAATTGTCTTATTAATGGGAAGTAACTGTGCTTTATTCTTTTGTTCTTCTCAGACAACAATCGTTTAATAACCGTTGTAACTGTCAGTTATTGCTGCACTATTAGTGTTCACAAAACAACTAAAAGTGTTTCTCTTGTTTCCTTTGTATTTGCCTTCAATTAGAAAGTAGAAGATATAGATAAATAAAACAATTTTATGGATATATATACTTCTATAATATTTTCTCACGTTATCAAGAATATAATTATCATGGTCAGAACCACATCGAAACCATATGCGTACGGGCTGGGGGTGCAGGGGGGAGTGGGGGGCAATTGCTCCCCCCAGCGATTTTCATGAAGGAAATTTAAAAAAATAAAATCGTTCGGAAATGATGCGATCAGGCAGATGGCGAAAAGTTTTTGGAATAAGGAGTTGGGTGGGGGTCGACTTGTCGGGCATATATATTTCGTTGTCGGGCAACTTAGCATTAGTTGTCGGGCAAATTGGTTTTGCCCCCCGCTCAACTAACGCCCCGTACGCCTATGATCGAAACGTTGAAGTAATAAAATTTTCTAGAAGTATCTATCCATTAAATTGTCTTGTTTAGTTATAAAATAAGATTACAATTTTGTCATTTCGTAATGTAATCAGTGACAATGACGTCAATTGTCTTCTTCTGTGTGCATTTCCTGGTGGCCTCGACCCGTTGAAATAGGTAACTATAAGCACATTGATTATAACCCAACAAACTTAATTCTGTTATTTTTTGTCATTCAACAATTCGCTTCATTAGTTTGTAACTTGACGTCATTGTTTGAAATCCGGTCTGTAATACAATTTGGTTAAATCAAATAAAATCTTTAATTTAAGACTTAGTCTGCGATTTGTTGTTTAAAATCTAATTCTGCATCTGACATTAAAATTTTTTTGGCTAGCTACACTATTTTTAACGGTTAGCCTATATTGTATTATTTTCTATTCGAATTTTAGATCTTGGGAACAATATTTTTGTTATTACATGTAGATATTATCATATGACATTTAAATGACATATTTTACTATGAAGCGATCACAGGCGCCCACAATTCAAGTCGATAGTTATAACTAAAGACAGGGGCGGATCTAGGATTTAGAGAAGGGGATGGGCTTTGAATTATAATATGCTTCAAAATCAAATTCAACGGCACCGCGAGGGTTCTGACATCAGTTACATCAAAGATACAGGGGACTCGAGCCGGGAGAGCTCGCCCTTGGAAAGACGTTATAAGACAACCTCTATGTATATGCATGAAATAGAAAAAAAAAATGAATTGAAATGAAATGGAGAAATATACCCTAGGCCTTCTTATCTGCACCAGTTTGTGCTAATGAGGAAATATACTTTGTAGGCAGATTAATATAACAACCACATGGAATGGTGAAAGTATCAACCACGAACCAGTTAAAGTACATCTATCTCCACACACAGATAGAGACCTCAAATTGACAGTACAGGCACCGTATTTTGCTGATCCGGCACCTTCCGGTTTGAAAGGAAAACCCTTCCCTGAACTGTGGAATTACGAGGGTAGGTATAGGAATACATTCATGTACATTGGTTTCCTCAAAGGATTTCATTTACTTACACTGTCAGTTACCTAATAATTTTATATTAAAAAATGTCAAATGTGCGTCCCATAAACTTGCTCTGTTTTGCAAATGCACTATGTATATCACACGAGTTAAAATCTAACTATTGATACAGAAATAAGACAATCTTCACTATAAAATGTTACAGAATTTTCCTTGAATGTGATCTATGGGAGAAAGCGCTTGTCTTGTTATTGAAAACATAACAATACTGCAACTTTAAATGTTTAATATCAGAATATTTTAAACTTAAGAGTCGATACAGATTAAAGATGGCAATTCTTATATTGTTTATAAGACATCTAGTAGGTGTTTCGAAACGTAGTATGTAATAAATGCAAATGTAGTACATGTATATCCATATTATCTCAGTGTGATTTAAAGGGATGGAAAAGATGTTTTCTAAACTTTGTATGTGTTAACAAGATTGTCTTTGTGCCATTCCAAATTTCATTCCGACGTCTGTGGTTCTTGCAATTCCACTAAAACTAACGCGTTTTATGACGTTACTACCAGTGATCTGCTCAGATATCAGTAGTAGCTTCCGGTGGCATCCGAAACTATCGCGTCGTTCTTACATCTAGAAATAACAGATTCTGGTTAACTAGGTCAGGTGAGTTTTTTTTTCGGTAGATCACTGTTATGACCTTCCTAAAATGCATAAGTTTTAGTGGAATTGCAAGAAGCACGGACGTCGGAATGGAAATAGGAATGGCGCAAATGGATGCTATCAGTACCCCCGATACACATAAAAAGTTTAGAAAACTTCTTTACAATCCCTTTAATGTCAATTCTTATTGATAAAACCATTATGATCAGAATTCGGAATAGAAGGGTCGAATTACAAATCCTACATACATGTATATGTGATGCAGTCTTTTGGACGCCCTCGCCAATCTCCGAATTGAATTTTAGACCTTTCCCTGCTGTAATAAGGTCAACATATTCAAATATAATGAAAGCAAATTAATGAAGATCCATGTTCCAGACATCGAGCACTCTTACCACTTATATATATTTCAATTCTTTTCTTTAAAATTAACCGTCTGGCATTTTTCATAAAACTGTAATTTAAATGAACCTTAAATTGATTTGCTTTTTATTTATTTTTCGTCTTATTTTCTTTCCAGTTGTTGAACTTTTCCTGATGAATAACGAAGACCGCTATTTGGAAATTGAACTGTCTCCGTAAGTAATATCAATTGAGTTTAGAAAGGTCCTTGTAAAATGTAGGTTACATAAATTAGCTTCTTTATAATTGTGGTGTTACTACATAAGTATTATGATAATAATATAGTGATGAGGACAATCTGATTGAAATAAAGTTCTAGGTGATGTGTTTTTCTTGGTTGGTACACTCGCTATTAATGAACTGAAACTTAAAAATCATTCTTTATGTCCTAAAAATCAGCTATAAATGAAACTTCTTGATCTGTATTTGTTATCAAATTATCACATTCAACGGTAATGGACACAGAGAGAAGCATGGCATGAGTGCTAAAATTTGCGCTTTTTAAAAGAAAATAAAGCAAAATTGCCACCCCCTCCGAAATACGCATTATCGACTTTTGGAAGGGTTTCTACTCCTGGTAGGAGTCTTGTTCTGGAATTTGAAGGTACATGTATGTCGATTTTTGGAGGGTATGTCGAGTTAGTTAATGTCAACTTTGATTTGGAAGGAAAGTGGACTATATGAAGGTACACGTATGTCGGCCATTGGAAAGGATGTGAACCATATACTACCGAATAGAACAATCGCCTGGAAACATGCCGACGTATATGTACCATTATTCTGGAAAGGATAGTTGAGTTCAGGAAGAACATATTTCGACTGGTTATCAATTTAACAGTCAAATTTCCATATGTAAAGATAAAATATCTGATGCAATGAAAATTGAATTTAAAGAAAAATATCTGTACTGTCATTCTTAATTTGATAGGCATGTAGAAATAAAAAAAAAACTTATTAGGAATCTTTTACCATGATCAATTCTAAAAACAAAACAGTTTATTTTTGTTAGAGTTGGCTGTTTTCCGGAACGGGTTTCAAATGAATTAGAGAATGGGCTGTATAAATAAACTAAGTTTAGTTCTATCTAATTATAAAACAACCATCACAGTGTTCCGCTGATGGTGGTAAAAACTACTTCATTTGATGTCCAGATACAGGGATACACGAGTGCACTTAATATCTTCAGCATGAACTGGGTATGCAACTATGGTCAGTGGCTCATTGGATGGAGGTCCCCTTGCTAGAATGGTCCAGGGGCGTGAGATGTTTTTCAACGTACTATGTTTTTTAATTTTTGTATCTCTTTTCTGTGTATATGGACTCGTGAACGGACTTTATTCAACCAAACCAAAGAGCTTTGAACACTATTTTTATAATTAGCTAGGCTTAAAAATAAAATTGTATCTGAGACTAATGTTCGATGAGTCAAACATCGATGGTGAACGTGACTCTTTATTTAAAAAAAAAGTTTCTATGATGGTTATAATTGATGATTTTTATATCATCATAACCGCAGAAGTCTTCGTCTTCCTCATCAGCATCATCATTGCAGTAATCTCTGTCCTCCTCATCGTTGTCATCGTAGAAGTCTTCGCCTTCCTCATCATCATTACTGCAGTAATCTCCTTCTTCCTCATCATCATCATCACCGCAGTAGTCCCCGTCCTCATCATCATCATCATCATCATTATCATCATCGCCATCATCATCATCATGTGCTTTACTTTTAATTAAGTATGATCCCATTGGCTGGACGCATTTTGACATATCTGATAGTAATTCAAAGGCATAGTTAAAACTTTGACATTGATGTGCAGTAATTGATAATTCTGTTTCCTAAATCTACCTCTACTATATTTTAGGCATGGTCAGCATCTGGTATTACTACTCGATGGTAGAAGAAAAATGGTCAAGGTAAGGTCATTTAGATTTCTTAAACGACATGAAGACGAACGATTTGAAAAAAAAAACAATTCTTCAATTTGCTGATTTGAATTTTATTTTCAACAAAAACTTCAGATAATAAAATTGTATTGCCATGGTAACAATATGAATGAAATATGATAAGCTAATTTTCAAGTGTGCTGTTTTAAATTTTTGTTTAAAGGGTCTTCTTGATTTATAAATCGTTTCAATTTTGACACTCAATTGATAAGAGCTTATGTAATTTTTCTGTGAATTGGTAAAAAAAAAACTGAATTGGTCACATTTGGTGCAAAATGGTTACAGTAATACTGTCAGATGGTAAGGGGTCTCAATATTTCAGTCTGTTACATGTTGAAACACCATGCTCATCTATCTTGTCTGTTCTCTTTCGAAGGATGAGTTACCATTGGATTACTCGGCAACAATTAAAGGTGATCAATGGTACGGTGAAGCATTGGTACCACTAGATTATTTACCACCAAATACTACTAAATATAATGCATATGCTATACATAGTGTTGGTGAACAGAGAGTATACGAAGCTTATTCTCCTGCTGTTGGATCTTTCACTGAACCTGATTTGTAAGTAAAGTTTCTACTATATTCGCTTTGTGAGCACATATCTCAACTGGAACATCTTCTGGACAGTGTACCTTATTTTGTAGGTTTGAGGGTCTAAGAATTCGGATTGAAAGCCCTAGGTTCCCAACCTTTTGAACTCTTTGCACCCTTATTTATTTTCACGCAGTACCACTTCGCCTCAGTAACATTAAGAGCTAACATGAAAGTAAAAGGATATTTTTCTGTCGATTTAATCCATTCATATTCCTAGCCACTATTAGTATTACATCTGTAGATGAATGACGCATGTATTTATTGTTAAATAATATAAGATGTTATTTGCCAGTTATATATGTAAATTATAAGGCAGATTGATTAATAGTACAAAACAATACTTTTTAAAATTGTCTAAGGGGCTTCTCAGGCACCCCTTGTCGTGTTTTCTGGTACCCCCAAGGGGTACTAGTACGCCCGGTTAGGAACCGAGGAGCGAATCAAATCGATCTCGATGTAGCATGGATCTATATCTAGTAACGAAGTCTTCAATTCAATCATTGTGATTGCGGTCTTTAATGTCCTTGGAAACCTGAGGTTTAATCTTGGTGATAACATTAATTAGAAGCCAAAGACGTATATGATTAATTTTCTCAGGTTTTCCTTTTCTAACGTCATGTCTAGTAATTTAGCTAACTTCCTTGCCGATGGCACTCTTTGACATTCCTTGACATTCCTTATCATATTTTGTGGTATTATAGAGTAATCTTAAAAGCTCCATAATATGCACTTTATTGGTACAACATATCATTTTAATTCCTCCAAAAACAGGCTGCTTTCTAATAAACATCACTTGATAGACCTCTTAGATGATTTCAAATGCTATCGCTTTGTGATATTAGTCGAAGTATTCACATCAAAAAGGTTTAAAGGAAAACCCTTGGAATCGGGAGGCTTGTACTGCTGTTTATGTAGCACAACCTGAGCAAGATTCGGTTCATGTTGGATTTTAACCCCGTTTCAAATCAGATGTCTTGATTTATAGAGTATGAAAATATTTTTTGTTCAATTCTTGAAATAATGGTGATCAAATGCTATAATTTTGTCATTACTGCTTAAACCATGTTTTATATGTTGGAGCGATCAAAAATAGGTCTCATTGCTCTTTCGTGTGAATTCAAAGACATAACTTCCTTTCCACCGTTCTGATTCTTCGCCTGAGGTCTATTTTGAATTACAGGAACCAAACACGTCTGAAAATACGAATTGGGCTATTATCCGTTTCCACTTAGTTTCAATTATTTTCATATGCTATTTTATGAAATTAAAAAGTAATAATTTATCTTTTAAGATGTTTATAGCAACGACCTTTAAGATGTTGTTTTTTCTTTTTATTGCAGCCACAGATTAGAATTTTTCAAACCGTGTGATATGTCTGTGTTATCATCATATAAACCTTCTCATATTAGTCGCATTTGGTCTGCGATTATTTCAAAATGATCGTCTGTGCTTTCAGTTGTTAAAACTGTCATCACAGAAACTGATTTCATCAAAGTACTGTGTGAGCACTGACAACATTCAGGGGCGGATCCAAAAGGGGGAGGGAGTGGTGGTGATGGTGGGGGGTGTCCCCCGGCTCAAGCTTCACCCCCCCCTATTTTGGCCGACTGATGTCAGAGCCCTCTAAAAATTTGCCGCTCTCGATGTTGTTGAATTTGAAGCATGTCATATTTCTGAGCCCAACACCCCCCCACCCCCTCCCTCTTCTCTAAATCCTGGATCCGCCCCTGACATTTAAGGTATTATGTTGGGCATGGTTCTGTCTTACATTCATACTCAATACCAGCTTTAAGGATGTTAACATCAGCAGTGTTGGAGAAAAAAATTGAGTTTGTACAGTTCGGAAACATTCGTTTTATTTTTGCAAATGATGTTTATTCCAATCAGAGATGGTATACAAATCGCATGAACTGAACTGATCTGATGTAAGAAAACAAAGGAGCGATCACCAATACATGGTACCAAATTGCTCTACATGTTGTGAACTGTTGTGGTGTGTAGATAAGAACACATATTAGATGCCAAGGTTTATTTTGAAAACTGATCGACTATCTGTCATATTATAGTAGTGCATATACTTCAGTCGTAGCTTTCTGGAAGGTGGTTATTGTAATAAAGATTAGGATAGTAGTAAATACCAATGGAAAGGATTAACAATAGAACATTGACATTATAAAGGATTTGCATGGATTTCTCTGAGATAAAAGAATTAACTCTTTTCCCCCATAAAAATCGCTATTCCGGAGTAAATAGATTAAAATTGTCCGCTGTGTTTATTTCATTATTGTATAATTCAAATTGTATTAATATATTTTTTCTGCAATCGTATTCATTCAGTTCGTTGATTGTTTATGTCCATGGGACTGTTACAATCTCTATTTACAACATTCCCCAACCGATGTCTGCGTTGCTCCATGTAGCTGACTCGATTATAAACACATATCAATTCTAATTTAGATTCGGATACAGACTCAATTCCATGTCCAAGTCCGAATACGACGAAAATCACCGAGTATCCGAGTGTTGGAGCCCTAGACAACGGACAGTAAAGCGGACACTCTTAAACGTCCATACTTACACTTACAAAATACAAACGAACAATTTACAGTAATGCTATATTTTGTCATGCTCTGGAAGATATTTGATTCAAGGAATTGTTTTGCTTGTACGGATTTTTAATATAGAACTGTCAATATAGTAATGGTTGAATATTTGTATTCGTATCAACAAAGCAAAAAATATGTTTACCAATTACCAACAAACAAAAAATACCCATCAATTGAAACTTCCTAAAGTTAATAAAAAATCTAAAAATGTCATATGCGAGATTACATGGAACCCAATTCGGACTCGGAGACAGATATAGACTCAATGCCAATGCCATGCCCAATTCCGAGTGCAACAAAAAAACTCGATTTGCCGGAACAGCACTGCACCATGGACCGAACACTCTTTACGTTCATCCTGAAATATTAAAATATAAAAAACAATTTGATATGACTGTTAATATATTAATGTATTTCTAAATATTTCAATATTTGTATTTGAATCAAGAATGCTTTCAGATACGTTTACCAATTACCAACAAACAAACACTTTTACCGTAGCAATTCTAATGATATTAAAAAATAAAAAAAAAATATCACTGAACTCAAGGATACACTAACGAACATTTTCGGATCTTAATCCGTTAATACCAAAAGCCCACTCCATGATGCAAACATGCAAATTATATAAGGTCCTAGTCATGGCAGTCGGTTTGGAATGAGAGTTAAAGGGATTGTAAAGAGGTTTTCTAAACTTTGCATTTGCATCGGGGACACTGATCAATCAATCACACGCATCAATTTGCGCCATTCCAATTATCTGCATAGATATCAATAGTAGCTTCCGGTAGATCAGTGGGGGTGACGTCATAAAACGCGTTAGTTTACGTGGAATTGCAAGAACCACAGACGTCGGAATGGAAATTTGAATGGCGCAAATTGATGCTATCAGTGTCCCCGATGCAAGTACAAAGTTTAGAAAACCTCTTCACAATCCCTTAAATATCACCAAAATGACATCTTACTTAATATCACAGGGTGAAATACCAAATATTGCAAAAGATTTAATATGACTGTAATGCTTCTCTAAATCTTCTTGTGTGATGTTTGGAAGACCCTTGAAATTGAAAGAAGCACTACAGTGGAATGATATATATTTTTTTTGCAATTATAATGATCAAATATAGCAAGAAAACTAAATTTAGACACATTATAAATATGTACTTTATATGATAAAAACAGAATAAACACACATGTTGATAATGATATTTTATCTGTTGTTGACCCACCAGAATCCTAATGGACATTTCGATTGGAAACGTGACTAAATGATTTCCGGAACAGGTATTAAAATGATATTCCGTCCAAATATCTCCAGTTTTTAATACATTTTTAAAATGGTAGACATCAGACTGAATTCAGTGCTTCTGTTTGGTTTTATTCTTGGCCTGGCATTTCTTGAAGGTAAATAATAACATTTCTTAAATAAAATATAAATAAAACATTTAGTTCGAGAATATTCTTGTGATAAAAAAAGATAATCGCTGATGAATCACGTTTGAAAAAATGCAAAATTCTGTTACACATAATATATGTGTTCAGGCCCGTAGGAACAGAGGGGGAAGGGTGGGACAGGGGGAGCATCTGCCCCCCCCCCTTTTTATTTTGACATTAATGACTGAAGCAATACAAAAATATTTTTTCATGATAAAGCAAGAAATTACTGTTACTGTTGTATGTTGTTTGGGCCAGTAAAATCAAAATTGAATTCATCACCACCACCCTTGAGAATAAGTTTTTGCATATTCCCTACGGATCAAACGTGGAAGCCACAGAGCTTGGAACACATCTGTAGCAATGGTGACTACCGGGAAGTGTAAACCTAACATAAGATCATCGGGTTCTTATTATTAGCTTAAAATTGAAGTAATCTGTTCTTCTTATAAAGCTGATTTTGAAATCAAATGTCTGAAACTTCAAAGTCATCTTCTTTCAAGTATTTAAGCCTTTTGAACTATTCTTGGAAGTCTTAAAAGTCATCATGGATATTATCGGCAATATGAAATACATGTATTGTCACGAGTATACTATACCTTATAATATTTGCTGGTATTTACCCTACCCGGCAAGATTTTAGATAAATAATAACTTACTTTACGTTTTAATTCAGGTTATTTAGCAGACGTGGTGCCTGAAGATTGTGCTGAACCTTCCTGTAAGGGGCGTTGTTTGCAGGACACATTTAATGCAAGTGATAACATATTACGATGCAGATGTGATTTAAATTGTTCAGTCTATGGAGACTGTTGTTATGATTATAATGAAACTTGTACCAACAATCTATCACCTATTACGGAACCTTTACAGTTACAGCCAAACTCGGATCTCGAAACGCTGCTCATGAAAGAATTTCTGACATGTGATTCCTTACATGTTCCTAATGCAGCACTATCTCATTATTGGATGATTGGAAAATGTCCTAAGAATTACCCAAAGGACAAATTAAGAGGACGCTGCGAAGTTGTTAACATGCATCCTTACTCAAAGGTTCCAGTTACAACTATAGTCACCAAGCGTCACTATCGCAATATTTATTGTGCACATTGTCATGAAAAGGTTTCTTTCAAAAGGATCAAATACGTCATTTGGAAATCTGGCATAGTTTGCGAAGATAAACATTTTCAAGCCACTTTCTCTGAAATGTCGAAGAGGATAAAAAATGGTAAATGTTCTGTAACTGTACAGCTCCCAAATGATAGCGTTAAACCCAGATCTTGTTTGCCATCATATGTTCGTCAAACATGTCAAAACTCGACTGGCCTCACAAACTCAGAATGTCCACCATATCAAAGAGTTGTTATGCATCCAACTTCACACGAGCTGTTCAAAAACCCAACCTGTGCAATGTGTAGAGGTATTTCTGGTGACATCTCATCCGAAATCCATCACTGCTTTCCAGAGAACAAATTGATTCCTTTCCCTCAGGGGTCTAGTGGAGACGGCGTCGCGTTTAACTTTGACTTCAGTGGAGCCACCTTAAATTCGGGTGCAATGGTTCTAGTTCCTAAAATTCAATCCTGTCGATTTAACGAAGTATATGATGTGGTATTTGACTTATGTAGCAAATTGTACTGCCCGTCCGGATTTTCACCTATCAATGGAAACTGTGTCAAAAGCCGAAAGAAGTACGAAGAAGGCTTCCATATTAATATAAGATATAATGATTCAGGGACTGTGGACGACACTGAAGAACTAGTCCAAAGATTAGAGACGGAGCTGAGTGATTTGGGCTCTAGTTGGCAGGTCCAGGAGCAGGAGAATTATTTTATTTTATTGTTCCGTTCCAATATCTCGATCTCTATTTTGCTGACATCAGTAATGGAAGTAATAACACATTATGTTAATGGACCAAGTGATGTAATAACGGATTTGGTGTTTGGAACATCTGGCTCTTGTCGACAAATAAGCCGAATTGAGTCAATCGATGAATTTCTGGAATCAACGGCAAATAAAAGTGATGATGTCGATTTTAAAGCAGTTCTCCTTCCCAAAGAGCGTCAACGTATAGATATTTGCTATCACAGAATGCTGCCAAACTGTACATCTGTCAAGTATAATGAAGGTCAATTCTCTGTACACAATGATACAATTCAGATCAGCAATTCAGGACAACTGTATTCCGAGGATGAATTTGTCATGTACAAAAACTCTGTGTATGTTTGTAGAAACCTGAGCAGGTATTATACTGATATGCTATGGGAAAAATTCTTCAGTGTAGCAATAGATTCGACTCTCTCAGCTGTTGTAGTTGGTGTATCTATAACATCATGTTTGATAACGCTCCTTGTGTATTTGGTATTACCGCATCTTAGGAATGGTCCTGGGAAAATCATTATGTCAATGACTCTATCGTTACTTCTGGCTCAGTCACTTAGTAGAATTTTCTCATTGATCACAGACCCGATGAATTGCTTTATATTTGGAGCTATCAATCATTCACTATGGTTATCAGTTTTCCAATGGACAAGCGTTATGATGGTTGATATTGCTAGATCAATGCGTATTTCCGGAAAAACTTACACCGCTACAAAAGAATATGTAATGTATGCTGCAATCGCGTGGCTGTTACCGGCGTTAGTCGTATCGTTATTGTCTATTTTAGATGGATTTGATGTTGCATATTTTGGTTATGGGTACTCGCATGGAGATAATTGCTGGATTATAGATCCAAATCTGGCATTTTACATTGTAGGTATACCCATGATACTGTGTATGATTATTAATACCACAGGATTCGTTATTATCGTTACAGCATTGATTCCTAAAGCTCAAGTGTTAGGAAAAACAATGCTTATGAGCAGAAAACGGCAATTAGCCAAGATATTTCTCAAGTTGTCTTTGATAAATGGTGGCACTTGGTTCATTTTATTATTGGCTAATTTGATACAGTTGGAATTTATGTGGTATCTCAATGTTCTATTCAATGGTCTGTCTGGCTTGTACATATTCCTCAGTTTTGTATGCAACAAGAAAGTTTTTACGGCATTGAAAGAAAAATGCCTCCTACGATCAAGAAGTCAGACCTTGTATACCACCCATTCATAAACTGAAAGGCTTAATGCATACTATTCACGATCAAGAAACAAATTTCACGGGAGAAAAAATCCGAGACAGTTTATTATTCTTAAGTATTACAAATAAAGGTCATGCATTATGGTCTTTGAGTTTTTCTTGAAACCTTCTTTACTGAATCAAATATCAATCTTATCTTTAAGAATTACTTTCTCACAAAAGTATCTTGTCAGTTACAGACATTTATAGCAGTTATATTAATTTTAGTATGTGGTCAATCACCTCAATAACTGGCAATGAATAACTAGACTTTTTCATTTCTTTTATGAAGGGTGAGGTGGGAAGATGGTGTCCAAATACGGGGAACCACAACGGTCACCACAGTATCTGTTGCTCACTGCAGTATCTAATAATTCATTGAACTTCTGGTCATTAATCACAGTAAATGATTACTCAATACAGTATCAACCAGACCAACACAATACCTAGCGACCCACCACCATATCGAGCAACTCTTGGAAAAAATATGATTACTCATCACAGTATGTAGTCATCGCTATGGTATCTAGACATGGAATTCAGTATCTGGTGACTTAACATAGTAGCTTGAACTCACCACAGTAACTAGTTGGTTTCCATAGTAAATGATACTCATCACAGTATATGATTGCTTAACTAGTATATAGGAACCCAGTATATTATCTTGTCACTCACTACAGTAACTTAGTTACTTTCCAAAAGCAACTAGCACTAACTGTCATTGCAATATCTGGTTACTCACCATAGTAACTGGTTACTCAATGTAGCATTATAGTTACAAATTACAATATCTGGTTACTCACTACAGTAGTTAGTAATTAATTACTCACCACAGTAACTAGTTAATCACAACAGTAACAGGTTACCCACATCAGTAATTGGCTTAATCACTGTAATAACTTGTCCTTCTCCACCACAGTAACTAGTCACTCATTACAGTATCGGATATATGCTTCCTAGCTCCATCAGCTATCGTCACACAATCCGATATCTCATCACAGTAACTAGTCACTCATCACTGGTTACTCACCACAGTAACTAGTAACTCATCACTGGTTACTCACCACAGTTACTCACCTGCTCTCTCCTTCACTCCGCTCTATATATACATTACAAGATGATTGCAAGGTTGTTTTCTAGCCTTTCTAATTTGAAAATTATACTGTCTCTCAATGCATATTCAACATTTAAAAAGTCCCTTTAATCTGTAATATCAAACATATCTTGAATAGAAACAACTCTGTTATTATTTGAGAATTATAATGAGCATATTGATTATAACTATTTCATACACTCGGGTTATTGTATGAAGTGGAGTTTAACATGGATTGGTCTGTAGACGAACCTCGTTTATTATCAATGTTCAGGTCAGCCAAGTATCAATTACTGAGCCATTTACTCATCAACTTCAACTTTATATATTGATTTCTAAGATAGTTAGAGAAAATTATTCCAAGCATTGACATGTATAAGTCAATTAAAAGTTGGAATGAATTTTACTAGACAAAAAATAATGACAGAGGTAGTATTATACGTTTAATATGACGTTTTTTACTGCAAAGATTTCCGATTCCAGTTCAGGCAGTTCAAGTGCATTGTATATATCGAGTGTTCCAAAAAACTTTCCCAAGTTTGACAGGAAGTATCACAGCCGTTGGTAAAACCGATCTCTTTCAAAATCCTCACAGATTTACTTCAACAAGTCTTTGTCGGCCCCTGAAAATATGAGTGTCATCCAATAAAAATTGTACAAGTACTGTCCCGAACAAAATAGCATGTCAAAAAATTGATTTTCAGAGAAAATTACTCATTTACCACATCGACCACATGTAATTGCTAAATCAACCAAATTGCTGCATGTACTAACTTCCAAAGGCGCCTATTGAAGTCAAGTAATATGAAGAAGTTTAAGCTTGACATTGAGAACATGTTAATGTATCCGTTCTGTTTAATTTCCGTTCTAAATGGTTTGCTAAAATGGCTTTGTATCGCCTCTGACGACTCTTGACGAAAAATATAAATTTAATGCAGGAAAATATTTCGAAATTCTGTGTTGATTGTTTCTATGTATTAATAATAAATATATATATAATATATAGATTTATAAAATAGCATGATCTAATTTTTAAATGCCAAGTAAATTTCAAAACTCGGTTAAATATCAACTGCAGACTACGGAGGAAAATATTTCGAAATTCTGTGTTGATTGTGTCTATGTATTAAAAATAAAAATATATATTCATAAAATTTTTAAAAAGCATGATCTAATTTCTAAATGTCATGTAAATTTCAAAGCACTTTAAATGTCAACTGCAGACGTTGAAGTTTTTTTTAGCCAATATTTGATTTGATAGCTTGACAAGCATGTATTTTACTTTGCACTAACGAGTGATAATACCATTAAAAACACAATATCGGAAACGCACTGGAATGAATATCCATATTTTTTAGCAAAATACCCAAGCCCGAGGACGTTTTTTTTAATGGACTGATTTACCTTCAGTTTTCTTTACTAGGTTTAAAATTTGTGTCAAAATTGTTTCATCAAATATCACATCTGTTTTGGGCGTAGGAACCTTAAGTTTCTCTTCTGGTGACCACGCTTTCGGTGAAATTAGAAATTTCGACAAAAATAATATAGAATATCTAAATGGATAACTTGAATCCGCTAAGAATAAAAACTCTAAACCAGAAATGACATATCTTAGAGTGATGCATGTTTCGCAAAATTTGATATATTTGCCATTTCTTTTATTTGTCATGTCCGATTGGAAAGCAAACCGAAGCTCCATGTGCGACAGGCTGTGCACTTAATAGGTTCCTCGACAGTCGGATAAAGTAAGCTATTCATAAATATACTGAAATTGGTTGAAATATGTTAATCTCCGGATGTATAACTATATGAAAATGACCATTTTGACATTTATGGTCCGCTCTGTTACATTCTCTTAACATATTGTTAATGTACTTTTGGTCCTCTTTTCAAAGATAGGTGACAAAAGGTCTTAAACAAATTCTTAAATATCATATATTATTATGTTATGTAACTGTGAAATCAGATTCATGTCATGTCTCTTTTCCTTTCCCTTAACAACGTGGTAACTTATAGGATGCAGCGAAGAGTTAGAATTATTTGAAATAAATGATATTGAAGTGTACACTAAAGACAGAGATAATTGCCTTTCAGGCAAATTTCTTATCAATCGCTCAACAGGATGATTGTGGTGGAAAAGTGTTAAAGTGCAATTTTTAAAATTTTAGAAAATGGGATAAGGTCGACGGGGGTATCTCAGCTTTTGGTAATCTGATCTCGTTCAAAATTCTCATAGATATATATCAGATACATTGAAAATATGAAAGCCATCCTGCACCCGATGTTCGCATGTACATTTACCATTGAATAATTATGAATTCTATTATGTGTTACTTACGCTCATATGAATTACTACATAAAAGTAATATCTGCCATTCTCCGTTAAACTGTTTCTATCCATTAGATTCCAACTAAACTTTACTTTGTCCGAATAATTCAGACATATTATTGGGTGCATAACAGAATCATAAGGACGTTTTATTGTGTAGCAAATCGTAATAGAGTTGTCACGCTATGTTTTTGTACAAATATTTTTTTTCTCGAGTTCTTGTATAAAACAATTGAAAAATGTTATAGTGTTATAGCTTAACCGGATGTTTCCAAGAACATTGATTCAAGTCTGAGAGCTCTTTTATTGAATTGCAAGAACCACAGATGTCGGAATGGAAATTGGAATGGCGCAAATTGATGCTATCAGTGTCCCTGATACACATACAAAGTTAAGAAAACCTCTTTACAATCCCTTTAACAGCCCTTAAAGGCAATGTTCAGAATTTTCTTGGATGGATTTTTGGGCCTTGAATATATGTAAATTGCCTTTATTTTCTGTCTATGTGTTTTCTATAGAAAGCAGTGTCAATGAAATACGAGTCGTATTTTTTACTTTCGAACGCTTATAATTATGGATACACGGGGATTTGAAGACTTAAATTTCGAGAGAGAGTTGTGAACACTATTATTGATTAGCTAAGGTAAAAAATTCCAGATTCTGAGAATATAAGATTTTATTTATCGAACAAATGATGAACATATCCCTTTAATACACTTAGAATCATCTTAAAAAATGTCCTTTTACCGAAACTCGTTTTTTTTTTCTATTTTGTATAAGAAGAATGGTTTTGTCTTTGAAGTTCAAATATAGTTCAGTTTTATTTAAAATGCCGATCAAAATGTTTTGTTGAAAGTTTTTATATAGTCTGGTTTCGATCATATTTCCAATCTAACATAATATTCATTTTAAAGTCTTAACACACACGGTCATGTACCCACAGGTGTCAAAAACAAAAACAAACGCAACGAAACGAGTGTTTATTTATAAGGATTTTAAAAGAGGTTTTTAAAACGTTATAATTGTATATAGGACATTGACAGCAACGTTTCAATTTCAGTCCGACTTGGAATTTCAACTGGATTTGACATTATTCCTTTAAAATATTTGTAATTTTTGCTTTGAATTATGTATGAGTGGTTTCCCCGTAACGACTATCAAGATAGTAAATGTTTCGTTACGAGCGTTCTGAAGATTTTGATAAGCTGCTTAAAATTGGCAGTCAATCTCAACCAACCTTGTGATTTTAAAGACAACAGTTCGTGTTTACGGACATTTTCTGTATGAGTGAGCTCAGTCATTGACGACATCTTCAAAGCGAAAGTTGAATGAATTTTCTTAAATGAAATAAGCAATGATATTATTATTATTATTATTTGTGACTCTGACTAGAACATTATAAATTTAAAGTTGTATCATGTAATCACGTAGTTCATTCAAACTTACAAATGTCTTCTACGTTTCCATGACAACGCAAAAAAGTAAATATTTACTGTTTGAAAGAAGCTATTGAAATTTGTCATTGTAATTAATGATTTGAACAGTTCGACTTCAAAGTTGCATTGTCGACGGGTGTTTAAAACACATACATACAAGTAGGCCTACTGCTTTTATATTTCATATGGTCCTGAAATTCTACAAAAAAGTCTAGGAATCAGAAAAACAAGTTTAAATTGCTAACTTAAATTTAATGATTCTAACCCTGGTTGTGACTACAACCCTGCTACAATACTGCCTAAAACATAGCATTTATTCCCAAAACCAGGTTTTCTGATATCAGGAAGTACTGCTGTAACCGGTTCACCGGTTCCAATTAATCATGTAAAGTGGCCAAGAAGTATTCTCCAGACTTTGATCTAGTTGTTTTAAATTTTAATAAATAACAAGTTGATTTGACAGTTTAATGTAAACTATTACACACTTTCTTATTTTCATTGTCTAGGTTAAAAAAAAAAAAATAACTAGAAAAATTATCTCAGACGTGAAATTAGCAATTTCATTCTTTAAATCAACTTTTTCTTTGTCAACATCATGCGACCAAGCTTTTAAAGACTTTACATAGAAGAAAAGAACTAAATCTTTATATCTGCTAGCCAGTGGTACTTTGCCAGATGAAAGTCAGATTAATTTTTAACAGAGTGAAGTTGAAATATAACAGAAGGTAAAACTACGTTGTTGGTAAATGACAAGTTGGTTAAGTTAACCTTCACTTCCAACGTAGGCTGAAATCACAAACCATTGGGACCAGTAAAATTGTAATCCAGATTAGATATAAACAAAATTTCAATATTCAGATGACATAAAAACTTTATTTGTCTGAAACTTAGCTTACGAAAAAATGAAATTTGACAGATAAAGAGATATTACAAAGTGTTTTCCATAATACATTATTGAGCGACTCCCACCTAATTTGAACTTATATATTTCAGCCACCACTTCACTATTTCCCCAATTGTCAAGGCCTTGTTAACGCAGTAAAGCACTCAGAACCTTGGTTTATTGTCCCATACGAAAGACTGGAACGATTTTTCTCTGGCAGCCCCTTTTCTAGTTCAAGAAAAAAAACTCTATAATTCAGTCGGTACTTACTTTCGTTATCTTTATATTTACCATTCGTTTCTTTAAGGTTCTTACGCTTAATATGAAACTTAACAAAAACCGTAGATAATCGCCAAAAATGTTATCAGTCAGTTTCTAGATATGGTATCGCTTTAACTAATCAAACTTTTTAGTTTTCGATAACTGAGCTAAAATTCACCCTGATTGGTGATAATTGGTCTAATCAGTCGGCACATTCTAAACTCGAGAGTCACGGTTTGTTCGGAATTACTCGTATCTATATCGTAGAAAATGAGCAACTTTGAACAAAAATAATACTGATTTTTAAATCGGAATTTTAATAAACGATTGCGTGTGCATTCGGTAACATAATTCTAAAAGACTAGATTCTGAATATTTGTTAGTTTGTGAAATATATGGCAATAAGTGTTATTTCACTTCCCAGTTGTGTGCGAGTCCATATTAGTCAAATATTCACGAAAGTCACAATTACATACAATTTATATGGATTGGGACATAAGGGTTATAGGTTGGATCATCCAGACACACGGCTGTGATCAAGTTATTAAAGAGATTTGAGAGGGGTTTTCAAAACGTTTATGTTTATCGAGGACACTGGTAGGATTTCAAAACGTGGTTTCTTCAATTCCCCTTAAACTAAGTTTTTTTGCGAGGTTGACAGTGTAAAGAAAGTATACACTATAGGCATGTTTTGCTTTATAAAGCCAAGTCTGGAAATTTGTGCTTCGTTTAGAGAATCCATTGGCGCATTGGCGTTGTGTATCCTTATTATTCTGATCAGAAACAGAAAAGAAGGACGTGAAACTATATTGAAATTGTCTTGCTTTAACAGAAAATATAAATTAGAATTGGAATTTTAATAGTGATAACCGCGCTGATATCCAGGAAGTGAAAGACATTAATAACAAACAGAAAAACGTGTTAATCATGGATTGACCTAACCTTCATTACTGTGTCTTGAAGCCAGCCAATTTTATAGACTTATCATCATTCTATCATTATTTGAAGCTATTTGATGTCGTGTTTGTGGGTCGAAGTAGACTTGAGACCATGTTAACATATCCGTTAAATGTAGGTAACGTTACACGGGACTACAACAGGCATTGTTTTAATGGTCGTTGACTGATCTATGTCTTTGAATAAAGGAATCAGTTGAAACTTTGATTAGGACACTGACAGTATAAATTTAACATTCCAATTTTCAATCGGATATTTGTGGACTGTGGTTCCAGCAATTCTTTGATGACGTTACACCAGCTAAACAATTATGCTTGTATCATATTTGACTGCGTTTGTAACGTTATCAAACACTTTCATGGAACAACAGACGTCTGAATGAAACTAGGAATGGTGACACACACAAATATAGAAGCTATCCTTGGCTATAATGTCACTGCAACTGCCATAAGCATCTGTTGGAAGCCAACGTTAACTTGTCATCTACCAACCAACCAATGTTAATATAATAAATGTCTGAAGCATATAATACTTGATTCAGCGAATGTTACTTTTTAAAACATTCAATAAAAAAAAACCATTTTCAGACGGATAAAAATTTTATTTTATTAAATGGATAGAGCTTTCAGAACAAAACCTACAGAGAACCCTTTTAAGAAAACTAATAACCTTAAGGATCAGGAAAAAAAAATGTTGTCATAAGATTACCAAAATTTATTAATTCGGTCTAACTTACCTTATAATTATAAAAAAATTAGACTCTTTTAACAGGCAGTATGCCAGGTTAAAAAAAAAAAACCCAGCAAAACAAACATCTTGTATTTTTCTACTTGATCGATTTGAATTTGTTTATACAAACGAATTCCACCAATTTTAAGTAAGCGGTTTTGGTGGAATATATCTGTGTTATTTTTTTTTTTGGGTGGGGGGGGGGGGGAAATCTATTTACCAAACAAACATTAAAGTAAACGTTTTAACTTTTTGGCTTAATTCATTAAATTGATTTTTTCTAATTAAAACAAACTATATCTTCATTAAAATGTATGTTTAGATTTGTTAAATTCAAACATATAACTATGGCTTCAAAAAATTGAAAAATGAAACCTTACATGGTTTATCAGAATTTTACATGTTAATTGTTGCAACAATTCTAATATTAGTAAAATCAAAACCTAGTCCTAGTTAATTTTCCAAGTTTTGAAGAATAACATTACCAATGTTGTGTGCAACTTGTACATGGATTTAAACATCTTCATGGTCAAGAACACTAGACCTTATTCCTTCTACAATTACATGACAATATATAACAATATTGACCCGAATTCCTAGCCAGGGTTGACTGAAGGAGATAAAACAATACAATCAGACTTAATGACAATGTCTGAGATTAAGTAGAAACTAAGTTTCTTTCCACTTTTCCTTTCATGTCGGCATCTAAGAAAAAGATACTCTACTTGGTATCTATGTTAAGTGGATACGATTTGTGTCAAATCCTGATTTAAAGTAGCCAATAGCCATCCCATCTGATGTCGTTAATATTTAGAGCAGTGGTTACCAACCGTTTTCAAGCTGTGGCCCAAATTCACGAAGCTCCTAGAGCCATGGTCCCCTGTTCTATTCCAAACTAGGGCAAAATAGGGAATATAGCGCAAAGGTTGTGGTTTTGTACCTCCTCATCACCAGGAGGTAAGATGCATTTGACTACAAGCAACTACAGACCTTGCACAGCAAAATATAGTTAAATAAAAGTTGCGCTAGAGAAAAAATTATATACATCCTCATGCGCCATAGCCACCTGACAAACACCCCATGGCTAAGTCAAATTGGGATCATACAAGTAGTACATTAAATCCCATATCATTTGAGGGAATTATTGTCAGAATTGACAGTAAAACTTAAATTTCGTCTGTACATTAAGATTTTCAAGTGAGCGTGTCTAAGTGAGAGTCTCGATGAGACTGTTCCAGCACGAACTCATTGGTATCTTTTTTCTTCGTTTCACCTATATATTGACATAATGAAATAAGTAGCATTATATTTTTTCAGACTTTGAGATTAAATCACTAGATAATCCATTTTACGTAGTTATCTAGTATTTTATGTAGTTATAGTTCTTATACGCCTCAAGCGATATTATCAATATTTCGTTCAAATGGTAGTCTGACTTAGTTCTGATTGTGAAGTTTTACGTCTTACTAGCTAGAACTATTAGAATAGGGCACAAAGTGAACTTCACACTGTTAATGAAAATCGTTGAATTCCCTTATTTTAATTTGTTTACAGTGAAATTATCTCAGATATTTTTCGGTTCCGACAATATGTTTTTTTACCAAACATTTTCACGCAAACGCTCAAACTAGGTAACAATGTTTCGCTATTTACAGCGATGATGACTCACAGATCTTAAAAGGGTTAAAACAGGAAAACCCAAACAAAGCTGTTCAATATTCCACTAGAACAAGTCGTCTCGTATCATGAAGGAGGAAATCGGGAAATAGAAAACAAGCTACTTAATACGAGTGCTAATAGGTAATTTGAAGAAGTTTCAGTTTCTACATTATCAAAGGTTATATTTTAACTCAAGTGTTAAGCAAAGCTAAACGACTGAAAGGCTCTTTAACAACATGACAAAATTCTTCACTTTGTCAATCTACTCTGAGTTCGTAATGTTTTGAAATAGAAGTATATGGAACATTACTTTTACGACATGATATCATCATTAGAAGATTTTAAGAGCTTTTTAAGAGATTTTGAACCCGTTGTCTAATATTTCATGCAATATTACGTCATGTATTTAATTTTCAAACTGGGAGTATTTTTGATTATGTAAAGTATAAAATGTCAATGCCAGAAATAAAGCTATTCGCTAAATGATATACACGACTACCAAACAAACAACTACAACCCAACAACTACCATTCAACTACCACCATCAAGAAAAACACCATGATTACAACGAGTTTTGTCCGAGTAACTCACGCCACACCACTCGGGACCGAGTTTCACCGTCACGTCATGACCCGACCAGATCTTACGACTTCTCAAATTATCAAACCACCCAATTTAACCAATCCAATTACTTTTACGACTTTGCGATATCAGCAGCTGCTGGAAGCGAACGTTAACTTTTCATCTACCAAGCATTACCAATAATAAGTGTTTATTCATTATTTCGATTGCTAAGCACAGATTGAAAGGGAAATCCATTGCTGTGTGCAATGAAGGTATTTTACTATGACGCTCTCTGGATACAGACGCATAGGCCTATATGGTTTATCTACAGTTTGTATGTAATGTGCTCGCATGACATTAATATCCATGTCTGAGGAGCAATTATCTTCATAATGTCAAGCTAATACGAGCTTCTCGACATTAAATTGTAACTTATAACAGAACATTTGTTTCATATCTTGTTAGTTAAAAATTGTTTCACGTTTAAGGGAGGTAATCCGTAACCATAATTATTTATCATGATCAAATCAAACACAACAGATTATCTTTTAACACCAGACTAATGCGATATTGTTTGCTCGAAAGATGTCATTAGGTTTAAGTATTCACCTGCAACTATTGTTGCATTCGTAATACAAAACGTGTAAATTTGTGGAGTGGAGAACATTTGCATTAAGTGAGTGTCCAGCTTTGGTACTACTTGGATAATCCCCTCCTCCCTCAACCATCCTTAAGAGATGAGCACTACTCGCTCTTGTGCTGATGAAACTGTAAGAGAAAAATTGTCTAGCCCTATTAGTTCTTATTTGTTTCCTATGCCCCTGGCTTAATGCATAAATCAGTGGTTTTACTGTTAAAGGTTAAACTGATATCTACAAGCTTGTCTTTTATAATTAGACGATCAAAACGTAAGAAACCATTGGATTAAAGCAAGAACTTCGCCTTAAATGCCTTATTAATGACTTATTAGTCCAATTAAAAATAAAAAAAATCCCCATGTTTCCCGATCCTGTGTAATTTCATTCAGATTAATTATGAAATAAAATAATAAAATATATAAAAAGGATCATTATCTATTGTTAAATGTTACCAGATTAATTTATGGTAAACTGTTGGTATAAAGCCTGTACGCCATGTTACTCTTTTCTTTCTAAAGACTAATGAACAGATTACGAAACCCTACACAGTAAGCATACCTTATGTACCTTTACTTTATAGTTATAATAAGGACTGGAACCATAATATTCCTGGCTTCATTAAAGATCAAATACTTCATGTTGTTAACGTAATGAGATCAAATGATGAAGTACGCATTCATTAACGTATTTTTATACGCCCACATGAAATGTGGTGGGTATATTGCCGTCACCCATGTGCGTCGGTCCGTTCGTCCGTCGACAATTGCTCGTTAAAACTCTACAACTTACTGAAATTGTTTTATATTATCCAAGGATGAACCCTATTGAAAATCAAAAGAATTGAAAAATATTTTATATGTATTACTGCCCTTGTTCTTTAAAACACGTTGATTTTTCGGTCGTAAATACTCTTTAAGGCACAATTATTGATAGATTGATAGAATTATCACACAATAAACCTCTGTCGAAAATAAAAAAAATATTTGATATGAGTTATTGCCCTTTTTCTTTGAAATACATTCAAATTTTAGCTCATAAACACTCTACAAGGCCGAAAGATTTTGACTAAACTTGATGAATGCAGAACCCTGGATGAAATCGACAAAAAAATAATATTTGGACGATACTTAATTTAATGTGGGATCTTACGATGCAAAGCCAAATTCCATCTCCAGTATCAGAAACGCAATCGTGTGGTCCAGAGGGCCAAAACCGTACTGTTTGCAGTAATATTTAATATTCTTATTAAAGAATAAACAAACGTTCATGCCTTGCTTTGGGTTATTCAGAAGAACTGCCCTGTTCAGCATCCCTACCCACCTCATTAAAATGTAGCATCTCTGGTTGTACTCAAGTATACGAAACGCGTGTCCAACAGAGTTCAGAAAAAGTAATACACGGTCCAATCAAACTTAGGCCTACCGTAATACCGATTAACTTCTTTGAGAAAAGAAAAGATTTAATTTTGTATAAAATGGTCTCTGGAGATGGTATCGTCTGGTTCCTCTCTGTTTCTATAAATCTATCTGTGTCATTCCTAACTGACATTAAATACTTGTTAACAAAGCCCCCACGATATTAAACTATTCCCTATAGTACTATAACAGACTAGACAAACAATCTTTCTAAGATACATAAGGTCACAGTTACCAGTGATAAATGTGACATATTTTTATGGTACAGTCCCTTATTTGGCATCATTGTGACATGTTTTGTTATGGTTGCAGATGATGGTTGTTTTTTAAATTTTAAAAGATACTACAAGCACACCACACATTCTTGTGTGTGTTATCTGTAATCATTATATTGTAGTCGAATTTAAAACATAGGTTTGTGTTAAGTCTCACTAGCGTATACGCCCATCAGCAACTTGATAAAGAGGTAAATGTGAGCTCCAAAACGAACGCGATATCGACGTGTTATGCGATAAAAATCATCGCATTATTACCAAATTTAATAGTGCACCTCTTCATAATGATATTGACACACATGCGAAAGGATCCATGAAGAGTTGTAGCCTGTAGAGTGAACACGAGCCAAAAAACGAACGCGATATCAGAGTTGTATGCGATATCTCAAATCATCGAATCATCAGCAAATTCAATAGTACACATCTTCATAATGATATTGACAAACAAACGAAATATCAAAAGGATCAATGAAGAATTGTAGCCTGTAGAGTGAGCACGAGGTAAATGTGAACGGACGGACCGACAGGGGCAACCACAATATACATGTACGCCCATACTTACATGTGGGCGTATAAAAAGCATTTGGAAGTTTAACATCAGTGCCAATGTTCTCACGTACGTAAGAAAGGTTTACCGATTGTAAGTATATGTAAAGATCTATAGAATAGACTCGGTGAAAGCTTTCCAGAAAATCTCTAATTGGATCCACTTTATATATTATCAGATTTTATTCGACAAAATCAATGTTTTCAGTCAATCCATTTTAACTGGGAAAGTGTCAAGTTGATTGGAGAGACTAGATTTTAAAACGTAGAAATAAATTCATTGATTATTTCCATTGAAAATCATTCTGTCAGAAGTTTTTTCTATGTAAGAATCAATGCACAGTTCAAACGAGTCCATTGCATTTTAAACAAAAATTATTCTGAAAATTGTCAACAAACATCAAATACAATTATTCAACAGCGTTGATTTTAAAGCAATCTGTTTTAATTTACACATTGTTATCATTACACTATGGTATGACATTATCTTTCAGAATGTGATACAATAGCAGTAAGCCACCATTGATTGCAAATTAAATAGTATATCGCTGATTTGTGTACGAAAGGCTCATAAGTGCGTAAATAACGCATGGATTATGTATTACCATTTACCATAATATCATAATTGACCTGCATTCGTACCAAGCCAGATGACAAAGTCTATCTTAGAAAGCTATTTACTGATTAACATATATATCCAGTTTGAAGCAGTCTACTGAACTTAAGTGACAGGATCATTTTTGTCCAGATGGGAGAGTACCATAAACTATATTCAACATGTTTCCCTAACTCTTTTAATTACTGAATCAACCATAATACACAGAAAATATGACTTCGACGCCATTAATTGATATACAATTCGATTGATGTGGTTGCACCTCGTGATATTGATCTATATAATAGTGGAGCAGACTCGCTTTTTCTTTTCGAAACACCTGATAGTACTTCTCGTATAAGAATTCCACTACAATCATAACGCCCAATATTGTCACGCTCTGTACAGAATTGCTTTGCTTTTACGGATTTTTTATTATCTAACAATTGTGAATAATAAGACTTGCCTACGACCATGACAACTAATGGAACTGATATATAGGTCGTTAACGTGACATAGTTTCCCTTCCCTTATTTAATGCTCCAACAAGTATTAGTTACAAAGTTAATGTTGAATCAATTTGTTAATGCCTGCTAGCTGTTCTTTTGAATACTTCCGCATTTCTTGTTTACGCTCGTAAAAAGGAAATCGCTTTGAGGTGGGAATTAAAGAAGACATAGATAACATGAACTTCAAACGTATACGAAATGAACGGGCGTATACCAATAAACACAATATAGTGTACAATGTGGTAAATCAATTTCCAGCTCGCATCCAACCCTTTAACCCAGGGGTTCCCAACCAGGGGCCATGGCGCATGAGGATGTATATAATTTTTTTCTCTAGCCAAACTTTTATCTAACTATATTTTGCTGTGCAAGGTCTGTAGTTGCTTGTAGTCAAATGCATCTGACCTGATGATGAGGAGGCACAAAACAACAACCCTTGCGCTATATTCCCTGTTTTGCCTTAGTTTGGAATAGAACAGGGGACCATGACTCTAGGAGCTTCGTGAATTTGTGCCACAGCTTGAAAAAGGTTGGGATCCACTGCTCTATAAGTTCAGGTCAGACTTATCTGATTGTAGACGAACTGAATGTCAGAGATCAGGATAGTTGAAATCAGCTTTTCCAGTTGTTGTTGCAATTGTACAAGCTACTATTATTAATTAAAAAAGAGCTATCGAAACTCTTTGATTTCTAGTAATAGTGGTAGCTTTAAACAACCGTGTTCGATAAAGCCATTTGTTGTACATAACAATCCTTTTCTACCAAGAAGAAAAACATATTATGACTGCGGGCTATTTCGTGAACCATGGACGTAAGTAAGGATAAATTGATGTGAATATAACACATATCTTAAAGGGATAATTAGTAAAAATACTGTAGTTGTATTACAAATCAGTCGAAAAATGATCATTGCTCAAAGCATATTTTGAAACTGATATACCGTTCATGCTTGCTAACAATTTCTTGTTTTGGTTTTTTTTTCTCATGGAACAAAATTATACAAACCAGATAAAGATATGTTTTATGAAGCTGTTAATCTATAATTTTCTAAACTCTACACAAAGTTTTGTAATTTTAAAATCAATTAAAAAAGTATATAATTTTCTGTGTATTTTTATTAAATGTTGACCAGTGAAATGAAAGAAACACGACTATATATTTTTGTCCATTTATTGTGACAAGAAGTTGTATGGAATAATACGGGTAGTAATACGGATATTTGGTTATGATTGGTTTTGTACATTAAAATTATTTTTGTAATACTCGTGAACATCTACTGCACTAAGTACTAAAAAATTAGGACATAAGAAACATAGCAATTCTTTATAGATGATGTCTGTAGTAAGTCTTAAGATAGATTATGTATTGAATTAGTCCAAAAAAGACTTTATATAGATGATAATTATAGTAAGTCATTAAGATAGATTATGTATTGAATTAGTCAAAAAAGACTGTATATAGATGATAATTATAGTAAGTCTTAAGATAGATTATGTATTGAATTAGTCCAAAAAAGACTTTATATAGATGATAATTATAGTAAGTCATTAAGATAGATTATGTATTGAATTAGTCAAAAAAGACTTTATATAGATGATAATTATAGTAAGTCATTAAGATAGATTATGTATTGAATTAGTCCAAAAAAGACTTTATATAGATGATAATTATAGTAAGTCTTAAGATAGATTATGTATTGAATTAGTCCAAAAAAGACTTTATATAGATGATAATTATAGTAAGTCATTAAGATAGATTATGTATTGAATTAGTCCAAAAAAGACTTTATATAGATGATAATTATAGTAAGTCATTAAGATAGATTATGTATTGAATTAGTCCAAAAAAGACTTTATATAGATGATAATTATAGTAAGTAATTAAGATAGATTATGTATTGAATTAGTCCAAAAAAACTGGTGACACCTGGTAAATCACATAGATAAATACATGTATATGTATTGAACTGTCAAGGCAATTAGCCAGGGCACCCATCCCTGGTATTGCTACTATGTTTCTGGGAAATAAAAGAATATTCATATGAAAAAAAAAATTCTTACAAAACCTTCCCTTAAAAGTAAAACCTGTCCCCCAAATGTAAGACTTGTATCTAAACCTTGTACTTCAGAATGAAGAACCTCTCACATGTTCGGAGGTTATTGTGGGATTTGAAGCAACACACCATAGGTTTATATGGACACTTTTGGTAAACGGCAGTGACATGAAAACACCCTCACTGCGATTTATTTGAGGGGGCAAGCGAACAAACTAAAACTAGAAAGGCGTCGTAACTTATATTCTTTGTTAACATTCATAACCCAATGTCATGGCAGAATTTAAAAAAACATGAAGTACATATATTATTACGTAGAAGACCATTATAGCTTACTTGGTGTTCCAAAGCTTTTCATATTTCCCTTTGGTATCAGTCATAATTTGATGTTTCTTTAATTAACCTACAGAACTCTCTTGATATTATAGAGTAAGTACAGAGGTTCTAATATATTGGAACGCCAGTCAATCAATTCACCAAGTTCTGTCGATAAGCTCATCAAAGTTAACCACAATATAAAAAGGTCTTCAAATTGTTGAAATTTAAGAAGAATAAATTTCCAGACTAAGAAAATGTGCCTGCAAAGCATCAAATACATTCTTCAATCTTATCGCTTCTAATGAAATATTATAAATTGATCTGATTGTATCCCATGATGTTGACCCATAGAGTAGTGACTCTTTTCGAAACACATGATTGTAGTGTGTTCACTAATTCAACTATTACTCTCGATTTTGCCAGGAATTTGGATGCGGATTTTTATTATAGGGCCTATATTGGACAAATCGACAACGCTAGGAATCTTTAATGAAAATCCGATCAAATCAAAAGTTTATTTAACATATTTTCTGTGTCGTGAGGAAGGACTTTGTCGCCAAATGAAAGTGTCGAAATTCTATATACTATCGATTTGATTCGAGTTTGTTATATTATGATTTGAGAGGAGAATTTTCTTAGTATCACAGAAGTTGTGAAATCTGTTTAATATCATTGAACCGTCAAGCTTTGAAGACATCATCATCGGTTTACCATACTTAATCAAATAGGATCGGAAAGTCTTAGCAGTCAGATGGAATCAGTCAAGTCTGTGATTAGTGACTCTTGAGATATCAGGAATCATTGGAATCATAACAACCACATCATGTCAATGTTAACTCGTAAAGGAACTATGGTTCGGAAACCTCGCCGTAAGACGTCAGTGAGACGTACCCGATCAGCGGGCAGTTACACCAGTAGCCAAAATGACTCTTCAGTTCCTGCTTCACCAATTACTAAGTTTCATCATACTGGATCATTTAAATCATCGCCGGCTAAAAGTATCAACAGCGCAGTTTTAGTAGGTTAACTTTTTTTGTATTTTAATTGTTTTTTCTTGGTCCAGCTTTGTGGCCAGTAATTTCTAAATATTAGTGCCGATGCACACGGGTCCTGTTTTCATTGGAGACACCAAGGGGTTGACAAATACTGTTAAAAGATGTTTTTTTTTTACCGGTAGTGAAGCAAGAGACATCTTTCCGTCATCTTATTCAGTTGGACTGGATCTAACACTGTTTCTCAAGTGTTTCACATATCTGTGAAATAGGATTGTTTTAAAGTGATTTAGTAGTAGAGATGATAATTAATAGGTATCACAGGTTCATAAATACATAATGATATTCTCGATTTAACCCCTTTTCAAATGATTTTATTTGGAAAATTATCTTACAGTTCAATGGTTGCTACAGAATGGAAATGATTGTTCGCCAAGAATATTAAATTCTAATGTTTAGATTATTTTATGAACAAACTTTCGTTGCATCATTTTCCCATTATAACAATAAACCATTATTCGTTAACTTTTTTCAAGCACACATTCATTAAATCTGGACCGAGTTGCCTTTTAAAAAAATAAAAATAAGTTGTATTAATTCACAATTCATGTTTATAAGTGTATCTGTTGTTACTACTTTAATTGGTAAATTTGATTTTACAATATTTCCTGGTATCGATGTTTATTTAAAATAAAACAAACCATGACGTGTGCGATGAGAGACCTTTTGTCAATTTTACGGCAGTTGCCTACCCTTTCCTGATTTTCTGTTGAAGGATCTTTAACAGAGTTAATATATAGCACAATTTCAATGTATATCATTGATGCGTTTGACAAGGCAAATATGTTTGTGGTTATAGGATAAAGTTATGACAAATTGTAATTACAAGTTTTAATTTACCCCAAGATTGATCCTCGATAAAATTTTGTTTACTATTAGTTTTTGAATAATACTTTAGTAAATGTCATTGTTCTTAAGAATTATTTTGTTTCTCTTCACAATAAATTGATATTCTATAAGCTTTTTGTTGTCAGATAGGAACATTGTGTACATTGACAAAACTAATGGTTAAAACATTATCAATAATTTGTTTGTTTTGCTAGGTCATGTCCTTACCTTTGAACATACAGAGAATGACAATACTATTGATATAACTATAACTATTACAAATTGCTCTTTATAAATTGCATATTCACGGATGGTTAGATTATTTTAAAGTGGTACTTGTAACGTAATGGAATGTTGTGCTAAATAACCCAATCCAATAACCATCAAAATATATACCAGAAGTTAGGGTAAAGTAGGCTAAGGGACATATCTCAAGCATAGATTTCAGACAATTTCCATCTGCTGTAATTAATGCCAGTCCTAGTTTGCAATAAGTCACAGGTAGCAGCCGATGCCGTCTTAAACTTTTTCACCTATAGTTTTGATCTCAACAGTACTGACAGTTTGGTGTTATTCTTTCACGCTCAATATTTTTCTGCAATATTTGGTTTGCCCTAGCCCTAATAATGGATGGACTGACTGCGTTGGCTCGTGTACTGCATAAATACAGAAAATGAATAGAAATACATATACAAAACATTGTTTCAACAGCGGGCTAAATTTGTCCAAACCAAGGTATTATACAATAGGACAATGAACCAGTAGACTTTCTTACTAATGGATCGACATTCATTTGATGAGAACGGATTTGCAAACCAGACACCGTGATGGTTCCTGCTATATCACCAGCGGAGATACTTCCATCACGCTCAGTGACAACCGGAATATTGATGGTTTGCGCTAAAATACCTACTGAAAAAAGCTCTGCCAATATTTAGTTCTCAGAACTGTTAGGAAGTCAATATTGTCCAACACGATCAGAAAAGCGTAAAATAATTTGATCTCAATACTATTGATGAAAATGTTTGAGTATTAAAGTACTATTATTGTTAGTTTTATCTTCAATATCTATCAATCCACAATAAAATATATCTAATTACTGTAATTTGTGGTAATAACCTAGAATAATAATGAGGATATGGATTTTTTAAAAACAGATTAAAATCTATATATACTAAGTATTTGTAAATATCACGGAAATAGTTTTATGAAACCAAACCATGTTCTTTATTGTTCTGACCATTAGGAAACCAACTGTTATTGATCACAAAAAACACAAGTTGTTCTAGTCACTGAATGTGTATCAGTCGCATTTACAACTTCCATTCCATTTTCAGAAACACTTGACCAGATCAATATGCAACATTCGAGTAATCCATCTTAGTTAAATTTTAGATCTGTGGTAACAGTGACGTCATGATCTGATTAACCTTTTCTGGAACAACAAAAGCATGGCAAGGGAATAACAATGGTAGATATAGGACACACAATACCTTCAATCCTGAAAGCAGGTTGATAGATTCGTCATGGAGACTCTTTGACTCAACTTACATTTTTAGTTATAGATCCTAGTTATTATTCTGGCGCTCTCTAAAGAAACTATTTTTGTCGATTGAAAATACACATAGCTCATTCTTGCAACAAGAGTTTATCATAAACAGTTCTCATTTCACGTTGAACCACAATTTTGATCTCCTGTTCAACTGGACCAAGTGATCCCCTTTGCCCCTTTGTGCACTGACTAGATTAAAATTGATCAATTCAAACGATTGCCAATCGATTGTACGACCTTTTCGCACAATTATGTTGTTTATGTGATTCTAATTGGTCGAAAGACTGGCCAAGTTCTCGACCAATTAAATTTATTAACAGGAATATGAATATCTGTCTGTTACCTGAAGGGTCGGATAATGGATTCATATTAACAGCTGCAAATGATAAACATATTCAGAAACCAGAAATCCCTGTATGAGTTAAATGTATTCATGTTTTCTTATTCTGTTTTTCAGTCATTTGAGGAGGAGAGACAGTTTTTTCGTTCAAGTTTAGATTGGAGTGAAGCTATATCAGCGAGTAAAGTTGAAAGAGAGGTGATCGTTCAGATTCAGGAAGCCAATACAGAGGCTGAAAACGCCTGTGATTTTCTATGTCGAGCTCACAGAATCATTTGTAGCAGTTGTAAGTACAAAACTCCATAGTCCTGGTCAAGACATACCAATATTTCGTTCTTTAATTGTCAACTATTTCCAAGCACCACAAGTCCCTGGTATTTTATATTTGAATTATGGAACAATCTGACGCAAAAGTTGTATTTTCGGGTCAGAAGACAAACAAATGATTTATTTACTGGTTTCACACATAGCCAGTATATCATATTGCGGTGCACCTGTAAACTAAAAGTGTTTCAGAGAAACGTTGGCAATTTTGTTTTACCAGAATTACAGACATTATTGACCGAATTCTTAGCTGAAGATCATTGGCGATTCAAAACATCTTATGTATGTGAAGTCATTTTTACTATGACTTTTCATTCGGTGCATTAAGGTCGACCCGAGCCACAGATTTATTCTTTCAGAGAAAGTTGATAAACCTACTTAAAGATCGACCTACGTTCATAGCCTTAAGACCGAGTTAATTGTGCTTGAATATCAAATGAACCTTTTCAAAGTATCTTCAAAACATTCAGAGCACCGTATTACCATTAACTCAACTTGGATTATACTGAAATAAGATTATATTCAATGAATGTTTTTATGGAGATACGTTCAGGGATCTATTCATACCTAAAAGCGTATTAGCATAGATTACATACACACTTATACAATTTTCTATTTGTCAGAACACCATATAGATCTTTATTATAAATGACACTGAATGTAATTCTAATTAAATTTTGTCAGATAATGTTATCTTCGTCTCCAAGCTTGGATATTGAATTATTATAACATCATTGTGAACATAGTGACAGTAAATTTATCAATAATGTGATTGAAACTAACAGAATTAAATAAAACTTAAATATCTTTAATGTAATAATTCAGATGTAGTAGATATATAGGAGTTATAGGGTCGCAGAAGCAGTTTTCTTGGTCATTGGTAACTTATATTGACTGCCCTTAGACAACATTTATAAGAAGACCGAAGCTGTTTCCTTGTTGACAATCCCTAGCTTTTTACTACATGGATGAAATGTATCTAAACAGCAAAAATTAAATTTATATGATGAACACAAGTCTAACTGGTGTTCATACATACATGACCAAGTAAGGATTTTTCGCGATTTTTGTGCTGTTCGAAAACGTCTTCGGATAATATGTAAAAAGGATGGGGGGAGGGGGGTTCAATTATAAAGATTTCTAAATCAATTAGACATATTTTGCGGTTCGAAGGTGAATGGAAAATGAAATTTTTTGAAAGAATGTTGATCTGATAAACTATTATATTAATTAGATTCTGATGTACATTAACTTAAGAAATCTGAATATTATGAAGTGTACATTAATACCTCATTATGGGTTGTGTTCATACATTATTAGATAAATATCAAATGTCTTGAACAGAAAAACAACCCATCTTATGGCTTATGATATAATCTACCGAGGCTGTATTTAGCTTTCCTATAGTACAAAACAAGAAAAAATCTGTTTTGCGGAAAGAGTAAAATCCGATATCCGCCAAATTTAACAGCTGGCAAAACCAAGGAGGTAGAGGTGAAATGATCCATCTTTGATCACCAGTAAGACATTATCAAAGATCTGACAGCATTTAACTTTTATGTCTAAGAGTGCTAGTGCAAGTAACTTTCTTGTCATAGCTTTTAGACATTCGTGAGAAATAACATAGTATACAATTAGATCTAGATGAACTAATGCGAACATTTTATGAACGGCTCAAACTGGATAGCTTCGAGTTGATAATAGACCTTTCTACCATGTTTATTACCCAATTATAGAGAGAAACCCGTCAATTAACTGGCTATCAGAAAGTGCGAGGATTTGTGAGTTCTGTCTCTACAGGATATTGAGGTATCTATTTGATTACTGCTAAATCTAATCAAACTGTTTCTTCCCTCGTATCTGATCTTAGCCTGATGACCTAGGTTAAATTGGCATCTTGGATTTGGTCTTTAAGCACTTTAGTTTCAACATCATATTTCGGCTGAATTTAAGTAACTTTTTGACAGTTGATGACGTTTTTGATCAACTCTTCACTTATCATTTGGTTTGGATCTAAGGGTTGCTGAAATACTGTTTTGACAGTTATTGTGGTGACGTTTTCACCAATGCTAAACTTATTTTGGTTGGAAGGGTACATCAAAATATCAAGTACCGTTTTGACAATTTCGTGGGAGACGTTTATGATCACTTCGAGCACGTTTCGTCTGGATCTGATTGAGGGTTGACGAAGAACCGTTTTGACAGTTTTTGTAGTGACGTTTTTACCAACGCTTCACTTTTTGTTTTGTTCGTAAGTGTTGATGAATTTCTCATTTACCGTTTTGAAAAAGTTATAGTAGTGACAATGTTCACCAGTGCTTCATTTTTTGTTTAGCTGTAAGGGTTAATCAAAATTTCAAGTACCGTTTTTGACAATTTCGTGAGTGAGGTTTCACTTCAGATGAACTCTTCTCTTCGAGCATCGTTTGGTTTGGATATAAGGGTTGATGAAATACATAGGTTTTGTGGTGAGTTTTTGGTGTTGTCACCAACGCTTCACTTTCTGTTTTGTTCTTAAGGGTTGAATTTCTCATGTACCGTTTTGTCATTGTTAATATTGTGACGGTTAACATCCTAGCACTATTTGTTTTGGTTGGAAGAGTTGATGACACATTTTTTTTTGCGGTGAAAAGGCACATGGAATCTCAGAGACAATTTCTCTGGAAATATATGAAAAAATTAAATCGAACCTGTATCCTTTGCTGTTATCGGAAATCTTTTTGAGCATAAGAAAGATGATCCAATCCTGCACGTGATGACTGCAACTATCAAAATATGAGATTTCATTATTTTCTTTTCAGCGTTTATGACCGGTTTCCTGGCAGTGATATTGATATTACCCATAGCTATGATATGTATAGGTAAGTCAATTATTATGCATAAGTGCCAAGCCTTTTTTAAATATTGCCCTTGATATGTTCGAATTTGTGAACACCGTATTATAATACATGTATAAAGGGTGTAGTTTGGGTTTCACTGTTTAATAAATTGATAGGCTTAAAACAATTTTGGGTCTATTTCGATGCATTTGAAAGACAACTAGCATAGGTCATTTTTCAGTTTCGAAATTAAGATGTTTTTCTTTTCAGGGGTAAAGTATTTAAATGACTGTCCAATTCAACCAATGATACCAGTTTATTTATTAGTCGGAGGATGTTTCGGATTATTGAAAGTGACGTCATGTTTTTGGCAGACGATGCAAGCAAGGAAAGAAGGGAGCATTGACAATTTATTGGAGAACGATCGTAGAGGTCTGTTTTCATCTCGAACTAATAAATTCATGGGTTGTATCGTCTCCACGTTCCTGATTGTTTGGCACGTTCTGGGTACATTTTGGGTTGGTTCAATATGGCGACCACCTTACCTCCAGCAAGTTCATGAACCTAACAATTGGTGTGATTCTACCGCGTACATATTTGCTGTCAGTGAAATATTGGGTGTATTCGCTTTCCTGTGCCTTTTTTGTATGACATTCTGTTTATTGGCGTCGTGTTTTCGAATGTGTGGACTCAATGTTGGAACACAAACAGACCTTTAAATGGCTAAGTTACTCCAAAATCATCGAAATAAATACTCAAGTGCCGCTACATTAAGAAACATTGTCAAAGTATTATATAATACTTTCTTATTTTTCTAAAATTTATACCCATTAACCTTCACTTTTCATAATTCAAGACGAGTTATTTCATATTTCTACCTTAGTATTATAGTAGGTTGAACTTCAACGACAATGAAAGGACCATTATGTTTTAATTTATGCGAAAAAAAAAACAGGCATATCTACGTTGTGACTCATTTAATGATCAGGACGACTATCCGATTGGATTCAATTTGTAGTCCTATTGGGAAAATTGCTGGTACTTATGGTAAGTATCCCAGTTTTCAAACTTACATTACTATCAGCCACCTGTTTCTAATTGAATAGTCTTGGTGTATTGTGAAGTATACCAGATCTGGAATACACATGACCGAGAAATGATACAGAAGTTTTCCATACATTTCTTAAAAGCATAAATATAAATATTTACCGTTGAGATTAAGATAATGAACTGTGTTAATTACAAATTATATATATTATTATGTTCTTTATAAGATGTACAGATGAGTAGCTTGAATGATTACAACTTAAATTATAATCCAGGTGAACTTTATTGTACAGTCTGAAGATGTATTGTACCGTTTTATACATTGTGATTCAGATATTCCGATCAATCACGATCGTTGTTCACATTTTTTGTATAAACATAGTTCACTTTTTGGTGGCTGTTATTCAGATATATTGTATATAAGATTATTTTAAGATTATACAATTTACTAGGGTTGTTTCCAACTGTCTAGGGATATATAACGTGCATAGCTTGTCATGACATGTTGTTCATGCCAGTCGCTTCGACTCATATTACTGACAAGGGCAAACCGATTCAAAAAATCAGAAATCAATCATGAACATGAACTTTGCACATTGATACGATTTTGATTTTTATCCAGATGTTCACAATGTACATTTCTTTACGGTTGTGATTTAGATAAACTATTACGATAATACAATATATAACGGTTGTGATCAAGATATACAATAATGATTATCACGGTTGTTATACTGGGGCTTTATACACTTCGATACGGTTGTGATTTACCATTGAGTTTACACCATTGAGTAATGAGTATACAATATATCACGGTTGTTATCCAGATGTACTGATATATAATACAATTCAATTCAGTTGTGATTTCCCATTACGAATATACAATATATCACGGTTGTTATCCAGATGTACTGATATAATATTATATAATTCAATTCAGTTGTGATTTACCATTACCAATATACAATATATCACGGTTGATATCCAGAGGTACTGATATATTATATAATTCGATTCGGTTGTGATTTACCATTACTAATATACAATATATCACGGTTGTTATCCAGATGTACTGATATATTATACAATTCAATTCAGTTGTGATTTACCATTACGAATATACAATATATCACGGTTGTTATCCATATGAACTGTTATATTATATAATTCGATTCGGTTGTGATTTACCATTACGAATATACAATATATCACGGTTGTTATCCAGAAGTACTGATATATTATATAATTCGATTCGGTTGTGATTTACCATTACTAATATACAATATATCACGGTTGTTATCCAGATGTACTGATATATTATACAATTCAATTCAGTTGTGATTTACCATTACGAATATACAATATATCACGGTTGTTATCCATATGAACTGTTATATTATATAATTCGATTCGGTTGTGATTTACCATTACGAATATACAATATATCACGGTTGTTATCCATATGAACTGATATCTTATATAATTCGATACGGTTGTGATTTACCATTACGAATATACAATATATAAGGGTTGTTATTCAGATGAACTGTTATATTATACAATTCGATTCGGTGTGATTTAATTACCATTACGAATATATATCACGGTTGCTATCCATATGAACTGATATATTATACACTTCGATACTGTGTGATTTACCATTACGAATATACAATATATCACGGTTGTTATCCAGATGTACTGATATATTATACAATTCAATTCAGTTGTGATTTACCATTACTAATAAACAATATATCACGGTTGTAATCAAATTCTCCATAAATATAAATATGTACAATTATATAAGGCATAACTGTATATTGTATTAATAAAAGTTGTTAAGTTGTCTTCCAATTTTTTGTATATGGATCAAAACAGGTCCAATGTTACGGTTGTTGTTTTGACTTGCTAAACGTATCCATTTACAAAAATACTTCAGCACATCCAGAAACAATTCAAACATATATATACGGACACTCCATATCAATTTAGGTTATGCAAATAGTAATGAACTTTGTAAAAAATGCGAAATAAATTTGGTAGTCTGCTACTTAAAACTGAAGACGATACGACGTAGCGTACAACAATTAAGACAATTATATAGTTCTTCTCTTAACAAGGTTTTTTATCAAATCGGGGAAAAATTAATAAAAAAAAATAGATGAAGGGAGATTATGCAGTTTATGAAACATATTTCAAGACAAACTTTACCATTCTCGTACCATTTCTAATAAATAAACCAAGTACCTACTAACGATCCGAATCTCAAAATGAAACCCGAAATTTAAAAAAAAACATTTCGAAGAAACCTAGGTAACAGTTGCTTATGAACTTTTCACATGAGGAATTATATCAGTCATACAATAGTAAGTATTTCATAATGAAAAGTGGTATGTGTCTTGAAGAGTAAGCATACAATGTCTGGCGCCATACCAGTCCTATCTGTTAATCATACACGAAACAAACTACAAAACAAGAGGACAAAAGTTCAAAGGACATAACTGATGAAAATACATTAATGTCCAATTTCGATAATTCAAGGGACGTAACTGAGCATAATAATTGTTTTATTATGATAATAGAAAATACGCCCGAATCAATGAGGAAGCATTTAAAGATGAAAGGTGACATCAAGTGATCAGACGAGTACACAAACACTGCATAGAACATCGGTAATAGCTGCTTAATACCACAGATAAAATAGGGAGGCAAAATAAAAAGTTGTGTAGTGCAATGATAACAGAAACAGATATTTTATATTTACCAACTAGTTCATGATGGTGACCGTAAGATTTCTTAAGAGAGATTTTGAGTCGATTTGGTAAAAATCCTCGAAGTAGTAGCTTAGATGTTAGATGCTTCGATCTAGCTAAGAAATCAGCGTAGAAAGAACATGCTCTTGAGTATCGAACAAATTGAGACACATACACTCTATAACCTGGCGTATGTGGAATGTTACTGCACATAATAACAGTATCAAATACAGTTTTACATCCAATGTAAAAAGGGCAGTGAAGAGTGAATTTTTTGTCAGTGGCATTTTTGATTAACGAAATTGTTTTGCTTGTACGGATTTTTATTCTTTGCTACATACATTATTTATACTATGTACCAGCCTAAAGCACACAGACCTTAGTTAAGTGTCCAATTCTAAGATCTGTCCAATGGATATTTAAAACCGTCAGTCATGTTTGATTCTCAATGGAAGCTATGATAGAGGATGTCATTTGTCTCATTAAGTTTTGAAATTTGGTTAAATTTGTTTTTCCAGACGCTTAACTGTGGTATCTCAATAAACCATGAATATAACGGAACATTTGTGGATATTTTTGATTTGCGTGAATTAAGTATTTGCACTTTAAGTCTCCTAACACAGATAAATTTAAGATAATTATGTCATATTGGCACCCTGTCAAATTAAGATAAGATAAGATAAGGTTTATTGCATAATATGCATATGATATATTATACGTCCTACGTGGACAGCATACAATTACAAACAGTATATAGATTTACAATGGAAAAGGTCATTTAAACAAAATATATCACAATAACATTACATACATGACATGTATTATAACAACATATTTGCAATTAAAAAAATTAATTGTAAAGCGATATGGAGATATCACTGTTGAAATAGTGTTCAATACATTAATTGTAAAGTGGTATAAAAATACATTTTTAAGGTTATAAACAAGTTATTATAACATAAATTAAAGAAACCTACATTAGATCATGTTTCTTTTTCCGCTCCTCAAAGGCAAAAAACACAAAGAGAAGGTGGATCTAATAGAAAAGTTAAAGATAAAAAAAATGTGTAGAATTGGAAAAAAATTGGAGTCAAATATTTTTCTCTCAGCTGACTGTATTTAGGAGAAAATGATGTTCGTCTTCAACCCGATTAAGATCACAGTGCTGGCATATTCTATTATTTAGACTTGTCTGTATCGACCTCTCTCTATTTCTAAACGATGGAAACATAGTCGGATATTTAACAATGATTAACTGTGGTAGGTCCTACCTTGTTATGATGAAACGTGGGGAGTCTAAAATTATCACTTCATAAACAACTTGTCAACACATTCAGCTAAAATATCGAAATGACATACATGTATTTTTCAAAACGCCAGACTGATCGGTTCGTCGTTTTTATACGCCCACAAGGAAATGTGATAGAGGCTACAATTATTATCCGATCTTAATGAAACTTGGTAAGCATGTGTATATTCATGAGGTCAAATTCGATTTTGGCACTAATCGGAGGAACGATTTTTTAGTTATTGCCCTTAACTTAGAAATAATGTGTCAAATTTGAGTTGTGATTATTCCTGAGATCTCAGTGAAATTCGATTTTGGCGCTAATCAGATAAATAGTTTTTGAGTTAATGCCCTTGACGTGGTCAAAATGCGTCAAATTTGTATCCGTGATAGAAGCTACAATTATTATCTGATCTTAATAAAACTTGGTTAGCATGTATATATTAATGAGATCTCAGTTAAGTTCGATTTTTACAATAATATTTGGATGAACACTTTTTGAGCTAATGCCCTTGACTTGGTCAAAACGCTTCAAATTGTAACATTTTTCCACAATAGAGGCTACAATTTTATTGTCTTAACTTAATAGTGATGGGATATAAGTCAAGTTTGAATAAGCCATTATTAAGATAAACCATTTTTTAGTTATTGTGGGGGGGGGGGGACTTTGGAGACATGAAGTGTTCATATTTATATTTTTATCAAAGCAAAGACATTCTAAGACTAACAAAACTACTTTGAATCTTCTATTCCAATTCTCCAAAAAAATTATGGCAAAGATTAAAAAAACAAAAGCATTTTTACTTTAAAATTCTTGTATTTTAATATATACCCCATTTTTTTTTATAAGTTACTTGACTGAGGAAATTATTGATCACTGACTACAAAGTTATGTGTATTACTTTTGACACGTAATTAATGTGTTAATAGAAAATAGAAAATACAGGATAGTAACATAGGTATTTTCATATTCAAAAAACATTTCAACTTGCACAGACAATAGTCTCAAATCACAATGTTACCCACGCTATTGTCAGTAGTGAAATAATCAAATAGTAGATATCCAGTTAGGTCCAATAATTATTACGTAAGAAGGTGAACTATGTCTTGTCAGTCTTATTAGTGAAAGTCTACCTTTGCCATCGTATGTGTTATCCTGACTTTTAAATACCTATTACGCTGTCGTAGTTTTGCTTCAAAGTGTGACCTATGTACAATGTAAAATATGCTTGACACTTTTTCAAAAATTAGACTTATGCATTGATGTTTACCACGAGGAGAATTACTGTTAAAAATGTATTGTTTTATAGAAGATGGAATAAATTACATCAGTTTACATTAAAGCATTAAAAATCCCTAAATTTGGTACAAGTGAACTCGTAGGTTAGGCCTACTTATCATACGCAATATATCTATTAAATAATCTTTGATATCGTTGAATTGATTCACTTGGGATTTTATCTTACAACTTTAGTTTCTTCGAATATACTGCATAGTTTTGTTTCATGGATTCCATTCCGACATCATTCAAGATATATGGATATTTGATAAATATTTTGTATAGAAAGGTACATTTCGTTTTGGGAAATATTCGTCATGTAAAGGCTCCAAAAGATATACCGACATAGGTGTGGTTTTTTTTTTAAATGTAGCCTATTGGTCACATGGTGTTTTATTGAAAGGTACATATTGACTACAAAGAAAACAATCAATTCGAACAACATTTGTCTTGCAAAGCTTGTCACCAGAGAACTGTGGATAGATTACCAAGACCCATTACATTATTTTACTGGATAAATACAAACAGTATTCTTTTTGTGACTTCCGTTGTCATATTGAAAGGAGAATATCGTTTTCAAGGAGTGAAACAAGAATTTGGACATTTGTCTTGTCCAATTTTCACCCAGGAAATCAATATAGTATACACTTTGTGACAATGTGTGGGGTTTATTTACCAATAGGTGTATCAACCAATTTTGTTCTTGTTAGATTGTCACCCGAGACCTTAAAGGTATTGTAAAGTGGTTTTCTAAACTTTGTAGTTGTATCGCGGAAACTGATAGCATCAATATGCGTCGTCAATGACAGTGATCTGCATAGATCTCAATATCAGCTTCCGGTAGATCACTGTCAGTGACGATAAAAACGCGTTAGTTTTAGTGGAATTGCAAGAACCACATACGTCAGAATGGAAATTAGAAGGCTCAAATTGATGCTATCAGTGTCCCCGATACACCTACAAAGTTTAGAAAACCACAATCCCTTTAAGGTAAAGATATCAAGATTGGTTTGTTAGGATTCTGGATTATTTATATAAGATAAATCTATACAGTATATTATTTAAAGTATATAATCATATTGTAAAAAGAGGGCAACAACCAATTCGGACCAGATTCTTCTTGTAAATTTGTTCCCACAAGGAATAAAGACCTAGGTCATTGTTCATTTTTATCAGGTTGTCGCATCAAATAATTACTACATGTAACCTTGCTGGGGTATAATTACACTGTACCGTCAACCAAGGTAGCTAGTCAATCTCATAACACCGAAAACAATTCGCCTTTTATGTTGCAGTGATCAAAAGGAAAAGTCAATTATCTTTTTACAAGGTTAAACGCCTATTAAGAGAATGACAGTGCTAGAAAGGTGACCACAAGTTATCATTCATGACAAAGATTTTCTAGGGTAACCTTGGCTTTTATCTCGGACTTTTCATCTATCTTATCTAGATAACCTTAGGTAAGTATTTTAGTTTTGTAAATATATATACTATTTTCTGACCACAAAAACTAGCGAGCACGTTTTATTTGGAAAATTTTGATTCAGTTTTAAAATTTTAAGTTAACTACCGCACACAATCTCCTTGCATCAAGCATTATTTGAATACTTGTGTTAAAGAATAACATAAGGCATATCTAAAGGGATATGTTCACTAACCGTTCGACTATGACTTGTATAGAAAACTCAAATACAGAAAACGAAAGATAACTGTTAAGGTACTGGTGTAATTGACGGGATTGTGCGATTTTTGGACAGTTCCAGTAAATCTGAAGACTATTTACGATAATTCAAGGTTCAAATCGATCCTCGAAAATGCTGAACATTCCCCTTTTAATGACATTGTATGTGGGCCTTCATACCGTATATTTTCTTCACTTTTGTTACTCTCTCCATCAGTTATTTTTGTGGGCACAGTGGTGTCATCACAATGAACATTAAAATGGCAATGCACCTGTATTAGGTCCAACAAAATTCTTATGAATTTGAAGACTTATTGAACATAGATTAAAAATTCTAGCTTAACCATTATACTGAAAAATGTCTGCGAAGAGGCTATGTTAAGAATATAATTACAATGATATTTAAACTACATGTACATTTAAATTATATTTGATTATTACGGAGCCCCTTAGGCGCAATTTTCAACACTTTTTATTATTATTTCGTTATAACGAAATAATATTTCGTTTAAACGAAATAATTAATTCGTTTAAACGAAATAATATCATATATTTCGTTTAAACGAAATACTAATTCGTTTAAACGAATTAATTATTTCGATTAAACGAATTAATTATTTCGTTTAAACGAATTAATTATTTCGTTAAAACGAAATATTATTTCATTAAAACGAAATACTATTTCGTTAAAACGAAATAATTATTTGGTTTTAACGAAATATACTTTGTTATTTCGTTTAAAGGTATTAGTTATTTCGTTAAAACGAAATAGTTATTTCGTTAAAACGAAATAGTTATTTCGTTTAAACGAATTAGTTATAATTATTTCGTTTTAACGAATTAACTATTTCGTTAAAACGAAATAGTTATTTCGTTTTAACGAATTGATTATTTCGTTTAAACGAAATAAATTAATCATTTCGTTTAAACGAAATAATTAATTCGTTAAAACGAAATAACTATTTCGTTTTAACGAAATAATTAATTCGTTTAAACGAAATAATATTTCGTTATTTCGTTTAAACGAAATATATGATATTATTTCGTTTAAACGAATTAATTATTTCGTTTAAACGAAATATTAATTCGTTATAACGAAATAATAATAAAAAGTGTTGAAAATTGCGCCTAAGGGGCTCCGTAGATTATGGTATTTAAACTACATGTTTATGTTTGATTAATTTTGATTTATAGATAACAATGATGATCATCGCCAAACTATTTTCCTAGGTGATTTTGTTACTGTCCTGGACAAGTTAATACAAAACCTTAGATTAGAAAACCTCAGAATTATATCTTAATCCATCTCTAATCCAGTTTACCAATGTACTTAAAGTCTAAATAACATTAGTTAAAATATTCAAAACTCTTTTTAAAAAAAAACGTCATTTGTGGTTGACTAGTGACGTAAATAATTACATTACTACATTCATCTGATGTTTGACCTACCAACTAAAGGTTTTTCGTGCAGCTTGGTACTGTTGCCCAAAATAAACTTAAAATTTAGTTATTTTCAAGATTCCAAATACATAGGTGTTTGACTTATCTAATTCTTCAAAATAGTGGCTGTAGACAATTTTCATTATATAAACATTATGGAAATACCTCATAACTTATTTGATAAACCTTTAATTGTGTAATAGTGTGTTAATTGTTAACTAGAAACTAAATACAGGTTTTGGTCATTTCTATATTTTGAGTTGAAGCCATCAGAATTATTATGAGAATAACAAAACTCAAGCACCAACGATCCCAACCGTAAAAAAATAAATCTCGAAATCCATATAAACATATTGTTAATACATTACATTTGAGGAAGTATATCTATAAATGAGAAAATATTTCAAAATGAAAAAACATATTTTTTACAATTTTGCGTTTTTCAGCACCAACAGAAAAAAAATCAAATTCTCTAAATATTCTTGAGGAGGTTCCCAAATTTCAGGGTACCTAAGCTGACCACCTCCCCTGATTGCGCTTCATTGTATAACTTTTTGATGAACTCGTGTGGACCGTTTGAAGGATACTTGAAATGATCAAAACCTTAAAATTGAAGATTATAAAACAGATCAGTCAGATGGGATGGGTCGCCCTTCGGCGAAGTATAAAATACCGGACCATAATTACTGTTAACCACTGTAATCAAAACCACTATACTGTCACAGATTGTACTAAATTTCAATTCCAATAGATCATCAATCAGAAAGCCTTATTAATGATCAATGTCAATATTAAAACTCGGTCATTACATTGAAGCCCTAATTTAATAGGTCAAGTTGAATGATGATCGGAAATTATTCACTCTCAAAAATCTAAAACATTTGGTTTTCAATCAAGCGCTTATTAAGGGATCTCGTCATCGATTTAATAAGTCTCACAATTTCATATTGCAACCTATAATATCTTTTATGAATATATCTGAACTACTAACCTTTTTCCATTACGGAGAATAGTTGTAAACAATTTACATCACCAATGTGCCCTACCGGGAGTAAACTGTGACACGAAAACGGACAATGTCTTGGAGAAGATTAAATGTAAAATTATTCCACTATATTGATGCCTCCAAATATACCTCAAAGTTTAATAGATCGGCTCAGTTTGATGAAATTTTATTTTTTCCGCCATATTTTACTCTTGGTTAGTCGTTTCGGCATATATCATTTGTCTCCCATTAGCCTAATTGTTTGAATCAAAAGACTTGACCAGTATTACGTAGTGGTAGTTTTGGGATATAATTGCCTATGAACAATGTACAACATGCTTGACTATCTGCGCAATCTTTCCAACTGACCCAAGCAGTAGTATAATGGCGTAAAATGCCCATTGCAAATGTTACATATCGTATAAGGGACAGAAAATACTACATCTCTCGATCACATGGTTGTTGGAAAAGTCTTGAATAATTCCAGTCTACGCCGCTATGCGACCAATATAACTTTATAAAGCATGGCCGTTTATATTTTTTTTTTAATTTCATGTAGATGTAACCCATGATTTTACTCCTGGTTGAGCCGACTGTAGTAATCAAATAAAACTTTAGGTACTCCCAGACAACATGGTGGATTATTTGATGCCTAGTAAATGATTGATATGGCCTCCAAAAGTCTCGTAGTTTATATCCCTTTAGTACAAATTGATCGCACGCGTGAACTTATTTTGAGAGAACGATGCCTTGTCAAATAGATATAATCCCACAAGGGTGACTGCAGAAAAACTTTGTCAATTGTATTTTTAAACGAGCGTTTTAAAATGCAATTCAGTTGAACGAATACACCATGTTACTTAAACCGCAAGGTTATTTGAGCTTATTTATGTTAATTGACGAACAAAAGAGGTTTTAACTTTTAGTTAAATGTTTAATGTTCACTGAACTGTTCTTTTGTTTTCTTAGAATGGAATGGTAATCAAAATTAATATCGGATGAAATAAAGCAAGATGAAGGCAGCGTCGTATACATCTCTGGAGGTGGATCAATATCACCAGACAGTCCGTAGAAGTTCCGCTATGTCATCCAGAAAAGAGAAGATTCTGAGACTTTTCAGGCCAGTTTTAAAGGAATATAATCCTGGAGTTAAAGAAAAGAATCGTTTTTTGTGGTTTATCATGTGTCCTATTAGTGGGAAACTTGCGATGTGGGTGACCAAAATCATTGCTGCATTGGCCATTTGGGGGACATTTTGGGCCATAACAGGAGATGAAGCTCTTCCAGGGGGAAACTTCTTTGGATTATTGGTGTTGATATATGGATGTGTTATAGCAGCGGCATTCATCAATTTGACTCCATTTCCACCCTTACTCGGTTAGTTATTTTACTTCATAAAACTTCAGAATGCAAGTCACTTTGTTAACAAGATGAAGCTAAGATCTAAGCAAAAGATTTTCCAATGCTCAGGGTCTGAAGTACTCGCTATATTTTTTACCAACACTGCGTCACAAACACCGCAAATGAAAGGTGTTGATGAGGATTCTTATACGTACATTTTGGTTGTGGGAAGTTCAATATATATCTGTAAATATTAATAATTATGTTTCCGCTATGATTAGGTATGATGTTGGTAGGATTTTGTTTAAGAAATGCACCAGTTATTGATAAAGCAACGCACATAGATAAAACATGGGCAGCAACTCTCAGGTATAGTTTTCTTAGCTTGACATAGTTTCTTTGTGAACATAATATGTGTGTTTATTTTTTTTAGCAAGAATACATTTTTCGCAATTGCAAAATATAAGTTCTGATATAATATTAAGAAAGTGCATTTTAGTATAAAACCATACCTGTATGAATTATAAATAAACCAAATAGAATATATAGAATTATAACTCCATAGTAGACCTTTGAACGAAGTGATGTTTTGACTCCTGCCTCATTGAAAACATTGAAAAACGTGGATGAAAACGGCCCAAAATCATTAAATATGCGTTTATATTATGGTCAATAGTGGTACTCACTAATTTCTTGTCTCAAAATCAGTGAGATTTATTGTTTTGGATAATTATTTGGGCTCTCTGAAAGTAACAAAAATCTAGTTTAACACTGCTTTTCCGATTTTGTTTTTGCAGGACAATCGCATTAGTTGTGATATTGGTAAAAGCTGGAACAGGTTTGGACCCAACAGCCTTGAAGAAAGTTAAGTGGATGGCGATTAGGTTAGCTTTTGTACCCAGCTTAGTTGAAGCTGTAGCCGCAGCTCTTATGGCGAGGTTTGCTCTCGGATTTCCTTGGATTTGGTCTTTTGTTGGTGGGTAAGTGTGCTTCAAAGACATAAAACCCGTAACACAATTGAATAGTATTTATATGAAATTTATTTTAGTTTATTTTTTGTGCTAGAAACTATAAGGGAGTTTAGCTATAAGATGTGAATATCATACTCTCTCTCACACACCCACACACCCACACACCCACGCACCCACACACCCACCCACACACCCACACACCCACGGGTTGATATGAAATGAAAATGAAAATGGTACTTATTTGGATGATTGACTTGTCTTCCTAAAGCCCCGATCTCACATAGGCGGATAGCAACGGATTATACGCCAACTAGAATTTGACGGTTTGGACACGGAGAAATGGTACAAAATTGGCTTAGCCGTACAGTAAGCGGGATCTCACAGGGCTGCGCAGCGGATGAGTCAGGGAAGCTCCTCGGTAATAAAGGTTGACTCGGAGGCTGCGAGGTATGCAATCCGTATGGAGTACAAAGCAGATACGGTAATGAGGTACACATTGGCGAGTTGTGCAAGGTATAGAGGGACTTACAGGGTAGGATGCAAGGTAAAGGGAAGGGTGTACTGCGGGTGTTTTGTGAAAAAATAAATTTAAATTTCATCTCAGTCTATAGCCCCGATCTCACATAGGCGTATTCAACGCCGTATGAAACGCGGATGGCCATATGAGACGATCCGTGATGTATCCGAGAGCATCCCCACAACGTCCCTCAACATACGTTGGATACGTATTTGATCGGTACTGATACGTGGATTTTGGCGGAAATTTCTAACATGTTTAAAACATCCGTCGATTCTTCAAGGATAGATGTCATACGTAGATAAATCCTCATTGTCGTAGAAGCATACTTGGCATACGTGAAAGCATACTTGCCACACGTAACATATACCTCGATAATATCTCGTATCCGTAGTCGTTGGATCACTCATGTGAGCGACGTACAAATGCAGGGACGAGTCCACGAGTGCCTTTCATTTAACCTGCACCATACGTATTTCATACCTCGCAGTCTCCGAGTCACCCTTCATTACCGTGGAGCTTCCCTGACACATCCGTTGCGCAGTCCTGTGAGATCCTGCGTATGTACTACGTACTGTACGGCTTTGCCGGCGTACGTCCGTAATTAATACTCTCGTACTTGGCCACACATCCGTCAACTTTCATTTCACCGAATCTTTGTATCATTTCTCCGTGCCCAATCCGCCAAATTGTAGTTGGCGTATAATCCGTCGCTATCCGTCTATGTGAGATCGGGGCTATATAGATACTTGTATGTCACTCCAGTGAATGACCCGACAACTGTTTGGGAAGCACGGATACGAGGTATTATCGAGGTATGTGTGACGTATGGCAAGTATGCTTTCACGTATGCCACTACGGTTATGAGGATTTGTCTACGTATCACGTCTATCCTGGAAGAATTGACGGATGTTTTAAACATGTTTGAAAAGCTGCCAAAATCCACGTATCAGTACGGATCAAATACGTATCCCACGTATGCTCTCGGATACAACACGGATCGTCTGATATGGCCATCCGCGCTTCATACTGCGTTGAATACGCCTATGTGAGACCGAGGCTTTAAGCAGCTTTCCAGACAAAGCAAAGTCGAAAACAACTAGCACGTTGATTTTTTGAGTGGTTTCCCGGCATATTGTGGCGATGAAATTGCATGGACCTTGCAATATCCTGATATCCATAAGAAAATTTAAAACAAAAGCTTTCATTGTGTCATGATTGCTAATTGATTGAATAGGATTTTAATGCATTTTATGCATGTGGGTTTTAAATAGCGGATCATCTTCCTGATGCACGTGTCTAGAATTACTGTATTTGAGGTTGCTAAGTGTGAAAAAGTATGTCCATATAGTTTTGTATGTTATTGTATCTAATCTGACAAATTTGTGTTATCTATAAGCACATTGTGTTTCTTTATGTGATATCTCTATAGATTTATGTGATTTCTTTATAGATTCGTGCTATCTGCGGTATCACCGGCTGTAGTTGTACCTTGTATGATTGGAATACAGGAACGAGGGTTAGGAGTAGATGAAGGGATACCTACATTATGTATTGCAGCCTGTAGTTTAAATGATGTATTTTCAATTAGCGGTTTTGGTGTAACTTTAGGAATTGCCTTCTCCAACGGTTAGTAAAAACTAAATAGTCTGTAGACATCCACATTGTATGACTTGGTTTCGGCTCACAGCCAGCAAGAATTAAAGTATACTGTAGATAATAGGTAAGATCCCAAGCAGATGAACTTATATTAGATTTCAGTCATTTTCGCCAAGGGTTTCGATCATTATCTTGAGGACTTCCATCCTGGATTTCCTCTGCTGTTGTATCACTGAAGGACTACCATCGTAGTATGTGAGGTTGTTTGGATTCATAATGGCCTCTCGTATACTGCATGTGATGCCTGTTGTGCAAAACCCATTGAAATTTAAAATATCACTATATTTTTCAGCTGATTTGGTGTATAATATATTTCATGGTCCATTAGAAATATTGATAGGTATTAGCGTAGGAACAACAATTGGTGTTCTTCTATGGTATCTTCCGCATAAAGCTAGTGTAGGTATTTATACAATCATCATAATTAATATGTTAGAATTTTATAAGATAAAGAATCTCATAGTTAATTTATTCAGCAGTGTTTCATTGAAACTATAAAAAATTAGAAAGTAAAAAGACATACCTAAACACTTATTAAAATGTGTACATTCCGAAAGGTAAAGCTCATTGGCATGCTAGTTCACAGAGTGACATCGTCTGTTAATTTAGAACTAAAACATTACATAATCCATTTCATTCTTCCAGAAAAATCTCTTACTTTATCGATTTATTCTGATTATATCACTTGGTATGTTTTTAACATTTGGATTCCGAGTGGTGAAGTATCCTGGTGCTGGTGCTCTTGGTACATTAACCATGTCATTTGTGGCTGGTATGGGTTGGAGGAAACGTGGTTGGGAAACAAATGTAAGTTGACAATGATCCGTTCTACAATATTTGTTCAAATTTCCAAAGATGATAGTTCACTTAATTAATATATTGATGCTAATTGCTTGACTCAAAATTCTAAGGTAAGCGTTGAAATAATGCCAGTGTCGATAATTATCATTTCCAAGACGTTGTGGCACGATCTAACTGATAAACAAGATGTCTTTCTTTCCAAAATGATCCTTATAAATCGAAATATAGCATAATGCCATTCCCCTTCAAAACATTTTCTTTTAGCCCAGCTGAGTAATGATTTATAACAGTCATTTAAATGTTTTGGCATTGGATGTAGAAGTGAAGATCATGTAGAATTGAGCTTGAAACACATCACTAACGAAATTATATCAGTAAACTTCGACAAATGTCTGTTTGTAAGGAATATTGTAACGTTAAGTTAGATGGGTTCTGTACAAAACATTCATTTAATAAATTCATATTTTCAGTATGCCATTAAACCGGTCTTAGCTAAATGTTGGCAAGTTTTTCAACCTTTGTTATTTGGTTTAATTGGAAGTGCAGTATCAATAGAAAACTTACAGAGTGGTGACGTAGGTAAGTGTATAAATAGATTATAACCAAAATGGTCACATACTAACATTCGAACACAGATATGGTTTAGGAGTAGCTATGTTGGAATTCGGAGTAACTATGTATTTTTGTTATTAATACAGGTTTAGATAGCTATGTTGTTATCATTCCGGGTTTATCAGTAGTAGCTATGTTTTTTTTTAAATATTGCAGGTTTAGTAACTATGTTATTTATTATTATTATAGGTTAAGGAGTGACTTTGTTATTATTACAGCTTTAGGATTAGTAACTATGTTATTTGTTATTATTGCAGTTTAAGGAGTGACTTTGTCATTACAGATTTATGAGCTACTATATTATTTGTTATTATTTAAAGTTAAGAAGTTATTTGTAATACAATTATGCAATTACTGATATGGGAGCCCCTATGTAGCTATGTTATTTGTTATTATTACAGGAGTACGTATGTTGTTTTTTTTTATTATTATTAGTACCTATGTTATTTGTTATCATTACAGGTTTAGGCATATCTATGTTATTTGTTGTTATTACAGGTTTAGGAGTAGCTATGTTATTTGTTGTTATTACAGGTTTAGGATTAGCTATGTTATTTGTTATTATTACAGGTTTAGGAGTATCTATGTTATTTGTTATCAGTACAGGTTTAGGAATAACTATGTTATTTGTTGTCATTACAGGTTAAGGAGTAGCTATGTTATTTGTTATCATTACAGGTTTGGGCATATCTATGTTATTTGTTATTATTACAGGTTTAGGAGTAGCTATGTTATTTGTTGTTATTACAGGTTTAGGAGTAGCTATGTTATTTGTTATTATTACAGGTTAAGGAGTACCTATGTTATTTGTTATCAGTACAGGTTTAGGAATAACTATGTTATTTGTTGTCATTACAGGTTTAGGAGTAGCTATGTTATTTGTTATTATTACAGGTTTAGGAGTATCTATGTTATTTGTTATTATTACAGGTTTAGGAGTAGCTATGTTATTTGTTATTATTACAGGTTTAGGAGTAGCTATGTTATTTTTTATCATTACAGGTTTAGGAGTAGCTATGTTATTTGTTATTATTACAGGTTTAGGAGTAGCTATGTTATTTGTGGGATTAGCATTCCGATTAGTAGTCACATTCTTTTCAACTTATGGAATGTCATTCAGTCTTAAAGAGAAAATATTCATCACTATTGCCTGGATACCAAAAGCTACAGTTCAGGTATGTTATACTTTAATTATTTTCTTTTTTACATCTAAAGTGTTTATGAGCACGACATTCAGACAGGTTCCACATTGAAACATCTATTCCAGTCGGACTAGTATTTTCCAAATGTCAAAGTATTTTTTCCTACAATTTCAGGCAGCTATTGGTCCCATAGCTCTAGATACAGCATTAGCTAAAGGTGCAGATGAAGATATTATTAGGATTGCCACATCAGTAAGTAAATTCACATCTTCGAATATAACAACCAAACGAACAGACCATGCAGTTTCAGAATTCTGATTATGATTTGATGTTCCCATGTTAGCACTTTAGGACCAAAGACGATTTAAGGGAGATAACCGGATTTGCCATGTTCCGCTTCGAATCAGTGATCTGTTTGAAAACAAATGATCAAAAGTAGTCAATTATAAATAAAAATGTACTTCTTCATCTTTTTTAGATTTTAACAGTAGCTGTTCTGTCTATTTTAATAACGGCTCCGATTGGAGCTACGGCCATCACAACATCGGCGCCATTTTTATTGAAGAAAGGCCAAGTTGACGATGAATTAGATGAAGATGGCAATGGTGATGAAAATGAAAATATCGAAAAATCAGACATCAATAAGTCTTTACTGAAGTTGGGACAATCAAATGCAGAGATACATAAATCTCAAAATTACAGCAAAACTGATTTGACTAAATCCAAAACTGAACTTGAGAGCTCCAATTATGAACTACAAGAAACTGTAGTGTTGAACCACTATGATACTAAATCATGAAGATATTTAGCTTTAGCTTTAAGTTTGGCCATTGGAAGTGTCACATCTAAAGGATTATAAGGCCAACATTGCGTTCTTTAGTGAAATAGTTCGAAAAAATTTGTTCTTTCTACTAATCCATTAGGAATTTGTTTTTGAAAAGTGCTTTATGATTAGATTCAACAGACCGCCCGGCAATTTTACTATAAAGTAGCTCTATTGAATTTTTTTTTTATTAATGACAATGTTTTTCACCAAATATGTTATATGTATTGATACCTCTCGGTTATTCGAATGTATGTCTATGTAATTTAGTTTTATAGAGAAAAAAATCATACTCTTTGTTGTATTTCATAGAAGACTTCATTCAATGATTCACGTTGTTGTGTTTTAAATTTCGACCAAATAAATGACGAGTCAGTACCATTATCAACTGGTTCCTTCCCTGTAGTAATCCTGCGCGACTGAAGAATATGACATTTAGTATATTATTTATGTGTGCATCATGGCATAGAACTTTCAGATTACATCAACTACACATACAACAAAGCAACTGAGGTCTCAAAGCGTATCACCAGGCCAGTAGGAAGCAGTTTCGTTTTACATTGGGGGGCGGGGGGGGGGGGGGGGGGGTTATTATGCAAAACTCATTGAACTCATTGTCAAGGGTGGCGGTGCAAAATTCAAATATATCAAACAACCAGGGTATCTATAGATGAAGAGAGCTGTACCCACATTAATCAATCTACCCCTGTTTGTACCCCCAATTGTATCAGTCTGCCCCTGTTTGTAACCCAAGTTGTATCAGTCTGTCCCTGTTTGTAACCCAAGTTGTATCAGTCTGTCCCTGTGTGTAACCCCAGTTGTATCAGTCTGCTCCTGTTTGTAACCCAAGTTGTATCAGTCTGTCCCTGTTTGTAACCCCAGTTGTATCAGTCTGCCCCTGTTTGTAACCCCAGTTGTATCGGTCTGTCCCTGTTTGTAACCCCAGTTGTATCAGCCTGCCCCTGTTTGTAACCCAAGTTGTATCAGTCTGCCCCTGTTTGTAACCCAAGTTGTATCAGTCTGTCCCTGTTTGTAACCCCAGTTGTATCAGTCTGCCCCTGTTTGTAACCCTAGTTGTATCAGTCTGCCCCTATTTGTAACCCAAGTTGTATCAGTCTGTCCCTGTGTGTAACCCAAGTTGTACATGTATCAGTCTGCCCCTGTGTGTAACCCAAGTTGTATCAGTCTGTCCCTGTTTGTAACCCCAGTTGTATCAGTCTGCCCCTGTTTGTAACCCTAGTTGTATCAGTCTGCCCCTATTTGTAACCCAAGTTGTATCAGTCTGTCCCTGTGTGTAACCCAAGTTGTACATGTATCAGTCTGCCCCTGTGTGTAACCCCAGTTGTATCAGTCTGCTCCTGTTTGTAACCCAAGTTGTATCAGTCTGTCCCTGTGTGTAACCCCAGTTGTATCAGTCTGCTCCTGTTTGTAACCCAAGTTATATCAGTCTGTCCCGGTTTGTAACCCAAGTTGTATCAGTCTGTCCCTGTTTGTAACCCAAGTTGTATCAGTCTGTCCCTGTTTGTAACGCCAGTTGTATCAGCCTGCCCCTGTTTGTAACCCAAGTTGTATCAGTCTGTCCCTGTTTGTAACCCAAGTTGTATCAGTCTGCCCCTGTGTGTAACCCCAGTTGTATCAGTCTGCTCCTGTTTGTAACCCAAGTTATATCAGTCTGTCCCTGTTGTAACGCCAGTTGTATCAGCCTGCCCCTGTATGTATCCCCAGTTGTATCAGCCTGCCCCTGTTTGTAACCCAAGTTGTATCAGTTGTATATTTATCCCTTTAATGTCCTTGCCTCTAAGCCAGTCCGGGCAGCATTTACGTTATCTTACAGACGATAAAAAGGAGGTCGTCTTTATGTTTGCTTCATGATAAAAATATTGGGGGGGGGGGGGGGGGTTCCTACGGCCGTGAATAGCCAACTATAGCCTTTATGTTCTTTAAGTGTCCCATTCCACAAACGCAACATGAACGATGGTCGTTTGAATAAAAAAAAATGACTTAATGGAATGAGATAATTTTCGTAATGGAGATTAAAATTTGTCATTAATAACGTCCAACATATTTTTCGATTTTTAAGAGAATAATACGGTTTTGAAGAATAATTGACTAAGTATGCAAGATATTTAACACCTAACAATGCTGTAATATCATACCCTTTATCGATCAACCTAAATCAAAAGTGAAAATAATATAGAAACAAAACTGCACAATTTAAAGGTCGTAGATCTTAATAATGATTAAATTTGTATTTATATTTTGTTTTATAGAGTTTTTATATGCTCACATGAAATGTGGAGCGTATATTGTCGTCACCCATGTCCGTCGGTCCGTCCGTCCGTTCACATTTACCTTGTGCTCACTCTACAGACTACAATTCTTCATGGATCCTTTTGATATTTTGTGTGTGTCAATATCATTATGAAGATGTGCACTATTGAATTTGGTGATGATTCGATGATTTTCTTCCGAGATATCGCGTTCGTTTTTTTGCTCGTGCTCACTCTACAGGCAACAATTCTTCATGGATCCTTTTGATATTTTGTATGTGTGTCAATATCATTATGAAGATGTGCACTATTGAATTTGGTGATGATTCGATGATTTTCTTCCGAGATATCGCGTAAAACTCTGATATCGCGTTCGGTTTTTTTGCTCGTGCTCACTCTACAGGCTAGAATTCTTCATGGATCCTTTTGATATTTTGTATGTGTGTCAATATTATTATGAAGATGTGCACTATTGAATTTGGTGATGATTCGATGATTTTCTTAGGAGATATAGCGTTTGTTTTTTTTTGCTCGTGCTCACTCTACAGGCTACAATTCTCCATGGATCCTTTAGATATTTTGTATGTGTTTCAATATCATTATGAATATGTGCACTATTGAATTTAATGACGATGCGATAATTTTTATCGCATAAAACTCTGATATCGCGTTTGTTTTGGTGTTCACATTTACCTCTCTATCAAGCTGCTGGTGGGCGTATACGCTTGCGTGACTTGCCGCAAGCCTATGTTTAAACAAAGATGTCAAAGTTGAAGCATACTGAATCGACACATACTGTAACTTAAAGATGACTTTGTTTCGTAATCATATTTATCAATCATCTTTGTGTTGTCTTCTTAGGAAATTGAAAGGGATGTATTTTGACGACACTCATGGTATCCTTGAGTAATATTCTTTTGTCCAATCCATCTTTAGTTCCCGATAAAAAGGAAGAAAAGGAATGAAATTGTCGTTTTGAAAGTGACCTCATATTTTAGTCGGGTTTTAAGGAAATCAGGATCTGCAAACGTTGGACCATGGAACTCAAAAAGGAGCTTTAAGTGTCCCTATATATTATGGTTATGAAAACTAAGAAATCCATATATTTTTCTCCAAGTGATTGTTTTTATTATTTTAGTTCAAGACTCCACAAGAGGAATATTCTACCATCGATTGTTAACCACTGATGTAAGTGATTCGTCAGCTTTTAAAACTTTCTCAGTGCACCATTATGTTAAGTGTGTTCAGTTGTGTCGCCTTTATCATGAACTGTCACCTTTAACACGACACAAATCCAGAGCGATCGATGTGTTTTGTATACGGTCCAGCTCCAATAGTTTCTGAGTTACAGCCTGTCAAAGATTTTTTTTTTTTTTTTGTGGAAAAAGTGAAAAATTTACCCAAAAACTAAAATGGCCATAACTTCGCCAATTTTGATCCTAGAGCTATCATTTTTATACAGGGTGAAAATTTAACATCTCAGCTATATTTTTCATGCAGAAACCAAAAATTTATATTTTTTAAAATTTCGAGAAAAATGAGTTTGAAAATGTGTACCCAATTTTAGAGCAGACAAATTCATCAAATTTCAGCTTCAGAGAGTTGCCAACACTAAAAAATTCGTACCACCCAGACTATTAACGGCAGGAACTTGAAATTTAAAACATAATAACTTCATATCAATGCACAAACGCAGTGCAAATTGCAACGGTCCAGCTCTAATAGTTTCTGAGTTACAGCCTGTCAAAGATTTGTTTTTTTATTGAAAAAGTGAAAGTTTACCCTAAAACTAAAATGGCCATAACTACGCCAATTTTGATCCTAGAGCTATCATTTTTATACAGGGTGAAAATGTAACATCCCAGCTATATTTTTCATGCAGAAACCAAAAATTTATATTTTTTAAAATTTCGAGAAAAATGAGTTTGAAAATGTGTCCCAAATTTTAGAGAAGACAAATTCCTCAAATTTCAGCTTCAGAGAGTTGCCAACACTAAAAAATTCGTACCACCAGACTATTAACGGCAGGAACTTGAAATTCGAAACATAATAACCTCATATCAATGCACAAACGCAGTGCAAATTGCAACGGTCCAGCTCCAATAGTTTCTGAGTTACAGCCTGTCAAAGATTTTTTTTTTTTTTGAAAAAGTGAAAAATTTACCCTAAAACTAAAATGGCAGACAAATTCATCAAATTTCAGCTTCAGAGAGTTGCCAACACTAAAAAATTCGTACCACCCAGACTATTAACGGCAGGAACTTGACATTTAAAACATAATAACTTTATATCACTGCACAAACGCAGTGCAAATTGCAACGGTCCAGCTCCAATAGTTTCTGAGTTACAGCCTACAGCTACATTTTTCATACAGAAACCAAAAATTTATATATTAACGACAGGAACTTGAAATTGGAAACATAATAACTTCATGTCAATGCACAAATGCAGTGCAAATTGCAACGGTCCAGCTCCAATAGTTTCTGAGTTACAGCCTGTCAAAGATTTTTTTTTTTTGTTGAAAAAGTGAAAAATTTACCCTAAAACTAAAATGGCCATAACTACGCCAATTTTGATCCTAGAGCTATCATTTTTATAATGGGTGAAAATTTAACATCTCAGCTATATTTTTATGCAGAAACCAAAAATTTATATTTTTCAAAATTTCGAGAAAAATGAGTTTGAAAATGTGTACCCAATTTTAGAGAAGACAAATTCCTCAAATTTCAGCTTCAGAAAGTTGCCAACACTAAAAAATTCGTACCACCTAGACTATTAATGGCAGGAACTTGAAATTGGAAACATTATAACTCCATATCAATGCACAAACGCAGTGCCAATTGCAACGGTCCAGCTCCAATAGTTTCTGAGTTACAGCCTGTCAAAGATTTTTTTTTTTTTTGAAAAAGTGAAAAATTTACCCTAAAACTAAAATGGCCATAAATACGCCAATTTGGATCCTAGAGCTATCATTTTCATAATGGATGAAAATTTAACATCGCAGCTATATTTTTCATACAGAAACTAAAAATTTATATTTTTCAAAATTTTGAGAAAAATGAGTTTGAAAATGTGTACCCAATTTTAGAGAAGACAAATTCCTCAAATTTCAGCTTCAGAGAGTTGCCAACACTCAAAAATTCGTACCACACAGACTATTAACGGCAGGAACTTGAAATTTAAAACATAATAACTTCATATCAATGCACAAATGCAAAGCAAATTGCAACGGTCCAGCTCCAATAGTTTCTGAGTTACAGCCTGTCAAAGATTTTTTTTTTGTTGAAAAAGTAAAAAATTTACCCAAAAACTAAAATGGCCATAACTACGCCAATTTTGATCCTAGAGCTATCATTTTTATACAGGGTGAAAATGTAACATCCCAGCTATATTTTTCATGCAGAAACCAAAAATTTATATTTTTTAAAATTTCGAGAAAAATGAGTTTGAAAATGTGTCCCAAATTTTAGAGAAGACAAATTCCTCAAATTTCAGCTTCAGAGAGTTGCCAACACTAAAAAATTCGTACCACCAGACTATTAACGGCAGGAACTTGAAATTGGAAACATAATAACCTCATATCAATGCACAAACGCAGTGCAAATTGCAACGGTCCAGCTCCAATAGTTTCTGAGTTACAGCCTGTCAAAGATTTTTTTTTTTTTGAAAAAGTGAAAAATTTACCCTAAAACTAAAATGGCCATAACTACGCCAATTTTGATCCTAGAGCTATCATTGTTATAATGGGCGAAAATTTAACATCTCAGCTATATTTTTCATACAGAAACCAAAAATTTATATTGTTTAAAATTTCGAGAAAAATGAGTTTGAAAATGTGTACACAATTTTAGAGCAGACAACCTCATCAAATTTCAGCTTCAGAGAGTTGCCAACACTAAAAAATACGTACTACCCAGACTATTAACGGCAGGAACTTGAAATTCAAATCATAAAAATTGCATATCAATGCACAAACGCAGTGCAAATTGCAACGGTCCAGCTTCAATAGTTTCTGAGTTACAGCCTGTCAAAGATTTGTTTTTTTTTTGAAAAAGTGAAAAATTTACCCAAAAACTAAAATGGCCAACTTCGCCAATTTTGATCCTAGAGCTATCATTTTTATACAGGGTGAAAATTTAACATCTCAGCTATATTTTTCATGCAGAAACCAAAAATTTATATTTTTTAAAATTTCGAGAAAAATGAGTTTGAAAATGTGTACCCAATTTTAGAGCAGACAAATTCATCAAATTTCAGCTTCAGAGAGTTGCCAACACTAAAAAATTCGTACCACCCAGACTATTAACGGCAGGAACTTGACATTTAAAACATAATAACTTTATATCACTGCACAAACGCAGTGCAAATTGCAACGGTCCAGCTCCAATAGTTTCTGAGTTACAGCCTACAGCTACATTTTTCATACAGAAACCAAAAATTTATATATTAACGACAGGAACTTGAAATTGGAAACATAATAACTTCATGTCAATGCACAAATGCAGTGCAAATTGCAACGGTCCAGCTCCAATAGTTTCTGAGTTACAGCCTGTCAAAGATTTTTTTTTTTTGTTGAAAAAGTGAAAAATTTACCCTAAAACTAAAATGGCCATAACTACGCCAATTTTGATCCTAGAGCTATCATTTTTATAATGGGTGAAAATTTAACATCTCAGCTATATTTTTATGCAGAAACCAAAAATTTATATTTTTCAAAATTTCGAGAAAAATGAGTTTGAAAATGTGTACCCAATTTTAGAGAAGACAAATTCCTCAAATTTCAGCTTCAGAAAGTTGCCAACACTAAAAAATTCGTACCACCTAGACTATTAATGGCAGGAACTTGAAATTGGAAACATTATAACTCCATATCAATGCACAAACGCAGTGCCAATTGCAACGGTCCAGCTCCAATAGTTTCTGAGTTACAGCCTGTCAAAGATTTTTTTTTTTTTTGAAAAAGTGAAAAATTTACCCTAAAACTAAAATGGCCATAAATACGCCAATTTGGATCCTAGAGCTATCATTTTCATAATGGATGAAAATTTAACATCGCAGCTATATTTTTCATACAGAAACTAAAAATTTATATTTTTCAAAATTTTGAGAAAAATGAGTTTGAAAATGTGTACCCAATTTTAGAGAAGACAAATTCCTCAAATTTCAGCTTCAGAGAGTTGCCAACACTCAAAAATTCGTACCACACAGACTATTAACGGCAGGAACTTGAAATTTAAAACATAATAACTTCATATCAATGCACAAATGCAAAGCAAATTGCAACGGTCCAGCTCCAATAGTTTCTGAGTTACAGCCTGTCAAAGATTTTTGTTTTGTTGAAAAAGTGAAAAATTTACCCAAAAACTAAAATGGCCATAACTTCCTCAATTTTGATCCTAGAGCTATCATTTTTATACAGGGTGAAAATGTAACATCCCAGCTATATTTTTCATGAAGAAACCAAAAATTTATATTTTTTAAAATTTCGAGAAAAATGAATTTGAAAATGTGTCCCAAATTTTAGAGAAGACAAATTCCTCAAATTTCAGCTTCAGAGAGTTGCCAACACTAAAAAATTCGTACCACCAGACTATTAACGGCAGGAACTTGAAATTGGAAACATAATAACCTCATATCAATGCACAAACGCAGTGCAAATTGCAACGGTCCAGCTCCAATAGTTTCTGAGTTACAGCCTGTCAAAGATTTTTTTTTTTTTGAAAAAGTGAAAAATTTACCCTAAAACTAAAATGGCCATAAACGCCAATTTTGATCCTAGAGCTATCATTGTTATAATGGGCGAAAATTTAACATCTCAGCTATATTTTTCATACAGAAACCAAAAATTTATATTGTTTAAAATTTCGAGAAAAATGAGTTTGAAAATGTGTACACAATTTTAGAGCAGACAACCTCATCAAATTTCAGCTTCAGAGAGTTGCCAACACTAAAAAATACGTACTACCCAGACTATTAACGGCAGGAACTTGAAATTCAAATCATAAAAATTGCATATCAATGCACAAACGCAGTGCAAATTGCAACGGTCCAGCTCCAATAGTTTCTGAGTTACAGCCTGTCAAAGATTTGGGTTTTTTTTGAAAAAGTGAAAAATTTACCCAAAAACTAAAATGGCCAACTTCGCCAATTTTGATCCTAGAGCTATCATTTTTATACAGGGTGAAAATTTAACATCTCAGCTATATTTTTCATGCAGAAACCAAAAATTTATATTCTTTAAAATTTCGAGAAAAATGAGTTTGAAAATGTGTACCCAATTTTAGAGCAGACAAATTCATCAAATTTCAGCTTCAGAGAGTTGCCAACACTAAAAAATTCGTACCACCCAGACTATTAACGGCAGGAACTTGACATTTAAAACATAATAACTTTATATCACTGCACAAATGCAGTGCAAATTGCAAGGGTCCAGCTCCAATAGTTTCTGAGTTACAGCCTGTCAAAATTTTTTTTTTTTTTGAAAAAGTGAAAAATTTACCCAAAAATTAAAATGGCCCTAACTACGCTAATTTTGATCCTAGAGCTATCATTTTTATACAGGGTGAAAATTTAACATCTCAGCTATATTTTTCATACAGAAACCAAAAATTTATATTGTTTAAAATTTCGAGAAAAATGAGTTTGAAAATGTGTACACAATTTTAGAGCAGACAACCTCATCAAATTTCAGCTTCAGAGAGTTGCCAACACTAAAAAATACGTACTACCCAGACTATTAACGGCAGGAACTTTTGAAAAAGTGAAAAATTTACCCTAAAACTAAAATGGCCATAAATACGCCAATTTGGATCCTAGAGCTATCATTTTCATAATGGATGAAAATTTAACATCGCAGCTATATTTTTCATACAGAAACTAAAAATTTATATTTTTCAAAATTTTGAGAAAAATGAGTTTGAAAATGTGTACCCAATTTTAGAGAAGACAAATTCCTCAAATTTCAGCTTCAGAGAGTTGCCAACACTCAAAAATTCGTACCACACAGACTATTAACGGCAGGAACTTGAAATTTAAAACATAATAACTTCATATCAATGCACAAATGCAAAGCAAATTGCAACGGTCCAGCTCCAATAGTTTCTGAGTTACAGCCTGTCAAAGATTTTTTTTTTGTTGAAAAAGTGAAAAATTTACCCAAAAACTAAAATGGCCATAACTTCCTCAATTTTGATCCTAGAGCTATCATTTTTATACAGGGTGAAAATGTAACATCCCAGCTATATTTTTCATGCAGAAACCAAAAATTTATATTTTTTAAAATTTCGAGAAAAATGAGTTTGAAAATGTGTCCCAAATTTTAGAGAAGACAAATTCCTCAAATTTCAGCTTCAGAGAGTTGCCAACACTAAAAAATTCGTACCACCAGACTATTAACGGCAGGAACTTGAAATTGGAAACATAATAACCTCATATCAATGCACAAACGCAGTGCAAATTGCAACGGTCCAGCTCCAATAGTTTCTGAGTTACAGCCTGTCAAAGATTTTTTTTTTTTTTGAAAAAGTGAAAAATTTACCCTAAAACTAAAATGGCCATAACTACGCCAATTTTGATCCTAGAGCTATCATTGTTATAATGGGCGAAAATTTAACATCTCAGCTATATTTTTCATACAGAAACCAAAAATTTATATTGTTTAAAATTTCGAGAAAAATGAGTTTGAAAATGTGTACACAATTTTAGAGCAGACAACCTCATCAAATTTCAGCTTCAGAGAGTTGCCAACACTAAAAAATACGTACTACCCAGACTATTAACGGCAGGAACTTGAAATTCAAATCATAAAAATTGCATATCAATGCACAAACGCAGTGCAAATTGCAACGGTCCAGCTCCAATAGTTTCTGAGTTACAGCCTGTCAAAGATTTGGTTTTTTTTTGAAAAAGTGAAAAATTTACCCAAAAACTAAAATGGCCAACTTCGCCAATTTTGATCCTAGAGCTATCATTTTTATACAGGGTGAAAATTTAACATCTCAGCTATATTTTTCATGCAGAAACCAAAAATTTATATTCTTTAAAATTTCGAGAAAAATGAGTTTGAAAATGTGTACCCAATTTTAGAGCAGACAAATTCATCAAATTTCAGCTTCAGAGAGTTGCCAACGCTAAAAAATTCGTACCACCCAGACTATTAACGGCAGGAACTTGACATTTAAAACATAATAACTTTATATCACTGCACAAACGCAGTGCAAATTGCAACGGTCCAGCTCCAATAGTTTCTGAGTTACAGCCTACAGCTACATTTTTTATACAGAAACCAAAAATTTATATATTAACGACAGGAACTTGAAATTGGAAACATAATAACTTCATGTCAATGCACAAATGCAGTGCAAATTGCAACGGTCCAGCTCCAATAGTTTCTGAGTTACAGCCTGTCAAAGATTTTTTTTTTTTGTTGAAAAAGTGAAAAATTTACCCTAAAACTAAAATGGCCATAACTACGCCAATTTTGATCCTAGAGCTATCATTTTTATAATGGGTGAAAATTTAACATCTCAGCTATATTTTTATGCAGAAACCAAAAATTTATATTTTTCAAAATTTCGAGAAAAATGAGTTTGAAAATGTGTACCCAATTTTAGAGAAGACAAATTCCTCAAATTTCAGCTTCAGAAAGTTGCCAACACTAAAAAATTCGTACCACCTAGACTATTAATGGCAGGAACTTGAAATTGGAAACATTATAACTCCATATCAATGCACAAACGCAGTGCCAATTGCAACGGTCCAGCTCCAATAGTTTCTGAGTTACAGCCTGTCAAAGATTTTTTTTTTTTTTTGAAAAAGTGAAAAATTTACCCTAAAACTAAAATGGCCATAAATACGCCAATTTGGATCCTAGAGCTATCATTTTCATAATGGATGAAAATTTAACATCGCAGCTATATTTTTCATACAGAAACTAAAAATTTATATTTTTCAAAATTTTGAGAAAAATGAGTTTGAAAATGTGTACCCAATTTTAGAGAAGACAAATTCCTCAAATTTCAGCTTCAGAGAGTTGCCAACACTCAAAAATTCGTACCACACAGACTATTAACGGCAGGAACTTGAAATTTAAAACATAATAACTTCATATCAATGCACAAATGCAAAGCAAATTGCAACGGTCCAGCTCCAATAGTTTCTGAGTTACAGCCTGTCAAAGATTTTTTTTTTGTTGAAAAAGTGAAAAATTTACCCAAAAACTAAAATGGCCATAACTTCCTCAATTTTGATCCTAGAGCTATCATTTTTATACAGGGTGAAAATGTAACATCCCAGCTATATTTTTCATGCAGAAACCAAAAATTTATATTTTTTAAAATTTCGAGAAAAATGAGTTTGAAAATGTGTCCCAAATTTTAGAGAAGACAAATTCCTCAAATTTCAGCTTCAGAGAGTTGCCAACACTAAAAAATTCGTACCACCAGACTATTAACGGCAGGAACTTGAAATTGGAAACATAATAACCTCATATCAATGCACAAACGCAGTGCAAATTGCAACGGTCCAGCTCCAATAGTTTCTGAGTTACAGCCTGTCAAAGATTTTTTTTTTTTTTGAAAAAGTGAAAAATTTACCCTAAAACTAAAATGGCCATAACTACGCCAATTTTGATCCTAGAGCTATCATTGTTATAATGGGCGAAAATTTAACATCTCAGCTATATTTTTCATACAGAAACCAAAAATTTATATTGTTTAAAATTTCGAGAAAAATGAGTTTGAAAATGTGTACACAATTTTAGAGCAGACAACCTCATCAAATTTCAGCTTCAGAGAGTTGCCAACACTAAAAAATACGTACTAACCAGACTATTAACGGCAGGAACTTGAAATTCAAATCATAAAAATTGCATATCAATGCACAAACGCAGTGCAAATTGCAACGGTCCAGCTTCAATAGTTTCTGAGTTACAGCCTGTCAAAGATTTGTTTTTTTTTTTAAAAAGTGAAAAATTTACCCAAAAACTAAAATGGCCAACTTCGCCAATTTTGATCCTAGAGCTATCATTTTTATACAGGGTGAAAATTTAACATCTCAGCTATATTTTTCATGCAGAAACCAAAAATTTATATTTTTTAAAATTTCGAGAAAAATGAGTTTGAAAATGTGTACCCAATTTTAGAGCAGACAAATTCATCAAATTTCAGCTTCAGAGAGTTGCCAACACTAAAAAATTCGTACCACCCAGACTATTAACGGCAGGAACTTGACATTTAAAACATAATAACTTTATATCACTGCACAAACGCAGTGCAAATTGCAACGGTCCAGCTCCAATAGTTTCTGAGTTACAGCCTGTCAAAGATTTTTTTTTTTTTTTGAAAAAGTGAAAAATTTACCCTAAAACTAAAATGGCCATAACTACGCCAATTTTGATCCTAGAGCTATCATTGTTATAATGGGCTAAAATTTAACATCTCAGCTATATTTTTCATACAGAAACCAAAAATTTATATTGTTTAAAATTTCGAGAAAAATGAGTTTAAAAATGTGTACACAATTTTAGAGCAGACAACCTCATCAAATTTCAGCTTCAGAGAGTTGCCAACACTAAAAAATACGTACCACCGAGACTATTAACGGCAGGAACTTGAAATTCAAATCATAAAAATTGCATATCAATGCACAAACGCAGTGCAAATTGCAACGGTCCAGCTCCAATAGTTTCTGAGTTACAGCCTGTCAAAGATTTGTTTTTTTTTTGAAAAAGTGAAAAATTTACCCAAAAACTAAAATGGCCAACTACGCCAATTTTGATCCTAGAGCTACCATTTTTATAATGGGTGAAAATTTAACATCTCAGCTATATTTTTCATGCAGAAACCAAAAATTTATATTTTTCAAAATTTCGAGAAAAATGAGTTTGAAAATGTGTACCCAATTTTAGAGCAGACAACCTCATCAAATTTCAGCTTCAGAGAGTTGCCAACACTAAAAAATACGTACCACCCAGACTATTAACGGCAGGAAATTGAAATTTAAATCATAAAAATTTCATATCAATGCACAAACGCAGTGCAAATTGCAACGGTCCAGCTCCAATAGTTTCTGAGTTACAACCTGTCAAAGATTTGTTTTTTTTTTGAAAAAGTGAAAAATTTACCCTAAAACTAAAATGGCCATAACTACGCCAATTGTGATCCTAGAGCTACCATTTTTATAATGCGTGCAAATTTAACATCTCAGCTACATTTTTCATAAAGAAACCAAAAATTTATATTTTTTAAAATTTCGAGAAAAATGAGTTTGAAAATGTGTACCAATTTTAGAGAAGACAAATTCCTCAAATTTCAGCTTCAGAAAGTTGCCAACACTAAAAAATTCGTACCACCAAGACTATTAACGGTTGAAACTTGAAATTTAAATCAGATTAACTTCATATCAATGCACAAACGCAGCGGAAATTGCAACGATCCAGCTTCAATAGTTTCTGAGTTACAGCCTGTCAAAGATTTTTTTTTTTTTTGAAAAAGTGAAAAATTTACCCTAAAACTAAAATGACCATAACTACGCCAATTTTGATCCTAGAGCTACCATTTTTATAATGGGTGAAAATTTAACATCTCAGCTATATTTTTATGATGAAACCAAAAATTTATATTTTTCAAAATTTCGAGAAAAATGAGTTTGAAAATGTGTACCCAATTTTAGAGAAGACAAATTCTTCAAATTTCAGCTTCAGAAAGTTGCCAACACTAAAAAATTCGTACCACCTAGACTATTAATGGCAGGAACTTGAAATTGGAAACATTATAACTCCATATCAATGCACAAACGCAGTCCCAATTGCAACGGTCCAGCTCCAATAGTTTTTGAGTTACAGCCTGTCAAAGATTTTTTTTTGTTTTGAAAAAGTGAAAAATTTACCCTAAAACTAAAATGGCCATAAATACGCCAATTTGGATCCTAGAGCTATCATTTTCATAATGGATGAAAATTTAACATCGCAGCTATATTTTTCATACAGAAACTAAAAATTTATATTTTTCAAAATTTTGAGAAAAATGAGTTTGAAAATGTGTACCCAATTTTAGAGAAGACAAATTCCTCAAATTTCAGCTTCAGAGAGTTGCCAACACTCAAAAATTCGTACCACACAGACTATTAACGGCAGGAACTTGAAATTTAAAACATAATAACTTCATATCAATGCACAAATGCAAAGCAAATTGCAACGGTCCAGCTCCAATAGTTTCTGAGTTACAGCCTGTCAAAGATTTTTTTTTTTTGTTGAAAAAGTGAAAAATTTACCCAAAAACTAAAATGGCCATAACTACGCCAATTTTGATCCTAGAGCTATCATTTTTATAATGGGTGAAAATTTAACATCTCAGCTATATTTTTATGCAGAAACCAAAAATTTATATTTTTCAAAATTTCGAGAAAAATGAGTTTGAAAATGTGTACCCAATTTTAGAGAAGACAAATTCCTCAAATTTCAGCTTCAGAAAGTTGCCAACACTAAAAAATTCGTACCACCTAGACTATTAATGGCAGGAACTTGAAATTGGAAACATTATAACTCCATATCAATGCACAAACGCAGTGCCAATTGCAACGGTCCAGCTCCAATAGTTTCTGAGTTACAGCCTGTCAAAGATTTTTTTTTTTTTTGAAAAAGTGAAAAATTTACCCTAAAACTAAAATGGCCATAAATACGCCAATTTGGATCCTAGAGCTATCATTTTCATAATGGATGAAAATTTAACATCGCAGCTATATTTTTCATACAGAAACTAAAAATTTATATTTTTCAAAATTTTGAGAAAAATGAGTTTGAAAATGTGTACCCAATTTTAGAGAAGACAAATTCCTCAAATTTCAGCTTCAGAGAGTTGCCAACACTCAAAAATTCGTACCACACAGACTATTAACGGCAGGAACTTGAAATTTAAAACATAATAACTTCATATCAATGCACAAATGCAAAGCAAATTGCAACGGTCCAGCTCCAATAGTTTCTGAGTTACAGCCTGTCAAAGATTTTTTTTTTGTTGAAAAAGTGAAAAATTTACCCAAAAACTAAAATGGCCATAACTTCCTCAATTTTGATCCTAGAGCTATCATTTTTATACAGGGTGAAAATGTAACATCCCAGCTATATTTTTCATGCAGAAACCAAAAATTTATATTTTTTAAAATTTCGAGAAAAATGAATTTGAAAATGTGTCCCAAATTTTAGAGAAGACAAATTCCTCAAATTTCAGCTTCAGAGAGTTGCCAACACTAAAAAATTCGTACCACCAGACTATTAACGGCAGGAACTTGAAATTGGAAACATAATAACCTCATATCAATGCACAAACGCAGTGCAAATTGCAACGGTCCAGCTCCAATAGTTTCTGAGTTACAGCCTGTCAAAGATTTTTTCTTTTTTTTGAAAAAGTGAAAAATTTACCCTAAAACTAAAATGGCCATAAACGCCAATTTTGATCCTAGAGCTATCATTGTTATAATGGGCGAAAATTTAACATCTCAGCTATATTTTTCATACAGAAACCAAAAATTTATATTGTTTAAAATTTCGAGAAAAATGAGTTTGAAAATGTGTACACAATTTTAGAGCAGACAACCTCATCAAATTTCAGCTTCAGAGAGTTGCCAACACTAAAAAATACGTACTACCCAGACTATTAACGGCAGGAACTTGAAATTCAAATCATAAAAATTGCATATCAATGCACAAACGCAGTGCAAATTGCAACGGTCCAGCTCCAATAGTTTCTGAGTTACAGCCTGTCAAAGATTTGGGTTTTTTTTGAAAAAGTGAAAAATTTACCCAAAAACTAAAATGGCCAACTTCGCCAATTTTGATCCTAGAGCTATCATTTTTATACAGGGTGAAAATTTAACATCTCAGCTATATTTTTCATGCAGAAACCAAAAATTTATATTCTTTAAAATTTCGAGAAAAATGAGTTTGAAAATGTGTACCCAATTTTAGAGCAGACAAATTCATCAAATTTCAGCTTCAGAGAGTTGCCAACACTAAAAAATTCGTACCACCCAGACTATTAACGGCAGGAACTTGACATTTAAAACATAATAACTTTATATCACTGCACAAACGCAGTGCAAATTGCAACGGTCCAGCTCCAATAGTTTCTGAGTTACAGCCTACAACTACATTTTTTATACAGAAACCAAAAATTTATATATTAACGACAGGAACTTGAAATTGGAAACATAATAACTTCATGTCAATGCACAAATGCAGTGCAAATTGCAACGGTCCAGCTCCAATAGTTTCTGAGTTACAGCCTGTCAAAGATTTTTTTTTTTTGTTGAAAAAGTGAAAAATTTACCCTAAAACTAAAATGGCCATAACTACGCCAATTTTGATCCTAGAGCTATCATTTTTATAATGGGTGAAAATTTAACATCTCAGCTATATTTTTATGCAGAAACCAAAAATTTATATTTTTCAAAATTTCGAGAAAAATGAGTTTGAAAATGTGTACCCAATTTTAGAGAAGACAAATTCCTCAAATTTCAGCTTCAGAAAGTTGCCAACACTAAAAAATTCGTACCACCTAGACTATTAATGGCAGGAACTTGAAATTGGAAACATTATAACTCCATATCAATGCACAAACGCAGTGCCAATTGCAACGGTCCAGCTCCAATAGTTTCTGAGTTACAGCCTGTCAAAGATTTTTTTTTTTTTTGAAAAAGTGAAAAATTTACCCTAAAACTAAAATGGCCATAAATACGCCAATTTGGATCCTAGAGCTATCATTTTCATAATGGATGAAAATTTAACATCGCAGCTATATTTTTCATACAGAAACTAAAAATTTATATTTTTCAAAATTTTGAGAAAAATGAGTTTGAAAATGTGTACCCAATTTTAGAGAAGACAAATTCCTCAAATTTCAGCTTCAGAGAGTTGCCAACACTCAAAAATTCGTACCACACAGACTATTAACGGCAGGAACTTGAAATTTAAAACATAATAACTTCATATCAATGCACAAATGCAAAGCAAATTGCAACGGTCCAGCTCCAATAGTTTCTGAGTTACAGCCTGTCAAAGATTTTTTTTTTGTTGAAAAAGTGAAAAATTTACCCAAAAACTAAAATCGCCATAACTACGCCAATTTTGATCCTAGAGCTATCATTTTTATACAGGGTGAAAATGTAACATCCCAGCTATATTTTTCATGCAGAAACCAAAAATTTATATTTTTTAAAATTTCGAGAAAAATGAGTTTGAAAATGTGTCCCAAATTTTAGAGAAGACAAATTCCTCAAATTTCAGCTTCAGAGAGTTGCCAACACTAAAAAATTCGTACCACCAGACTATTAACGACAGGAACTTGAAATTGGAAACATAATAACCTCATATCAATGCACAAACGCAGTGCAAATTGCAACGGTCCAGCTCCAATAGTTTCTGAGTTACAGCCTGTCAAAGATTTTTTTTTTTTTTGAAAAAGTGAAATATTTACCCTAAAACTAAAATGGCCATAACTACGCCAATTTTGATCCTAGAGCTATCATTGTTATAATGGGCGAAAATTTAACATCTCAGCTATATTTTTCATACAGAAACCAAAAATTTATATTGTTTAAAATTTCGAGAAAAATGAGTTTGAAAATGTGTACACAATTTTAGAGCAGACAACCTCATCAAATTTCAGCTTCAGAGAGTTGCCAACACTAAAAAATACGTACTACCCAGACTATTAACGGCAGGAACTTGAAATTCAAATCATAAAAATTGCATATCAATGCACAAACGCAGTGCAAATTGCAACGGTCCAGCTTCAATAGTTTCTGAGTTACAGCCTGTCAAAGATTTGTTTTTTTTTTGAAAAAGTGAAAAATTTACCCAAAAACTAAAATGGCCAACTTCGCCAATTTTGATCCTAGAGCTATCATTTTTATACAGGGTGAAAATTTAACATCTCAGCTATATTTTTCATGCAGAAACCAAAAATTTATATTTTTTAAAATTTCGAGAAAAATGAGTTTGAAAATGTGTACCCAATTTTAGAGCAGACAAATTCATCAAATTTCAGCTTCAGAGAGTTGCCAACACTAAAAAATTCGTACCACCCAGACTATTAACGGCAGGAACTTGACATTTAAAACATAATAACTTTATATCACTGCACAAACGCAGTGCAAATTGCAACGGTCCAGCTCCAATAGTTTCTGAGTTACAGCCTACAGCTACATTTTTCATACAGAAACCAAAAATTTATATATTAACGACAGGAACTTGAAATTGGAAACATAATAACTTCATGTCAATGCACAAATGCAGTGCAAATTGCAACGGTCCAGCTCCAATAGTTTCTGAGTTACAGCCTGTCAAAGATTTTTTTTTTTTGTTGAAAAAGTGAAAAATTTACCCTAAAACTAAAATGGCCATAACTACGCCAATTTTGATCCTAGAGCTATCATTTTTATAATGGGTGAAAATTTAACATCTCAGCTATATTTTTATGCAGAAACCAAAAATTTATATTTTTCAAAATTTCGAGAAAAATGAGTTTGAAAATGTGTACCCAATTTTAGAGAAGACAAATTCCTCAAATTTCAGCTTCAGAAAGTTGCCAACACTAAAAAATTCGTACCACCTAGACTATTAATGGCAGGAACTTGAAATTGGAAACATTATAACTCCATATCAATGCACAAACGCAGTGCCAATTGCAACGGTCCAGCTCCAATAGTTTCTGAGTTACAGCCTGTCAAAGATTTTTTTTTTTTTTTTGAAAAAGTGAAAAATTTACCCTAAAACTAAAATGGCCATAAATACGCCAATTTTGATCCTAGAGCTATCATTTTTATACAGGGTGAAAATGTAACATCCCAGCTATATTTTTCATACAGAAACTAAAAATTTATATTTTTCAAAATTTTGAGAAAAATGAGTTTGAAAATGTGTACCCAATTTTAGAGAAGACAAATTCCTCAAATTTCAGCTTCAGAGAGTTGCCAACACTAAAAAATTCGTACCACCAGACTATTAACGGCAGGAACTTGAAATTTAAAACATAATAACTTCATATCAATGCACAAACGCAGTGCAAATTGCAACGGTCCAGCTCTAATAGTTTCTGAGTTACAGCCTGTCAAAGATTTGTTTTTTTTATTGAAAAAGTGAAAGTTTACCCTAAAACTAAAATGGCCATAACTACGCCAATTGTGATCCTAGAGCTATCATTTTTATACAGGGTGAAAATGTAACATCCCAGCTATATTTTTCATACAGAAACCAAAAATTTATATTTTTTAAAATTTCGAGAAAAATGAGTTTGAAAATGTGTCCCCAATTTTAGAGAAGACAAATTCCTCAAATTTCAGCTTCAGAGAGTTGCCAACACTAAAAAATTCGTACCACCAGACTATTAACGGCAGGAACTTGAAATTGGAAACATAATAACCTCATATCAATGCACAAACGCAGTGCAAATTGCAACGGTCCAGCTCCAATAGTTTCTGAGTTACAGCCTGTCAAAGATTTTTTTTTTTTTTGAAAAAGTGAAAAATTTACCCTAAAACTAAAATGGCCATAACTACGCCAATTTTGATCCTAGAGCTATCATTGTTATAATGGGCTAAAATTTAACATCTCAGCTATATTTTTCATACAGAAACCAAAAATTTATATTGTTTAAATTTTCGAGAAAAATGAGTTTAAAAATGTGTACACAATTTTAGAGCAGACAACCTCATCAAATTTCAGCTTCAGAGAGTTGCCAACACTAAAAAATACGTACCACCGAGACTATTAACGGCAGGAACTTGAAAATCAAATCATAAAAATTGCATATCAATGCACAAACGCAGTGCAAATTGCAACGGTCCAGCTCCAATAGTTTCTGAGTTACAGCCTGTCAAAGATTTGTTTTTTTTTTGAAAAAGTGAAAAATTTACCCAAAAACTAAAATGGCCAACTACGCCAATTTTGATCCTAGAGCTACCATTTTTATAATGGGTGAAAATTTAACATCTCAGCTATATTTTTCATGCAGAAACCAAAAATTTATATTTTTCAAAATTTCGAGAAAAATGAGTTTGAAAATGTGTACCCAATTTTAGAGCAGACAACCTCATCAAATTTCAGCTTCAGAGAGTTGCCAACACTAAAAAATACGTACCACCCAGACTATTAACGGCAGGAAATTGAAATTTAAATCATAAAAATTTCATATCAATGCACAAACGCAGTGCAAATTGCAACGGTCCAGCTCCAATAGTTTCTGAGTTACAACCTGTCAAAGATTTGTTTTTTTTTTGAAAAAGTGAAAAATTTACCCTAAAACTAAAATGGCCATAACTACGCCAATTGTGATCCTAGAGCTACCATTTTTATAATGCGTGAAAATTTAACATCTCAGCTACATTTTTCATAAAGAAACCAAAAATTTATATTTTTTAAAATTTCGAGAAAAATGAGTTTGAAAATGTGTACCAATTTTAGAGAAGACAAATTCCTCAAATTTCAGCTTCAGAAAGTTGCCAACACTAAAAAATTCGTACCACCAAGACTATTAACGGTTGAAACTTGAAATTTAAATCAGATTAACTTCATATCAATGCACAAACGCAGCGGAAATTGCAACGATCCAGCTTCAATAGTTTCTGAGTTACAGCCTGTCAAAGATTTTTTTTTTTTTTGAAAAAGTGAAAAATTTACCCTAAAACTAAAATGGCCATAACTACGCCAATTTTGATCCTAGAGCTACCATTTTTATAATGGGTGAAAATTTAACATCTCAGCTATATTTTTATGATGAAACCAAAAATTTATATTTTTCAAAATTTCGAGAAAAATGAGTTTGAAAATGTGTACCCAATTTTAGAGAAGACAAATTCTTCAAATTTCAGCTTCAGAAAGTTGCCAACACTAAAAAATTCGTACCACCTAGACTATTAATGGCAGGAACTTGAAATTGGAAACATTATAACTCCATATCAATGCACAAACGCAGTCCCAATTGCAACGGTCCAGCTCCAATAGTTTTTGAGTTACAGCCTGTCAAAGATTTTTTTTTGTTTTGAAAAAGTGAAAAATTTACCCTAAAACTAAAATGGCCATAAATACGCCAATTTGGATCCTAGAGCTATCATTTTCATAATGGATGAAAATTTAACATCGCAGCTATATTTTTCATACAGAAACTAAAAATTTATATTTTTCAAAATTTTGAGAAAAATGAGTTTGAAAATGTGTACCCAATTTTAGAGAAGACAAATTCCTCAAATTTCAGCTTCAGAGAGTTGCCAACACTCAAAAATTCGTACCACACAGACTATTAACGGCAGGAACTTGAAATTTAAAACATAATAACTTCATATCAATGCACAAATGCAAAGCAAATTGCAACGGTCCAGCTCCAATAGTTTCTGAGTTACAGCCTGTCAAAGATTTTTTTTTTTTTTTGAAAAAGTGAAAAATTTACCCAAAAACTAAAATGGCCATAACTACGCCAATTTTGATCCTAGAGCTATCATTTTTATACAGGGTGAAAATGTAACATCCCAGCTATATTTTTCATACAGAAACCAAAAATTTATATTTTTCAAAATTTCGAGTAAAATGAGTTTGAAAATGTGTACCCAATTTTAGAGAAGACAAATTCCTCAAATTTCAGCTTCAGAAAGTTGCCAACACTAAAAAATTCGTACCACCTAGACTATTAACGGCAGGAAGTTGAAATTGGAAACATTATAACTCCATATCAATGCACAAACGCAGTCCCAATTGCAACGGTCCAGCTCCAATAGTTTTTGAGTTACAGCCTGTCAAAGATTTTTTTTTGTTTTGAAAAAGTGAAAAATTTACCCTAAAACTAAAATGGCCATAAATACGCCAATTTGGATCCTAGAGCTATCATTTTCATAATGGATGAAAATTTAACATCGCAGCTATATTTTTCATACAGAAACTAAAAATTTATATTTTTCAAAATTTTGAGAAAAATGAGTTTGAAAATGTGTACCCAATTTTAGAGAAGACAAATTCCTCAAATTTCAGCTTCAGAGAGTTGCCAACACTCAAAAATTCGTACCACACAGACTATTAACGGCAGGAACTTGAAATTTAAAACATAATAACTTCATATCAATGCACAAATGCAAAGCAAATTGCAACGGTCCAGCTCCAATAGTTTCTGAGTTACAGCCTGTCAAAGATTTTTTTTTTTTTTTGAAAAAGTGAAAAATTTACCCAAAAACTAAAATGGCCATAACTACGCCAATTTTGATCCTAGAGCTATCATTTTTATACAGGGTGAAAATGTAACATCCCAGCTATATTTTTCATACAGAAACCAAAAATTTATATTTTTCAAAATTTCGAGTAAAATGAGTTTGAAAATGTGTACCCAATTTTAGAGAAGACAAATTCCTCAAATTTCAGCTTCAGAAAGTTGCCAACACTAAAAAATTCGTACCACCTAGACTATTAACGGCAGGAAGTTGAAATTGGAAACATAATAACTTCATATCAATGCACAAACGCCGTGCAAATTGCAACGGTCCAGCTCTAATAGTTTCTGAGTTACAGCCTGTCAAAGATTTGTTTTTTTTATTGAAAAAGTGAAAGTTTACCCTAAAACTAAAATGGCCATAACTACGCCAATTTTGATCCTAGAGCTATCATTTTTATACAGGGTGAAAATGTAACATCCCAGCTATATTTTTCATACAGAAACCAAAAATTTATATTTTTTAAAATTTCGAGAAAAATGAGTTTGAAAATGTGTCCCCAATTTTAGAGAAGACAAATTCCTCAAATTTCAGCTTCAGAGAGTTGCCAACACTAAAAAATTCGTACCACCAGACTATTAACGGCAGGAACTTGAAATTGGAAACATAATAACCTCATATCAATGCACAAACGCAGTGCAAATTGCAACGGTCCAGCTCCAATAGTTTCTGAGTTACAGCCTGTCAAAGATTTGTTTTTTTTTTGAAAAAGTGAAAAATTTACCCTAAAACTAAAATGGCCATAACTACGCCAATTTTGATCCTAGAGCTATCATTGTTATAATGGGCTAAAATTTAACATCTCAGCTATATTTTTCATACAGAAACCAAAAATTTATATTGTTTAAAATTTCGAGAAAAATGAGTTTAAAAATGTGTACACAATTTTAGAGCAGACAACCTCATCAAATTTCAGCTTCAGAGAGTTGCCAACACTAAAAAATACGTACCACCGAGACTATTAACGGCAGGAACTTGAAATTCAAATCATAAAAATTGCATATCAATGCACAAACGCAGTGCAAATTGCAACGGTCCAGCTCCAATAGTTTCTGAGTTACAGCCTGTCAAAGATTTTTTTTTTTTTTGAAAAAGTGAAAAATTTACCCAAAAACTAAAATGGCCAACTACGCCAATTTTGATCCTAGAGCTACCATTTTTATAATGGGTGAAAATTTAACATCTCAGCTATATTTTTCATGCAGAAACCAAAAATTTATATTTTTCAAAATTTCGAGAAAAATGAGTTTGAAAATGTGTACCCAATTTTAGAGCAGACAACCTCATCAAATTTCAGCTTCAGAGAGTTGCCAACACTAAAAAATACGTACCACCCAGACTATTAACGGCAGGAAATTGAAATTTAAATCATAAAAATTTCATATCAATGCACAAACGCAGTGCAAATTGCAACGGTCCAGCTCCAATAGTTTCTGAGTTACAGCCTGTCAAAGATTTTTTTTTTTTTTGAAAAAGTGAAAAATTTACCCAAAAACTAAAATGGCCAACTACGCCAATTTTGATCCTAGAGCTACCATTTTTATAATGGGTGAAAATTTAACATCTCAGCTATATATTTCATGCAGAAACCAAAAATTTATATTTTTCAAAATTTCGAGAAAAATGAGTTTGAAAATGTGTACCCAATTTTAGAGCAGACAACCTCATCAAATTTCAGCTTCAGAGAGTTGCCAACACTAAAAAATACGTACCACCCAGACTATTAACGGCAGGAAATTGAAATTTAAATCATAAAAATTTCATATCAATGCACAAACGCAGTGCAAATTGCAACGGTCCAGCTCCAATAGTTTCTGAGTTACAACCTGTCAAAGATTTGTTTTTTTTTTGAAAAAGTGAAAAATTTACCCTAAAACTAAAATGGCCATAACTACGCCAATTGTGATCCTAGAGCTACCATTTTTATAATGCGTGAAAATTTAACATCTCAGCTACATTTTTCATAAAGAAACCAAAAATTTATATTTTTTAAAATTTCGAGAAAAATGAGTTTGAAAATGTGTACCAATTTTAGAGAAGACAAATTCCTCAAATTTCAGCTTCAGAAAGTTGCCAACACTAAAAAATTCGTACCACCAAGACTATTAACGGTTGAAACTTGAAATTTAAATCAGATTAACTTCATATCAATGCACAAAAGCAGCGGAAATTGCAACGATCCAGCTTCAATAGTTTCTGAGTTACAGCCTGTCAAAGATTTTTTTTTTTTTTGAAAAAGTGAAAAATTTACCCTAAAACTAAAATGGCCATAACTACGCCAATTTTGATCCTAGAGCTACCATTTTTATAATGGGTGAAAATTTAACATCTCAGCTATATTTTTATGATGAAACCAAAAATTTATATTTTTCAAAATTTCGAGAAAAATGAGTTTGAAAATGTGTACCCAATTTTAGAGAAGACAAATTCTTCAAATTTCAGCTTCAGAAAGTTGCCAACACTAAAAAATTCGTACCACCTAGACTATTAATGGCAGGAACTTGAAATTGGAAACATTATAACTCCATATCAATGCACAAACGCAGTCCCAATTGCAACGGTCCAGCTCCAATAGTTTTTGAGTTACAGCCTGTCAAAGATTTTTTTTTGTTTTGAAAAAGTGAAAAATTTACCCTAAAACTAAAATGGCCATAAATACGCCAATTTTGATCCTAGAGCTATCATTTTCATAATGGATGAAAATTTAACATCGCAGCTATATTTTTCATACAGAAACTAAAAATTTATATTTTTCAAAATTTTGAGAAAAATGAGTTTGAAAATGTGTACCCAATTTTAGAGAAGACAAATTCCTCAAATTTCAGCTTCAGAGAGTTGCCAACACTCAAAAATTCGTACCACACAGACTATTAACGGCAGGAACTTGAAATTTAAAACATAATAACTTCATATCAATGCACAAATGCAAAGCAAATTGCAACGGTCCAGCTCCAATAGTTTCTGAGTTACAGCCTGTCAAAGATTTTTTTTTTGTTGAAAAAGTGAAAAATTTACCCAAAAACTAAAATGGCCATAACTACGCCAATTTTGATCCTAGAGCTATCATTTTTATACAGGGTGAAAATGTAACATCCCAGCTATATTTTTCATACAGAAACCAAAAATTTATATTTTTCAAAATTTCGAGTAAAATGAGTTTGAAAATGTGTACCCAATTTTAGAGAAGACAAATTCCTCAAATTTCAGCTTCAGAAAGTTGCCAACACTAAAAAATTCGTACCACCTAGACTATTAACGGCAGGAAGTTGAAATTGGAAACATAATAACTTCATATCAATGCACAAACGCCGTGCAAATTGCAACGGTCCAGCTCTAATAGTTTCTGAGTTACAGCCTGTCAAAGATTTGTTTTTTTTATTGAAAAAGTGAAAGTTTACCCTAAAACTAAAATGGCCATAACTACGCCAATTTTGATCCTAGAGCTATCATTTTTATACAGGGTGAAAATGTAACATCCCAGCTATATTTTTCATACAGAAACCAAAAATTTATATTTTTTAAAATTTCGAGAAAAATGAGTTTGAAAATGTGTCCCCAATTTTAGAGAAGACAAATTCCTCAAATTTCAGCTTCAGAGAGTTGCCAACACTAAAAAATTCGTACCACCAGACTATTAACGGCAGGAACTTGAAATTGGAAACATAATAACCTCATATCAATGCACAAACGCAGTGCAAATTGCAACGGTCCAGCTCCAATAGTTTCTGAGTTACAGCCTGTCAAAGATTTTTTTTTTTTTTGAAAAAGTGAAAAATTTACCCTAAAACTAAAATGGCCATAACTACGCCAATTTTGATCCTAGAGCTATCATTGTTATAATGGGCTAAAATTTAACATCTCAGCTATATTTTTCATACAGAAACCAAAAATTTATATTGTTTAAAATTTCGAGAAAAATGAGTTTAAAAATGTGTACACAATTTTAGAGCAGACAACCTCATCAAATTTCAGCTTCAGAGAGTTGCCAACACTAAAAAATACGTACCACCGAGACTATTAACGGCAGGAACTTGAAATTCAAATCATAAAAATTGCATATCAATGCACAAACGCAGTGCAAATTGCAACGGTCCAGCTCCAATAGTTTCTGAGTTACAGCCTGTCAAAGATTTGGTTTTTTTTTGAAAAAGTGAAAAATTTACCCAAAAACTAAAATGGCCAACTACGCCAATTTTGATCCTAGAGCTACCATTTTTATAATGGGTGAAAATTTAACATCTCAGCTATATTTTTCATGCAGAAACCAAAAATTTATATTTTTCAAAATTTCGAGAAAAATGAGTTTGAAAATGTGTACCCAATTTTAGAGCAGACAACCTCATCAAATTTCAGCTTCAGAGAGTTGCCAACACTAAAAAATACGTACCACCCAGACTATTAACGGCAGGAAATTGAAATTTAAATCATAAAAATTTCATATCAATGCACAAACGCAGTGCAAATTGCAACGGTCCAGCTCCAATAGTTTCTGAGTTACAACCTGTCAAAGATTTGTTTTTTTTTTGAAAAAGTGAAAAATTTACCCTAAAACTAAAATGGCCATAACTACGCCAATTTTGATCCTAGAGCTACCATTTTTATAATGGGTGAAAATTTAACATCTCAGCTATATTTTTATGATGAAACCAAAAATTTATATTTTTCAAAATTTCGAGAAAAATGAGTTTGAAAATGTGTACCCAATTTTAGAGAAGACAAATTCTTCAAATTTCAGCTTCAGAAAGTTGCCAACACTAAAAAATTCGTACCACCTAGACTATTAATGGCAGGAACTTGAAATTGGAAACATTATAACTCCATATCAATGCACAAACGCAGTCCCAATTGCAACGGTCCAGCTCTAATAGTTTCTGAGTTACAGCCTGTCAAAGATTTGTTTTTTTTATTGAAAAAGTGAAAGTTTACCCTAAAACTAAAATGGCCATAACTACGCCAATTGTGATCCTAGAGCTATCATTTTTATACAGGGTGAAAATGTAACATCCCAGCTATATTTTTCATACAGAAACCAAAAATTTATATTTTTTAAAATTTCGAGAAAAATGAGTTTGAAAATGTGTCCCCAATTTTAGAGAAGACAAATTCCTCAAATTTCAGCTTCAGAGAGTTGCCAACACTAAAAAATTCGTACCACCAGACTATTAACGGCAGGAACTTGAAATTGGAAACATAATAACCTCATATCAATGCACAAACGCAGTGCAAATTGCAACGGTCCAGCTCCAATAGTTTCTGAGTTACAGCCTGTCAAAGATTTGTTTTTTTTTTGAAAAAGTGAAAAATTTACCCTAAAACTAAAATGGCCATAACTACGCCAATTTTGATCCTAGAGCTATCATTGTTATAATGGGCTAAAATTTAACATCTCAGCTATATTTTTCATACAGAAACCAAAAATTTATATTGTTTAAAATTTCGAGAAAAATGAGTTTAAAAATGTGTACACAATTTTAGAGCAGACAACCTCATCAAATTTCAGCTTCAGAGAGTTGCCAACACTAAAAAATACGTACCACCGAGACTATTAACGGCAGGAACTTGAAATTCAAATCATAAAAATTGCATATCAATGCACAAACGCAGTGCAAATTGCAACGGTCCAGCTCCAATAGTTTCTGAGTTACAGCCTGTCAAAGATTTGGTTTTTTTTTGAAAAAGTGAAAAATTTACCCAAAAACTAAAATGGCCAACTACGCCAATTTTGATCCTAGAGCTACCATTTTTATAATGGGTGAAAATTTAACATCTCAGCTATATTTTTCATGCAGAAACCAAAAATTTATATTTTTCAAAATTTCGAGAAAAATGAGTTTGAAAATGTGTACCCAATTTTAGAGCAGACAACCTCATCAAATTTCAGCTTCAGAGAGTTGCCAACACTAAAAAATACGTACCACCCAGACTATTAACGGCAGGAAATTGAAATTTAAATCATAAAAATTTCATATCAATGCACAAACGCAGTGCAAATTGCAACGGTCCAGCTCCAATAGTTTCTGAGTTACAACCTGTCAAAGATTTGTTTTTTTTTTGAAAAAGTGAAAAATTTACCCTAAAACTAAAATGGCCATAACTACGCCAATTGTGATCCTAGAGCTACCATTTTTATAATGCGTGAAAATTTAACATCTCAGCTACATTTTTCATAAAGAAACCAAAAATTTATATTTTTTAAAATTTCGAGAAAAATGAGTTTGAAAATGTGTACCAATTTTAGAGAAGACAAATTCCTCAAATTTCAGCTTCAGAAAGTTGCCAACACTAAAAAATTCGTACCACCAAGACTATTCACGGTTGAAACTTGAAATTTAAATCAGATTAACTTCATATCAATGCACAAACGCAGCGGAAATTGCAACGATCCAGCTTCAATAGTTTCTGAGTTACAGCCTGTCAAAGATTTTTTTTTTTTTTGAAAAAGTGAAAAATTTACCCTAAAACTAAAATGGCCATAACTACGCCAATTTTGATCCTAGAGCTACCATTTTTATAATGGGTGAAAATTTAACATCTCAGCTATATTTTTATGATGAAACCAAAAATTTATATTTTTCAAAATTTCGAGAAAAATGAGTTTGAAAATGTGTACCCAATTTTAGAGAAGACAAATTCCTCAAATTTCAGCTTCAGAAAGTTGCCAACACTAAAAAATTCGTACCACCTAGACTATTAATGGCAGGAATTTGAAATTGGAAACATTATAACTCCATATCAATGCACAAACGCAGTCCCAATTGCAACGGTCCAGCTCCAATAGTTTTTGAGTTACAGCCTGTCAAAGATTTTTTTTTGTTTTGAAAAAGTGAAAAATTTACCCTAAAACTAAAATGGCCATAAATACGCCAATTTGGATCCTAGAGCTATCATTTTCATAATGGATGAAAATTTAACATCGCAGCTATATTTTTCATACAGAAACTAAAAATTTATATTTTTCAAAATTTTGAGAAAAATGAGTTTGAAAATGTGTACCCAATTTTAGAGAAGACAAATTCCTCAAATTTCAGCTTCAGAGAGTTGCCAACACTCAAAAATTCGTACCACACAGACTATTAACGGCAGGAACTTGAAATTTAAAACATAATAACTTCATATCAATGCACAAATGCAAAGCAAATTGCAACGGTCCAGATCCAATAGTTTCTGAGTTACAGCCTGTCAAAGTTTTCTTTTTTTTTGTTGAAAAAGTGAAAAATTTACCCAAAAACTAAAATGGCCATAACTACGCCAATTTTGATCCTAGAGCTATCATTTTTATACTGGGTGACAATGTAACATCGCAGGTATATTTTTCATGCAGAAACCAAAAATTTATATTTTTCAAAATTTCGAGTAAAATGAGTTTGAAAATGTGTACCCAATTTTAGAGAAGACAAATTCCTCAAATTTCAGCTTCAGAAAGTTGCCAACACTAAAAAATTCGTACCACCTAGACTATTAACGGCAGGAAGTTGAAATTGGAAACATAATAACTTCATATCAATGCACAAACGCCGTGCAAATTGCAACGGTCCAGCTCCAATAGTTTCTGAGTTACGACCTGTCAAAGATTTGTTTTTTTATTGAAAAAGTGAAAAATTTACCCAGAAACTAAAATGGCCATAACTACGCCAATTTTGATCCTAGAGCTATCATTTTTGTACTGGGTGACAATGTAACATCGCAGCTATATTTTTTATGCAGAAACCAAAAATTTATATATTTCAAACTATCGAGAAAAATGAGTTTGAAATTGTGTACCTAATTTTAGAGAAGACAAATTCCTCAAATTTCAGCTTCAGAGAGTTGCCAACACTAAAAAATTCGTACCACCTCGACTATTAACGGCAGGAACTTGAAATTTAAAACATAATAACTTCATATCAATGCACAAACACAGTGCAAATTGCAACGGTCCAGCTCCAATAGTTTCTGAGTTACAGCCTGTCAAAGATTTGTTGTTTTTTTTTTTTAAAATTCAAAAATTTACCCAAAAACTAAAATGGCCATAACTACGCCAATTTTGATCCTAGAGCTATCATTTTTGTACTGGGTGACAATGTAACATCGCAGCTATATTTTTCATGCAGAAACCAAAAATTTATATTTTTCAAACTTTCGAGAAAAATGAGTTTGAAATTGTGTACCTAATTTTAGAGAAGACAAATTCCTCAAATTTCAGCTTCAGAGAGTTGCCAACACTAAAAAATTCGTACCACCTAGACTATTAACGACAGGAACTTGAAATTAGACACATAATAACTTCATGTCAATGCACAAATGCAGTGCAACTTGCAACGGTCCAGCTCCAATAGTTTCTAAGTTACAGCCTGTCAAAGTTTTTTTTTTTGTGAAAAAGTGAAAAATTTACCCAAAAACTAAAATGGCCATAACTACGCCAATTTTGATCCTAGAGCTATCATTTTTATACAGGGTGAAAATTTAACACCCCAGCTATATTTTTCATGCAGAAACCAAAAATTTATATTTTTCAAACTTTCGAGAAAAATGAGTTTGAAAATGTGTACCTAATTTTAGAGAAGACAATTTCCTCAAATTTCAGCTACAGAGAGTTGCCAACACTAAAATATTCGTACCACCCAGACTATTAACGGCAGGAACTTGAAATTTAAAACATAATAACTTCATGTCAATGCACAAATGCAGTGCAAATTGCAAGGGTCCAGCTCCAATAGTTTCTGAGTTACAGCCTGTCAAAATTTGTTTTTTTTTTGAAAAAGTGAAAAATTTACCCAAAAATTAAAATGGCCCTAACTACGCTAATTTTGATCCTAGAGCTATCATTTTTATACAGGGTGAAAATTTAACATCCCAGCTATATTTTTCATGCGAAACCGAAAATTTATATTTTTCAAACTTTCGAGAAAAATGAGTTTGAAAATGTGTACCTAATTTTAGAGAAGACAAATTTGTTAACGTGATGAATATTGATATTGCGCATGCGCATGTCATCTGTAATACTCACCTGGAGTCAGTCTAGAGCTGGCGTCCGACATGTAAACATGTTTGTCTAATAAATATCATATAATATAATGGTGTGGTTAATGGGTGTTACAATGGCGTTAACAAATGGTAGCAGAGCGTAAAAGTGAAGCGGTAATAATAATTAATATAGATAGGGCGTCAGAGAGCGAGAGAAAGATAAAAGCAGTCGAAGGAACTTTTTAAAGTGAGTGATTCGGACTATATTTTCACACGTGAATTTCCCAGAATTCTTTGCGACAAGATGGCGTTTGTTGACCGGAAAATGAACATTTTCAGTGAATTTAACGATTATTAACTGCATTTATGGTGAAATTTGATAACATTTTGGTGTTGTTCTGGCTTTGTACGATATTAATCGTATCTGAGAAAACATTCGATGGTTCTATAGAGAAGTCCGGTAATTTTTCTGTGTTTGTGGTGAACGGTATCTCGGCAGTACTGCCGGTACTGGTTGGACTTGATTTACATCGAGAATACGGAGTCTCGGAGATGTCGACGAAGATAAATCCCCCGCTGTTTTCTAAAGCAAAACCGTATGAACGTTATAAGCAGGAGCTTCGTGCATGGAGAGAAATTACGGACCTTCCTAAAGCCAAACAGGGTGTTGTTATTGCTTTATCACTCCCTGAGGATAACCAAATTCGGGAGAAGGTTTTTGACCAAATCGACCTTTCTGACCTGAAGAAGGATAATGGTTTTGAAGTGTTGGAAACATTCTTGGACAACAATCTTGGAAAGGATGACCTGGCCGACGCCCTTCAGAAGTTTGAGGATTTTGAAGACTGTAAAAAGATGCCGGATGAAACTATGAGAGAGTTTGTTGAAAAGTTTGACCTCAAGTATAGAAAAATCGACAAATTGAAGATGAGTTTGCCGTCGGAAATTCTTGCCTTTAAGCTTTTGAGGAAATCCAACATCACTAAAGAAGAAAAACTTTTAGTTTTAACCGGAATGAATTATGCTGAAAAAGAGACCTTGTACCTTCAAGCCAAGACCTCCTTGTTGAAATTCAAAGGTGATTCTGGGATTGAGAAAGTCGAAGATAAAGCAATAAAATTAGAGCCAGCGCTAATTGCAGAAGAAGCTTACTGGACCCGTAATAGGCATGTTCGGGGAAAACCAAGTCAGTCATATGGAACTGCCAACAGAAGAAGACCTTACAGACCAGCATCAAAATCCCATTCCAGGGAACGAAAATTAAACCCAACAGGAGCAGATGGTCGTCTTTATACATGCAAAGCATGTGGCTCTTACAGACATTTAATCAAAGATTGTCCTGACAGTTACGAAAACTTGGAATCTGCAAATGTGACCTAGGAACATGTGGTACTATTTACAGGAAATTCTAAGAGTGATAACCAACAGCTGAGCGTTGAGGCGAGAAGTTGCGCAGTGTTGGACAGTGCATGCTCAAGCACTGTTTGTGGAAAACACTGGCTTAAGACCTATGTAGACTCTCTAAAATGTGAAGACCGTTGTAAGATATTATGTCGTGATGGGAAAAGACAATTCAAATTTGGCGGTGGGATAGTCCTTAAATCATTAAACGAATATGATTTGCCTGCAACTATGGCCGGTGTTGATGTCACAATAAGAACAGATGTAGTGGAGTCAGATATCCCCCTTCTTTTGTCGCGAACCGCAATGAAGAAAGCCAAGATAAAGTTGGACTTGATTAACGATACAGCGGAAATATTTGGTAAAGAGATTCTTCTCAATCTTACGTCATCTGGACATTACTGTATCCCTTTTGACAACCTTTGTGAAATACCAATAGAATCTGTGTGTGTTGTCAATGAGAAGTTTGATAAACAGACTTTGGTGAAATTACATCGTCAGTTTGCTCACCCTACAGAAGAAAAATTAGTTGCGTTACTTAAAGATGCTGGAGTTTGGCGCCCTGACCTAAAAGATGATTTGTCGTCTATTTATACAAACTGTCTCTTATGCAAGATCTACGCAAAAACTCCACCTCGTCCAGTTGTTGCTATGCCTATGGCAAACACTTTCAACCAAAAAGTAGCAATCGATCTAAAACAATGGACCGATAAACTTTGGATTTTGCACATGATTGACATGTGGTCGCGCTTTACTGTATCAGTTTTTGTGAGCAGGAAAAAGACTACTGATATCATTGATGCTCTTATGATTAAGTGGATAGCTGTATTTGGCGTCATGCAATCCCTCATGAGTGATAACGGGGGTGAATTCAACTCTGAAGAACTTCGTGAAATAGGGTCCATACTGAACATTAGAATCTGCACGACTGCAGCTTACAGCCCTTTCCAGAATGGACTGTGTGAGCGGGTACATGCTATTACAGACTCGATGCTAACCAAACTTCATGCAGAAAATAGAGGTGTAGAACTGGAAACGTTACTAGCGTGGGCTAATATGGCCAGAAATTCCCTGCAGATGTGGAACGGCTACAGCTCTCACCAGTTAGTCTTTGGGAAAAGTCCATACCTCCCTAATACTCTAACCGACCATTTGCCCTCACTTGAAGGAAGTACATCCAGTGAAACCTTTGCTAAACACCTGAATAGCTTACATGAGGGTCGTAAAGCATTCATTGAGAGTGAAGCGAGCGAGAGGGTACGACGTGCACTAAGATCAAAAGTACGTGCAGCTGAACAGATATATGAAAATGGGGACTCTGTTTTCTACAAACGTGAAGGAAAAGAGAGATGGCTCGGACCTGGAAAAGTGGTCTTTCAAGATGGAAAGGTGGTATTTGTTCGTCATGGTGCAGTCTTTGTCCGTGTATCTCCGAATCGCTTAGTTAAGGTCGGCGAAGAGATTCTTGCTAAGGAGAATACCGAGGGTAGTGTTACTGAAGAAATGGTAAAACCTGTGCCTGAAAGGGTATTGGAACCAGTCCGAGAAAGAGAACCAACTGTTACAGAATACCTTTCATCAGAAAAAGGGCAGTTTGGTGGAAAATCTTCTCTAAAAAGGGATGACGAGATACAATTCAAAGATCAAGAAAATTGGTTATCTGCCCGTGTTTTGAGCCGAGCCAGTAAAACAACTAGCCGTAATCCAAATTGGTACAACATTCGTCTGGAATCCGGGGAAGATATAAGCGTTAATTTAGATGAAGTCGAATGGAATAACCTTTCAAGTCACGAAGTAAATGTCGTTGTATTGGACACTGTTAAAGATAGTTCAGGAAACAGAGTGGCAGTGGCTAAAGCAGAAGAACTTAAAAGACTTCAGTCCTTTGATGCCTACATTGAGGTAGAAGATGTCGGTCAATCTGTTATAACAACAAGATGGGTTATTGTGGACAAGCCAAATGGTCCCAAGGCGAGATTGGTTGCCCGGGGGTTTGGGGAAGAGTTCGACACCAAACGTGATTCACCGACTGTGAGTAAAGACATTTTACGGATTTTTTTAACTATAGCTTCTCAAAAAGACTGGATAGTTAAAACCACTGACATTAAATCTGCATTTCTGCAAGGCCAAAAGCTTGAGCGCGATGTGTACATTATGCCTCCACCAGAGGCTGAACGTCCTCCAGGAACCCTGTGGAAGTTAAACCACTGTCTCTATGGTCTTAACGATGGGGCCCGCCAATTTTTCTTGAGTGTGAAGAATGAACTGTTGAAATTATGCTGTAAGCAATCAAAACTTGATCCTGCTTTGTTTTTTCTTAGAGACCAGACTAATGTTTTGACAGGTATGATATGTCTTCATGTTGACGACTTTCTCCACGTGGGAGAGAACTGTTTCGATAAAAATGTGATGTCAAAGTTAAGGGAAAGATGTTTCGCAGGTAAAGTAGAGGAAAAGGATTTTACCTATATAGGGTTCCAGATTCAAAATGTGGAAAAGGGAATTCTTGTTGATCAAACTGCTTATGTTGAAAAACTTACAAATGGTGTAGTATGTCCTAAACGTGCATTACTAAAAAATGAAGTCTTAACTAAGAGTGAGCAAACTTTATTTAGACAATTGATAGGACGACTTAACTGGGCTGTTAGGGGGTCAAGACCAGACCTTGCATTCGAGACTATAGAACTCAGCACAAAGTTAAAATCAGGATTTGTGAGTGATTTGTGTAGGGCCATTAAAGGGATCCGTAAGCTTAAAGAGACCCAATCCTTAATTTTTTATCCAAAATTAGGAACAATTAGTGAGTGGCAAATCATTTTGCATTCAGACGCTTCACATGGAAACATATGCAACGGTGTTGGAAGCATGGGTGCCTATGTTATTTGGATAATGGACAATGAACTTAATAGCTGCCCAATATCCTGGCAAGCTAATAAGGTTAAAAGAGTTGTGAGATCTACAATAGCTGCTGAGGCCCTGTCTCTTCAAGAAGGTTTAGAGGCGTGCCAGTATTATAGGAGTGTTTTGAAAGAATTATTAGACTGTGGTGACATTCCAATAACCGCGTTTATAGACAATAAAAGTGTAGTGGAATCCGTTTATTCCACAAAATTAGTGGATGACAAGAGACTCAGAATAGATATAGCTGCTATTCAAGAAAGTTTGAATAATGGGGAGGTATCCTTTATCAAATGGTGCCCTACTAAGAACCAATTGGCAGATTGTATGACCAAACAAGGTGCTTCCGGTTTCCAAATTCTTTCTGTGTTAAAAAGTGGCTCGTTGAAGAGCTTTGTTAAAGAAGGGGCAGAATAATCCCCATGAGTCTTAGGGTAGTCTAACCCAATGATAGACTCATAATATTTAAATAAAAAAAAGTACTGTGATCTAAACAATACATATTTTATTACATTTTTATAAAAATAATAGATAATAAACAAAAACAAAAAGAAAATCAAAAAAAAAAAAAAAATTAAAAATAAATTAATTTTAAATGTACATTATTCTTAAAGAATTTTATAATTTTTAAGACTGGTCATTTTATCTATTAGACAGAAAAGAAATTATAATTAATGTTAACGTGATGAATATTGATATTGCGCATGCGCATGTCATCTGTAATACTCACCTGGAGTCAGTCTAGAGCTGGCGTCCGACATGTAAACATGTATGTCTAATAAATATCATATAATATAATGGTGTGGTTAATGGGTGTTACAATGGCGTTAACAAATTCCTCAAATTTCAGCTTCAGAGAGTTGCCAACACTAAAAAATTCGTACCACCCAGACTATTAACGGCAGGAACTTGAAATTTAAAACATAATAACTTCATGTCAATGCACAAATGCAGTGCAAATTGCAACGGTTCAGCTCCAATAGTTTCTGAGTTACAGCTTGTCAAAGATTTTTTTTTTTTTTTTTTGAAAAAGTGAAAAATTTACCCAAAAATTAAAATGGCCATAACTACGCCAATTTTGATCCTAGAGCTATCATTTTTATACAGGGTGAAAATTTAACATCCCAGCTATATTTTTCATGCAGAAACCAATAATTTATATTTTTCAAACTTTCGAGAAAAATGAGTTTGAAAATGTGTACCTAATTTTAGAGAAGACAATTTCCTCAAATTTCAGCTTCAGAGAGTTGCAAACACTAAAAAATTCGTACCACCCAGACTATTAAAGGCAGGAACTTGAAATTTAAAACATAATAACTTCATGTCAATGCACAAATGCAGTGCAAATTGCAACGGTTCAGCTCCAATAGTTTCTGAGTTACAGATTGTCAAAGATTTTTTTTTTTTTTTTGAAAAAGTGAAAAATTTACCCAAAAATTAAAATGGCCATAACTACGCCAATTTTGATCCTAGAGCTATCATTTTTATACAGGGTGAAAATTTAACATCCCAGCTATATTTTTCATGCAGAAACCAATAATTTATATTTTTCAAACTTTCGAGAAAAATGAGTTTGAAAATGTGTACCTAATTTTAGAGAAGACAATTTCCTCAAATTTCAGCTTCAGAGAGTTGCCAACACTAAAAAATTCGTACCACCCAGACTATTAAAAGCAGGAACTTGAAATTTAAAACATAATAACTTCATGTCAATGCACAAATGCAATGCAAATTGCAACGGTCCAGCTCCAATAGTTTCTGAGTTACAGCCTGTCAAAGATTTTTTGTTAGTTTGAAAAAGTGAAAAATTTACCCAAAAATTAAAATTTCAGCTTCAGAGAGTTGCCAACACTAAAAAATTCGTACCACCCAGACGGCAGGAACTTGAAATTTGAAACATAATAACTTCATATCAATGCACAAACGCAGTGCAAATTGCAACGGTCCAGCTCCAATAGTTTCTGAGTTACAGCCTGTCAAAGATTTGGTTTTTTTTTTGTTGAAAAAGTGAAAAATTTACCCTAAAACTAAAATGGCCATAACTACGCCAATTTTGATCCTAGAGCTATCATTTTCATAATGGGTGAAAATTTAACATCTCAGCTATATTTTTCATACAGAAACAAAAAATTTATATTTTTCAAACTTTCGAGAAAAGTGAGTTTGAAAATGTGTACCTAATTTTAGAGAAGACAAATTCCTCAAATTTCAGCTTCAGAGAGTTGCCAACACTACAAAATTCGTACCACCTAGACTATTAACGGTAGGGACTTGAAAGTTAAAACATAATAACTTCATATCAATGCACAAACGCAGTGCAAATTGCAACGGTCCAGCTCCAATAGTTTCTGAGTTACGGCCTGTCAAAGATTTGTTTTTTTATTGAAAAAGTGAAAAATTTACCCTAAAACTAAAATGGCCATAACTACGCCAATTTTGATCCTAGAGCTATCATTTTTATACAGGGTGAAAATTTTACATCGCAGCTATATTTTTCATGCAGAAACCAAAAATTTATATTTTTTAAAATTTCGAGAAAAATGAGTTTGAAAATGTGTACCCAATTCTAGAGCAGACAAATTCATCAAATTTCAGCTTCAGAGAGTTGCCAACACTAAAAAATTCGTACCACCCAGACTATTAACGGCAGGAACTTGAAATTTAAAACATAATAACTTCATATCAATGCACAAATGCAAAGCAAATTGCAACGGTCCAGCTCCAATAGTTTCTGAGTTACAGCCTGTCAAAGATTTTTTTTTTTTTTTTGAAAAAGTGAAAAATTTACCCAAAAATTAAAATGGCCATAACTACGCCAATTTTGATCCTAGAGCTATCATTTTTATACAGGGTGAAAATTTAACATCCCAGCTATATTTTTCATGCAGAAACCAATAATTTATATTTTTCAAACTTTCGAGAAAAATGAGTTTGAAAATGTGTACCTAATTTTAGAGAAGACAATTTCCTCAAATTTCAGCTTCAGAGAGTTGCCAACACTAAAAAATTCGTACCACCCAGACTATTAACGGCAGGAACTTGAAATTTAAAACATAATAACTTCATGTCAATGCACAAATGCAGTGCAAATTGCAACGGTCCAGCTCCAATAGTTTCTGAGTTACAGCCTGTCAAAGATTTGGTTTTTTTTTGTTGAAAAAGTGAAAAATTTACCCTAAAACTAAAATGGCCATAACTACGCCAATTTTGATCCTAGAGCTATCAATTTCATAATGGATGAAAATTTAACATCCCAGCTATATTTTTCATGCAGAAACCAAAAATTTATATTTTTCAAACTTTCGAGAAAAATGAGTTTGAAAATGTGTACCTAATTTTAGAGAAGACAAATTCCTCAAATTTCAGCTTCAGAGAGTTGCCAACACTAAAAAATTCGTACCACCCAGACTATTAACGGCAGGAACTTGAAATTTAAAACATAACAACTTCATGTCAATGCACAAATGCAAAGCAAATTGCAACGGTCCAGCTCCAATAGTTTCTGAGTTACAGCCTGTCAAATATTTTTTTTTTTTTTGAAAAAGTGAAAAATTTACCCAAAAATTAAAATGGCCCTATACTACGCCAATTTTGATCCTAGAGCTATCATTTTTATACAGGGTGAAAATGTAACATCCCAGCTATATTTTTCATGCAAAACCAAAAATTTATATTTTTCAAACTTTCGAGAAAAATGAGTTTGAAAATGTGTACCTAATTTTAGGGAAGACAAATTCCTCAAATTTCAGCTTCAGAGAGTTGCCAACACTAAAAAATTCGTACCACCCAGACTATTAACGGCAGGAACTTGAAATTTAACACATAATAACTTCATATCAATGCACAAATGCAAAGCAAATTGCAACGGTCCAGCTCCAATAGTTTCTGAGTTACAGCTTGTCAAAGATTTTTTTTTTTTTTTAAAAAGTGAAAAATTTACCCAAAAATTAAAATGGCCCTAACTACGCCAATTTTGATCCTAGAGCTATCATTTTTATACAGGGTGAAAATTTAACATCCCAGCTATATTTTTCATGCGAAACCGAAAATTTATATTTTTCAAACTTTCGAGAAAAATGAGTTTGAAAATGTGTACCTAATTTTAGAGAAGACAAATTCCTCAAATTTCAGCTTCAGAGAGTTGCCAACACTAAAAAATTCGTACCACCCAGACTATTAACGGCAGGAACTTGAAATTTAAAACATAATAACTTCATGTCAATGCACAAATGCAGTGCAAATTGCAACGGTTCAGCTCCAATAGCTTCTGAGTTACAGCTTGTCAAAGATTTTTTTTTTTTTTTTGTGAAAAAGTGAAAAATTTACACAAAAATTAAAATGGCCATAACTACGCCAATTTTGATCCTAGAGCTATCATTTTTATACAGGGTGAAAATTTAACATCCCAGCTATATTTTTCATGCAGAAACCAATAATTTATATTTTTCAAACTTTCGAGAAAAATGAGTTTGAAAATGTGTACCTAATTTTAGAGAAGACAATTTCCTCAAATTTCAGCTTCAGAGAGTTGCCAACACTAAAAAATTCGTACCACCCAGACTATTAAAAGCAGGAACTTGAAATTTAAAACATAATAACTTCATGTCAATGCACAAATGCAATGCAAATTGCAACGGTCCAGCTCCAATAGTTTCTGAGTTACAGCCTGTCAAAGATTTTTTGTTAGTTTGAAAAAGTGAAAAATTTACCCAAAAATTAAAATTTCAGCTTCAGAGAGTTGCCAACACTAAAAAATTCGTACCACCCAGACTATTAACGGCAGGAACTTGAAATTTGAAACATAATAACTTCATATCAATGCACAAACGCAGTGCAAATTGCAACGGTCCAGCTCCAATAGTTTCTGAGTTACGGCCTGTCAAAGATTTGTTTTTTTATTGAAAAAGTGAAAAATTTACCCTAAAACTAAAATGGCCATAACTACGCCAATTTTGATCCTAGAGCTATCATTTTTATACAGGGTGAAAATTTTACATCGCAGCTATATTTTTCATGCAGAAACCAAAAATTTATATTTTTTAAAATTTCGAGAAAAATGAGTTTGAAAATGTGTACCCAATTCTAGAGCAGACAAATTCATCAAATTTCAGCTTCAGAGAGTTGCCAACACTAAAAAATTCGTACCACCCAGACTATTAACGGCAGGAACTTGAAATTTAAAACATAATAACTTCATATCAATGCACAAATGCAAAGCAAATTGCAACGGTCCAGCTCCAATAGTTTCTGAGTTACAGCCTGTCAAAGATTTTTTTTTTTTTTTTGAAAAAGTGAAAAATTTACCCAAAAATTAAAATGGCCATAACTACGCCAATTTTGATCCTAGAGCTATCATTTTTATACAGGGTGAAAATTTAACATCCCAGCTATATTTTTCATGCAGAAACCAATAATTTATATTTTTCAAACTTTCGAGAAAAATGAGTTTGAAAATGTGTACCTAATTTTAGAGAAGACAATTTCCTCAAATTTCAGCTTCAGAGAGTTGCCAACACTAAAAAATTCGTACCACCCAGACTATTAACGGCAGGAACTTGAAATTTAAAACATAATAACTTCATGTCAATGCACAAATGCAGTGCAAATTGCAACGGTCCAGCTCCAATAGTTTCTGAGTTACAGCCTGTCAAAGATTTGTTTTTTTTTTGTTGAAAAAGTGAAAAATTTACCCTAAAACTAAAATGGCCATAACTACGCCAATTTTGATCCTAGAGCTATCATTTTCATAATGGATGAAAATTTAACATCCCAGCTATATTTTTCATGCAGAAACCAAAAATTTATATTTTTCAAACTTTCGAGAAAAATGAGTTTGAAAATGTGTACCTAATTTTAGAGAAGACAAATTCCTCAAATTTCAGCTTCAGAGAGTTGCCAACACTAAAAAATTCGTACCACCCAGACTATTAACGGCAGGAACTTGAAATTTAAAACATAACAACTTCATGTCAATGCACAAATGCAAAGCAAATTGCAACGGTCCAGCTCCAATAGTTTCTGAGTTACAGCCTGTCAAATATTTGTTTTTTTTTTTGAAAAAGTGAAAAATTTACCCAAAAATTAAAATGGCCCTATACTACGCCAATTTTGATCCTAGAGCTATCATTTTTATACAGGGTGAAAATGTAACATCCCAGCTATATTTTTCATGCAAAACCAAAAATTTATATTTTTCAAACTTTCGAGAAAAATGAGTTTGAAAATGTGTACCTAATTTTAGGGAAGACAAATTCCTCAAATTTCAGCTTCAGAGAGTTGCCAACACTAAAAAATTCGTACCACCCAGACTATTAACGGCAGGAACTTGAAATTTAACACATAATAACTTCATATCAATGCACAAATGCAAAGCAAATTGCAACGGTCCAGCTCCAATAGTTTCTGAGTTACAGCTTGTCAAAGATTTGTTTTTTTTTTTAAAAAGTGAAAAATTTACCCAAAAATTAAAATGGCCCTAACTACGCCAATTTTGATCCTAGAGCTATCATTTTTATACAGGGTGAAAATTTAACATCCCAGCTATATTTTTCATGCGAAACCGAAAATTTATATTTTTCAAACTTTCGAGAAAAATGAGTTTGAAAATGTGTACCTAATTTTAGAGAAGACAAATTCCTCAAATTTCAGCTTCAGAGAGTTGCCAACACTAAAAAATTCGTACCACCCAGACTATTAACGGCAGGAACTTGAAATTTAAAACATAATAACTTCATGTCAATGCACAAATGCAGTGCAAATTGCAACGGTTCAGCTCCAATAGTTTCTGAGTTACAGCTTGTCAAAGATTTTTTTTTTTTTTTTTTGTGAAAAAGTGAAAAATTTACCCAAAAATTAAAATGGCCATAACTACGCCAATTTTGATCCTAGAGCTATCATTTTTATACAGGGTGAAAATTTAACATCCCAGCTATATTTTTCATACGAAACCAAAAATTTATATTTTTCAAACTTTCGAGAAAAATGAGTTTGAAAATGTGTACCTAATTTTAGAGAAGACAAATTCCTCAAATTTCAGCTTCAGAGAGTTGCCAACACTAAAAAATTCGTACCACCCAGACTATTAACGGCAGGAACTTGAAATTTAAAACATAATAACTTCATATCAATGCACAAATGCAAAGCAAATTGCAACGGTCCAGCTCCAATAGTTTCTGAGTTACAGCCTGTCAAATATTTTTTTTTTTTTTTGAAAAAGTGAAAAATTTACCCAAAAATTAAAATGGCCCTATACTACGCCAATTTTGATCCTAGAGCTATCATTTTTATACAGGGTGAAAATGTAACATCCCAGCTATATTTTTCATGCAAAACCAAAAATTTATATTTTTCAAACTTTCGAGAAAAATGAGTTTGAAAATGTGTACCTAATTTTAGAGAAGACAAATTCCTCAAATTTCAGCTTCAGAGAGTTGCCAACACTAAAAAATTCGTACCACCCAGACTATTAACGGCAGGAACTTGAAATTTAACACATAATAACTTCATATCAATGCACAAATGCAAAGCAAATTGCAACGGTCCAGCTCCAATAGTTTCTGAGTTACAGCTTGTCAAAGATTTGTTTTTTTTTTTAAAAAGTGAAAAATTTACCCAAAAATTAAAATGGCCATAACTACGCCAATTTTGATCCTAGAGCTATCATTTTCATAATGGATGAAAATTTAACATCCCAGCTATATTTTTCATGCGAAACCGAAAATTTATATTTTTCAAACTTTCGAGAAAAATGAGTTTGAAAATGTGTACCTAATTTTAGAGAAGACAAATTCCTCAAATTTCAGCTTCAGAGAGTTGCCAACACTAAAAAATTCGTACCACCCAGACTATTAACGGCAGGAACTTGAAATTTAAAACATAATAACTTCATGTCAATGCACAAATGCAGTGCAAATTGCAACGGTTCAGCTCCAATAGTTTTTGAGTTACAGCTTGTCAAAGATTTTTTTTTTTTTTTGTGAAAAAGTGAAAAATTTACCCAAAAATTAAAATGGCCATAACTACGCCAATTTTGATCCTAGAGCTATCATTTTTATACAGGGTGAAAATTTAACATCCCAGCTATATTTTTCATACGAAACCAAAAATTTATATTTTTCAAACTTTCGAGAAAAATGAGTTTGAAAATGTGTACCTAATTTTAGGGAAGACAAATTCCTCAAATTTCAGCTTCAGAGAGTTGCCAACACTAAAAAATTCGTACCACCCAGACTATTAACGGCAGGAACTTGAAATTTAAAACATAATAACTTCATGTCAATGCACAAATGCAGTGCAAATTGCAACGGTTCAGCTCCAATAGTTTCTGAGTTACAGCTTGTCAAAGATTTTTTTTTTTTTTTTGAAAAAGTGAAAAATTTACCCAAAAATTAAAATGGCCATAACTACGCCAATTTTGATCCTAGAGCTATCATTTTTATACAGGGTGAAAATTTAACATCCCAGCTATATTTTTCATGCAGAAACCAATAATTTATATTTTTCAAACTTTCGAGAAAAATGAGTTTGAAAATGTGTACCTAATTTTAGAGAAGACAAATTCCTCAAATTTCAGCTTCAGAGAGTTGCCAACACTAAAAAATTCGTACCACCCAGACTATTAACGGCAGGAACTTGAAATTTAAAACATAATAACTTCATATCAATGCACAAATGCAAAGCAAATTGCAACGGTCCAGCTCCAATAGTTTCTGAGTTACAGCCTGTCAAATATTTTTTTTTTTTTTTGAAAAAGTGAAAAATTTACCCAAAAATTAAAATGGCCCTATACTACGCCAATTTTGATCCTAGAGCTATCATTTTTATACAGGGTGAAAATGTAACATCCCAGCTATATTTTTCATGCAAAACCAAAAATTTATATTTTTCAAACTTTCGAGAAAAATGAGTTTGAAAATGTGTACCTAATTTTAGAGAAGACAAATTCCTCAAATTTCAGCTTCAGAGAGTTGCCAACACTAAAAAATTCGTACCACCCAGACTATTAACGGCAGGAACTTGAAATTTAAAACATAATAACTTCATGTCAATGCACAAATGCAGTGCAAATTGCAACGGTTCAGCTCCAATAGTTTCTGAGTTACAGCTTGTCAAAGATTTTTTTTTTTTTTTTTGTGAAAAAGTGAAAAATTTACCCAAAAATTAAAATGGCCATAACTACGCCCATTTTGATCCTAGAGCTATCATTTTTATACAGGGTGAAAATTTAACATCCCAGCTATATTTTTCATGCAGAAACCAATAATTTATATTTTTCAAACTTTCGAGAAAAATGAGTTTGAAAATGTGTACCTAATTTTAGAGAAGACAATTTCCTCAAATTTCAGCTTCAGAGAGTTGCCAACACTAAAAAATTCGTACCACCCAGACTATTAAAAGCAGGAACTTGAAATTTAAAACATAATAACTTCATGTCAATGCACAAATGCAATGCAAATTGCAACGGTCCAGCTCCAATAGTTTCTGAGTTACAGCCTGTCAAAGATTTTTTGTTAGTTTGAAAAAGTGAAAAATTTACCCAAAAATTAAAATTTCAGCTTCAGAGAGTTGCCAACACTAAAAAATTCGTACCACCCAGACTATTAACGGCAGGAACTTGAAATTTGAAACATAATAACTTCATATCAATGCACAAACGCAGTGCAAATTGCAACGGTCCAGCTCCAATAGTTTCTGAGTTACGGCCTGTCAAAGATTTGTTTTTTTATTGAAAAAGTGAAAAATTTACCCTAAAACTAAAATGGCCATAACTACGCCAATTTTGATCCTAGAGCTATCATTTTTATACAGGGTGAAAATTTTACATCGCAGCTATATTTTTCATGCAGAAACCAAAAATTTATATTTTTTAAAATTTCGAGAAAAATGAGTTTGAAAATGTGTACCCAATTCTAGAGCAGACAAATTCATCAAATTTCAGCTTCAGAGAGTTGCCAACACTAAAAAATTCGTACCACCCAGACTATTAACGGCAGGAACTTGAAATTTAAAACATAATAACTTCATATCAATGCACAAATGCAAAGCAAATTGCAACGGTCCAGCTCCAATAGTTTCTGAGTTACAGCCTGTCAAAGATTTTTTTTTTTTTTTTGAAAAAGTGAAAAATTTACCCAAAAATTAAAATGGCCATAACTACGCCAATTTTGATCCTAGAGCTATCATTTTTATACAGGGTGAAAATTTAACATCCCAGCTATATTTTTCATGCAGAAACCAATAATTTATATTTTTCAAACTTTCGAGAAAAATGAGTTTGAAAATGTGTACCTAATTTTAGAGAAGACAATTTCCTCAAATTTCAGCTTCAGAGAGTTGCCAACACTAAAAAATTCGTACCACCCAGACTATTAACGGCAGGAACTTGAAATTTAAAACATAATAACTTCATGTCAATGCACAAATGCAGTGCAAATTGCAACGGTCCAGCTCCAATAGTTTCTGAGTTACAGCCTGTCAAAGATTTGGTTTTTTTTTTGTTGAAAAAGTGAAAAATTTACCCTAAAACTAAAATGGCCATAACTACGCCAATTTTGATCCTAGAGCTATCATTTTCATAATGGATGAAAATTTAACATCCCAGCTATATTTTTCATGCAGAAACCAAAAATTTATATTTTTCAAACTTTCGAGAAAAATGAGTTTGAAAATGTGTACCTAATTTTAGAGAAGACAAATTCCTCAAATTTCAGCTTCAGAGAGTTGCCAACACTAAAAAATTCGTACCACCCAGACTATTAACGGCAGGAACTTGAAATTTAAAACATAACAACTTCATGTCAATGCACAAATGCAAAGCAAATTGCAACGGTCCAGCTCCAATAGTTTCTGAGTTACAGCCTGTCAAATATTTGTTTTTTTTTTGAAAAAGTGAAAAATTTACCCAAAAATTAAAATGGCCCTATACTACGCCAATTTTGATCCTAGAGCTATCATTTTTATACAGGGTGAAAATGTAACATCCCAGCTATATTTTTCATGCAAAACCAAAAATTTATATTTTTCAAACTTTCGAGAAAAATGAGTTTGAAAATGTGTACCTAATTTTAGGGAAGACAAATTCCTCAAATTTCAGCTTCAGAGAGTTGCCAACACTAAAAAATTCGTACCACCCAGACTATTAACGGCAGGAACTTGAAATTTAACACATAATAACTTCATATCAATGCACAAATGCAAAGCAAATTGCAACGGTCCAGCTCCAATAGTTTCTGAGTTACAGCCTGTCAAATATTTTTTTTTTTTTTTGAAAAAGTGAAAAATTTACCCAAAAATTAAAATGGCCCTATACTACGCCAATTTTGATCCTAGAGCTATCATTTTTATACAGGGTGAAAATGTAACATCCCAGCTATATTTTTCATGCAAAACCAAAAATTTATATTTTTCAAACTTTCGAGAAAAATGAGTTTGAAAATGTGTACCTAATTTTAGAGAAGACAAATTCCTCAAATTTCAGCTTCAGAGAGTTGCCAACACTAAAAAATTCGTACCACCCAGACTATTAACGGCAGGAACTTGAAATTTAACACATAATAACTTCATATCAATGCACAAATGCAAAGCAAATTGCAACGGTCCAGCTCCAATAGTTTCTGAGTTACAGCTTGTCAAAGATTTTTTTTTTTTTTTAAAAAGTGAAAAATTTACCCAAAAATTAAAATGGCCCTAACTACGCCAATTTTGATCCTAGAGCTATCATTTTTATACAGGGTGAAAATTTAACATCCCAGCTATATTTTTCATGCGAAACCGAAAATTTATATTTTTCAAACTTTCTAGAAAAATGAGTTTGAAAATGTGTACCTAATTTTAGAGAAGACAAATTCCTCAAATTTCAGCTTCAGAGAGTTGCCAACACTAAAAAATTCGTACCACCCAGACTATTAACGGCAGGAACTTGAAATTTAAAACATAATAACTTCATGTCAATGCACAAATGCAGTGCAAATTGCAACGGTTCAGCTCCAATAGTTTTTGAGTTACAGCTTGTCAAAGATTTTTTTTTTTTTTTGTGAAAAAGTGAAAAATTTACCCAAAAATTAAAATGGCCATAACTACGCCAATTTTGATCCTAGAGCTATCATTTTTATACAGGGTGAAAATTTAACATCCCAGCTATATTTTTCATACGAAACCAAAAATTTATATTTTTCAAACTTTCGAGAAAAATGAGTTTGAAAATGTGTACCTAATTTTAGGGAAGACAAATTCCTCAAATTTCAGCTTCAGAGAGTTGCCAACACTAAAAAATTCGTACCACCCAGACTATTAACGGCAGGAACTTGAAATTTAAAACATAATAACTTCATGTCAATGCACAAATGCAGTGCAAATTGCAACGGTTCAGCTCCAATAGTTTCTGAGTTACAGCTTGTCAAAGATTTTTTTTTTTTTTTTGAAAAAGTGAAAAATTTACCCAAAAATTAAAATGGCCATAACTACGCCAATTTTGATCCTAGAGCTATCATTTTTATACAGGGTGAAAATTTAACATCCCAGCTATATTTTTCATGCAGAAACCAATAATTTATATTTTTCAAACTTTCGAGAAAAATGAGTTTGAAAATGTGTACCTAATTTTAGAGAAGACAAATTCCTCAAATTTCAGCTTCAGAGAGTTGCCAACACTAAAAAATTCGTACCACCCAGACTATTAACGGCAGGAACTTGAAATTTAAAACATAATAACTTCATATCAATGCACAAATGCAAAGCAAATTGCAACGGTCCAGCTCCAATAGTTTCTGAGTTACAGCCTGTCAAATATTTTTTTTTTTTTTTGAAAAAGTGAAAAATTTACCCAAAAATTAAAATGGCCCTATACTACGCCAATTTTGATCCTAGAGCTATCATTTTTATACAGGGTGAAAATGTAACATCCCAGCTATATTTTTCATGCAAAACCAAAAATTTATATTTTTCAAACTTTCGAGAAAAATGAGTTTGAAAATGTGTACCTAATTTTAGAGAAGACAAATTCCTCAAATTTCAGCTTCAGAGAGTTGCCAACACTAAAAAATTCGTACCACCCAGACTATTAACGGCAGGAACTTGAAATTTAACACATAATAACTTCATATCAATGCACAAATGCAAAGCAAATTGCAACGGTCCAGCTCCAATAGTTTCTGAGTTACAGCTTGTCAAAGATTTGTTTTTTTTTTTAAAAAGTGAAAAATTTACCCAAAAATTAAAATGGCCCTAACTACGCCAATTTTGATCCTAGAGCTATCATTTTTATACAGGGTGAAAATTTAACATCCCAGCTATATTTTTCATGCGAAACCGAAAATTTATATTTTTCAAACTTTCGAGAAAAATGAGTTTGAAAATGTGTACCTAATTTTAGAGAAGACAAATTCCTCAAATTTCAGCTTCAGAGAGTTGCCAACACTAAAAAATTCGTACCACCCAGACTATTAACGGCAGGAACTTGAAATTTAAAACATAATAACTTCATGTCAATGCACAAATGCAGTGCAAATTGCAACGGTTCAGCTCCAATAGTTTTTGAGTTACAGCTTGTCAAAGATTTTTTTTTTTTTTTGTGAAAAAGTGAAAAATTTACCCAAAAATTAAAATGGCCATAACTACGCCAATTTTGATCCTAGAGCTATCATTTTTATACAGGGTGAAAATTTAACATCCCAGCTATATTTTTCATACGAAACCAAAAATTTATATTTTTCAAACTTTCGAGAAAAATGAGTTTGAAAATGTGTACCTAATTTTAGGGAAGACAAATTCCTCAAATTTCAGCTTCAGAGAGTTGCCAACACTAAAAAATTCGTACCACCCAGACTATTAACGGCAGGAACTTGAAATTTAAAACATAATAACTTCATGTCAATGCACAAATGCAGTGCAAATTGCAACGGTTCAGCTCCAATAGTTTCTGAGTTACAGCTTGTCAAAGATTTTTTTTTTTTTTTTGAAAAAGTGAAAAATTTACCCAAAAATTAAAATGGCCATAACTACGCCAATTTTGATCCTAGAGCTATCATTTTTATACAGGGTGAAAATTTAACATCCCAGCTATATTTTTCATGCAGAAACCAATAATTTATATTTTTCAAACTTTCGAGAAAAATGAGTTTGAAAATGTGTACCTAATTTTAGAGAAGACAATTTCCTCAAATTTCAGCTTCAGAGAGTTGCCAACACTAAAAAATTCGTACCACCCAGACTATAAAAGGCAGGAACTTGAAATTTAAAACATAATAACTTCATGTCAATGCACAAATGCAGTGCAAATTGCAACGGTTCAGCTCCAATAGTTTCTGAGTTACAGATTGTCAAAGATTTTTTTTTTTTTTTTGAAAAAGTGAAAAATTTACCCAAAAATTAAAATGGCCATAACTACGCCAATTTTGATCCTAGAGCTATCATTTTTATACAGGGTGAAAAATTAACATCCCAGCTATATTTTTCATGCAGAAACCAATAATTTATATTTTTCAAACTTTCGAGAAAAATGAGTTTGAAAATGTGTACCTAATTTTAGAGAAGACAATTTCCTCAAATTTCAGCTTCAGAGAGTTGCCAACACTAAAAAATTCGTACCACCCAGACTATTAAAAGCAGGAACTTGAAATTTAAAACATAATAACTTCATGTCAATGCACAAATGCAATGCAAATTGCAACGGTCCAGCTCCAATAGTTTCTGAGTTACAGCCTGTCAAAGATTTTTTGTTAGTTTGAAAAAGTGAAAAATTTACCCAAAAATTAAAATTTCAGCTTCAGAGAGTTGCCAACACTAAAAAATTCGTACCACCCAGACTATTAACGGCAGGAACTTGAAATTTAAAACATAATAACATTATGTCAATGCACAAATGCAGTGCAAATTGCAACGGTCCAGCTCCAATAGTTTCTGAGTTACAGATTGTCAAAGATTGGTTTTTTAATGAAAAAGTGAAAAATTTACCCAAAAATTAAAATGGCCATAACTACGCCAATTTTGATCCTAGAGCTATCATTTTTGTACAGGGTGAAAATTTTACATCGCAGCTATATTTTTCATGCATCATTTCAAAATTTATATTTTTTAAAATTTCGAGAAAAATGAGTTTGAAAATGTGTACCCAATTCTAGAGCAGACAAATTCATCAAATTTCAGCTTCAGAGAGTTGCCAACACTAAAAAATTCGTACCACCCAGACTATTAACGGCAGGAACTTGAAATTTAACACATAATAACTTCATATCAATGCACAAAGGCAAAGCAAATTGCAACGGTCCAGCTCCAATAGTTTCTGAGTTACAGCCTGTCAAAATTTGTTTTTTTTTTGAAAAAGTGAAAAATTTACCCAAAAATTAAAATGGCTATGTTGATCCTAGAGCTATCATTTTTATAATGGGTGAAAATTTAACATCTCAGCTATATTTTTCATACAGAAACCAAAAATTTATATTTTTCAAAATTTCGAGTAAAATGAGTTTGAAAATGTGTACCCAATTTTAGAGAAGACAAATTCCTCAAATTTCAGCTTCAGAAAGTTGCCAACACTAAAAAATTCGTACCACCTAGACTATTAACGGCAGGAACTTGAAATTGGAAACATAATAACTTCATATCAATGCACAGTGCTTTTAGTGTTTTTACCCAAGAACTAAAATGGCGATAACTACGCCAATTATGATCCTAGAGCTTTCATTTTTATAATGGGTGAAAATTTAACAACTCAGCTATATTTTTCATACAGAAACAAAAAATTTATATTTTTCAAACTTTCGAGAAAAGTGAGTTTGAAAATGTGTACCTAATTTTAGAGAAGACAAATTCCTCAAATTTCAGCTTCAGAGAGTTGCCAACACTACAAAATTCGTACCACCTAGACTATTAACGGCAGGAACTTGACATTTGAAACATATTAACTTCATATCAATGCACAAACACAGTGCAAATTGCAACGGTCCAGCTCCAATAGTTTCTGAGTTACGGCCTGTCAAAGATTTGTTTTTTTATTGAAAAAGTGAAAAATTTACCCAAAAACTAAAATGGCCATAACTACGCCAATTATTATCCTAGAGCTTTCATTTTTATAATGGGTGAAAATTTAACATCTCAGCTATATTTTTCATACAGAAACCAAAAATTTATATTTTTCAAACTTTCGAGATAAGTGAGTTTGAAAATGTGTACCTAATTTTAGAGAAGACAAATTCCTCAAATTTCAGCTTCAGAGAGTTGCCAACACTAAAAAATTCGTACCACCTAGACTATTAACGGCAGGAACTTGGAATTTAAAACACAATAACTTCATATCAATGCACAGTGCAAATTGCAACAATCCAGCTCCAATAGTTTCTGAGTTACAGCCTGTCAAAATTTTTTTTTTTTTTGAAAAAGTAAAAAATTTACCCAAAAACTAAAATGGCCATAACTACGCCAATTATTATCCTAGAGCTTTCATTTTTATAATGGGTGAAAATTTAACATCGCAGCTATATTTTTTATTCAGAAACCAAAAATTTATATCTTTGAAACTTTCGAGAAAAATGAGTTTGAAATTGTGTACCTAATTTTAGAGAAGACAAATTCCTCAAATTTCAGCTTCAGAGAGTTGCCAACACTAAAAAATTCGTACCACCTAGACTATTAACGCCAGGAACTTGAAATTTAAAACATAATAACTTCATGTCAATGCACAAATGCAGTGCACATTGCAACGGTCCAGCTCCAATAGTTTCTAAGTTACAGCCTGTCAAAGATTTTTTTTTTTTGTTGAAAAAGTGAAAAATTTACCCTAAAACTAAAATGGCCATAACTACGCCAATTTTGATCCTAGAGCTATCATTTTTATACAGGGTAAAAATTTAACATCTCAGCTATATGTTTCATACAGAACCCAAAAATTTATATTTTTCAAACTTTCGAGAAAAATCAGTTTGAAAATGTGTACCTAATTTTAGAGAAGACAAATTCCTCAAATTTCAGCTTCAGAGAGTTGCCAACACTAAAAAATCCGTACCACCTAGACTATTAACGGCAGGAACTTGACATTTGAAACATATTAACTTCATATCAATGCACAAACACAGTGCAAATTGCAACGGTCCAGCTCCAATAGTTTCTGAGTTACGGCCTGTCAAAGATTTTTTTTTTTATTGAAAAAGTGAAAAATTTACCCTAAAACTAAAATGGCCATAACTACGCCAATTTTGATCCTAGAGCTATCATTTTTATACAGGGTGAAAATATAACATCCCAGCTATATTTTTCATGCAGAAACCAAAAATTTATATTTTTCAAACTTTCGAGAAAAAAGTGAGTTTGAAAATATGTACCTAATTTTAGAGAAGACAAATTCCTCAAATTTCAGCTTCAGAGAGTTGCCAACACTAAAAAAATTCGTACCACCTAGACTATTAACGGCAGGAACTTGAAATTTAAAACATTATAATTTCATATCAATGCACAAACGCAGTGCAAATTGCAACGGTCCAGCTCCAATGGTTTCTGAGTTACAGCCTGTCAAAGATTTGTTTTATTATTGAAAAAGTGAAAAATTTACCCTAAAACTAAAATGGCCATAACTACGCCAATTTTAATCCTAGAGCTATCATTTTTGTACTGGGTGAAAATTTAACATCTCAGCTATATTTTTCATGCAGAAACCAAAAATTTATATTTTTCAAACTTTCGAGAAAAATGAGTTTGAAAATGTGTACCCAATTTTAGAGAAGACAAATTCCTGAAATTTCAGCTTCTGAAAGTTGCCAACACTAAAAAATTCGTACCACCCAAACTATTAACGACAGGAACTTTACATTTAAAACATAATAACTTTATATCAATGCACAAACGCAGTGCAAATTGCAACGGTCCAGCTCCAATAGTTTCTAAGTTACAGCCTGTCAAAGATTTTTTTTTTTTGTTGAAAAAGTGAAAAATTTACCCTAAAACTAAAATGGCCATAACTACGCCAATTTTGATCCTAGAGCTATCATTTTTATACAGGGTAAAAATTTAACATCTCAGCTATATGTTTCATACAGAACCCAAAAATTTATATTTTTCAAACTTTCGAGAAAAATCAGTTTGAAAATGTGTACCTAATTTTAGAGAAGACAAATTCCTCAAATTTCAGCTTCAGAGAGTTGCCAACACTAAAAAATCCGTACCACCTAGACTATTAACGGCAGGAACTTGACATTTGAAACATATTAACTTCATATCAATGCACAAACACAGTGCAAATTGCAACGGTCCAGCTCCAATAGTTTCTGAGTTACGGCCTGTCAAAGATTTTTTTTTTTATTGAAAAAGTGAAAAATTTACCCTAAAACTAAAATGGCCATAACTACGCCAATTTTGATCCTAGAGCTATCATTTTTATACAGGGTGAAAATATAACATCCCAGCTATATTTTTCATGCAGAAACCAAAAATTTATATTTTTCAAACTTTCGAGAAAAAAGTGAGTTTGAAAATATGTACCTAATTTTAGAGAAGACAAATTCCTCAAATTTCAGCTTCAGAGAGTTGCCAACACTAAAAAAATTCGTACCACCTAGACTATTAACGGCAGGAACTTGAAATTTAAAACATAATAATTTCATATCAATGCACAAACGCAGTGCAAATTGCAACGGTCCAGCTCCAATGGTTTCTGAGTTACAGCCTGTCAAAGATTTGTTTTTTTATTGAAAAAGTGAAAAATTTACCCTAAAACTAAAATGGCCATAACTACGCCAATTTTAATCCTAGAGCTATCATTTTTGTACTGGGTGAAAATTTAACATCTCAGCTATATTTTTCATGCAGAAACCAAAAATTTATATTTTTCAAACTTTCGAGAAAAATGAGTTTGAAAATGTGTACCCAATTTTAGAGAAGACAAATTCCTGAAATTTCAGCTTCTGAAAGTTGCCAACACTAAAAAATTCGTACCACCCAAACTATTAACGACAGGAACTTTACATTTAAAACATAATAACTTTATATCAATGCACAAACGCAGTGCAAATTGCAACGGTCCAGCTCCAATAGTTTCTGAGTTACAGCCTGTCAAAGATTTGTTTTTTTTTATTGAAAAAGTGAAAAAATTACCCTAAAACTAAAATGGCCATAACTACTCCAATTTTGATCCTAGAGCTATCATTTTTATACAGAGTGAAAATTTAACATCACAGCTATATTTTTCATACAGAAACCAAAAATTTATATTTTTCAAACTTTCGAGAAAAATGAGTTTGAAAATGTGTACCTAATTTTAGAGAACACAAATTCCTCAAATTTCAGCTTCAGAGAGTTGCCAACACTAAAAAATTCGTACCACCCAGACTATTAACGGCAGGAACTTGAAATTGGAAACGTAATAACTTCATATCAATGCACAAACGCAGTGCAAATTGCAATGGTCCAGCTCCAATAGTGTCTGAGTTACAGCCTGTCAAAGATTTGTTTTTTTATTGAAAAAGTGAAAAATTTACCCTAAAACTAAAATGGCCATAACTACGCCAATTTTGATCCTAGAGCTATCATTTTTATACAGGGTGAAAATATAACATCCCAGCTATATTTTTCATAGTTTGCAGAAACCAAAAATTTATATTTTTCAAACTTTCGAGAAAAATGAGTTTGAAAATGTGTACCTAATTTTAGAGAACACAAATTCCTCAAATTTCAGCTTCAGAGAGTTGCCAACACTAAAAAATTCGTACCACCCACACTATTAACGGCAGGAACTTGAAATTTAACACATAATAACTTCATATCAATGCACAAACGCAGTGCAAATTGCAACGGTCCAACTCCAATAGTTTCTAAGTTACAGCCTGTCAACGATTTGTTTTTTTATTGAAAAAGTGAAAAATTTACCCTAAAACTAAAATGGCCATAACTACGCCAATTTTGATCCTAGAGCTATCATTTTTGTACTGGGTAAAAATTTAACATCTCAGCTATATTTTTTATGCAGAACCTAAAAATTTATATTTTTCAAACTTTCGAGAAAAGTGAGTTTGAAAATATGTACCTAATTTTAGAGAAGACAAATTCCTCAAATTTCAGCTTCAGAGAGTTGCCAACACTAAAAAATTCGTACCACCCAAACTATTAACGGCAGGAACTTAACATTTAAAACATAATAACTTTATATCAATGCACAAACGCAGTGCAAATTGCAACGGTCCAGCTCCAATAGTTTCTGAGTTACAGCCTGTCAAAGATTTGTTTTTTTATTGAAAAAGTGAAAAAATTACCCTAAAACTTAAATGGCCATAACTACGCCAATTTTGATCCTAGAGCTATCATTTTTATACAGAGTGAAAACTTTACATCCCAGCTATATTTTGCATGCAGAAACCAAAAATTTATATTTTTCAAACTTTTGAGAAAAATGAGTTTGAAAATGTGTACCCAATTTTAGAGAAGACAAATTCCTCAAATTTCAGCTTCAGAAAGTTGCCAACACTAAAAAATTCGTACCACCTAGACTATTAATGGCAGGAACTTGAAATTGGAAACATTATAACTCCATATCAATGCACAAACGCAGTGCCAATTGCAACGGTCCAGCTCCAATAGTTTCTGAGTTACAGCCTGTCAAAGATTTGTTTTTTATTGAAAAAGTGAAAAATTTACCCTAAAACTAAAATGGCCATAACTACGCCAATTTTGATCCTAGAGCTATCATTTTTGTTCTGGGTGACAATGTAACATCGCAGCTATATTTTTTATGCAGAAACCAAAAATTTATATTTTTCAAACTTTCGAGAAAAATTAGTTTGAAATTGTGTACCTAATTTTAGAGAAGACAAATTCCTCAAATTTCAGCTTCAGAGAGTTGCCAACACTAAAAAATTCGTACCACCCAGACTATTAACGGCAGGAACTTGAAATTTGAAACATAATAACTTCATATCAATGCAGAAACGCAGTGCAAATTGCAACGGTCCAACTCCAATAGTTTCTAAGTTACAGCCTGTCAACGATTTGTTTTTTTATTGAAAAAGTGAAAAATTTACCCAAAAACTAAAATGGCCATAACTACGCCAATTTTGATCCTAGAGCTATCATTTTTGTACTGGGTAAAAATTTAACATCTCAGCTATATTTTTTATGCAGAAACCAAAAATTTATATTTTTCAAACTTTCGAGAAAAGTGAGTTTGAAAATATGTACCTAATTTTAGAGAAGACAAATTCCTCAAATTTCAGCTTCAGAGAGTTGCCAACACTAAAAAATTCGTACCACCCAAACTATTAACGGCAGGAACTTCACATTTAAAACATAATAACTTTATATCAATGCACAAACGCAGTGCAAATTGCAACGGTCCAGCTCCAATGGTTTCTGAGTTACAGCCTGTCAAAGATTTGTTTTTTTATTGAAAAAGTGAAAAATTTACCCTAAAACTAAAATGGCCATAACTACGCCAATTTTGATCCTAGAGCTATCATTTTTGTACTGGGTGAAAATTTAACATCTCAGCTATATTTTTCATGCAGAAACCAAAAATTTATATTTTTCAAACTTTCGAGAAAAATGAGTTTGAAAATGCGTACCCAATTTTAGAGAAGACAAATTCCTGAAATTTCAGCTTCTGAAAGTTGCCAACACTAAAAAATTCGTACCACCCAAACTATTAACGACAGGAACTTTACATTTAAAACATAATAACTTTATATCAATGCACAAACGCAGTGCAAATTGCAACGGTCCAGCTCCAATAGTTTCTGTGTTACAGCCTGTCAAAGATTTGTTTTTTTTATTGAAAAAGTGAAAAAATTACCCTAAAACTAAAATGGCCATAACTACTCCAATTTTGATCCTAGAGCTATCATTTTTATACAGAGTGAAAATTTAACATCACAGCTATATTTTTCATACAGAAACCAAAAATTTATATTTTTCAAACTTTGGAGAAAAATGAGTTTGAAAATATGTACCTAATTTTAGAGAAGACAAATTCCTCAAATTTCAGCTTCAGAGAGTTGCCAACACTAAAAAATTCGTACCACCCAAACTATTAACGGCAGGAACTTTACATTTAAAACATAATAACTTTATATCAATGCACAAACGCAGTGCAAATTGCAACGGTCCAGCTCCAATAGTTTCTGAGTTACAGCCTGTCAAAGATTTGTTTTTTTATTGAAAAAGTGAAAAATTTACCCTAAAACTAAAATGGCCATAACTACGCCAATTTTGATCCTAGAGCTATCATTTTTATACAGAGTGAAAACTTTACATCCCAGCTATATTTTGCATGCAGAAACCAAAAATTTATATTTTTCAAACTTTCGAGAAAAATGAGTTTGAAAATGTGTACCTAATTTTAGAGAAGACAAATTCCTCAAATTTCAGCTTCAGAGAGTTGCCAACACTAAAAAATTCGTACCACCCAGACTATTAACGGCAGGAACTTGAAATTGGAAACGTAATAACTTCATATCAATGCACAAACGCAGTGAAAATTGCAATGGTCCAGCTCCAATAGTGTCTGAGTTACAGCCTGTCAAAGATTTGTTTTTTTATTGAAAAAGTGAAAAATTTAACCTAAAACTAAAATGGCCATAACTACGCCAATTTTGATCCTAGAGCTATCATTTTTATACAGGGTGAAAATATAACATCCCAGCTATATTTTTCATGCAGAAACCAAAAATTTATATTTTTCAAACTTTCGAGAAAAATTAGTTTGAAATTGTGTACCTAATTTTAGAGAAGACAAATTCCTCAAATTTCAGCTTCAGAGAGTTGCCAACACTAAAAAATTCGTACCACCCAGACTATTAACGGCAGGAACTTGAAATTTGAAACATAATAACTTCATATCAATGCACAAACGCAGTGCAAATTGCAACGGTCCAACTCCAATAGTTTCTAAGTTACAGCCTGTCAACGATTTGTTTTTTTATTGAAAAAGTGAAAAATTTACCCAAAAACTAAAATGGCCATAACTACGCCAATTTTGATCCTAGAGCTATCATTTTTGTACTGGGTAAAAATTTAACATCTCAGCTATATTTTTTATGCAGAAACTAAAAATTTATATTTTTCAAACTTTCGAGAAAAGTGAGTTTGAAAATATGTACCTAATTTTAGAGAAGACAAATTCCTCAAATTTCAGCTTCAGAGAGTTGCCAACACTAAAAAATTCGTACCACCCAAACTATTAACGGCAGGAACTTAATATTTAAAACATAATAACTTTATATCAATGCACAAACGCAGTGCAAATTGCAACGGTCCAGCTCCAATAGTTTCTGAGTTACAGCCTGTCAAAGATTTGTTTTTTTATTTAAAAAGTGAAAAATTTACCCTAAAACTAAAATGGCCATAACTACGCCAATTTTGATCCTAGAGCTATCATTTTTATACAGAGTGAAAACTTTACATCCCAGCTATATTTTGCATGCAGAAACCAAAAATTTATATTTTTCAAACTTTCGAGAAAAATGAGTTTGAAAATGTGTACCTAATTTTAGAGAAGACAAATTCCTCAAATTTCAGCTTCAGAGAGTTGCCAACACTAAAAAATTCGTACCACCCAGACTATTAACGGCAGGAACTTGAAATTGGAAACGTAATAACTTCATATCAATGCACAAACGCAGTGCAAATTGCAATGGTCCAGCTCCAATAGTGTCTGAGTTACAGCTTGTCAAAGATTTGTTTTTTTATTGAAAAAGTGAAAAATTTAACCTAAAACTAAAATGGCCATAACTACGCCAATTTTGATCCTAGAGCTATCATTTTTATACAGGGTGAAAATATAACATCCCAGCTATATTTTTCATGCAGAAACCAAAAATTTATATTTTTCAAACTTTCGAGAAAAATTAGTTTGAAATTGTGTACCTAATTTTAGAGAAGACAAATTCCTCAAATTTCAGCTTCAGAGAGTTGCCAACACTAAAAAATTCGTACCACCCAGACTATTAACGGCAGGAACTTGAAATTTGAAACATAATAACTTCATATCAATGCACAAACGCAGTGCAAATTGCAACGGTCCAACTCCAATAGTTTCTAAGTTACAGCCTGTCAACGATTTGTTTTTTTATTGAAAAAGTGAAAAATTTACCCAAAAACTAAAATGGCCATAACTACGCCAATTTTGATCCTAGAGCTATCATTTTTGTACTGGGTAAAAATTTAACATCTCAGCTATATTTTTTATGCAGAAACTAAAAATTTATATTTTTCAAACTTTCGAGAAAAGTGAGTTTGAAAATATGTACCTAATTTTAGAGAAGACAAATTCCTCAAATTGCAGCTTCAGAGAGTTGCCAACACTAAAAAATTCGTACCACCCAAACTATTAACGGCAGGAACTTAACATTTAAAACATAATAACTTTATATCAATGCACAAACGCAGTGCAAATTGCAACGGTCCAGCTCCAATAGTTTCTGAGTTACAGCCTGTCAAAGATTTGTTTTTTTATTGAAAAAGTGAAAAAATTACCCTAAAACTTAAATGGCCATAACTACGCCAATTTTGATCCTAGAGCTATCATTTTTATACAGAGTGAAAACTTTACATCCCAGCTATATTTTGCATGCAGAAACCAAAAATTTATATTTTTCAAACTTTCGAGAAAAATTAGTTTGAAAATGTGTACCTAATTTTAGAGAAGACAAATTCCTCAAATTTCAGCTTCAGAGAGTTGCCAACACTAAAAAATTCGTACCACCCAGACTATTAACGGCAGGAACTTGAAATTTGAAACATAATAACTTCATATCAATGCACAAACGCAGTGCAAATTGCAACGGTCCAACTCCAATAGTTTCTAAGTTACAGCCTGTCAACGATTTGTTTTTTTATTGAAAAAGTGAAAAATTTACCCAAAAACTAAAATGGCCATAACTACGCCAATTTTGATCCTAGAGCTATCATTTTTGTACTGGGTAAAAATTTAACATCTCAGCTATATTTTTTATGCAGAAACCAAAAATTTATATTTTTCAAACTTTCGAGAAAAGTGAGTTTGAAAATATGTACCTAATTTTAGAGAAGACAAATTCCTCAAATTTCAGCTTCAGAGAGTTGCCAACACTAAAAAATTCGTACCACCCAAACTATTAACGGCAGGAACTTTACATTTAAAACATAATAACTTTATATCAATGCACAAACGCAGTGCAAATTGCAACGGTCCAGCTCCAATAGTTTCTGAGTTACAGCCTGTCAAAGATTTGTTTTTTTATTGAAAAAGTGAAAAATTTACCCTAAAACTAAAATGGCCATAACTACGCCAATTTTGATCCTAGAGCTATCATTTTTATACAGAGTGAAAACTTTACATCCCAGCTATATTTTGCATGCAGAAACCAAAAATTTATATTTTTCAAACTTTCGAGAAAAATGAGTTTGAAAATGTGTACCTAATTTTAGAGAAGACAAATTCCTCAAATTTCAGCTTCAGAGAGTTGCCAACACTAAAAAATTCGTATCACCCAGACTATTAACGGCAGGAACTTGAAATTGGAAACGTAATAACTTCATATCAATGCACAAACGCAGTGCAAATTGCAATGGTCCAGCTCCAATAGTGTCTGAGTTACAGCCTGTCAAAGATTTGTTTTTTTATTGAAAAAGTGAAAAATTTAACCTAAAACTAAAATGGCCATAACTACGCCAATTTTGATCCTAGAGCTATCATTTGTATACAGGGTGAAAATATAACATCCCAGCTATATTTTTCATGCAGAAACCAAAAATTTATATTTTTCAAACTTTCGAGAAAAATTAGTTTGAAATTGTGTACCTAATTTTAGAGAAGACAAATTCCTCAAATTTCAGCTTCAGAGAGTTGCCAACACTAAAAAATTCGTACCACCCAGACTATTAACGGCAGGAACTTGAAATTTGAAACATAATAACTTCATATCAATGCACAAACGCAGTGCAAATTGCAACGGTCCAACTCCAATAGTTTCTAAGTTACAGCCTGTCAACGATTTGTTTTTTTATTGAAAAAGTGAAAAATTTACCCAAAAACTAAAATGGCCATAACTACGCCAATTTTGATCCTAGAGCTATCATTTTTGTACTGGGTAAAAATTTAACATCTCAGCTATATTTTTTATGCAGAACCAAAAAATTTATATTTTTCAAACTTTCGAGAAAAGTGAGTTTGAAAATATGTACCTAATTTTAGAGAAGACAAATTCCTCAAATTTCAGCTTCAGAGAGTTGCCAACACTAAAAAATTCGTACCACCCAAACTATTAACGGCAGGAACTTTACATTTAAAACATAATAACTTTATATCAATGCACAAACGCAGTGCAAATTGCAACGGTCCAGCTCCAATAGTTTCTGAGTTACAGCCTGTCAAAGATTTGTTTTTTTATTGAAAAAGTGAAAAATTTACCCTAAAACTAAAATGGCCATAACTACGCCAATTTTGATCCTAGAGCTATCATTTTTATACAGAGTGAAAACTTTACATCCCAGCTATATTTTGCATGCAGAAACCAAAAATTTATATTTTTCAAACTTTCGAGAAAAATGAGTTTGAAAATGTGTACCTAATTTTAGAGAAGACAAATTCCTCAAATTTCAGCTTCAGAGAGTTGCCAACACTAAAAAATTCGTACCACCCAGACTATTAACGGCAGGAACTTGAAATTGGAAACGTAATAACTTCATATCAATGCACAAACGCAGTGCAAATTGCAATGGTCCAGCTCCAATAGTTTCTGAGTTACAGCCTGTCAAAGATTTGTTTTTTTATTGAAAAAGTGAAAAATTTAACCTAAAACTAAAATGGCCATAACTACGCCAATTTTGATCCTAGAGCTATCATTTGTATACAGGGTGAAAATATAACATCCCAGCTATATTTTTCATGCAGAAACCAAAAATTTATATTTTTCAAACTTTCGAGAAAAATTAGTTTGAAATTGTGTACCTAATTTTAGAGAAGACAAATTCCTCAAATTTCAGCTTCAGAGAGTTGCCAACACTAAAAAATTCGTACCACCCAGACTATTAACGGCAGGAACTTGAAATTTGAAACATAATAACTTCATATCAATGCACAAACGCAGTGCAAATTGCAACGGTCCAACTCCAATAGTTTCTAAGTTACAGCCTGTCAACGATTTGTTTTTTTATTGAAAAAGTGAAAAATTTACCCAAAAACTAAAATGGCCATAACTACGCCAATTTTGATCCTAGAGCTATCATTTTTGTACTGGGTAAAAATTTAACATCTCAGCTATATTTTTTATGCAGAAACCAAAAATTTATATTTTTCAAACTTTCGAGAAAAGTGAGTTTGAAAATATGTACCTAATTTTAGAGAAGACAAATTCCTCAAATTTCAGCTTCAGAGAGTTGCCAACACTAAAAAATTCGTACCACACAGACTATTAACGGCAGGAACTTGAAATTTAAAACATAATAACTTCATATCAATGAAGCTACAGCTACATTTTTTATACAGAAACCAAAAATTTATATATTAACGACAGGAACTTGAAATTGGAAACATAATAACCTCATATCAATGCACAAACGCAGTGCAAATTGCAACGGTCCAGCTCCAATAGTTTCTGAGTTACAGCCTGTCAAAGATTTTTTTTTTTTTTGAAAAAGTGAAATATTTACCCTAAAACTAAAATGGCCATAACTACGCCAATTTTGATCCTAGAGCTATCATTTTTATACAGGGTGAAAATGTAACATCCCAGCTATATTTTTCATGCAGAAACCAAAAATTTATATTTTTTAAAATTTCGAGAAAAATGAGTTTGAAAATGTGTCCCAAATTTTAGAGAAGACAAATTCCTCAAATTTCAGCTTCAGAGAGTTGCCAACACTAAAAAATTCGTACCACACAGACTATTAACGGCAGGAACTTGAAATTTAAAACATAATAACTTCATATCAATGAAGCTACAGCTACATTTTTTATACAGAAACCAAAAATTTATATATTAACGACAGGAACTTGAAATTGGAAACATAATAACCTCATATCAATGCACAAACGCAGTGCAAATTGCAACGGTCCAGCTCCAATAGTTTCTGAGTTACAGCCTGTCAAAGATTTTTTTTTTTTTTGAAAAAGTGAAATATTTACCCTAAAACTAAAATGGCCATAACTACGCCAATTTTGATCCTAGAGCTATCATTTTTATACAGGGTGAAAATTTAACATCCCAGCTATATTTTTCATGCAGAAACCAATAATTTATATTTTTCAAACTTTCGAGAAAAATGAGTTTGAAAATGTGTACCTAATTTTAGAGAAGACAATTTCCTCAAATTTCAGCTTCAGAGAGTTGCCAACACTAAAAAATTCGTACCACCCAAACTATTAACGGCAGGAACTTTACATTTAAAACATAATAACTTTATATCAATGCACAAACGCAGTGTAAATTGCAACGGTCCAGCTCCAATAGTTTCTGAGTTACAGCCTGTCAAAGATTTGTTTTTTTATTGAAAAAGTGAAAAATTTACCCTAAAACTAAAATGGCCATAACTACGCCAATTTTGATCCTAGAGCTATCATTTTTATACAGAGTGAAAACTTTACATCCCAGCTATATTTTGCATGCAGAAACCAAAAATTTATATTTTTTAAACTTTCGAGAAAAATGAGTTTGAAAATGTGTACCTAATTTTAGAGAAGACAAATTCCTCAAATTTCAGCTTCAGAGAGTTGCCAACACTAAAAAATTCGTACCACCCAGACTATTAACGGCAGGACCTTGAAATTGGAAACGTAATAACTTCATATCAATGCACAAACGCAGTGCAAATTGCAACGGTCCAGCTCCAATAGTTTCTGAGTTACAGCCTGTCAAAGATTTGTTTTTTTATTGAAAAAGTGAAAAATTTACCCTAAAACTAAAATGGCCATAACTACGCCAATTTTGATCCTAGAGCTATCATTTTTATACAGAGTGAAAATTTTACATCCCAGCTATATTTTTCATGCAGAAACCAAAAATTTATATTTTTCAATCTTTCGAGAAAAATGAGTTTGAAAATGTGTACCTAATTTTAGAGAAGACAAATTCCTCAAATTTCAGCTTCAGAGAGTTGCCAACACTAAAAAATTCGTACCACCCAAACTATTAACGGCAGGAACTTTACATTTAAAACATAATAACTTTATATCAATGCACAAACGCAGTGCAAATTGCAACGGTCCAGCTCCAATAGTTTCTGAGTTACAGCCTGTCAAAGATTTGTTTTTTTATTGAAAAAGTGAAAAATTTACCCTAAAACTAAAATGGCCATAACTACGCCAATTTTGATCCTAGAGCTATCATTTTTATACAGAGTGAAAATTTTACATCCCAGCTATATTTTTCATGCAGAAACCAAAAATTTATATTTTTCAATCTTTCGAGAAAAATGAGTTTGAAAATGTGTACCTAATTTTAGAGAAGACAAATTCCTCAAATTTCAGCTTCAGAGAGTTGCCAACACTAAAAAATTCGTACCACCCAGACTATTAACGGCAGGAACCTGAAATTGGAAACGTAATAACTTCATATCAATGCACAAACGCAGTGCAAATTGCAATGGTCCAGCTCCAATAGTGTCTGAGTTACAGCCTGTCAAAGATTTGTTTTTTTATTGAAAAAGTGAAAAATTTACCCTAAAACTAAAATGGCCATAACTACGCCAATTTTGATCCTAGAGCTATCATTTTTATACAGGGTGAAAATATAACATCCCAGCTATATTTTTCATGCAGAAACCAAGAATTTATATTTTTCAAACTTTCGAGAAAAATGAGTTTGAAAATGTGTACCTAATTTTAGAGAAGACAAATTCCTCAAATTTCAGCTTCAGAGAGTTGCCAACACTAAAAAATTCGTACCACCCAGACTATTAACGGCAGGAACTTGAAATGTAAAACATAATAACTTCATATCAATGCACAAACGCAGTGCAAATTGCAATGGTCCAGCTCCAATAGTTTCTGAGTTACAGCCTGTCAAAGATTTGTTTTTTTATTGAAAAAGTGAAAAATTTACCCTAAAACTAAAATGGCCATAACTACGCCAATTTTGATCCTAGAGCTATCATTTTTATACAGGGTGAAAATTTAACATCTCAGCTATATTTTTTATGCAGAAACCAAAAATTTATATTTTTTAAAATTTCGAGAAAAATGAGTTTGAAAATGTGTACCCAATTTTAGAACAGACAAATTCATCAAATTTCAGCTTCAGAGTGTTGCCAACACTAAAAAATTGGTACCACCCAGACTATTAACGGCAGGAACTTGAAATTTAAAACATAATAACTTCATATCAATGCACAAACGCAGTGCAAATTGCAACGGTCCAGCTCCAATAGTTTCTGAGTTACAGCCTGTCAAAGATTTCTTTCTTTTTTTTTTTGAAAAAGTGAAAAATTTACCCTTAAACTAAAATGGCCATAACTACGCCAATTTTGATCCTATAGCTATCATTTTTATAATGGGAGAAAATTTAACATCGCAGCTATATTTTTCATACAGAAACCAAAAATTTATATTTTTTAAAATTTCGAGAAAAATGAGTTTGAAAATGTGTACCCAATTTTAGAACAGACAAATTCATCAAATTTCAGCTTCAGAGTGTTGTCAACACTAAAAAATTGGTACCACCCAGACTATTAACGGCAGGAACTTGAAATTTAAAACATTATAACTTCATATCAATACACAAACGCAGTGCAAATTGCAACGGTCCAGCTCCAATAGTTTCTGAGTTACACCCTGTCAAAGATTTGGTTTTTGTTTTGAAAAAGTGAAAAATTTACCCTAAAACTAAAATGGCCATAACTACGCCAATTTTGATCCTAGAGCTATCATTTTCATAATGGATAAAACTTTAACATCGCAGCTATACTTTTCATACAGAAACTAAAAATTTCTATTTTTCAAAATTTCGATAAAAATGAGTTTGAAAATGTGTACCCAATTTTAGAGCAGACAAATTCCTCAAATTTCAGCTTCAGAAAGTTGCCAACACTAAAAAATTCGTACCACCCAGACTATTAACGGCAGGAACTTGAAATTTGAAACATAATAACTTCATATCAATGCACAAACGCAGTGCAAATTGCAACGGTCCAACTAGAATAGTTTCTAAGTTACAGCCTGTCAACGATTTGTTTTTTTATTGAAAAAGTGAAAAATTTACCCAAATATTAAAATGGCCCTAACTACGCCAATTTTGATCCTAGAGCTATCATTTTTGTACTGGGTGACAATGTAACATCGCAGCTATATTTTTTATGCAGAAACCTAAAATTTATATTTTTCAAACTTTCGAGAAAAATGAGTTTGAAATTGTGTACCTAATTTTAGAGAAGACAAATTCCTCAAATTTCAGCTTCAGAGAGTTGCCAACACTAAAAAATTCGTACCACCCAGACTATTAACGGCAGGAACTTGAAATTGAACACATAATAACTCCATATCAATGCACAAACGCAGTGCAAATTGCAACGGTCCAACTCCAATAGTTTCTAAGTTACGGCCTGTCAAAGATTTGATTTTTTTTTGAAAAAGTGAAAAATTTACCCTAAAACTAAAATGGCCATAACTACGCCAATTTTGATCCTAGAGCTATCATTTTTATACAGGGTGAAAATTTAACATCTCAGCTATATTTTTCATACAGAAACCAAAAATTTATATTTTTCAAACTTTCGAGAAAAGTGAGTTTGAAAATGTGTACCTAATTTTAGAGAAGACAAATTCCTCAAATTTCAGCTTCAGAGAGTTGCCAACACTAAAAAAATCGTACCACCCAGACTATTAACGGCAGGAACTTTACATTTAAAACATAATAACTTTATATCAATGCACAAACGCAGTGCAAATTGCAACGGTCCAGCTCCAATAGTTTCTGAGTTACGGCCTGTCAAAGATTTGATTTTTTATTGAAAAAGTGAAAAATTTACCCAAAAACTAAAATGGCCATAACTACGCCAATTTTGATCCTAGAGCTATCATGTTTATACAGGGTGAAAATTTAACATCCCAACTATATTTTTCATGCAGAAACAAAAAATTTATATTTTTTAAAATTTCGAGAAAAATGAGTTTGAATATGTGTACCCAATTTTAGAGCAGACAAATTCATCAAATTTCAGCTTCAGAGAGTTGCCAACACTAAAAAATTCGTACCACCAAGACTATTAACGGCAGGAACTTGAAATGTAAAACATAATAACTTCATATCAATGCACAAACGCAGTGCAAATAGCAACGGTCCAGCTCCAATTGTTTCTGAGTTACAGCCTGTCAAATATTTTTTTTTTTTTTTGAAAAAGTGAAAAATTTACCCTTAAACTAAAATGGCCATAACTACGCCAATTTTGATCCTATAGCTATCATTTTTATAATGGGTGAAAATTTATCATCGCAGCTATATTTGTCATACAGAAACCAAAAATTTATATTTTTTAAAATTTCGAGAAAAATGAGTTTGAAAATGTGTACCCAATTTTAGAGAAGACAAATTCCTCAAATTTCAGCTTCAGAGTGTTGCCAACACTAAAAAATTGGTACCACCCAGACTATTAACGGCAGGAACTTGAAATTTAAAACATAATAACTTCATATCAATGCACAAACGCAGTGCAAATTGCAACGGTCCAGCTCCAATTGTTTCTAAGTTACAGCCTGTCAAAGATTTGGGTTTTTGTTTTAAAAAGTGAAAAATTTACCCTTAAAATAAAATGGCCATAACTACGCCAATTTTGATCCTAGAGCTATCATTTTTATAATGGGTGAAAATTTAACATCTCAGCTATATTGTTCATACAGAAACCAAAAATTTATATTTTTCAAACTTTCGAGAAAAATGAGTTTGAAAATGTGTACCTAATTTTAGAGAAGACAAATTCCTCAAATTTCAGCTTCAGAGAGTTGCCAACACTAAGAAATTGATACCACCCAGACTGTTAAAGACATGAACTTGAAATTTAAAACATAATAACTTCATATCAAAGCACATACGCAGTGCAAATTGCAACGGTGCAGCTCCAATAGTTTCTGAGTTACAGCCTGTCAAAGATTTTTTTTTTTTTTTTTTTAAAGTTAAAAATTTACCCTAAAACTAAAATGGCCATAACTACGCCAATTTTGATCCTAGAGCTATCATTTTTATAATGGGTGAACATTTAACATCTCAGCTATATTTTTCATACAGAAACCAAACATTTATATTTTTCGAAATTTCGAGAAAAATGAGTTTGAAAATGTGAACCCAATTTTAGAGAAGACAAATTCCTCAAATTTTAGCTTCAGAGAGTTGCCAACACTAAAAAATTCGTTTCACCCAGACTATTAACGACAGAAACTTGAAATTTGAAACATAATACCTTCTTATCCATGCACAAACGCAGTGCAAATTGCAACGGTCCAGCTCCAATAGTTTCTGAGTTACAGCCTGTCAAAGATTTGGTTTTTTATTGAAAAAGTGAAAAATTTACCCTAAAACTAAAATGGCCATAACTACGCCAATTTTGATCCTAGATCTATCATTTTTGTACTGGGTGAAAATTTAACATCCCAGCTATATTTTGTAAGCAGAAACTCAAGGACAGAAACTGAAATGGAGATAAACATGTATATTAGTAGGCCTACTGATCAAAGCTGTTTTCGAAGGTTACTTAGGATTTTGAGGACGAACAAAAGAGCTGTTCGAGTTTCGAGTTGAGTTGGGGACTGTACGTGGAATAATAAATAAGGTAAAAATGAATATAGGGACTGTACGCTTAGTGTGTTCTTATTTTTTCTATTTTCAGATAACAGAAGAAAAGCCTGAATCCAGACCCTTAATCTCATTTGCATTAAAGCCACATAAGCCCAGACTTGGTCATTGAGAAAAAGTCTTCTCATCGTTTTTTTTTTTTTAAAGTTAGCACTTAAAAATGAATATTGAAAAAAAAAATTTCGATTCCCTTTCGTGGTTCCAATTCTACAGCCATTTGAAAGAAATTTCGTTTGTTTACAATCAACACGTCAATAACTCTCAAGCTCCGCCCACTACTAGCACGCGCTACTGAAGATTGGTGTATGACGTCATTTAACTAACATGCCCCCCGCTTGACCTCATTAGCATGCAATTTAATGGAAATCATTTTATTAGATCCCGACTTTAAATCCAGCGGCATCGAAGCCATCTGAGTACCCAAAGCCGTGAATTTTAGTTTTTTGACTTAATTAAACATCAGAGATTAAGCTAGAATGCCTTTTGTACCGAAATCTCTTTTTTTTTCATTTTGTAAACAAACGAATCCCTCAATGTGGCTTCCTAGGCCTGTACATTTTGGAGATTCAAACCCTCCCCTCCCCCAAATCTAACATTCCATAAAATGTTATAATAGCCACCTATAGCCTTTATATTCTGTAAGTATCACATTCCACAAACGCAACATGAAAGATGGTCGTTTGAATAAAGATGTTTGTAAGAGGTCACTTCTATTTGCAAAAACTCAAAACTTGAGTTCTGAGATAATTTTCTTAATGAAGATTGAAATTTGTCATTATTAACGTCCAACATATTTTAAGGGTTTTAAGAGAATACTTGTAGACGGTTTTGAAGACTAATTGACTAATGCCCTCACTCCACACACGCTACGAATCAAGCGAATAGCCACGAATTGATTAATCGTAGGATTCGTACCATTTCGCAAAGTTCTCAATAGGTTAGTATTTATTCGTAGTAAGTTCTTTTAATTCTTGTGCTATCGGGAATTCGTCGCAAAATTTTTGAGCTGTGAATTTGATCATATTTTGGATTCGTAATCACTTCGGAAAATTCTTAACCGATTGATATATATTCGTAGTCAGTTATTCCAATTCTTGAGTCATCTGAAATTCGTAAACAAAATTTTGAGCCCGTCCAAAGTTTTGACCACGAACTCCCCGATTCCAAAATCGTAGTTAGTTCTTAACCATTTCGTGGTGCATTCTTGTGCATCTTAATATAATCGTAGGCTTATCGGCTAGGAATCCGTGACGAATCCCACGAATAGACACCGAAACAGATACGAAGCAAGTAAGAACTTCACGAAAGTCTAAAAACAAGCTTCGAATCACCCACGAATCGGCCAGGAATTCCACGAATCGACTACGAATACCACGAATCCGTCTGGACAATATTTTAACGATTGGAACCGAATCGCACGAATATTCTCAACTCTATCGTACCAGAATCGTAGAACGTGATGATTTTGAAAATTAATTTTCGAAAGTCAACGAATCCTTACGAATTTCCACGAATTCCCAAGAATCCTACGATTCATCAATTCGTAGCTATTCGCGGGATTCGTAGCGTGTGTGGAGTGCAGGCTTTAGTATGCAAAATATTTAACAGCTAACAATGCTGTAACATTATACCCTTTATCGATCAACCTAAATCAAAAGTGATAATATTATTGAAACAAAACTGCACAATTTAAAGGTCGTAGATCTTAATAATGATTAAATTTGTATTTATATTTTGTTTTATATTGAGTTTTTAAATATTATGATACTAATTATTTTCCTGTAATAACAATGTTTTTCAATCGATGTCACATCTCGTTTAATTTTTAACAGATTGGCAGTTGAATATTGATGCATGTTTATTTGTATATCATATTATTTATGTTTAATTGGTAAGAGTTAAATTGATAATTATTACTACCTTTTCTTCACATTAATTTAAACGACAACGGCCAAAACCCTGTGTTGTATTGGATATGAGCCACATTCATAAACACTTAGTTTAATATACGCACAACGCTGGGACAACAAACGTCTGATTGAAAATTGGAATGGTGCAAATCGATGCTGTTAGTGTTCCTGATACATTATTTAAAAAATAACAATCCCGTTAAGGTGAAGCTTATTTTATCAGAGAAACACTTGAAAATAGATTTCAGGATAGATGCGGAAACTAAAGGAGATATTGCCGACAAACTATGCAAGAACTATACAAATTCCGATAGCAACTCAACTCTATTTCTGAAACTTGACCATGACAGATTGTCAAATATGTATTCTTTAAAACTGGCCTGTGAAGCAAAAACTAAACTCTGGTGACTGATTTCAGACTAAATCCCTTCAAATGACTGACCACAACCTTCAATTACGAGTAACTGCGTTACAAAATCACCAGTTTTTACAAAAGTCAATTATTGGTACACGTAAAAGCAATTAACTAGTGCCTTCGAATATAAAAACAGGAAAAGCTGACTTTCGATCAACGATATAAGCTGGAATTCTGTTTCCATGATACACCTGAATACATGTAGGTTATTAGTTCCCACAACGATCAATGCATGATTTGTACAAGTGGACAAAACGCGCTGATATATTATTATAAGACAGTTTATCTTTAACCAAAGTGTTGATTGTTTCAAATGGATGCTGAAATAATTTACCTTTTAATTTGTCTCTTAACTTTCGCTTCAGGTCAGTCAATTTATTTGTACTTCAGTAGAACAAACGTAACTACGTATCTAATTATGTCCATTTGATTAAATTTTGATAATAGTTTTCTATTAAGCATAAACATTACAATATAATATATATTGTACACGTACATTTATATATTTCTTTTATATTGGCATTGTTCATTCAGTTTTTTTGAAGTTTAGATTTGATGTTTTCTAATTACATAATATATATTTTTACACCAAGGATTGTTTTTTACCATAATTGTTTCAATGATTTTTTCATGTCTTCCTAAATCGCCTTGTTCACTTTTTGTTCCCATTGAGGTTCCCAAAGGGTGAACGGTTAAGTCCGGTAGAGGTCTGATTTTCAAGTTACAGTGAGCAATTTTAGCGCATTGTTCTACCAAAGATACTGAAGCAGAAAACCGACTGTAAACTGAATCGATCAAGACAACCACGTTTTTGGTATCTGACCCTCAGTGGAAGATCTGGTGCGATCAGTCCTCCGAGGGTAGGTACCAAAGAAATGCGAATGGCTTTTTGTGTTGAACATGCGCTAATGATAGGCTGGAGCACATGCGGGTCCGTCGTCTAATTATATTGTAAATGGTTGGTGCATTTACTCAGCACAGCGAACAACGCTAGCGAGTGGTTCATAGAGAATGTAAGAGGACAGGAAGTGGACGGACCTTCAGGTGTCAGAGCATTAAGATCACTGTTATGTGAAATTAATCTTTTCTGTACCCAAGGCTCGGCCAGGTCTTCCCCTAAAGGTATCAGATTATGCTCACAGATTTAAGATTTTTTTTTTGGTTAAAATGAAACTGATCCTCAAGCAATGATAGGGTACTACATGTATATGGACCAAAACAACCTTCGGAGAAAATTGAATGGATTGGTCGTCCAAAGATGTTTTGCTTTCAGTTTCAAGTGGCTCTCCGCGTAAACATACATTAACAGTTAGACATGTCATTAGCAGGAATACTTGAAACTAAGATATCCGTGTTAATTTTATGAATAAAAATTTAACATCCAGTTCTTATTGCATTTAAACAAAACCGCACAGTAAATTTTTAGCCCGTTTACCCCTATTAATAAGAAAATGGTATTTTAAAACTATTGCGTTCTTTTAACATTATTTTTTATCCTTTTTTTCCATTAGCATCATGCCCTGGTAATTCTGAAGTCTTTGAAGCTCGGGGATTGTGTTTTAGTCTATTTACTGATGGTGTGACCTATGCCGAAGCAGATACAAAATGTAATGATAAAGGTGGTATCTTGGCTAGAGTCAAAGATAATGGCATTCAGCAATTTATAGAGGACAAATATTCCGGGTAAGCTTTTTTGTATGTCTTATAGAGATGTTGCTGTCAAACTTTCCGATTATCAGTCGATTGAAATAGTTTTTAACAATTTTTATCAGTCTGCATAAAGGTTATATCTCTGTCGGCTCGCCCAAATTGAATGAAAGATATCGGCAATAATCAGTCGTTTACTTCATGACAAAGGGTTAATATCGCCACGAAAGTCACGACAAGCAACTATGTCAACAGCGTCCAGAAATGGAAGAGGTAAAAAATGTTACATTAGAATATTTGTCCTTTTGGATTTCAATCCACAACAAATCAGACCTCAACTATACCTCAATATTATGCCCCAACTAAGGCACAAAATAAATAACGAAACTAACGACTTATTGTGTTAAGAAATTATTGTTTCAATCTGATGCTTAAGGTACCTATATCAACATTACGTTTCATATCTGTTTCTATTTTAAGCAGAACGTAAACAGCTTTTCATTACAATGCTGTTTTTGATATTGGCAAATGAGTTTATTTGGTGTTAATCACAATGTTAATGAAGCTATTGACTAAATATATATTCTTTAGCGGGATAATATAAGACTTTAGAGCATTGATAACATTGTTTTAGTGTTCGATTCTGAAAACAAACATTTGAACAAGCAGTGGTGTTAATCGAATTATTGATCATGCCTAACGCGACTTCTTAGCCGATTCATGTCCAAACTTGGCATTTCCATCTATCTTTTTATTTAGTATTGTTTCTCAGCCTAAGATAAATTTTTTCAATTGATGATATCTTAATCTCGGATAAGATTGTTTCAACTTTTAGTATTAAGTCCAGAGTAAAAAGAAAATCCAACTGGTAATATCCATATCTCAAACCAAATTGTTTCAGTAGGTAAGTCCGCGCCTGAAATAAAGTTGTACTATCTGAGTCTATGATAAAAACTTAAACGCATTTTGTTGGATGTCTAATTTTCTTCACTTTGTAGAAATTATTTTTGGATTGGTTTAGAAGATAGTGATAACGATGGTGTGTATAAGTGGGCCGACCAGTCTTTAATTACCTTCAGTAACTGGAAAACTACTCCATCCTCTGGTAAATGTGCAAAATACAATACTGATAACACTTGGATAGATGTAGTATGTACGACAAATATGTACTACCTATGTGAACTGCCTTCAGGTAAGCAACTTACTAATACGCAGGCATGTAACACGGGTGATGGAAGCAGCTGTTTTTTAAATAAAATTTCCGTATAACATTCAGTTTCACTGTTTTTAAACAAAGATGTCAAAATTGAAGCATACTGAATACCAATCTAATTAAAATTAGATTACATTATAAGGAGGTCATCTTCTGGTTACGAATAAGCTATTTATAGCACGTGCCACCCCTCTGCCAATCAGAACACCGTTTATATTTGAATATTTTGTATTGCGTCATAATTTTCCCACAATGCATATCAATGCATAGACCCGCGATCTTGAAGGTAGTTTTTGATTGGCTGAAATTTTCGTCACTTGAAGATGACCTCCTTATACAAGTCTTTAGATTACATGGAGTCGACAATCAAAAAATAACCGAAACGAAATGTAATATAATTTTAATTAGATTGACTGAATACACATACTGTAACTTAAAGATGGCTTTGTTTCGTAATCATATTTGTCAATCATTAAGATCTTTGTGTTGTCATCTTAGGAAATTGATATGGATGTATTTCGACGACACTCATGGTACCTTGAGTAATTCTTTTGTCCCATCCATCTTTAGTTCCTGTTAAAAAGGAAGAAAAGGAATGAAATTGTCGTTTTGAATTTCCCAAAGTGACCTCATATTTTAGTTGGCTTTTAGGGAAATCAGGATCTGCAAACGTTGGACCCTGGAACAAAAAAAGGTGCTTTAAGTGTCCCTATATATTATGGTTATGAAAACTAAGAAATCCATATATTTTTCTCCAAGTGATTGATTTTATTATTTTAGTTCAAGACTCCACAAGAGGAATATTCTACCATCGATTGTTAACCACTGATGTCAGTGATTCGTCAGCTTTTAAAACTTTCTCAGTGCACAATTATGTTAAGTGTGTTCAGTTGTGTCGCCTTTATCATGAACTGTGTTTTAAAATCACCTTTAACACGACACAAATCCAGAGCGATCAATGTGTTTTGTATAGAAAGACTTATGGTTCGTCGATAACTGTTGATTCATCTGTGTTGATATATACCTTATTGTGATTGCTTTGTCAGAAAGAAAAAAAGATACAAACCAATCAGTTATTTACTTATTGAGTTAAGAATATGTAAATAAAATTTCTGGAAAGGTCGAACTTGAATGTTATTGCTTTGTTTGATGATTAATAATAAGTTAATAAAAAAATATCTTTCTTTAAATCTGGATTTATGTGTTCTTAAAGTAATGAATTTAGTATTCATTTATGATAATTAAGGTATGGCCACAATAATCCATGATTATAAAACTCCCTTACCACAACTATATATAACAATAAAAAAGTATGACCTCAATGTGCGAGATATATTAGCACTAGTCGTCATTAATATGAAATGCTTAAATATTATACTATCGCAATATAGACTACTATTACTGCATTAAACTATTACAGCAATATACTATCACTGTAATGTACATTGTACTCTGTAAAGGAAAACTGTGTCACAGTCTGCTCGAATGTTCAAACGATTATAAGTTTTATTTTATATTTCTTATATTATGTTTCCAGTCACACTTAACTAATCATGCAGTATTCACGTAGCAGAAACATGTTTCGAGATTCAATACACATAGTCTGGGGCTGAATAATAGGAGAGAAAACGCAGAGCACTGGGAATTTAAAACAAAAAAAAGTATTGTTTGATCTATGAACGGTACTGTCTATTTACCACTGCGTGGTAACACGTTAAACTAGGCCAATGTCACCATATTAGTCAATGGAGAAAAAAACGTGGTACTTATTTTTACCACGCTTTTTTCTTATTGGTCGGATTTTATTCATTTTTTTGAAAGAATCCAACAAATCACATTTTTCAAAATTCAAATATGTCAATATTGTGCACATTTCACCACGATAACATGCAAAAATAGGCAGATTGAAATTCCAGGCGTAAGAAAAATCTCCGCCATATTTGATATCGGTGACTATGATTTTTGTGTGTTTCGGTTGCTAAATTTCACAGTACAACTGCAATGAAGCTAACGATATTACTATGAAGTATTTTTGTGTTTTAAGAGTTTCTTTACAATGTTTAGATTCTCGAAAATGCAATTTGTATCAAGTTTATGGTTGAAGATTATTTGCCTTTTCAAAACATGACTTGAAGTCAACATTTCATTTCATTTCATGTTGGCGGTAGAGTAGGGGTGGGGTTCGTGGTATTATTTATTTATAGTCACTATCCTCTATCTACAGTTACTATCATCAATCTACAGTCACTATACACCGACCTACTATCATCTACAGTCACTATCCTCTACCTACAGTCACTCTACATCAACCTACTATCATATACAGTCACTATCCTTTATCTACAGTTACTCTACACCAACCTACTATCATCTACAGTCTCTATCCTCTATCTACAGTCACTCTACATCAATCTACTATCATCTACAGTCACTACCCTCTATCTACAGTTACTATCATTTATCTGCAGTCACTATACACCAACCTACTATCATCTACAGTCACTATCCTCTATCTACAGTCACTCTACATCAACCTACTATCATATACAGTCACTATCCTTTATCTACAGTTACTCTACATCAACCTACTATCATCTACAGTCTCTATCCTCTATCTACAGTCACTCTACATCAATCTACTATCATCTACAGTCACTACCCTCTATCTACAGTTACTATAATTTATCTGCAGTCACTATACACCAACCTACTATCATCTACAGTCACTATCCTCTATCTACAGTCACTCTACATCAACCTACTACCATTTACAGTCAATATCCTCTATCTACAGTCACTCTACATCAACTTACTATAACCTATAGTCAATATCCTCTATCCACAGTCACTCTACACCAACCTACTATCATCTACAGTCACTATCCTATATCTATAGTCACTCTACACCTACTTATTATTATTTATAGTCAATATCCTCTATCTACAGTCACTCTACATCAACCTACTATCATCTACAGTCACTATCCTCCATCTACAGTTACTCTACACCAACCTACGATCATCTACAGTCACTATCCTCTATCTACAGTCACTCTACATCAACCTACTATCATCTACAGTCACTATCCTCCATCTACAGTTACTCTACACCAACCTACTATCATCTACAGTCACTATCCTCTATCTATAGTCACTCTACACCTACTTATTATTATTTATAGTCAATATCCTCTATCTACAGTCACTCTACATCAACCTACTATCATCTACAGTCACTATCCTCCATCTACAGTTACTCTACACCAACCTACTATCATCTACAGTCACTATCCTCTATCTACAGTCACTCTACATCAACCTACTATCATCTACAGTCACTATCCTCCATCTACAGTTACTCTACACCAACCTACTATCATCTACAGTCACTATCCTCTATCTATAGTCACTCTACACCTACTTATTATCATCTACAGTCACTATCCTCTATCTACAGTCACTCTACATCAACCTACTATCATCTACAGTCACTATCCTCCATCTACAGTTACTCTACACCAACCTACTATCATCTACAGTCACTATCCTCTATCTATAGTCACTCTACACCAACCTATCATCTACACTCACTATCCACTATCCTCTTGTGATTATAGATGAGAGTAGGTTTATGTATAGTGATTTTAGGTAGAGGATAGTGACTGCAAATGATAGTAGGTTGATGTAGAGTGACTGTAGATAGAGGATAGTGACTGTAGATGAGAGTAGGTTTATGTATAGTGACTGTAGATAGAGGGCAGTGACTGTAAATGATAGTAGGTTGGTGTAGAGTAACTGTAGATAGAGGATAGTGACTGTAGATGATAGTAGGTTGATGTAGAGTGACTGTAGATAGAGGATAGTGACTGTAGATGATAGTAGGTTGATGTAGAGTGACTGTAGATAGAGAATAGTGACTGTAGATGGTAGTAGGTTGGTGTAGAGTGACTGTAGATAGAGGATAGTGACTGTAGATGGTAGTAGGTTGGTGTAGAGTGACTGTAGATAGAGGACAGTGACTGTAGATGATAGTAGGTTGGTGTAGAGTGACTGTAGATAGAGGATAGTGACTGTAGATGATAGTAGATTTATGTAGAGTGACTGTAGATAGAGGATAGTGACTGTAAATGATAGTACGTTGGTGTATAGTGATTATAGGAAGATAGTGAAAATGACATGCAATGAATGGAGTTTTACGTCCTACTTTTCTGCACCTATATGGGCTAATTGAGGACGGGTAAACGCCATTCAGTGTGCAATGAGGGAAATTTCGCCAGGACAGCGGCATTAGCCTGCTCTTATTATCGATTTCCAACTGTCGAGGGATCTTTAACGTGCACAACCAATAGCACATGTCAGCCCCTCCAACCTGCATCACTGACAGGGAAACCGGGAGGAAGATAGTGACTGTAAATGATAGTGTATATCATTGCCGCTATCATTGAAGTCCCCATCCCCGAAATAAAATGGAAAAATGGCACAGATTCCGAGAGAGAGAGAGAGTTTCCCACTAACCTTACAACTTTGGATGGGATTATAAAACTGAAAAAAAACCACTGTCATATCATATGAATTTATTATCGAACAAAAACCCTCTACCACGAATTATAAGTATAATTTGTGGGTATTTTCTTTGGTCTCATACTCCTCATTTTTTTCATACAATAAATACAAAAATTGCAGATTTGTTGTGCATAAAATGATTCCCGAAAAGAGAAACAATGCTGTCCATTTCTAGGCTACTAGCTACTTATAATTATATGGCGGGGAAGAAACATATTCTTAATAAATAAGGGCAATCAATAAGCAAATTGCAGTTTCGCAACAAAAGATTGTCATTTAGCAATCAGCATTCAGCATTTAGAATTGGTGTCGCACCGACATTCCATCATGTTCCTTTAGCAACGGCTATCATTTCATTTCATTACATTATGCAAATGTCTAACGTTGCTGAAGGAACATGACATTCCATATGCATACTATACCTCAAGTTAAAAGAACTTCTGAACATCAAAACTTTCAAGCAATTAAAAATTGTTTATAGTAAATAAAGTTCAAAACGAAGAAATAATACTGTAACATCATAGTCTGCACTTATTTGTACCTGGGATAATGTTTAACCTGTAACCCAAATTTCATAACATGGACCATTTTAGAGGGGTTGGAAAACGGTAGTATCCAACCTTGAACCCTGAACTCTACATAGTTAGCCTTGACATTTATTTGTAAACAAACATTATTTTTATCCACAAATCCGGATTTTTTGGTGAAAACGGTGAAAATATGGTTGTAAAATACTTATTTGTATGCATCTTGGTTTTACAAATCAGATTTACCTTAAAAATATCAAAATAATGACAAATTTTATTTACCACGCCGTGGTAAATAGCTGTAAGGCCACTTATGGCTATTTACCACGCAGTGGTAAATAGACGCTGCCTTCTATGAACCGTCTATAAATTAGTTTAATAATATATAGATGGATTTTGTCCCATTTGTTTATAAAGCACAATATTTTTCTCTCTTTATGGTGGGGGTTACCATTTTAATGTCGATAATTTGAATTGAAAATACCATAAACACACTGTCAAGGATACTCATGATAGCGCTTAAACAAAGTTGGCCAACGTAAAACTATAATATAATTTCTATGTCCTAGCGTTACTGCACTTCTCAGACTAGAATACTTAGTGAGTACAAGGATCGAGCATAAAGAATTAAGAATGATGTAATATCAAGCTTTATTCTGTTAGAGTTTTATTAAACGGTTCACATCAGCACATAGTGCATTTACTGTTATCTTTCTATTGTCTGCGACCTGTAATATAAAAATGAATAATCTTTAAAAGTGGTACTTAAATGATCTTTTTGTTCTGTATGTAGTAGAAAATGTATTTAATGTGCTACCGACAGGATGCAAAATGTACTTATGTATTTGTGACGCTGAATCTTTATAAGTTATTTCGGATATCTTGAATAATATATAAAAAAAACCCAGAAAAAATCATGTAACTGGGAGATAATAACGTAATAATACAACTGGAATACAGGGAAAATACCGCATGCAAAATAAATAGAGGTATAGAGTGGTTTGTAAACTCTGATTCCCAAAAGATTCACCATAGCTCTGCTATTAAAGTTCAATGCTTGTACGTAATATGATCTCATAACATAAACATTTTTAATCAATATGTCACACTTTTGCTTACGTTCATGTTTTTCACAATGGAAGATTTTTTTGTAAATTAACTTTATTTATTACAGAACGAATAATACCCATTCAGAATGTGGTCGTGTATAGAAGCTTCACGTTCTCTAGAATATCAGACAAACAAGTAACTTTGGCTAAATTATTGGAAATTTTTACAAAACTTACCGCGTTTCCATTCCTGTGTCTCAGATACAGAGTTACCATTGCGAAAGTACATAGTAGAGAAATACCATAGGTGCTTATCTGGATTCAGGTTGGTAATCGTTTGTCGCCAGAAATCATCAACTGACATTAAAAGATTTTGAAACGATTATAATAGAGTCGATACCCCTGTTTGCAATCTCACAATTATTTTGGCCATCCTTGTACCCTTAATGTCCTCATGCCTCTTTGTGATTGAAATACACTCTAATCCCCCTAGAATTTAAAAAATGAAGCGAACGTATACATAAATGTACGTGTGCGTATACGTGTGTTAAGAAGCTATTACTGATTTAACAATTATTGTAGATATTATATAATCTATTTAATGATATGCTATATGTATACATATATTATATAAAAAATATTCCTAAATATGAAAAATGTATTAGATATTTCATGCATTAGTTTTTCTTAAATTCACCACGACATCATCATCCAAAATTGGAAAACTTGGACCTAAAACTCGATTTCATGAATGAGTATGAAACATACCGTAAAGTCTTGCAAAAACTGTTTCCTTCTCGTTTCCATCTACTGAGTACGTAAATGACACACTTTTCACGCCTTCATGATCTTTAAAAACAGATGAAAAAAAAGAATAATGGGAACATAAATAATGGTAACAGAAATAATGCGAACAGGAACAGGAATAATGGGAACAGGACCAATGGGAACATAAATAATGGTAACAGAAATAATGGGAACAGTACCAATGGGAACATAAATAATGGTAACAGAAATAATGCGAACAGGAACAGGAACAATGGGAACAGGACCAATGGGAACATAAATAATGGTAACAGAAATAATGCGAACAGGAACAGGAATAATGGGAACAGGACCAATGGGAACATAAATAATGGGTCAGTTAAATACGATTGTTTGAACCACAACAACAGAATTTCGATTTATTACAATCTGATTGAAATTTATGTCGATGTTTTGTTTTGTGCTCCATTCTTAGTATAATTTCAAATAATAGTTACATGTACTAGTAAAAATGAAATGGATAGTGTACGTACCCCTTTAAACAGATTACAGATCTAAGCAAAGACGTCAATATCAAAGTTTACACTAGTTTACACTTACTTTTGACTGAAAATTGTCCACCAGATGCAGTTTGTAGGTAAGTTGGATTTGGTGGAAAAATGGCCAAAAGAAATAGCAATTGACTCACTATAAGTATTAAAACTAGCTCAAGTGACTTTAACATTGTATTTTTTTTATCTATAAAATGTTATCTGAAATCCATTACAGATGTTTTGATCTCATGAAAAAATGGCGACAATCAATTATAGATTTTAATGATATTTCTGAATTGTTTTGTTTTCTACATGTGATAACGATTCTGTTGAGAATGACAACCAACAATCTACAATAACATAACTGTGCTGAGTTCAACTTTGCTTCCAATGATTTCAGTTTACACATGTCCAAGAAAAAATTCTCTGAAGCTTGAGGTAAAATGTTACCCCATATATTGCTGTTGATATTTCACTTTGATAGCATATTGTTACATCGTCAAAATGGCAATATTCAATTCGAGCTAAGAGTTTTTCATTAAAAAACGAGGGCATTATGATAGGAACAATAAAACATTATATGAAGCTCGAGGTTCCATTTCATTGCAAACCAGCACTAAGGTGGTTATATCATGGAATGCCAAGTTATTAAAATGTTTTAGATTTTTTATCCGGTTGGACTAAACCAGTGGTTCACAACCCGTTGCCCAAATTCACAAAACTCCAAGCAGTGACCACCCGTTCGATTCCAAGCTGGAAAATTAATGTTTGATCACACATATTTTACACATACAATTTAATAAAGGTACAAATGGATTATCTCGGAATAACTGTATGTGCAAGACAGTAGTTTATCGAGAAACATTTCTTTCATTACATGCTTTGATTGGTTATGAATACAACTGGTATAGAAAACTTCATTGAATAATAATTGTGAATTACATGTAAATTGAAATTTACATATTAGTTTTCGAAGGAACTTTGAATAAGTACCGTTGGTCTTAGTATGGATACGATAACAATCACTTTTTTCTTTATCATATTGTTTCGACAATATTTCACGTGTCGTCAATTTTTAATATAACCAACGACAAGTAGAACCTCACTGAAACTTGATTAAGACAAAATGGTGTTCGAACAGAGTCTTAGATTGACTTTGAGTAGCTAATGAGATTAATGAATCATTCCATTCATGCATTTTATCATTATATATGTTGGTAATTCTTCTGTAACAGTATTAGATAATTAATCTCCGTTCAAAATGGTTAAAATCAATCAGAAAAACAGTTCCCAGTAAAATAGTTTTCTTTATCAAATCTGTACTGGCGGGAACTGAAAAGATAAACAAAACGTAGTTCATTTTACAATACAAAGAATATAGCCGTATAAATATCTTCTTTGAAAAAAAAAATATATTAATAACAATCATTTATAGTTGAAAAACGTTTAAAATATTTATTATTATTTATAAATCGCTTTCATTAATTTAAGTTTTAGATTTTTGACACACTGCAGGAAAGCTATTTGAAGCTATATTTTTTTCATGTTTATGCCTACGGCCGGTCGGTTCGGTTCGAATTTGCCGACGGCACTTTTTCAACCGACGGATATCAATAATGGGATATCTTCTTCGAAATGTTCAATTTTAATGAAAAAGCATTTTCGATCTTATCGTTGACACGTGATAAATATTGATTTCTTTATATTGAAATGTATAGCCGTTAGCTATAGCTACTATAAGCTTTATAATATATAAAGGAATAGACAAACATGATGTACATTGATAAATTTAGATCGGAAATCGTTGGGAATTCGTTAATCGAAATAACACTGTGCCTAAAGAGGTGTGTCTTAATGACTGCATATCCACTGATCCTTCTTATTGATGGCGCTAAAGGAATAAAAGTATGCGGAGAGAAAAACTACTTCTATTGCAGACAACATAAGTGTTGAATGACAACCAAATCGACCAGACAATAATAATAACTGAGTATGTGCATGGATTCCACAATTATTTAAGATCGCAGTTTTCTTTGGAAATGTTTTTATGTTAAAGCGATACAACCTCTTAGAATAAGTAAAAAAAAATAAGGTCTGAAAGTTGGCCAATAAGAGTAATTAATAGTCATCCAGTCAAAACTATATAAAAATAAATTCACTTAGCCCTTGAAACTTATTTATTTTGCATAAAATTACAGTTGAAAAACGCTAAAATATTTTAATATAGGCCCTATATGTTTTTCAACAATCATATTAAAGGAAAGTTTTCTGTATTTATGAGATTATACAGGTTATCTGTTGTATGTTTATGACACCAGATTAAGTATACTTTTATGGACCAAGTTTTAGAATAAAGATTTTGTGCCCATTTTGAGAGGTGGTATTCCTTTATTGTTTCTGTGTCATGTCCATGTGAACGTTTAATGGCATATAATATCATAATATGCGCAGATTTACAGTTACACTTCATGCTTTTCTTAACCAATAAACTGGGTATGAAATAAAAGAAAGTGCTTACTTTTCAATGAAAAGTTGTTTTCCCTCATAAATGCATGCTTTAAACCTGTCCATAAGTTAGTTATGTGCCCTATCGGTTGTAATTCTTCATTCTCAGCATCAAATATCTACAACAATACAAGAAAAACTGGTCAATTTGATACGTTTTGAAATCTCAATCGTACACTTAACATTTAAAGACGTCACGATCTCAAGGATCATAAAATGTCCATGGACAGTCTGGATACAAAATATATAATTATATATTTTTTGTTTTTTCTTGACCGGTTGCTCGGTTGGTAAATCTCATGTTATTTAGCGAATAATGAGATGATTATAACAACTCTGTAAGCTCTACAACTTAAACTTCAACTCAATAGATTTCAAGGAACGAGGGCAACTTATTTCAAATATTTTTTATAGGGCTCATTGTTAAAAATTTAATATTTTCAAATTCTTTAAATTTTTCAATTTCAGCAAGTTTCGTCAAAATCACTAAAGAATAAAGCCTTTTATTAACGAGCAATTGTGGACGTATCGACGTGCGAACCTTACTCGAACTACAGGATGAATAAATTTAAAAATTGTTAGAAAAAAGTCTTGAAAATTTCCTCATAAGTCACTCGTTAGTTGCTTGTGGGGATATTATTTCTTCTGCCCATCTGAGACTAACTGATATTTTCATAAGTGAAAAATAAGGGAACCCATCTTGTAAATAGTTGATAATTCAAATACTAAATATTAACCTACATCAAAAATGATATCCACACAACATTTACAATAACTGTAATTACCAATTATAGTGAAAATAAGTATACCGTTGTTGTCATAAACATTATATCTAGGGTTGGAACAGCACAAACTACAAAATATAAAACAGTTCACACTTGAGAAAAAAACAAATATGATTACTATTTAAATGTTTCGTATAATAATTAACACTAAAAGATTTAAACGACAGTTCTGTGCATGTTAAGACACAATTGATTTAATATTACAATATATCATATAATAATAATAATAATAATAAGTTATTTTATTAAATTAGTGTCACAAATCATTAAAATATAAATATATACAGAAAAATTTAACACATTGAGATTTCCAGCCAAAAGAGGCTTATGAGACACATAACAAAGTATTGTCAGAACAAGACAAAATTGTTTAAATATTAATTTACTTTTTTTAAAAAGTAAACAATAGCTTGGTACATTGTATTTAAAATCACCCCACGTGATAATGTACGGACCCATGGTACATATTAATAATGAACTTCACTGCTATATTGTAAGGCACCAAGAGTTATTTTCACCAAACAACGTATGATAAGTTATTAGAGCAATTCCTTGTATGAAAATTGGCGTTGTAGCTAATTAGTTTCAATTGGCGCCACCCCAATCTGTATCACTGACAGGAAGAAATCTGAATAAAAATTTACATTTCAACCTTCTAAAATTTGGCAGTGAGTATTTCTTATAAGAATCTAACTCTTATTATCTACGACATTGAAAACCAATGACTTACTTTGATTTTACATAACCGATCATATCTCCCGGTGGACTATTTATCTCCAGTTTTTCACAACATCGTGGGCTATATGGGCGGACCAGCTGAATACAAACTTGGTTATTTAATTTATCTAGTATCTGCATAGTAAATGACCGACTTCCTCCACAAACTAATCTCGCCAAACAAGCTGATTCTAAAACAAATTAAAAACATGCATATTATACGTTTTGTCTCTTATTTGGCGAGTTGACATTCAATTCCATGTGTAAGTCTTTTCGACATTCGCCTTCTCTTTCTTTACTTCCAAAGACTGTAACACAAATGTCCTGGCTTCATGTTTGTTACGTCAAAATTTATAATAGACCAGAGGATCCTACCGACATGACTGGATAGATCATAAGTTATTATTAATCATATGTAAAACAGCAGCCCTTAAATATCTTTGATTGACGTAAATTTATTTTCAGTCATGTTGGAATGTATCATAACCACCATAAAAAGCGCATGTTAATCTGGTAAGCGGAGGGGTAATGAGCAGAAAAGGGCTATAAATATTCAAATAACTAGTTAAAAAATCTATGACGCACCCTCTACAGCAGACATAAACTCTCGTTCAACTGAATTACAAATTCTGTACTTATTGCACTTCCAAATTGACTTTTTTGCTGAAAAAAAAGGCGTTCATTGAAGATTAAAGATTAAAAGAAATAAAGTCATGTTAAATAATGATTGAAAAAAAATTGTCGACCACTTACAACAAGGAACAGTCTAAAAAAAATGTCATATTGAGACAATTTGACCAAAATAATGTAAAATAAAACAATGCGTCGATTTGTCATCAAGGTTAAAAAATAAATCACACGATAACGTGCGAACAGTAGGTAAAAGTCGATATAATAAGAGTATATTATGTAACTGATGCTTTTGTTACAAAACATTCTAATCATTCTATTATTTTGAAATATGGTTATAAACGAAACCAAATGCCAATTGTCTGAATGTTTCTCAGTCCATGTAGCATCGAACAAGAACAACATCTTCACAGCTCAAGAAATAAATAAGCCAAATTTACTAATTTTGTCAGATTAGTTTTGTGTTTCGTAGAGAAGACTCGATTTCGATTTTTTACCTTATGTTTGGACGTTGTCGTGCGATTATTTTTACCGAAAGAAAGAAAATAACTTGAAACTGACTTTCACTTGAAAACTTGAGATTTAGTGTTAGTTCATTATATAATCTGGACTGGACTGAGGTCGGACCAGAGAAAACGGGAACTCTACAGATCAATATTTTCACAAAAAAAATAAGTTCTTTAAAGACCTTAAACTTAAGTCAAAATTGAATATATAGGTAGCATGGGACCTTGCAAAGACCAAAGACCCAAGGACCAAGTGCTGGTCATTTCTTACCTGTGGCTTATTGATACTTACCCTGAAACGTTTCGAACCGTGAGTGAATTCGGATCTCATTTAATGGTGTTAAGTATGACAGCCCTTGAGGTAAACCATTAGGAAGATTTGGTACGATCTTCTGAAGATACTTAGATGAACTTCTTGACACACTTTCCGGTTGCCGTATCACAATATTCATTGTAATATTTCGTAACTGCTCCCTTTGGTTCCTTCCTAATTAATGATGTTAGATTGTTTTGACGTCCACTAGGATTAAATTCAATATAATAGAGAACTATCGTTGGGGGTTACTTTTTTCAAATGGTTTATTGTGCATGTTTTAGAAGTTAGAAAATATTTTGATGTACATGTATACCAGTGTTAATAACTGTATGTAGAATTAATGAATGATCACAAAAACTGCCCATCTGATTTTATCAAAGATCGCGGATTATCAAATCGTCTGGGTTTCTTTATAATTAAGTACCGTACCGGTATATTAAATAAATTAAGTATTTTGTGTCCATTGATGAAATATAATAGACGGACAAACGAGAAAACGATGTCAGCTATAAATCTAAATCATGTGTCACAGGCAAATATCGAAATGTTTTACGTCTTTCTCTTTGCACCTGATTGAATTTGGGCAATCCTTTGTAAGTTTGGAAGCTAAAGGGAACCTCTGTCAGGTCTGCAACATTTAAAATAACGATATATAACCTCTAAATAATTAAAATATAGAACTGAATTTATTAAATAACCATAATACAAACCCACAAATAATATAACATCAAAATAAAATACCTCAATATAACTAACGTATAATAATGGAGACTAAAGAAACACGTCTGTTGAGATTGATCTATCGTTTTAATCTCGAACTCAAAACTCAACTGGAGATATAACGTCATAGTTGTTATGACGTTATCAAATAACAATCGCGTTACAATCACGTAGTATTTCGCGACATTCTCCGGGGCACGAAATAATCGATTGAGGTACAATAATTTACCATTATATCACAAATAAATCATTGTCACTATTAGTCATAGAGACACAACAAATTTTGCTCGAACAAATTGTCCGTGTCTTCGTGACAAAAAGGGCACATGTTCGGCCCCCCCCCCCTGCCCCCGTGGTTCCGGCGCCCCTGGATCGGAAAAGTCCATCTTTCCCTGTGACAAAATCTTATTTATACGTCTAATTTTCCAATTAACTTAGGGTCTTCATGAATCTGGACAATATCACTAACTTTCAGACGTTGATTGTTGCATCCTAACGTGCGATTATGTTCACGTAGACCAGTCAGATAATCCCTTTTCCATCTAAGTGTGTGTTGGCCCGTGTCCGTCCAAGTACTTTTCTCATACAGGTCCGGCGAAATTCACACTAGTGGTCTTGAATTCTATAGTACCCGTAACTTTTTCTCGTGGTAAGTGAGGAGGATCTGGTTTCGAAAAGGGTCTGCCCATTATAATCTCATTTGTCGGAAGTTCAGGATGTTCACCTTTCCACCTTTTCCGTTAACCTCAGATGAGATTAGGGAGAGCATGTCATCCACTTTCTGCGCATGTCGGAACATCTGGAATGGAAATAAAAAGTATTTTGAGTTCAGGCTGTCGGTTTCATTTATGCTAAATATAGTCCAGCTGCTTTTAGGGTCTTCATTAGGGAGTATAGGTTGTAACTTTGTACTAATGACAAAGTTACGAAAGCACAGGCACAGGACGTATAAGTTTAATGTTCTTTTTAACAAAATGTGTTAGCAATATATTAAGTGATTTGGTTGATTGAAAAGAAACAAGTTAGTATTAAATGGAAGGTACAGGGTTAAAGTTTGATAAAGGTTAATAATTGTGATGCTAATATGCATTGAACTGAAAATCTTTAAAAAAAGTCATAAATATAATTAAAACAGCGTCAAATTTTCTAAAATAAAGAGATACAATTAATTGCTACAGGTAAAGAAAACAATTGTTTCATACTATCATATATAATACGGTTAATAAAAATGAGAAGATAAAATCAAAATTTCACTCTATGTCATCGGTGTTGAGAGAAAACTCCTTGTTTCGAATTGTTTTGTTCAGAAGTAAAGCTATGGATTTTTTTTACAAAATATAAAGTAAATGGATATATAGTGGGAATTCTATCACAATATATGACTGTGAATATGATATGTTGTTATGAGAGATTAAGTCAAAGTCAATTTCGGCAATCTACCGTGCACAAGGATGTCATTTAAATTCTTATTTCTTTTGTGGGCAATGACCAAATCATTATTGAAGACAGAAGGAAATTTTTCTTGTAAATCGTTGTAGAAATTTTTGATCAATCGAGGAGCTTGTGAGGTTGTACTATTGAACAGAACAACAAAGGGTATAATTTGAAAATCGAATTGAATGTTAATTCCGGAAGGGTGCATTGTTTGTAATTTATTGATCCAGAAGTTTTCTCTAATAAGACGAACCTTTTTTGGTTGAATATTTGGTTGATAAAAACATTGTTCAATTGGTGTGATTTTGAGATGGGTTATATCATGATCTGGTTGGTTGAAATGTCGTGCTAGTATTTTATCTCGTTTATTTAGATTAATATCAGATTTATGTTGAGAAAAACGTTTTCTAAGGCTGTTTTTAGTCTCACCAACATATTGTTCGTTACATTTTAAACATGAAATAAGATAAATGATGTTTTCACTCGTACAGGTTAGTTTTTCGTTTATGAAGAAAGTAAGATTGTTTGTTTTATTTGAAAATCTGTCACAAGGAAGAAAATAAGGACAAGTACCACAGCGAGAACTAAGACATGGGGTAGAGACATTGTTAGGGTTGTGGAAAGTTAATATGTTTTCTTTTGCTCGTATTTCGGCCACAGTAGAGCTCTTAATACCTCTAAGATATCGCCTAGAATATCCTCTTTCGCGCAACTTTTTGAAAACTAAAGAGCACGCCTCCTCGAAGTCCGTGTAACGCGTGCAAATTCGGTAAAAGCGTAAAATTTGAGATTTTATTATGCCAGAAAAAGTATGTTTTGGATGAAAAGAAGATTTGAACAAAAGTTGGTGGGTGTCGGTTTCTTTAAAAAATACTTTAATATCTAATTTGTTGGTTTCGGGAAAATTGGTATCTTTAAAAACGGTTGTATCTAAGAAGTCAATGCTATTTTCGCTAATGTTCGCAGTTAATTTTACAGAAGGATGGTAGGAGTTAAGAATGTTGAAATATTCCCAAAATTCTTCAATAGAGTGGGTCCAAATGAGAAAGATATCATCCAAAAAGCGTACATAGAAAATTGGTTTTTTAGGGCAAAGAGGGGAAACCTCTCTCTCCCATTCTGCCATGAATATATTAGCATATGAAGGAGCAAATCGTTTTCCCATGGCAGTTCCAGATGTCTGAAGATAAACTTTTTCATTGAATATGAAATCATTCCGTCTAAGGCAAATATCTAAAAGGTCAATGATTTCATCATCGGGCCTTTCAGAGTCCGGCTTTCTATCAAAAGCTTTTCTCACAGCTTGGAGTCCGGAATCATTGTCAATTCGAGTGTACATACTTTGAACGTCTAACGAAACCAAAAGTGCATTTGTAGGAACATTAAGTTGTTTTATTTTTTGTACGAAGTCATTTGTATCTTTTAAATAGGCAGGATGTTTAGAAGCAAGAGGCAAAAGGAAATGATCAATATACTCGGATACTCTGTAGGACTCACTTGCACAGTCAGAGATAATTGGACGACCCTTGGGAATTTTATGCGGCTCAAACCATTCTGTTTCAGGATTCTTATGTATTTTTGGTAGTGTGTACATATGGCGTTGTCTGGGGGCTGCGTCAGGTTTCAGATACTTAAATTGTTTTTGGTTTAAAAAGTCTTTGTTCATTAGATTTTTGAGAATTCCTGTGATCATGGTAGCAGTTTCGTGGTAAATTGAATTTGGAAGAATAGAGTAATGGGCAGTATTGCCTAATTGCGCTTCTGCTTCTTTGATATAATCCTGCCTATCTAAAATGACACAACAACTACCCTTGTCACTTTTCTTAATAACAACTGATTTATCATTCCTTAGAACGTTCAAAGCAGTACGCTCCGCGTGCGACAAATTATTTTTTTCATTTACTAGTGGTAAATTGGAAACTTTGTCATTCATTTCTTTAAATATGTCTAAAATTGCTGGATCAATGGTTTTATCTGCAGGAGTAAATTTTGATTTTTCGATAAACTTGGTAATAGGACCACGAGAAGGCGTATTTCTATAGAAGTAATTAAGTTTCAAGTTCCGTTGAAAACGTCCAGTAGCTTCAAGTAAGGGAGTGTGTGACGTCATTTTTCGGGATGGTACGAACTTGAGTCCTTTATTAAGTAAGCTACGTTGTGCATCGTTGAGGTTCTTGGAGCTTAAGTTGACTATAGTTTGTCCCAACTGTGACATTAGAGGACCCCCCGCTATTAGTTTAAAGGCGTGGATGATACATGGTTGATCCAGTGTTGTAAGATGCCATCGGCTGTCTTTGGTTCCCAATGTATGTGGTCATTCTTTGTCTTGATGTTGAAGGCTGCTGGTGGAATAATGGTGACGTTAGGTGGAGACTGCTTAGAATTTAGTTCATTAAAGGCTTGAATATTTTTGTTGTCTTCTTTAAATTTCTGTTGGAATGCGAAGCTGGTCGGAATATGGGTCAAGTAAAGTTTGGAATCGGGAAAGGTGGTTGAGGCTGAAGATAACAGGTCCATCATCTGTTTGTGCGAGGAAGCAGCAGGTTCACTACGGTTGTTTAATCCAATATGGAAGATGATATGTTCTGGGCTGCCAGAGGTAGATTGGTAATCAGACATAATGGTTTTCAAATGGCTAATTTTTCCACCAGGATATGACTCTATTTGAGTATTTGGTCTGCCTCTGGTAATCCTACTCAAATTGGACGAACCGATGATCAAAACTGGTTTAATTACAGGTGGCAGGATCCATTGAGCTTTGTTACGGTTATCGTGACGACGTGGTGATAATGGAGCTTCCAGGTTGAGGTCTAAGCGACGACATGAGGATTTTGGTGGTGCTGCTGGTTGTGATGATTGAAGAGGTGATGATGGATGAGGAGGAGATGACGGAGGTGATGGTAATGGCTGAGAGGAAGATAATCTTGGTGAGGATCGGATTGGGGATTGTGGTGGTTTTAAACTTTTACCGACAGAAGATGGTAAGGGTTTAGATGTTGAAGAAGGTGAGGGTTGTGCACTGGTTGTCTGTGGAGAAGAGTTACTAGCTTCAGGTGTCCTTGGTTTCATGGTTCTTATAGACATCAGAGGTTGAGGGGGTGACTTGGAATTTGGTTTTGAATTGGAAGATGAAGAGGCAGAAGATTGGTTTGGATTGCCAGTAGAAGACTTAGAGGTAGAGGGCATGTTGAAAACATTGGAAGATGAGGATTGGTTGTTAGAATTTGTCAAGATAGAGGTTGAAGGTTTGAAAATTCTGCGGGTGGAATCAGCAGTGGATGTTGATGGTCTATTTTTCGAAGGTCTGTTAGATTTTTTGGGGGTGGGAGTACACTCCGGTGATGAAGTTGGTAGGCGTTTTCCTGGTGTTTTCAATGGAGTATTATTGCCACAACCAATTTGTGTCTGATGACGGACTGGAGAAAAGGACTCTACATCAATCTCAATAGCTTCATGAGGAATGGTTTCTCCAAGAGAATTCAATATTTCTGTAAACCTTTTAAGAGTAGGTTCTGAAAGTTTTCTCCTGTAAGTGGTTTTTGCCCAATTAACTGCTTGGGAAGAGAAATTCTTTATTTCTGATTTCGTGAAGGAACGTGCTTTTATTAAATTAAGCTTAGCATGGAACATAGAATCATAATGATTCTTTAATGCAATTGCTACGTCCTTAGCCCATTTTTGATGAATTTTATCAATGATGTTAGAAATGACATTATTCCTCATGCCTGGCTTAATGAAATCATTGAGTTCACGAATCTTTTGAGAAAAGTTGCGTGATGGTCGACCTTCGACTTGTTGTTGAATTATCGAGATATGATGTAACGACTGGAGAACCTGGAAGAAGAGCTTGACAAATGGTGCTTCATCTTTCTGACTTGTCCTATCCTGATTAGGACGTTGCCTATCCTGATTAGGGCGCTGGTGTTGGTGAGTATTGCGATTCTGTTGATGATAGGTATTCCTTGCTGGTTGGAAATGACGAGGATTTTGACGAACATGTTGATCGTTATCATAAGAAGCTGGGTTATAGGGATGACGAGGATTTCGACGAACATGTTGATCATTTTCACTAGGAGCAGAGTTGTAGGGATGACGAGTATTACGATGAACGTGCTGATCATAATCATTAGAAGCAGAGTTGAAAGGATGACGAGTATTACGATGAACGTGCTGGTCATAATCATTAGAAGTGAGGTTATAGGGATGCCAATAAGGAGGGAAGTGATATGGTGGCGGGCATGGCGGAAAAAAGAATTTACGATGACTATCATAATAGTTATTCCTTGCCATTGTAGATTGGGAAAGGGTAAATTTGTCAAAAATGGGAGGAATAAAACCAGAATAAGTTTAATTTCTATGATTTATTCACAGAGAATAGTAAAAGTAATATTCTCGTAAATCAACTATAAAAATGAAACAATAAACAACTTACATGAAAATTCCATGAAAAACACAATGAAATAATCCAAATGAATAATAAATAAGTTCACAAAATAAAGGGAAGGGAAGGGGGAGCAATGTACATTTCGACTATACAGTCTTCATCAGGCTCAATGAACACCCAGAGGAAATTTTAAACTTAAATACTAAAATCTGACAATGAAATAACAAGATGTATACATAGGCAATTTGAGATATAGATAATTATGTGGCGGTTTTGGGTAATTTTGAGTCAATAGAACAATAGGGTCTAAACTGGGAGATTAAGTAATCAGTTTTCTGTACTCATGGTTTATCATTAAATATATAAGGTTTCATGAGCAGCTTGTTAAAAAAACTAAATTAATTTTTGACAGCTTGAATCAGTTTATTTTGTTGTTATGTCTTATGTGTCACATGAAATGTACTTTTCAAAAAGTAACAGCTATATGTTCTATGGCATATCTCTTCACTAGCAGTTTTCATTAACGGTTTGGAACCATCTTTTATTTTATAAAACAAAAAAGTGTGCAATGTTAGAAAATGTCTTTGGTAAGTATTTTAGTGAAAAAAATACGATTGATTATACGCAACTTGGACCTTAGAAGTTAAATAAAATAATTTAGAGTCAACTTGTCGGTCTATGTGAAGCTTAACAATGTAATATGAAGGGAATATGATATATTTTTTTCAGAATTCACGTTTTTAAGAAGAACTAATGTGTACAAGAATAGTAACAGGTGAAGAAATGCATAATTTTAAAATTTAACCAAAATATTTCATAGAATTTATTATTCTTATGTCTTAAGGTTTTCTGAAGGTAATAAGAACTTTGGGAGTTGGCGGCCATTTTGGACACCATTTTGAAGACATAAAAGAAGATCTAGATGATTTTTAGTAAGACAGCTGATCTATCCTGGAAAAAAAACCAACTTCCTTTGAGAAATGTCCAGTTTTAAGACATTCTGTCAAAATCGACTTTATAGAGTTGTGAGACCAAACTTCAGGAGACTTTAAAAATTTTGCCCAAGCTAGAATCATGAGAGGAATTTTTTGAGAGTTCGTCAGACCCTACTATATCGAAAAAACCAATACATGTAATTATTTTAGTCCGATTCTAATGATGCATTTTGTAATAATATTTTGCAGTTAATCGTCTGTTCGAATGATCATAGTATCTGATAGTTTAGTTGTAAAGTTATGATAATAAATAATATTGATATTTGTAAGAAGAAAGAAAAGAACCCACATTATCATTAGAAGAGAAGATCAGAGAACAACGCATCTGATGCCACCCCTTAAACTGTTCTATTGATTGCATGCTGAATATTAGACCCTAGAAGTGTGGCTTGCAATACTATTTTGTGTTTTTCACAATTTACCTGGTTAGTGGTTATCAAGTTTACCACCATGCTTGCGGCATGATATATTTGAAGGAGTGTTGAAATATGATTTAGCCTTCTTTTAAAGGAAATTATCAAATATATTGTATGCAGATTAACAGTCTTTCTCTCTTTGGAGGAGAATCCAGAAATAGATCTTCTCACAAAATGTCACTCTATAACGTCAAGTCAGACACTATATTTCCGTGAAAGATTATCCGATCATCACGAAAATCGATTGGGATCATCTTCATAATGACATTGACACATAAAATCAAAAGAATCTGTAAAGAATTGAAGCCTGTAGAGTGAGCAAGAGATGCACAATATAGCTACGCACTGCAAAAATAGTCACGTGACAGGGCTATTTAAAGTAAAAAATCACAAATTTCAATTGCCTATAAAACCGGAAGTATACATCGGACAACAAACAAGAATACATTTTGGATAGATCTTATCTAGGACAAAATTACGAATTCCGCTTATAACCCTGAGGCCCCATTTTGAGTTTTACAAAAGTTAGTCATTTCAATAGGGCGGCTGACCTGTAACTTCCGGGTTAATTTTTTTAATTTCAAATTGTTGATATACCATAATGTAACATATTGCAAAAACAAATTTCAAATATCTTCAAAATTCCGGAAGTTGAAATTTCAAATTTACAAGCTAATTACGTCAAAACCGGAAGTTGTATCAAAATTTTGAAAACTGATTTTTGTTTGGAATCAAAATGTCTATCTACCTGCAAATTTGCAGATCGATCGAAATAAAATTGTAGAAGTTGAAAAAACAAAAGTCAAAATTTGAGCAATTTAAAGGGCCATTCTGCATTTTTGAAAAAAGTTTCCATTATCTAAAAAATCGCAAATGCTACCTGAGAGTATTTTTAAAGTATGCTTATTGTATCTCTATATCTTCTTGATCAAACTGAATTTGGAGTAATTATTCTTAATTAAAAAATTTGACCTAGTTTTGGTGTTTGCCCTTTAAATGGCTCAATATTTCTAGCTGAAACCTTTTAAATACACATGAGGGACATTTCTCTACAATTCGGCGTTTATTTTACTCAAATCCGTTCAGTAGTTTCCTATCAGCGTCCAAAAAACATAACACACTTAAAAACCTTACGTAAGGTTTTTGAAAATTTGAGCATGTTTTTAGCGTTTAAAAATTAACGGCTGGATTTTTTTAGTTAAAACCTTCAGATACATTAAAGGGCACATAGTTACAGATTTTGGTGTAAAGTTTTCACAAATTTGAGCAAAAAAAAATTTTGACCTAAAAAATATTCAGACTGTCCCTTTAAAACTTTATTTTGTAGCTAACAGTTATAGAAAACAGTTAAAAGTAGTTTGATAAAAAACGGTTGATAAGAAGAGCTGTGAAATTCAAAAAAACGAAATTATGTTTTTCGTCCTACCTCATTTCCGGTTGGTCAAAAACGGCACCAAATTACATTTAAAAAATGATGGTCAAAAATTCATCGTACGAAACTGAACGTAGGAATCGTTAACCGTTTGCAAATCAAAGCAGTGGCGCAACTCGAAATCTGTAAAAAAAAAAAATATCTAAAAAACTAATGGAAACAATACAGTTTTGAGCGGAACTCATAAGCTGTAAATATATTTGAATACCGAGCTAACTCCATCTATACATCAGCAACGTATTTTACCTGATAACCATCCTAATACGTATATTAGAGCGGCCTTTCGTTTCCCTTGAGCTTTTAAAGGGCAGATAAGTATTAAAATCTTAGTTCATGTATTCACATTATCACAGTATTAGCATGAACAGATTAGGTTAGCAGGCGTATTAGTCATGTTAATACGTTTTTATTCGTTAAAAGATTGATACTATCGGTACTATCAACATAACTTATTGGTAGGTTGATAGTATACTATTATGCATAACTTATTGGTAGGTTGATATTGTGCTATTATGCATAACTTATTGGTAGGTTGATAGTATACTATTATGCATAACTTATTGGTAGGTTGATATTGTGCTATTATGCATAACTTATTGGTAGGTTGATATTGTGCTATTATGCATAACTTATTGGTAGGTTTATATTGTGCTATTATGCATAACTTATTGGTAGGTTGATATTGTGCTATTATGCATAACTTATTGGTAGGTTGATATTGTGCTATTATGCATAACTTATTGGTAGGTTTATATTGTGCTATTATGCATAACTTATTGGTAGGTTGATATTGTGCTATTATGCATAACTTATTGGTAGGTTGATATTGTTCGATTATGCATAACTTATTGGTAGGTTGATATTGTGCTATTATGCATAACTTATTGGTAGGTTGATATTGTTCGATTATGCATAACTTATTGGTAGGTTGATATTGTGCTATTATGCATAACTTATTGGTAGGTTGATATTGTGCTATTATGCATAACTTATTGGTAGGTTGATATTGTGCTATTATGCATAACTTTTTTGTAGGTTGATATTGTGCTATTATGCGAATCAGATAAGACTAATAGTGTACCAGTCATGTACTATGTTTTGACTCCTTTTAGCAGTAAACAAAAACTATCTGACCCGTTTAGTAAGCTCAGTCATTTTATGACTAAAATGCGACACAATTTAAACAGAAACCGAGTCGATGGACTCAACGTGTTGAGTATTTGAATATGACTCATCCAATGAGTCGCAATTACTCACATTTGCTAACTCGAAAATTGGATATTCAAGTTACTAAGTCTAAGTTCATGATTAAAAAGAAACAATTGAACATTAGTCATCAACTTGAAGCTACCAGTTTGCTTATACAATTCAACAATGAATCATGATGATTAGTTCAACATGTTGCAAAAGTATAGAAATGTAATAAGGCTACACATAATTTTTCAAATCCGACTTATATATATTTTTTCAAATCCTACTTACTTAGTCGAATATCCCATTTTCGAGTTAGTAAGACGGATTTTCGAGATACTGAGTGTTGCCCATTTTCGAGTTACTTAGTCTTAGTAAGTCGGAATTTCGAGTTACTATCTCGGATTTTCGAGTCAGTAAGTCGGATTTGAAAAAAAAGTATGTTTGGCCAATTTTATGGTATACTACTTCTTAGTAGAGTAGTTCACCCGAAGATGACAATGTAGATTGTTGAAACGTTGTGTGTAATAAAACTAAGGAGTAGTATACCATAAAATTGAGTCCCAGTATTTAATGTGATCTCTACAAGTCGGATTTAAAAAAAAAATAACCATTTCGAAAACAAACTAAAACGAAACGAAAGTAAAATGCTACATTGATAAGTCGGCAACATTCAGCTACCAGTTAGTTTATGCAATTCAGCATTGAACAGCCAATCAGATATGATAGAAATGAAACTAATATAAGAATGGTGAAAGTTGGAAAGAGAATAAATATCTTGACACTTAACAGACAGATTGCATTATTTCTGTATCTGACAGTTGAAAGAACATTTTTAAAATGAAGTTTGTGATACTTATCGCTATCGTGGCTACAATGGTATTGGTTTCTGAAGGTAAGTTGTTTCTGCATACTGGGGTGCGGAAAATATTCCGGAGTCGCGGTTCCTCAGTAACTTAGACACATATTAATCTCGGCATGGTTTGAGATACTTCCTCGGATTTTTAAACCCGGTATAATCTTGAGTGTCTGACATGTTTGGATATGGCATTAAACTGAGGCCCGGTATGCTACATAAAGTTTCTTGGACATTGGTACTTGGGTGTTCAGCAATATGGATTTTCCAAAAGGCTTTCCGAGGTTTTTTTTATACGCCCACACGAAAGATAGGCGTATATTGTTATCACCCCGTCGGTCCCTCCGTTCACATTGGTTTGTGCTCACTCTACAGGCTACAATTCTTTACAGATTCTTGATTGTTTGTGTCAATATCATTATGAAGATGATCCCTATTGATTTTCATGATGATCGGATAATTTTTCATCAAAATATCATGTCTGACTTGAGTGCTCACACTACAATCAAAGCTACCAGTGGGCGTAAGTTACCTTGCCTAACAAGCTATGTTTTTGAGTTTTTTTGCGAATCGCGTACACAATTAGCAATTAGAAATTGAAATAACCGAAAACGGTGAATTTGATACTATCAGTCTCTCCGATACGCACAGAAAACCTCTTTTTATACCTCATTAGTATATTGTTCAATATGTTTTACTTTCATGTTATTATTATGGTATTTTGTAGCAATGGATTCAACAGGATCCTTCAGTTTAGAAGACAGGTAGAATTTTGTGTCCTTTTTTGGGGGATTTCTATGGTCATTCCATACCTTTGCAAAGCTGTAGACCTCAGATATACTTTTTTGAATCGAGTCTTTGGACCACTGTGGGAAATTTAATCTGTAGATCTGTGAGAACTGTGTTGACTACTGTATTCATAATTATCAGCCTTTGAAAGTCTATCATACGACTCTCATGTTAGCTTTATGCATTTCATAGAAAACACATATAAAAATAGAAATGAAAACTGTTTTCTTTTGAAGCGATTATGCGATTTGTCCTCAGATCTGGTAGTTCAGAAGGATATTAACATTATTATGTTTAAGACCCATTTCAATCTACCTCCAAAATGGACAGTTTCGCATAAAATCTGAATTTAAATTTCGTTGTAGTGTCGAAAAAAGGAGTGGATGTGGCAACACTGGCGATTTGTGCACCAAAACAGAAGATTGCTGTAGTCCAAGTTATTGTGACGAGGGATATTGGTCATGTGTGTGAAAAAACAAATGAATAAAGTACTAAAAATCCCCTGGCAGTTCGCAAATAGGAGAAGGCTCTACTCTGTCCTGGCAAAATTTTCCTCATTGCAATTGTTTGGGTTAACGAGAACAAACGCTATGCGTTGTGCAGATAGCCTACGTTTCACAGGCCCGTAGCCAAGAGGGATTAGCCATCCCTAGTAACAGTCTTGCCCCCCTTAAATAAATGGTAGTTATCATATTTTAATACATTAATTCATTTTACTGAGACAAGGAGAGTCTTTGTTATAAAATCATAATACTGACCCTTCAATTATAGACGGGAAATGTCAGGAAATCGTGTTTAAGAGAATCTTAAAGAAAGAACTCAAATTTGGTGAATTTAGGTCAACAAAAGTAGTAATCCAAAACAAGATTTCGGCAATACATTGGTAACATCAAATACAATTTAGATATGAGGTATATCAAATAAAAATATAAAACGACGAATCGACTTGTAACAGCCTAGAGGAAAAAATAAATACACGAAAACGTGCAAACGGTAGGTAAGAAGTAGATATAATGAGAGTAAATGTAGCTACGTTTCGGGACTAATCCCTTTATCAAGCAAAAAAAATAAAAAAATATATTTTAATGCGAGAAAGGTCCTTTCCCTAAGAGAAACAACACTAATCTGACAAAAATATGAAACTTAGCCGAGTTAGGTAATACAAAAAATATTTCAAGGGAGATAATCGGTATAAAAAAGAAAGAAAAAATAAAGGTCAAGGAAATGCGACCGACGATGATTTCCAAATACGACTTGAGGAAATGGCATCATTCTTTTCTGCCCAAGGATATCCTGGTTCAGTTATTCAAACAGCACTTCAGAGGGTCGTTGGTCTGACTAGGAGGGATGCCCTTACGTCTGCGTTCAGGGTTGAAGCTGCTGAAAGAGTCCCACTGGTCCTTACTTACCATCCTCACAACCAACAACTCCGCAATATTTTGATTAATAACTTATTCATTTAATATTATTCGTTCCGATCCTAATCTCACACCTATTTTCAACCATTTACCTATAACTGCTTTTCGTAAGGATAAAAGTCTTTCCAATCATTTAGTTAGCAGCCGCATAATATCTGCTAACACATCACTTCTAGGTACATCTAGTTGTGGTCGTCGTATCTGTCATACATGCAATCATGTCTTCCAAACCGATGTTAATGTTATTCATGGCCCTATATCCACTTACCATATTCGCCACTCTTTCACCTGTATGTCAAATAATATTGTATATATGCCATTATCTGCTCCTTATGTTATATGATCTATATAGACGAAACCCGATGTCAATTATCTGAACGTTTTTCAGCCCACCTTCGTAGTATCAAACAAAATAATATTATACTCGTTGCAGCTCATTTTAACTTGCCGGGTCATTCACTCATTCTATAGCACACGTTAAAGTTACTTGTGTCGCCCAGCTCTTCGGAGGAGAGTAACCGAAAACGTTGCGAGATGAATATTATACATCGTCTTGGAACCTTAGCACCTGCAGGGATGAACAAACAGTTCTCCTATTTAAATTAATCTACCCTTTAATTTCGCATTTCCTTGACCTATATTTTTTCCTTTTTTTATACCGATTATCTCCCTTGAAATATGTTTTTTTATTACCGAACTCAGCTAAGTTTGCTATTTTTGTCAGATTAGTGTTGTTTCTCTAAAGGAAAGGACCTTTCTCGCCTTTAAATATATTATTTTATTTATTTATTTTTTGCTTGATAAAGGGATTAGTCCCGAAACGTAGCTACATTTACTCTCATTATATCGAATTTTTACCTACTATTTGCACGTTTTCGTGTATTTATTTTTTCCTATATCAATTACATATGAGGAAATATTCTATGTGGTATTAGAAAAGAGTAAGCATATTATTACACACAAAACATGGAAGATAAAAACAAAACATAGCGTTATGTTAAATTGTAGAAATATCTGATGGCAACACGACCTACTATTGTGACATGACACGAAGCATGAAACATTGTAATTCCATGATTACAATAATGTTTGAAATTGGTAGCTAACAGTAACATTTAAAGAAATTCGAAGAAATAGACTTTTTCAAAAAGGTCATGATGACGACCGTAATTTTATTGGACAGTTTTGAGTCACGTTCGTAAATACCCCTGTAGCTCTAGCTTTGATGACAAATGATTCGATATACATGTCCATCATAAAGTGAAGTAAAGTTTTTAGGTGACAAGTATAAATGTCAAGACAAGTAGTGTCCAGTTAGCAAGTTCAACAAAATGTTAATGTTGTGGATTGGATGTGTCAAATCAATGCCGATAATATTTGCTTAACACATAATATATATTATAAACTGCTCTTTCAATAAAATTGTCTTTCTATCAAAATAATAAAATAATATAAAATAACTTGTTTTGCTTCAAAATCCAGAAAAATTTCTTACAATTATTCATCCATATTTCCACACTAATCGCTTATTACCCATTGGTGAATGAAATCACGGGTACATGGGGACAGGATAGCCTGTTTGGTTCTTCGTTAGTCTGACTGAGTGAGAACCCCGAATAATCCTCATGCAAAATCTTCTTTTTTTTTTTTGAAAGACGTTTATTTAAAATGTGTATTTACTGGAAATTGTGCCTATAAGCCTACTGAAAAATTGTATTTGAAATTGTTGACGGTAAATAATTGAACAATTGAAATAAACTTCTTTCAAGAAAAAAAAAATTTTTTGCATGAGGATTAATCGGGGTCCTCAATCAGATTCATGAAGCACCAAAATAGGCCATCCTGTCCCCATGTACCTGTGATTGAAATGAGAATTTAGAAATACAAAGGAATATAAGATGGTCAAATGCAGTGTGTTACTTCAATATTTTCACGAAAACATTGTACAAAGCCCTTTTAAATACAGCAACAAACAGCTTTAATTCCTCAAGCTGTTAAAATAAATGATGAATTTCTGAAGAATATAAAATGTAACCAAATGAAGGGAAGTTATTCAAGATATAAACCAAGTTGCCAGCACCATCTCTTTTATTCAAGAAATTTAGACAAGGACTTCTAAACACAACTTGGTGATACTAATTTCAACTTTTGGACACGAATACAGCGGGGCAAGATGCTATCAACTAGGATTTGAAGTAGATCAACTTTCCGGACTGCGTCCAAGGTAGGAGAACCTGTAGGGAGGTGTACAGCTTTCAGGACCACGTCCTAGGTAGTGGAACCAATTGCTAACCAGCAATAGACGATGTTGCTTACTTCAAAGATCAAGGCCAAGAGGTCCTATTGACCATCTTTAGTTACCAAGATCCGGAACTTGTTGACTTAGCTCCTATGCCTCTTAACCCTTTGAACCCTGACTTTATTTTTGATAAAACGTCATTTACCCTGAATTCCAAGCACCATTTCTTGATTTGTATTACGTTAACGTTGAATGACGTCACTTGACAACGGCCGCTTTTGCGGCATTTCGGGTATATATGACGTTATCATTAAGCCGCTATAGCGGCATTTAGGGTTGTAAGGGTTAAGGGCTTTATTATTATTATTTTATAATCCTTATAGACTGTCCTAGATGTTATAAACTAAGATCTAGTCTACACACCTGCCTGGTTTAATCTCAACCAGAATCTACTTTCTTCCCTTCAGTGATCAATGATCAAAAGTGAATAATTATTGGTTACATTATTTTTTCTTTCTCTATAAGTAATGGCGAAAGTTATAAAGAAGCTTTGATTATGTTAAAAAAGGCTTGTACAATTCTGATATAACCAAATATCAACTACACTTAAACCCATTCTGTCATAAGATATGAATCCAAGATAAATTCAGCGCAATAACTTAAAATCTCATTTTAAAATTCAAGCAAACTGAAATCTTCAATACAAACTAAATAAAATAAAAGATTTATCCTTATCAAAATTATATGTTAGAAATCAAAGGGAAGATCCTGGAGTTATATGTTAGAAATCAAAGGAAAGATCCTGGTGTTATATGTTAGAAATCAAAGGAAAGATCCTGGTGTATCTCAAATTTTTCTATTGTAAATAAACCTTCTTCTGGTCCATTTTAACCCCTCATTAAATTCGTCTACAGAACAAATTATTGAGTGAATAAATGAATGAATGTATGAATTTTTGTATTATATCAATCGGCTGGATTTAAAAAGCATTAACATATGTTAAAATTCATTTGAAATTTTCATCAAATTCATCATACATCAACAACGTTAAATTTAAATTATATTAGAATAGTGATTACAGTTTTGGCTAATGTGTTATGTTTGAGATGTGTATATTATATTATTTGTTTGAAGATATAATTTTGCAGAATTCTAGAGGGTAAATGAATCGGGTAAGAAGTAAGAGTTATAATATGGCAACAGTCAAATGTTTTGTCTGATCTCTGACACTGAGTTGATAGATGTCAAATTAACGTCTCAGAAGCTCTCAAATCCTTGTATATCTAGATTTATCAGCGTTCGAATATTATAAATACGACTCGTTTGCCAGAAGACAAAATGTTAAGTATATGCCGGTAGGTTCATAATTTAAAGGGATTGTCAGATTTTTGTGCATTTCTAGTACTTCTAGAGATACATATATTCAAGACCCAAATCGACCCTCGAAAATGCTGAATATACTCCATTGTATAATTGGATTAGTATTATCTAGTTTAATTTTCAATATTGAGCTACCCGTTAGTTTATAAAATTCAGCAAAAGGTTTATTCAACGATTTAACAAAATATGTTCAATATGTTGCTTTAGTGACATTTAGATCATTGAGTGGGTAAAGGTTATTCTATGGAAGCGCAATAGTTCCACACATATTTTTTTTCAAATCCGATTAATAATAATAATAATAATAATAAACTTTTAAGAGTATGATTTAGAGATCAAGTACATGACCACAGGCTACTAGATATATTTTTTTTTAAGATATACAATATAGTAATATACACAAGTATATGTGTATTAAATGGACATATTATTATCTTCAATTGATTAAGTACATTGCGACAACTTGTGAAAAAAATTTTTCTTAATAATCTTTGAAGCCAAAGATTTTCGGATTTTCGAGTTAGTAAGTCTTAATTATGAGTTACTATTTTGGATTTTCTAGATAGTATGTCGGGTTTTCGAGTTAGTAAGTCGGATTTGAAAAAAATATACTTGTGGTCCATTTTCGAGTGAGTAAGTCGAATTTTCGAGTTAATAAGTCGAATTTTCGAGTTAATAAGTCGAATTTTCGATTTACTAAGTCGGATTTATATAAAAAATAAATTATGTGGCACTATTACGCTACCATATTATTCTGACCTCAATGTACATGATTAAAAAGAAACAATTGAACATTAGTCATCAACTTGAAGCTACCAGTTTGCTTATATAATTCAACAATGAATCATGATAATTTGTTAAAATTGATTTTTCAATTAGTTCAACATGTTGCAAAAGTGATATTAAGAATTTATTATGAAGTAGGCCTTAGGTCATTGAGTTTAACAAAGTCACGAGCTATTTGGAAATAAACTAAACCGAAAAATGCAAAAAGTAAAATCGAAATTAAAAAAAATGGCTCCCACAGAAATTTTTTTATTTAAATGGTTTTTCATTTGAAATCAAAATCATTGAAATTGGATGACGAAAAACAGAAATAATAAAAATGACTATTTGCTTCATAGGACCCTTGGCTTCATAAACAAATCTGTGATCTGAGTTCTTAAAATAAAAGTTCAAACCAACACCTAACTAGCCTATTTCAGTTTTTGTCTTTTAAGTTAACTGTTAGGGTGGGGAATTGGATCAAAAAGGTTGAGAAGGTCACCAAAGCTTAAAGTCACTAGATAAGAGCCTTGAAAGTTTCTGTCATTACTGAATTTTTTTTCTTTCGAATTTTAAAATTCCGTTGCCATAAAGTTGTAGACAATCAACAGGATCATTACATAGACACCAATATTATGCAAATTTGGTTAGCCCCATTTGAGTTTAATAGAAATTTGTCATTACAAGATTCGAGTTTTCAGGGTCAGATTTTATTATTTAATCTTTTATAATGACCATTATTTCTAATATATTGAAAAAGGAAACTTTCAAATATATCCAAAACTCCGGAAGTAGAAGTTTCAGGTTTACAAGCAAATATAGTCAAAACAGGGACTGATATTGAAATTTCAGAAATATTTATTTTTTTGTTCATAATCAAGTTGTCTATCAACCTGTAGGTTTCAGATCGATCAAAATAAAAAAAAAGATTTGAAACAAACACTCACAGTTACAATGGAAGGGCAATTTTGAATCAAATGTTATATATCTTTCGAAAGATCAGATCTAGCATAGTAAATATATGCAAAAGAATTTGTGACTTATGTAAATAAGATCACGTGACAGAGCTCTTTCAAGTTTAAAATTGCAATTTTCAAATGGCGATAAAACCGGAAGTAAACATCAGACATCGTAAATGATTTGATATCGTCAAGGGTCATTAAAGATCAAGGTCACTGGAAATGAGCCTTGAAAGTCTCGGTCATTACTGAATATTTTTCTCCGGAAATATAAAGAAATTTAAAAATCCATTGCCAGACACCGATATTATGCAAATCTGATTATCCCTGGAGCCCCATTTTGGGTTTTATAAAAATTCGTCAGCACAAGATGGCGCCTGACATATTACTTCCGGGTCGGATTTTATCATTTAATTAAATCTTGCAAAATGACCATTTCTAATATTATGCAAAAAGAAATTTTCAAATATCTCCAAAACTCCGGAAGTTGAAATTTCAAGTTTACAAGCAAATTACATCAAATCCGGAAGTGATATCGAAAATTTGAAAATTGATATCAGTTGACGATCAAAATCTCTATACATCTGTAAAATATCAGATCGTCAGCGACAAAGGTTAAAATTGGAATTTAAAGCGCTGACATTTTGGAATAACGTTAAAGAAATAAACAAAAAAGGTCCGATCGAAATATAAAACAAAATTCGGGCGGTAATTGAGAAAAAACGGAAAAAAATGATTTCTCATACGTCATTTCCGGACAAATCTACGTCATTTAACTTTTTTCCACAAAACTAGCTCCTATTTATCGTGGGAAATCGTGTGGCGAGTTTCCTTCATGCCGAAATAGCGAGATCAGAATTCGAAAAAAAAAGTCACAAAGCAGTGCGTTCGAACAAACTAGAATTTGATTATTTTGTTGAAAGACTATTACTGCAACTATTGCAGTGAAAACTGTGTGTCTTTCTTAAAAAAAAAAAAAACATTTCGGAAACAAACTAGAACTAAATGAAAGTAAAATGCTACATTGATAAGTCAGCAACATTCAGCTACCAGTTAGTTTATGCAATTCAACATTGAACAGCCAATCAGATATGATAGAAATGAAACTAATATAAGAATGGTGAAAGTTGGAAAGAGAATAAATATCTCGGCACTTAATAGACAGATTGCATTATTTCTGTATCTGACAGTTGAAAGAACATAAAATGAAGTTTGTGATACTTATCGCTATCGTGGCTACAATGGTATTGGTTTCTGAAGGTAAGTTGTTTCTGCATACTGGGGTGCGGAAAATATTCTGTAAATCTAAAATGAGGGTAGGCCACTCTGGCAATATATTCCGTCATTGTACACCGTACACAGACAATTGATCCTGAACTACAGCTTGATCAAGTTCGGGCCAAGTTTCTTGGACATCGGTATCCGGGTGTTCAGCAATATGGATTTTCGAAAAGGCATGCCAAGTTTTTTTTTTGGCGAATCGCGTGCACAATAAGCACCATTCGTGAAATTTCAATAACCGAAAACGGTGAAATTGATTCTATCAGTCTCTCCGATACGCATTTCAGTAAATCTCTTTTTATACCTCATTACTATATTGTTCAATATGTTTTACTTTCATGTTATTATTATGGTATTTTGTAGCAATGGATTCAACAGGATCTTCCAGTTTAGAAGACAGGTAGAATTTTGTGTCCTTTTTGGGGGGATTTCTATGGTCATTCCATACCTTTGCAAACTGTATTCCTTTGATATATTTTTGAATCGAGTTTTTGGACCTCTATGGGCAATTTGTTAATCTGTGGATGTTTGAGACTTGTGATGACTACTGTATTCATAATTATCAGCCTTTGAAAGTCTATCATACGACTCTCATGTTGACTTTATGCATTTCATAGAAAACACATATAAAAATAGAAATGAAAACTGTTTTCTTTTGAAGCGATTATGCGATTTGTCCCCAGTTCTGGTAGTTCAGAAGGATATTTACATGTTCAAGACCCATTTAAATCTACCTCCGAAATGGACAACTGTTCACACTTAAATCCGATAGTTTCGCATTAAATCTGAATTCAAATTTCGTTGTAGTGTCGAAAAGAGGATGGGATGTGGCACCACTGGCGATTGGTGCTCCAATATACAAGGGTGCTGTAGTCCAAGTTATTGTAACGAGAAAGATAATACTTGTTTGTGAAAAAAAAATGAATAAAACATTAATCTGTTTATAGTACTAAAACTTCACTGGCAGTTCGAAAAGAGGAGAAGGCTTTACTCTGTCCTAGCAAAATTTCCCTCATTGCACAACGCATAGCGTTTGTCCTCAGTAACCCAAACAATTGCAGAGACGTCTCACAGGCCCGTAGCCAAGAGGGATTTGCCATCCCTAGTAACATGCTTGCCCCCTTTGAAAAAATGTTTAATTATTATTTTTTAATAGATTAATTCATTTTACTGAGACAAGGAGAGTCTTTGCTATAAAAAAAATAATTATGAGCCTTAAATTCGACGGGAAATCGTGTTTAAGATAATCTTATACCTAAAATGCCCCATTGAGTGTACGTTTGTCCCACTACCATAAGTACTTGGCTGACTACGGACCTGACAATATTTGTAATCTCAATTAGATCTGCTCAAGAATCTATAAAGCAAACTCTACAAGGTAAATTTGAACAAATTCAGGGGAGGTAATTTTATTTCTTAAAAATCATTAAATTTAAACATAATGGGAGAGAGAATACTCAAATTTGGTGAATTTAGGTCAACAAAAGTAGTTATCCAAAACAAGATTTTGGCAATACATTGGTAACATCAAATACAATTAAGATATGAGGTATTATATCAATTATATATGAGGAAATATTTTTTGTGGTATTAGAAAAGAGTAAGCATATTATTACACACAAAACATGGCGGTAAAAACAAAACATAGCGGTAAAAACAAAACATAGCGTTATGTTAAATTGTAGAAATATCTGATGGCAACACGACCTACTATTGTGACATGACATGACGCATGAAACATTGTAATTCCATGATTACAATAATGTTTGAAATTGGTAGCTAACGGTAACATTCAAAGAAATTCGAAGAAATAGACTTGTATTTTTCAACAAGGTCATGATGACGACCGTAATTTTATTGGACAGTTTTGAGTCACGTTCGTAAATACCCCTGTAGCTCTAGCTTTGATGACAAATGATTCGATATACATGTCCATCATAAAGTGAAGTAAAGTTTTTAGGTGACAAGTATAAATGTCAAAACAAGTAGTGTCCAGTTAGCAAGTTCAACAAAATGTTAATGTTGTGGATTGGATGTGTCAAATCAATGCCAATAATATTTGCTTAACATATAATATATATAATAAACTTCTCTTTCAATTGTCTTTCTATCAAAATAATACAAAATAACTTGTTTTGCTGCAAAGTCCTGAAAAGTTTTCCTACAATTATTCATCCATATTTCCACACTAATCGCTTATTACCCATTGATGAATGAAATGAGAATTTAGAAATAAAACGGAATACAAGTATCTTTAAACTAGAAGAAGTTGTGACAGGCTAGATTCAGTCTTTTATATTTCTTTATACAATAATCAAAATGATAATCCTCACTATATTCAATTTGTTTTGATGCTTAAATTCAGATTTTCTGTAAGTGAGGCTGAATTTCTCTCAGAAACATGCTTTTAAAATACAAGATGGTCAAATGCAGTGTGTTACTCCTCATGCAAAATCTTCTTTTTTTTTTTTGAAAGACGTTTATTTAAAATGTGTATTTACTGGAAATTGTGCCTATAAGCCTACTGAAAAATTGTATTTGAAATTGTTGACGGTAAATAATTGAACAATTGAAATAAACTTCTTTCAAGAAAAAAAAAATTTTTTGCATGAGGATTAATCGGGGTCCTCAATCAGATTCATGAAGCACCAAAATAGGCCATCCTGTCCCCATGTACCTGTGATTGAAATGAGAATTTAGAAATACAAAGGAATATAAGATGGTCAAATGCAGTGTGTTACTTCAATATTTTCACGAAAACATTGTACAAAGCCCTTTTAAATACAGCAACAAACAGCTTTAATTCCTCAAGCTGTTAAAATAAATGATGAATTTCTGAAGAATATAAAATGTAACCAAATGAAGGGAAGTTATTCAAGATATAAACCAAGTTGCCAGCACCATCTCTTTTATTCAAGAAATTTAGACAAGGACTTCTAAACACAACTTGGTGATAATAATTTCAACTTTTGGATACGAATACAGTGGGATAAGATGCTATCAACTAGGATTTGAAGTAGCTCAACTTTCCGGACTGCGTCCAAGGTAGGATAACATGTAGGGAGGTGTACAGCTTTCAGGACCACGTCCTAGGTAGTGGAACCAATTGCTAACCAGCAATAGACGATGTTGCTTACTTCAAAGATCAAGTCCAAGAGGTCCTATTGACCATCTTTAGTTACCAAGATCCGGAGCTTGTTGACTTAGCTCCTATGCCCTTAGGCTGTATTATTATTTTATGCTCCTTATAGACTGTCCTAGATGTTATAGACTAAGACCTAGTCTACACACCTGCCTGGTTTAATCTCAACCAGAATCTACTTTCTTCCCTTCAGTGATCAATGATCGAAAGTGAATAAATTTTGCTTACATTATTATTCTTTCTATATAAGTAATGGCGAAAGTTATAAAGAAGATTTGATTATGTTAAAAAAGGCTTGTACATTTCTGATATAACCAAATATCAACTACACTTAAACCCATTCTGTCATAAGATATGAATCCAAGATAAATTCAGCGCAATAACTTAAAATCTCATTTTAAAATTCAAACTGAAATCTTCAATACAAACTAAATAAAATAAAAGATTTATCCTTGAAATCAAAAGAAAGATCCTGGTGTTATATGTTAGAAATCAAAGGAAAGATCCTGGTGTTATATGTTAGAAATCAAAGGAAAGATCCTGGTGTTATATGTTAGAAATCAAAAGAAAGATCCTGGTGTTATATGTTAGAAATCAAAGGAAAGATCCTGGTGTTATATGTTAGAAATCTAAGGAAAGATCCTGGTGTTATATGTTAGAAATCAAAGGAAAGATCCTGGTGTTATATGTTAGAAATCTAAGGAAAGATCCTGGGGTATCTCAAATTTTTCTTTTGTAAATAAATCTTCTTCTGGTCCATTTTAACCTCTCATTAAATTCGTCTACAGAACAAATTATTGAGTGAATAAATGAATGAATGTATGAATTTTTGTATTATATCAATCAGCTAGATTTAAAAAGCATTAACATATTATGTGAAAATTCATTTGAAATTTTCATCAAATTCACCATACATCAACAACGTTAAATTTAAATTATATTAGAATAGTGATTACAGTTTTGGCTAGATCGAGTCATTTGACATCAAAACTAAGTATTTACTTTGACCTACATTTAGTTAAAAAAAAAACTATTTTATAGCCAAGCAGTTGCTTCCCTTGAACTAAAGATTTATTATCTACATGTATTTCTTTATGTTTTTATCTTCCTATTCTGCATGAACTACTGTATGCAAAGTTTACCCATCTTTGATTTTAATTTTTTTCAAGTTCACTTCTTCTCCTTGTTGGTTAATGCTTCTTTATAGAATTCTGTTTTGGGTAAAATTTTAGGCTTATATTACTTAAATGAAATATGTTTATATATAGTGGATGAATAATTGTATTATATATTGTGTGTATACTTTATAATGTTATCATGTTTTAGTGTTATCATGTTATGTTATAATTATTGCTCAGTTATTGTTTGGGCTCAATTGTAAAAAGGCCTTTAAGCCTAAGTGTCAGCCTAATAAAGAATATATTATAAGGTGCACTGCATAGTCTGAATTTAGCACTTAAAAATAAAAAAAAACTGCAAGAATAGCACCATAATAGCCTCTATTTTACAAAACAGAATATAAAATCATCAAATTTATTTCAAACTTTTTCTATTTTCAACTATTCCTAGCTAAAATTGCGTTATTCTAGAAAAAAGTTTCTAAGTAGGGTCTACCTAGTCTGCTATATCAACTCTATTTTCAGCTATTTCTACACCAGATGCCACTTTTCATTGTAAGATACTTTATTTGATTGATTGAAAAGTTCATTTGTGGATTGCAATGATTAACCAATAAGTTGTTGTGGATTTTGAGTTTCATTTATTTAGTGGTTCAAGTGTCAATAGCCCCACTTTTTTATTATTATTGAAAAATATACAAAATCAAAGATTCTAAAACAAAACTTCATTTCTCATTACACAAATTGATAAATCTTGTGTTCTAAGGGGCATAATTCCTAACCCAGATTTGATCAATATATTATACACAAATACCAAGTTTTATCAAGATCGGTTAAAAACTATTGCCTGTCATGTCTACAGGAAATGTGGATGGGCCGACAAAAATATACTGAAAGAGGAACATTCAGTATTTTCGAGGGTCGATTTGGCTCACGAACATACATAAACTATCTTCAGAAGTAATTTAAATACATGAGAATCGCAAAATTCCATCCAATTTTAGTGAAAACTGAACTATATTTTTAATCAACTTAGCTAGAAAAATTCCAGGTTTTGAGACTAATGTTTGATTGGTTGAAAGAACGGTGAGTGTTATACTTTAAATCGACATTACACAATGCATAAAAAAATATATTTTATGGAAACTGTGCTTGAAATTAAAGGCTTAAATTGGCGGATTTTGGGACCTTTGAGACGTAGTTAAACGAAAATTAAAGTGTCTAAATTTATATATGGCCTTATAGTCTATCTCGAAATGATGTTATGCATAATTGGCATTTTATTACCCTTGGATGTAACAGGTTCAAAGGAAGGTGAAATTGGTTTGGGGGCATGTACCCCAACATTTGGAAATTATGGTTGGTTTCCTGCCATCCGCGGCATTTCCCTACACATTATTAATCCTCTTTACTAATATGTTATGTTTGAGATTGGTATATTATATATTTGTTTGAAGATATAATTTTACTTCTTACCTGATTCATTTACCCTCTAAAATTCTTCAAGAGTTATAATATGGCAACAGTCAAATGTTTTGTCTGATCTCTGACACTGAGTTAGTAGATGCCAAATTAACGTCTGCTTCAGAATTTTAGTATTTTATCTATAAAATGTTTAATTGGCAATTCCTTTAACAATCTAGTTTGAATTATATTGTTCTTTCATTTAGTGAGTTTAAGTATTTTTTCAGTTCACCACTTGTCCTGTTAATCCTTTCAATACCTGTGATTAGTTTTTAGCTCGAGTTCAATTTGTTAACTTCGTTTGTCATTATCGTTAGTTTGAATTATTTCTGTCCGAGTACAGACACGTTTACAGTAGTCTTCAAATTTTGTTAATGATCTTCGACAGATTCCACAGCTTACAGCTGAAGTTAACCGTCAAATGGCTCAGCTTGGATTAGAGTCAATTGATAGTGACTCTGAACCAGATAATCCAGATATTTATGATGTTAAAACGGAAACCAGTAATGCCCAGTTTGCAAGGTCTAGTAAATCTGGAATTCAGGCCAAATCTTCGGACCGAGTGCTTTGTCCACAAAACTGGCCCACTCTTCGTTACAATTTCAATATGCCAGCAGGAACTTCACCTTTACGGAATTGCTTTTTCATCTTTTTGTCGCTGGTGAACTGGAGATTATTTCCCAACCTATGATATCAACGGTTGAGAGGCAAGGGCGTTTGTCATTGCTGAAACGCATTTTGTATTTTAGCGAAGTTTATGAATTCAAAGGTTTACTTGAATACTACGCGGCCTTTGTTAGGAAGATAGAGATGGGGATCTCGTCATGGCAGGATGAAAATAGAGACCTTGACTCCATTTTAGTTTCATACATACAAGTCCAACGACCATCCTATCCCGACAGGAAGCCTATCAAGCGAGAGCGAAACGAACCTCAAAGTTCTTCAAGCAGAGAAGACATGGTTTGGTTCTGCACTTATTATCAGCGAAACAAGTGTACGCAAACTTCGTCACATATGTCTATGATTAGAGGTCAAAACCGTAAAGTGCTTCACATCTGCGCTGCTTGTTGGAAGCAAGATGGCCTGAAACTCGAGCATCCAGAAAGCTCATCAGCCTGTCCTCATAGCTTGTCCACACTGTGACTGACCAAGAACTCTCAAACTAACGCCCAATTTTCCGTGTTAGACAATAATTCACTTTATGATCAAATCGGTTTCGATGGTTTGGGTGAATTTGAATGTTACTGTAGTAAACTATGCAAGCATATTGATTGTGAACTATGTGACGAATTAGTGTTAAATGATTCCATATTGCGAAGTAATCAAGCGATATATTCTTCTATATTAGATGTACATAGAACGGTATCAGCTTCTGGTAAACATAACTATGCAGAGTGTCGAATTCCCGTGCATTCGGGGATTAAGTCTGCCTTTTTTCGGAATAACCTCCAGGATTACGAAGATAATTTTGTGTGTGAGTTAATTGAATTTGGTTTTCCCCTTGGTTTTGAAAGTAGTGTGTCTCAGCAGCAAGTCCCTGCCAATCACAAAGGAGCTCGTGAATTTCCAACTTCCATACACAAGTATCTCATTACGGAAACTAAGTACGGATCCATATTAGGTCCTTTTGACAAAACCCCCTTTGACAAACAATGCTTTTTGTCTCCTATAAACACAGTGCCGAAACAAGGTGACACCCGCCGAATAATCTTAGATTTAAGCTATCCGAAAGGGTCGGCTATCAATGATGGAATCCCCAAAAATGTGTACTTAAATCAGAACGTTAATTTAACTTATCCGAATGTGGACGATTTCGTTGAAATAATTAAAGCTAAGGGCAAAGGCTGTCTTTTATATAAGCGTGATCTTAAAAGAGCTTATCGCCAAATCCCAATCGATCCTGGAGATTTGCATCTGGTAGGGTACGTGTGGAATAATCACCTATTTTTCGATAGGGTCCTCAGCATGGGCCTTAGATCAGCAGCGGTATCTGTCAACGGTTAACAAATTCTGTGTCGTACATGTTTTCGTTGCTTGGATATATTACCTTAAATTACCTTGATGATTTTGTTGGCGGCGAAAATGGCAGCGAGGCGGACGTCGCGTTTGCTAAATTAGGTGACCTCTTAAGCGCATGTGGATTGGAGGAATCTATCGAAAAGTCTGTAGCCCCGTCGACTAGGCTAGTTTTTCTTGGTGTCATGTTCGATACTTGTGCTCTAACTCTGGAAGTCACCCAAGAAAGAATAATTGAAACATTAGACTTATTTTCAAACTGGATAGACAGGAAGTTTGCTACTGTCAAGGATATCCAATCAATCCTGGGGAAGCTTCAGTTTATTGCCTCCTGTGTGAGACCGGGTCGAATCTTCATAAGCAGACTATTGAACTGGCTTAGAATAGTGTATCATAGAACTGGTCCAGTTATAGTTCCTCGTGACGTTAAAAAGGATTTACTTTGGTGGAAAACATTTCTCCCTTTGTATAATGGGGTGTCGATGATGATGACCGAGGGTTGGTCGTCACCTGACGGTGTTATTGCAAGTGATTCTTGTCTGACAGGCTGTGGTGGTTGGTTCCCTGCTATCAATCAGTGGTTTCATGTATCTTTTCCGGAAGAAGTATTGTGTGAATTCAAGTGTATAAATAGCTTGGAATTGTTAGCCATTGTGATAAGTTTAAAATTGTGGGGTACATCCCTCAAGGGTAAAAGAATCGTATTTCTATGTGACAATCAGACATCGGTGCAAGTTTTAAATAGCGGCAAATCACGGAGTGTTCCATTACAGCGTTGTCTCGGAGAAATTTGTTTTGGGGCAGCCCTTCACGAATTTGAAGTTCGCGCTCAGCACATAGATGGTATTTCCAATCGCATACCCGACTTATTGTCTCGTTGGGACTTGGACTTAAAATTTAGAAAATCGTTTTATGAAGAAACTAACTACGCGCTTGAAGAAATCGACGTGCATCCAGATATGTTTTTTGATTTTCACATTTGGTAAATGATAATATTTTATATTTTGTAGATTGTTTGTTTAAGTCCTTACAGGATGATGCCAAGATATCTGCACGATCGGCCTTCGCAGATGGTACTACAAAGAATCTTCGCACTCAGTGGAGAACTTATTTTTTATTTTGCACCTTTTTTGAGGTTAAGCCCTTACCCGCTTCATTAAACAATGTTGTACTTTACGCTCAATTTCTCAGTAGAAGTTTTGAATCTGTCCTATCAATTATGAATTATATTTATGGGGTTAAACTTTTGCATATATTGCTCGGATTTGAATATACCCACTCAGAATCTATCGAACTCAAACTTACATTAAAAGGCCTGGGTAGATTAAATACCCATTGTCAAAAACGAGCCTTGCCTATCACGCCCCCTATTTTGATAGAGCTCAGTGCATTCTTGAATTTGGATAATACAAACGATGCTATGTATTGGTGTTACTTTCTTTTAGCATTTTTTCTTATGTGTAGGAAGTCAAACTTGGTACCTGCGTCAGCCAAAAGTTTTGATCAGAATAAGCAATTATGTATTAGAGACGTATCATTCATGGATTCTCATGTCTTAGTTAGATTTAAGTGGTCCAAGACCATCCAATTTGGTGAGCGTGTTTTGTTTTTCCGCTAGTACCAATTCCAGGTTCGGTTTTATGCCCAGTAACAGCTGTGCAAAGAGTGCTCTCCTTTTTACCTGGTAAAGGGTCAGATCCATTTTTTAGAATTGTCCAAAAAGGTTACAATGCTCCATCGACGTACGATAAACTTATGATAAAATTAAGGTGTCTTATACAGAAAACCAAGCGCATCCCATTGCTTTATTCTTCACATAGCTTTAGGAGAGGGGGTGCCACGTGGGCCTTTAGGGCTCATGTCCCAGCGGATCTAATTCAGCTTCAAGGCGATTGGCGCAGTGACGCTTATAAAGCTTACCTTGATTTTTCATTGGAAGATAGGTTCTCAACAGCTCAGAGAATGACAGATCTTATTCAACAATCTGTTTAATTTAGTATCGAGGCCAATTGTAAGAATATCTCTAATATAGCTTACGGATCTTTCGGTTTGCGGGCCTTCGGCTTGGCGGATTAGATTAAGTTCCTTTTTGTAATATTTGTTCATTTTTCTTTATTAATTATGTTAGAGTTTGATATTTATGTAATTCTTGTTGGCCATATTAATTAAAGTATTAATTTACTTTACCATTGTGTTGTTAAATGGGTTGGGAATTATAGGCGTTAAATTACTGGGAAAAAATTAAGAACTTAAGGTTTATATTTGTAAATAAGTTTTCATGGCTTTTGTATGTGTTAGGGTTCAGCCATTCTGCCCTCTAGGAAAATTTTAAAAAAATAAATCGTTGATTTCCTTGCTTTTGAGGACTACCTCATTTTTAGGAATCAAAATGTTGTGATCTAATTTCAAATTATACAATAAAACCATGCAAAGAATCTTAAAGGCAGTGTGAAATTTATGTTCAGTTAAGGATACACATTTAAATTGTTTTCAACAGTATTGATGAAAAGTGTTCAGAAATAGCTCACCAAGACTATTGGGGACTGAATATTGGGCAGTTTGAACTTCGGTTGCGGCGCAAGTTTCCTAAAACAGAGGTAAAAAAGGGGCAGACTTATTGATATGGATCTATTGGACACATTTTGATGCAAAAAAGTATTACAAAATTTTGAAATTTCGTACGGGCTTTAAATAGGGGCAAATACCGGTGTCCCCCCTTGTACTCCTTCCGACTTCGCCACTGAAGCTGAAACATTAAAAAAAATTGAACTCAACGAGACTTTCAAAAAAATACATTATATGATACCATTCCACATAGTAATCTTATAGAATAAAAGATCTTATCCTTAGTGTTTTTCATTCTAAAACAGGAACCATAAGAAATGAATATATTGTCGTTAATCATAATTTCACATATTTTGTTAAGAACCATAGTGATTCCATAATCCAATTCCCCGCCAATGAAGTTATTTAAATTTTTGTGGCGACATCCTTTAAAACATGTGGTAGATATTCCAATGGGAACCAACAGCGCCTCTACATGCTGTTTTATATACATATGAAGCACGAAACACTTGTTTAAAATAACAAACGACTTGCTAAACGTTTTAATTTCACTTATCGCTAAATAGATAATGTCCTAAATTTAGTAAATATTTAGATTTCATCTATCCCGGAAATTTGATAACCATAATTCAATTGTCACTAGATATACTGAGGCTTCTTTGACTGTTTACATTTAATTAGGACATGCTGATTACAATTGCAAAATTTCGTTAGGAGTTATCTCCCATAATGGATTGACCTCATTATTACCGTTAACAAAATGTTTTTGACATAGTTCTCTCCCTTAATGTTAAATTAGATGATTTTTTTTTATAAAATTAACTCCCTTGAAAGTTTTACTTTAAAATTGATTTTTGACAGAAATCAGTAGTGATATCATTGTGTGGCGCCAAACTGTGTATGCTAACTCTTCTATACTCCTGATACCATTTATTGACATACCTCTTCAAATGATTAGTTCATTAGCTGCTACCAATCTATGTGTTTGCATAGATTTTGGGATTTGTTTTGCGGTTGGGATCGTTCGTGCTTGGGTTATACTTTTGAAAGACAAATGTTCAGTTTTATATCCAGTAAATGGCGTTATTTTTATAGAGTAATTACTCTCAACACCATTCCAACTGAACGTAAATCAATTTAAACCTTAGGAATATTCAATAAATGCAGAAGTAGTTTATATATCCATATATCTTAGTGTTTTAATGTAATCTTCCTTCTTCTATATGTCTTATAAACAAAATATTCAACAAGTCTCTAATTCTTGAACAAATCGGATGCTGAATATGTCTTCTAATATCTTTAAATTATTATAAAATCTTTTGCGGTGAAATAATCTGAAAAAAAAACCACTGTATTTTTGGGTGTTTATTTTATCGAAATGGATCTAATTTTATGGAAATGAATCTATTTGTGGTGTAGATATGTCAATTATATAATAAAAAAAAACCCAGATAATATCGTTCAGGTAATTTCTTCTGTTCCTTCTTTAGCCATGTCATCATCTAATTTTATCACTCTTAATTTTCCATTGAGGTAAATATCTCACAGTAGACCAATATCAGCCATAGTTTGGAAGAACATGAAGAATATTGGTGGTAGTTGTATAGCAGAACAGACCAGTATCAGTTATAGTTCGGAAGAACATGAGAATGTTGGTGGTTTTATAGAAAAACAGACCATTGTCATTCATAGTTTGGAAGAACATGAAAATGTTAGTATCAGTCATAGTTTGGAAGAACATGAGAATGTTGGTAGTTGTATAGAAGGACAGACCCGTATCAGTCATAGTTTGGAAGAACATGAGAATGTTGGTGGTTTTATAGAAGGACAGACCAGTATCAGTCATAGTTTGGAGGAACATGAGAATGTTGGTGGTTGAATAGAAGAACAGATCACTGTCAGTCATAGTTTGGAAGAACATGAGAATGTTGGTGGTTGTATAGAAGAACAGATCACTGTCAATCATAGTTTGGAAGAACATTAGAATGTTGGTAGTTGTATAGAAGGACAGACCAGTATCAGTCATAGTTTGGATGAACATGAGAATGTTGGTGGTTGAAAAGAAAAACAGACCACTTTTCATTCATAGTGTGGATGAACATGAGAATTTTGGTGGTTGAATAGAAAAACAGATCATTGTCAGTCATAGTTTGGAAGAACATGAGAATGTTGGTAGTTGTATAGAAGAACAGACTAGTATCAGTTATAGTTTGGAAGAACATGAGAATGTTGGTAGTTGTATAGAAGAACAGACAAGTATCATTCATAGTTTGGAAGAACATGAGTATGTTGGTGGTTGTATAGAAGAACAGACTAGTATCAGTTATAGTTTGGAAGAACACGATAACTATGATGGTGGTTGTATAGAAAAACAGACTAGTATCAGTCATAGTTTGGAAGAACATGAAAATGTTGGTGGTTGTATAGAAGAACAGACTAGTTGAAGGTTTAACAACATTAGAACTGTATAAACGTCAATACATCGAACTATGACAGTGGAGCTATGAGCACCCCCGCCCTCTAAATGAAAAAATCTGGTTAAGCCACTGTTTATATTATTTTCCCTACGTTTTGTCTAATGGATATAAAAATATCGAAATAGTAAAGGTCGGACAAGTATAATAGATTGAACAGGGCGAGTATTTATGTACGGTAAATAATATAGTGGTTTCTCATTTCTATTTTATACTTTCCACTTCAGTACTTTCATTCTGAAATAACATACTCTCTATTAAATAGTAGTATACACGAGAAATCCCTTGTAATTTGCCGTTGCAGCTTCGGGTTATGAATTTTCTCATGTGTTAATATTGAAGAGGTTTAAATTACGAAATGGATGACTACATTTTAGTTTTATTACACAATATTGCTGTATGATATTCTTACAAGCGATGGTGGTGTTACATGTATATACGTCCCACTCTTCTATTGGGCACTATGAAAATTAACTTGATATTTCATATTTTTTATAGGCCAAAGAAAGGAATAGTTATTTATTTCACCCACGCTATTGGACGTAAAACTTAATTACCTTCCTCATGTGTATTCATTATTTCAAAGACTTTTATATCATACTTTCATAGAGATATGTAGAGGATAATATAGATAGTAACAAATTCATGATGAAGGAAGTTCCTCTTGCAAGTTTTTCCTGTTGGAAGCTTAATAAATATAGCATGAGATCTCACAATTAACTCTTCCCTAAACCTTCCGATAATTTGCGGTAAAATTAGATTGAAGCAGTGGTTCCCAACATTCTTCAATCTGTGGTTCACATACACGACACTCCCAGAATCATGGCCTCTGCTCATTTTCAAACTATTTAAATTTAATGTTGAAATTAATGTTCGTCTCCTAACATAGGATATCATGGATGCATTATGCACCGAAAGTTGAACAGAACAAGTTTTAAAGTTCAATTTAATTTAGGAAACAGAACGTCCTCAAGCCCCATGACCCCTCGACAAATGATCCATGATTCAGGTTGGTGAAATTACAAGAACCATGGACATCATACTACAAATTGTAATGGTTTAAATCAATCTTGCACAAATTGATGCCATCAGTGTCGCAAATACGCATCAGTAATTTAAAAATATCTTAATCCCTTTAAATACCATTGAACTTTGGGCGGTTGCGGCAAGCAAATTAACGTTAGATATATGAGGGCGCGGGAAGAAGCCTTTAAGGAAACATAGCTTTAAAATCTGTAAATTTATTAATACATAAACAATACACCATGTATAAATAGTTTAAAACGTGAAATACAGAAAATATTAACTATCATTAAAATAAGTCAAACATAATACAAGACTGTAAGTGTTATTTCTGATGTTGGTATATCATTAATGATTATGTCAGGCAAGTAATGATTATGTCATGTAAGAGTGTGATAAGTATGTTATTAATAAAAAATAATATAAATAGCATGTGAAAAAATTTGTCCTCTCTACTTTTTTTTAGCTTACATTTTATGAATATATTCGTATATATATATACAAACACTAGTCAAAATAAGGCTCGACTTAATCCCTTTGGAGAGTCTTCTAGTTTTACAAGACCATGTACGCAACTTGTACAATGTCTATAATATTTTGGACGAAAATAAAGAGGATTTGAGCTTCAAATCTTGAACAAATCTAGATCAATAAAATCAATCTGATAAATTTATATTATCCACTTTTCAGAAGGCACAAATGAACACAAAAACAGCAGTAATATAATAAAGGGCGTAACAGTATATTTTCATATTCAAAGAGTCATTGAGTTGAATTCACAGATGTGTTTACTTATTAAAAGTAAATATTCATAGTAAGTAAAAAAATATGTTATCATTCAGAAAAATTAGCTTTTCATATTTGTACAGACATCATGATGATCAATAAGTGTGTGACCAGTTTACCCTATTAAAACATTTATATTGAGACGAATATAGTGTAGACATTAGTGTTTCTAGAGGCGTAGACAGCCCCTCAAATTTAGCCTTTGGACTTTGACTCAAAATTCGAATGATAATATATTTTAAAATATCATTCATGACAAACCCCTGCTAGAAACTCATTAAAAGGGCATATATAACTTTCTTTATCTTTTAAGCCAAGACACCTAATATCTGACACCGAATTCATTTGAATCTTGTTGCTAATATGAATATAAATTATCATTATAAAAAGAAAATAGGGAGATCATTTTGACACATCATACTAGTAATATCTTATACTTAATAGGATAAATAAGATACCCTAAATGAAAATTTGTTCATTGCAGTTGCCATAGAAACAACACTATAATCTTGTTGAAAATTGAAACCAATAATACAACATATATACAAATCTTTCAATATACAATATCAGATCACTGAGGATATTCAATTTACATCAAAGCTCTGAAGGTAACAAATCATGCAAAAATTACAGCTCACTCTATATAAAGCCTTTACCCTAATCATATATTTTGACTGGATTGGCTGCAAGTCCAAATGATAACAAATAATATATGTAATAAACCTTATCTATATGAACACAGGTATATCATGAGGCAAAACAAATGTAAATCTTTTAGGAATTATCTGATATTATAATTAAAAACTATAAAAAAAATTCAAAATCATTTTGAGCAAATTGACAATAAACCTATTTTACTTTGATATAAAATAAGACTAAAGGATCATGTCATACCATATACAATTTGGGTGCAGTAACTGTATATTGATGACAGCAATGTTATATACTTTGTTCTCTTAACACTTTATACACTGTTAACATGGATTTCGAGATTTGTTTTATGTTTGGGACATAGGCGTACGAGCTGGGGGTGCAGGGGGGGGGGGGCAATTGCCCCCCCCAGTAATTGTCATGAAGGAAATTTAAAAAAATAAAATCGTTCGGAAATGATGTAATAAGGCAGATGGCGAGAAGTTTTTGGAATAAGGGGTAGGGTGGAGGTCGACTTGTCGGGCATATTGATTTTGTTGTCGGGCAAATTAGCATTAGTTGTCGGGCAAATCGGTTTTGCCCCCCTGCTCAACTAAGGCCCCGTACGCCTATGGTTTGGGATCGTTGGTTCTTGGGTTTTATTATCCCTCCTAAAAAAAACTCAATTTGTTTTAAAGCAACAAAAAAAAAAATAGATGGTTATCATCCTTTTATCTGGGAGGCTGAAGCTGGAGACCAATCAAAATTGTTGGTGCTAATGAAATGTTTGGGGCAGCATTCCCATACATGATTTCCTAGGCACTATCTATTTACATGAACAAATCAGGAATTTGGAGATTTGGCATATCGTTTTAACCATTTTTGAGAAGAAAACAAAAATTGAGTCAAGGAAAAGTGGCCTAAAATTGCTATGATATACTGTGATATTTTGACCTGAGAGAATTCATGTTTCACATACTGAGCAACAATATTTGAACCTAATTTCTGCATTATAGCTTAAAGCAGTGGTTCCAAACCTGGGGGCCATGGGGCATGAAGTGTTCTACAAGCTCAGATGAGGAGGAGGCACAAAACCACTCCTTGGTATGTATGTTGAATTAAACAGGGCGCCATGGCTCTGGCTTTTGTGACTTTTGGGCCACAGTATGGAAAAGGTTGGGAACCACTGGCTTAAAATAGTCACAACTTTTCTAAAAAAAAATGATCCTGTTAAATATACATTTAATATGAAATAAAAAAAAACTCCAAAAACATGAAATTATGATGACAATTGATGAAATTAAAACAAAGATCTATTTTCCAGCATGTAATTCTAAATTTTCCATTTTTAAAATGAACAAAAATTTGTACACATAGAATAAAATAATAAACTTTTGAACCCTGTGGCCTTTCCCATTCAATATGTGATAGAATTTGTTTACAAACAACTTAGTAAGATTATGGACCAATCCAATTGACCTACAATTTGTAGGATTGACTATAGTGAGTGACTATTTTGATTACGAAGAATATATTAGTTAAAAGCCTAATCTCATTTGTTACTGACAGGGAAATATCAATTCAATGAATAATTCAAAACTTGTAATAATTCAAACTGAAATAGGACAGTTATAAAAGACTTCACAGAGCTACAACATGTTTCAGGTTCTGTTTTAACATTTCTTTATTTCTGTACAGCTGTTGTATTGAACACTATACAAATATTGTTATGTTGATTCAAAACCAAGTTGTGTCAATTATTCATTGACAACTTATATTTTTTGATAAATGATAATTATGCAAATGAAAAAAATAAAATTAATAAAGTTTTAAATCATATCTACCATGCATTATAAGGAATGAAGCACATTGGCATTTTGTATAAAAAAAAAATTTGGATTTCAATTTCACATATCTTTTTTGAAGAATTTGAGCTAAATATCCCTGCTTACTTGTACATTTACGGATTTCATATAATTTCTGCCCTAAAATGTTGTTTCTGGACATTTAATATCTAGCCTCCAGAAAAGTAGAATATTCAAATATATTTATGTTTGCATTCTCGACTTATTTATTCCCTAAACATAATATCATATTAAAGGTTAAATATCTATCAAAATCCCTTGAGGAATTGAGACTTATGTTTTAATAATATCATGTGAAACATTTTTTGATTAAATAAATAAAATAAATTTGTTCATATCTTTGTTTCTGTGCCTGGTATTGTTGGTATGGTATTGTTGGTATGGTTTAGTTGTTACCTCTATATTCAAAAAAGTTAAAATCAATCAAAAATGTGGCACCAAATAAAATAGCTTTCTTCATTAAGTCCATCTGTGGATTGACTGAAATAAAATCATCAAAAATATAATATCAGTACCATGAAGTCTAGTCAATATCAATCATTGGCAGTTTATACTAACAAGTGGTTGCCTGGTTGATTTAATCAATTTCATAAAATATTGATGTAAACTGTCATCTATAAGTATACCTTTCAAATACAAATTTTTGTTAAGTCAAGGACAATAACTAAAACTAAAAAATCATTCAATGAAAGATTGTCACACCAAATTGCATATTAATCGAATAAAAAATGTAGTCTCTATCGAATTCACAAACAAATTTTGAAAAGTTTTTCCCAAGTCAAGGACTTAAAAACCATTAACTATCAACTTGTACAAGAACTTGTTTGCAAACCAATTGTGGATGAAGGGACTAATAAACAGGTGACCACATATAAGACCACATTATAATTGACTACAATATCATCCCATTTAATAAATATTTATAATTTGCTAAGCATAAATTATCATAAATCTAGAAACTACTACACGAGCTAAAGAAGAATTTATCAGATCAGATATTTATATATTTGGCAAGAGCAGAGTATGGTTAAATCCGCTGAAAACATGAACTGGAACATCAAGAAATACATTTCAATTATATTCCTCTAAACTTAACCAAACTATAGTTTCAAAAGTAGCCAAGTAGAGCAATAGATCGCTATCTGAACCAAACACGTTTCACCGCGCTTATGAACTTTGACCAGATAAAAGAAAAATCTTAAATAAGACTATCCAACAAAATATTAAAATCAAAAGAAAGAATTGTTAATTAATGTTCAGGAAATTATTACATCTTCCATCCATACAAGAACACACCTGACATAATTAACCAGAATGAGGACAAAAGATAATTAAGAGACGTTCTATAGCCTGATTACTTTTCTACACGGTAAATACATGACGTTACTATAGAAAGTTCTATGACGGTACTGACTGATTAAGTCGTAGTAATTAAATGGACTCCAATTAGGTTCAGGTCTGTTATTTCTGTGACGTAAGAACGGCGCGATAGTTTCAGATAAACTTACATCTTAATGAGAAGTCATTAGCTCCACCAAACACTTCTCTACATCCACCCCAATGTTTTACTATCTGGCCAATTTCTTGTCCCCCTTCATCACCTTCCAATACCTACAATTACATCATTCAAAAATAATCATAAATATAATTCATAAAAAATAACACTTAAATTAAAATTAGACCCAAATTTCGTTTCATTTGGTTTTTTAAAATTCCAGTTTAAAAAACACTACATTAGGGTCTAACCACGTCGTTTAATATGAACTGTCGGCTTGAACTCTGACCTAAAAATAACACATTTATGTGCATTTCAATAACATTTTATGAAACACAATTCCAGACAGTAGCAAAAGATAATCATAAATTTCTTGAGTATTGTAAAAAAAATTCAATAATTTTCCTCTTTTGCCTGCCAGGTAATGCTGCTCATTACTAAAGAGGTTCAAGTGGAAATTGTGAAAATTAGAAAAAGAAGACTTAACTTGTGGCATTTCCACTATAAGTATTCAATGACAGACAAACCAAATAAATATTTAAAAGCAAAAATATCTAGACTAATATCTATAACTGTCTCAAATTGTAAAATATTAAAACAACTTGAAGTTTGTCACAATGAGATCTTCAGACTGTGTCAATTAAAGATTGAAGTATAGAAGTAGTACTTGTTTTATTGTCTACTTTTCAAAACAGGGATTGTAAAGCGTATTTCTAAAATTTGTATGTGTATCAGGACACTGATAGCATTAATTTGAGCTCTTTCAATTTCCATTTTGACGTCCGTGGTTCTTGCAATTCCACTAAAACTAACACATTTATGACTGACTGTATTAATAGTAGCTTCCGGTAGATCACTGTCAGTGACGTCATAAAACGTGTTAGTTTTAGTAAAATTACAAGAACCACAGACGTTGGAATGGAAATTGGAATGGCACAAATTGATGCTATCAGTGTCCCCGATACAAATACAAAATTTACAAAACCACTTTACAATCCCTTTAAAGAATCAATTTAAACAGTCATTCAAGAAATCTTGAACTGAGTAAATATTTACCCTAAAGACAACATCAGCACAGCATTTGCAGTAACAGCAATCACCAATAATGGTAAAAATCTGAGTTCCAGTAGCATCAAAAACATTATATTTAGGTGTCCAGCAGGTCCAACTAAAAATATACCAAATCATCATTATATGATATGAGTGGATTTCAACCAGTTCTATCACTCAATAATATCATAATTTGCTACTAATATATGTCAGACAAAACATTTTGAAAAGCTTGTCAAAGAAATTGTATTCTGAAGTGCTATAGATAAAATATCAATTGAGTCACAAGAATCACTGCTGACTGTATTTTTATAAAAAAATTTGCAGGGTTAAAGCTAGTTAAGCAGAACATAAGATAAGATTAAGATTGATTACTTTTTTTTGGATATGTTTTTTATGCAGATTTCAATTTGAGCTTCTGCTAGGAAATTGGATGACCTTTTTAAAATTACAGTCCTAATTTACCAGTTTCCAGCAGTGAAATTTATCTGGTTAAATTTAACTCCAAGTTTGATTTTAACCCCTTTGTTATATGCATATACCGACCCAGACAAAGAATGTTTTTTTTGCTGTTCCAAAAGACCTTGCCTTGTATTTCATCAGAGCAGCTAGAAAGTTTTTAAACTTTGCTTCAGGAGCACACAGATAATAAATTAAAGTGATAGTCTTAAATAAACCAAAAAAAAGAAGTTCTCAAACTTGGTCAATAAGAGTATATTATTCATCAACAGCCTCCAAAGTATACAAACAGAATCAAATAAACCCATAAAACTATGTAATTTTCCATGCTAATTGGATTAAGGCATTTATCAATTATTGTATTTAAACATAGTTTTCTGGATTTATCAGATTATTTAGGTAAAATCTGTTTTATAGTTATGCCACTAGGTTTGTCTCCTGATGAATAATATATACTCCTATTGACCAAGTTTGAGAACTTCATTTTTTTGTTTATTTAAGACTATCACTTTAATTTATTATCTGTGTGCTCCTTTGTTCATTCTAAGACGTAGTGTCGCTTTAAGAATGACCTCCTGCATCACAAATTGTCCTTCATCAAAACCACCAGTCTATTGGTACCGGTATATATAATAGTGATTTCAATACTTACACTTCTTTTACTTCACCCACTTTATTTCCTGGTGGACTTTGAATTTCCATTTCTTGAAGATAGCAACACCATAGACAGCTACCTTGACAACGGAATGGTCGATGTAATTGAATCAAAGGCTGTTCCATGTTGTCTGTTATGTTCATGGTAAAGGGACGAGCAGTACCACAACATTGTCTTGTCATACAATCAGTATCTGAAAATTAAAATGTCAGTGCAAGTTGATCAGTCAAATATTTTAAAGAACCCGGAATTACAAATTTTGGTCACAAAATTTTCTTGGACAGATAACAGATGGCAAGGTTCAATTTAGATTGAGAAATTTACTTTGACCAAATTTCAGTTTTGGCTGATCAAATTTGTAAATAAAATCATTTGATTTGATTAGTAGTTATGTATAGGATAAAACACGGCCGAGGGTTTTTATGATATTTAAAACCCGCATCCCAAGGGACATAATCACGAGGGGCTTGCCCCGAGGGATTTACCGAGGGAAAGGGTTTTAAATATCATAAAAACCTGAGGGGAAGTGTTTTATCTGACTTATAAACCGATTTTGAACCTTAATTTCATTTTTATCCAAAAAATAATTTTCAATCCACCATGTAAATAAGCCATGTCGCAAAACGAGTATAGCGCGAACACAACTCACACGTGCATGTGAGTGTAGTTAATCACGTGGTCTGTCAGTTGTACTCAGAAAGGACGCCATGGACAGCGAAGACGAAATTTTTACACAGGAGAACATTGTGAGATGATTTCCAATACAGGGTTGGAGAGACCTTATGTGGTGAAAACATTGAGAAGAGATTATTGATTGAGATAAGTAAAATGTCTTATGAACGCTTTGATAATATTATTAAGTAAAAAAATGGAATAGCTCAAAATATTACTGTTTGTCACGAGGCCTTGTTAGTCAGATAAAACCTGCCTTTGAGTGGTAGAGGCCTTGTGTGCTACAGGCTGTGCACGCACGTTAAAGAGCCCTCGACACTTGGAAATCGAAAAAAAATAGGCTATACAACTGTTCTGACAAATGTCTCTCATTGCACACTGCATGACTGCATGACTTTGCCAGGACTACCAAACAGACGCAAAAAAGTAGGACAACAATTCGTCATTAGACGAATATTCGTTTGCAAAACAAAACAAAAGCACTTCAATTAGATTAAATTTAAATATTCAGCTAAACAATGTTTGATTTAAATGTCCAGTTTTTATAATTATCACGATATTTGTTTTACAGGACATCACCAACGGTCAAAAAGGAGAGGGTTTCTCAGCTCTTACTGAACAAAAGTTGCTCGAACATCCATCAACACGGTAACCACTGAAGAAGATAAAATGTAGTTCCCATTGTGCAGACTGCAATAACTTCTGCAGCGCTTGGTGTAGTCAAGATAAAACATGCCGTTGAGCGGGTACGCTTGGTGTCGATGTATGTGTCAAAAGTCTGTCATATATAATTTTTGGTTTTATAAAAGACATTTAATCTGTTTTTGTTGTTATTTCAAAGTGATTTAACCAGCCAGCTTCATAGGGGTATATTTTGATAAAATATCAAGATTTTATACAGAATATCCCCGGGATTTTATATAAAATCCCGGGGATATTATATAAAATCCCGGGTATTTTAAATAAAATCCCGGGGAAATTCTGTATAAAGTCTGCCCAGGGATTTTATGAGATTTAAAATCCCGCTAGAACAATGGGATGACGTCACTAGAGGTTTATAAGTTAAATTTCAATTTGAGCTAAATGAATGCAGGATGAATTTGATTGCAAATGGGATCATTTTAACCCTAAATTGTCATGCATTTAAATTGATTCTTGTTTATTTTTTGTAATTTGGGAATAAGCAGTGCCAAAATAAAGAGTTTATTATTATTATTATTGTGCTTAATCTCTCCTTTCTCACAACATTAAATGTATTTGTATATCGATATACACAGTATATATTGTTAATAGGGCTGCAACGATTCCTGAAGTGGCGATTCGATACGCTAAACGATACACATTCAACGATTCGATTTATTGCGATTACAAATTGCGATTCTTGAGTTTGAAATCGGAAAGAAAAGAAAACCTCTAATCATTAGCATTTTAACACATTTTTGACATAATTTTCGTAACAAATTTATATGCTTAAGATCATCATCATTAAAAACAAAGATTCAAGATGATAATAAACAAATTGATACGTAAAAAGCAATTTTCTAACATTTTGATATGACATAAATTATAAAATGCGTGAGGATTTCTTGTTCTCAGTCAATAAAAGAGTTAATTAAATAAATAAAAATCGGGGCCGATGAATCGCAATTATTTTTTTCTTACACGATGCATCGATAAGGAGGAACGAATCGCGATTCATCGATTCTACGATGAATCGTTGCAGCCCTAATTGTTAATAATAAATTTATAGTTATTATAGATTAAAATTGTCTTCCTGAGTCTTAAACACTTAGGGATTGATATATTAACACGCAATATTATATTCCACAGTGAATATATATTTGACAATTATCAGAGAATACAAATATCATCAATCAATACTTTAATAAGTAATGTAGAACCTGACCCACTTTCTGCACTTTATACACATATCTTGACATAGCTACACATTTTAATATGGTTCTTACATGGAAATAACGCACACAAACTTAGTGAACAACCATTTAGAATTAAAATAAGTCATTTTTTAAATTTATCTTTTTATAAGCTTATGTATTTCACATCTTTTTGTTTAATATTAAATTTGATGCATACTTTATCGTTCAACGAATATCGTTGGTGTCATGGCTTGTGATTAGGTTCGTGTCTTTATCTGCGACACATACGGAGCTAGGAAAGATGCGAAGTTTCGTATGATCTTATACATCAATATTTATATTTAAATAAAAAACACATTATTCTGTTGATAAAGTAGGAATATGTCATTTTTAAAACTGAATTAAGTGTATGCCCCATGTATTTCACAATAATTTGACTTTAGACTCAGTTCAATATTTCATAACTTGATTTATCTATTTTTAAAATCCCTCCCAAGATCATAATATTATGACTCGTATTCCAATTTTAGAAAATTTCATATATAATATCTTCTGTTGGCTTAAATACTGGTATAACATATATTTCTACAGAATTTCACAATAATCTTTTAAAATGAAATATATGAAATTTATCAGTTTGAATTGAGTACCAAGACATTTCCTTATCCAACTGGTGACAGAACAGGGAACAATGGTGGGAATGGGATCATGCAGAGGATTTAATAGTTTACCATTCAGGAAAATTTTAAAAGCCATTATACCGGCTTAATCATTAATCATATATATCGATAAGCCGATAAGATACAACCGTAACGTAATACACTTTAAGAAATGTTGCTGGGAATTCAGGGCATATGACATTTTAGCCAAAATAAAGTCAGGGTTCAAAGACTTAAAGGCTAATGACTTTGTATTAGTTTATTATTAAGTCAGATTTGTAAAACAGATTTATTGAAGTAATAAGGGATAATCCCCACTGAGAGTGAAGCATGAATTACAGTAGAATTTAAAATGCTGTTATAGAGTCATGGTGACATTTTTCTTGTAGATATATTACATGTATAACATTTGATACCAAAATGTTACAACTGAAAGTCTGATGACCTTTAATAGTTAATATATCTCATTATAAGTCCAGTCCACCAGCTGTAAATGGTTGCAGATAATCCAAGAACATTTAATGAATAGAGTCTTAGCCAAGGACCAGAAAAAAACAAGCTTGTAAAAAAGATTTTCTAAAAACCCTTGTAAAGTTGTAAAATATGATTGCTTGTTTTGATCAATCTAGGACAAATGTAATATGAAACATGGCTCTCACTTTGTGCTTTCTAAACTATTTTTTGAATTTTGAACATTTTTACAGAAAATTTTTCCATTACTGTTTGTAGACCTATAGCCAACAGGCTTGTCTATCTTAATCTAGTGCAATCTAATTAAAATTAGATTACAATTCGTTTCGGTTATTTTTTGAGTGTCAACTCCATGTAATCTTACCACTTACATAAGGCGAGCATCTTCAGGTGACAAAAATTTCAGCCAATCAAAAAGTAACAAGACTGCAGGTCTATGCATTGTGGGAAGACGAAACAGAAAGTAAAGCGACACAGCAGTCCAAATTATGATGTACCGGTAATACAAACTAAACTATACCAATATATAAACGTTCTGATTGGCGAAGGGGCGACACATGCTATAAATAGCTTATTCGTCGCCAGAAGATGCTCGCCTTATATAACTGGTTAGATTAAATGGAGTCAACAATCAAAAAATAACCGAAACGAAACGTAATCTAATTTTAATAAGATTGAATATAGTGCTGATGTGCTGTACAATTTATGTCACTTATCGAAGTTAACATATCTCTTGTCAATCTGTACTAGTCATATTAATAACTCTGCATCGTATTTATTTAACATTTAAGGAAAGATTCAGTTATACTAGGATAATACAGAAAGTCTGTATCCAAACCTTATTAACCTTACAAATACATTATACTGAGTACTGTGGTCGGTCACATTACATATCAATATAGAATAATAAGAGATGCTGTCGTCACATTCATTAAGATTATGTTACATAATGGTTGCTAAGTATCAATGACAAATAATAGCATTAAAGAGTCATAGCTTCATGGAGGATAGATAAGATAAAAAAAAATGACCAGTAAGCCTATATATATAATTTAGGAAAAAAAGCCTGATATACACTCCGATAGAAATGATGCAAGTGCCCCTCCAGTGAAAATTTTAAAAATATATTATAGACAAGTATTATTTTTTTAATTTATTTGCTATAGTAGCACTGTTATCAATTTTCAAGAAAACAATAAAAATATTTTAAATAGCAAAAGAGTCAGATAACAGCTGGGACATCTAAATCTATGACATCAGCCCGGCACAATATGGAAGTGTATCACTTTAAGTTACAATTACTGTCTTGATTTATATGATAACATACACTCCCTCTTTAACTAAAGGATATCCTTATATTGACAAGTTGATAACCTGTTGAGTGAGCACGAGATGCACAATATAACTAATAGAGTGAAACGTCAAGTCGGACACGATATTTCAGTGAAAAATTATCCAATCATCACGAAAATCAATAGGGATCATCTTCATAATGACATTGACCAATAAAATCAAAATCAAAACAATCCGTTAAGAATTGTAGCCTGTAGAGTGAGCACGAACCAAATGTGAACAGACCGACGGACCGACAGGGTGATTACAATATACCCCCAACTTTCGTGTGGGCGTATAAAAACCAAATCAAATTAAATAAATCTATGCTAAAAAATGTTTAATGAAACTTAGAAGTAATCAACCATATATTTGACATTGTCCTTGACACTGAAACCAGTCTATATCAAAGGATGTCAAAGTTAAGAAATGTCAATAATAGGAAAACCATTGTTAGACTACACTTAACTATATCTAACTGAATGGTGGCTAAAGCTATCAACTAACAAACTTTTGAAGGCTTCACAAAAAGAAATCCACACACAAAAACCTGCTGACCTGACCTATCCTTATAAATCCTTGTCATTACAGCTCTTATAAATCATTCTTTCAACTGCACAAATTAAACAGCCTAAAAATCATTTCGGTCACTCTCTAACTAGATCAAACAAAATATTAAATTGTACAAAACATATATAACTTACAGTCTAATTAAAATCAGACCCTAATTTCGTTCGTTCCTTTTTTTAAATCTGGTTTTTTAACCACTACATTAGGGTCTGAGAACCAGGCGCGGCAACAGCCGTTCAAGTTAACTTTGACCTTACCTTGATAAACATGACCTGATAAACTAGTCTACAGCACTTAGGAATCCTAGAATGCACCTATTGTTCGTGAACAAAATCCCAGCGCGGGAGAGGGCAAAGATCTGATTGGTTTAAACAAAGGTCATTAAGGTTAGGTCAAAGTTAACGTGAACGGCTGTTGCCGCGCCTGGTTTTCAGACCCAAATGGTTAAAAAACCGGATTTATAAGAAACGAACGAACGAAATTAGGGTCTGATTTTAATTAGACTGATATAACTTATAATTAACTAATTCTGAATCTTTGTTAAATGTTATAATCAAATATAAAAATTCCTAAAAAATTAGGGCAGGCAACTAAGCTTACAATTTTTTTTTTAGGAAAACTGATAAAAATCTATTTGGAATTGTTGTATTAAATCTTATATACATTTTTTTTGCTTTGTATTTAGTTAGAGCCTGGGTTCTCAAAGATCTTTGGTCATTAACCTTAACTCTGTTAATCATTTCTTCAATGCCCCTTCAATTTATTTATCAAAGTGTCAACCCAATGCAAGACAACACCAAATAGAAATATAATTGCTTCCTCCATATAGGCCAGTCAGTGTAAGAACTAGGAAAAGCTATTCCTCAATGGCATATCTTACAGTCAGGGTGTTAACCCCCTGCCCTGGAAACCACTCAGTAAAAGAGTTAATTCAGGTTAATAAACCCTACCGGTACAGTACTTTAAGAATCCAGGATTTTGAGTCAAAGTACCATATCTTCGAGTGAATATTAAATCATAAAGTGGTGTTATGGTAAGTTTTGATATGGTTTTTGATATAATCTTAAAGCGATACTACGTCTTAGAATGAACAAAAAATTTAAGTTCTCAAACTTGGTCAATAAGAGTATATATTCATCAACAGTGTCCAAAGTATACAAACAGAATCAAATAAACCCATAAAACTATGTAATTTTCCATACAATTACAGATTATTATTGATAAATGCCTTAAATTGGATTAAGACATTTATCAATTATTGTATTTAAACATAGTTTTCTGAATTTATCAGATTATTTAGGTAATCTGTTTTATAGTTATGCCACTAGGTAAGCCCCCTGATGAATATACTCTTATTGACCAAGTTTGAAAATTAAATTTGTTTGTTCATTCTAAGACATAATATCGCTTTAAGTTAAAGAGGTGAACTATGCTAACAATCAAGGCAATCCATTTAGATTACCGTATATAATTGCTACCTACCCTCTTTAGCAAACATAAATTGTTGCTCTCCTTCATTACAGATTCTATATCTATTGTTCCTCTCAAATCCAGTTACAACTGCAAAATATTCAAAAACAAAAATTATATTACATTATATGACATTGGGTAAACTTTAGTGGCAAGGATAAAAAGATTAATAGAAAAAATTATGTTACTGTGAATACTGATTATGATAACCCTATTAAACCCTAGCCTTTGAATTTGCATTATAGGCCTATATAGGCTAGGTCAAAAGTCCAGTAATTTGCAATTTACCGGTACTTGTGGAACTGTTGTAGTAACTTGTTGTTGTAAGATTACTAGACACACAAAACTCACATTATTTGGCCAAACATGTAGCATGTAGTGAGTAAAAAAAGTTTGCCTATAAATTGATCAAAATTGGCCTTTGGTATGTAAGGAAAGATATTAGATTGGTGTAAAGATATCATAAAAGGTGTTTACTTTACCTTCCAATAATTCAAGAATTTGATGAACGCGCACTTCACCAAGACTAGCCAAATACGCTAAACCCGGTGGAAGGCCGTATGGCACCGTGATGGTTGGTGGTGGGCCCATCATTGCGATTTGCTCCCCTTTTCCAGGTTGACTGACAACTACACCGCCTGACATTTTGCTGAAATTTGAAAACTAAGTTGAGAAACAAAATATTGAGCAACTCCAGTTCAGTGTTTGTTTACAAGCTACACCTAGAACAGTGGCGACATCTCAAGTAAGGCAGATAATCTAAAAGGTTTGTTAATTTTGATTCAGACAACATTTAAATCATTAGTTACCATTTTAGGATTTGTTAAGATTTAATTATCATATTATACGCGGTAACAACCTTAATCCGAATAGTTATGTTGCTATGTAATCTTTATATTGTATTTAATTACCAACAAAACTTTACGATTGAATTACTGCATTGATTATTTTATATATCCCTTGCCACAGGTTTTGGAGCTATTAAGACATTTTGCCAATTCCCGTCCCTACAGATTTTTTACTGGCGATTTTTTAGTTTTAAGATAAAATTTGATTAACAGCTTACATTTTGTCCAAATATAAGAATTTTCTAACAAATATTTCTGGGTACAATTTTGATAACAAATTTTGGCGAATTTCAAGATGTGAAAACTGGGTCACCTATTTTGGTTGGTGGTATAAAAATCAAAATAATTTAATATCTGAGCAGTAAGAATTTTTACACAGCAAAAAAATATCTTCTACTGTTCAACAATTGAAAAAAATCAGAAAAAAATTGAGAACTGTATGTATCAGAATTTAAAATATAAGTACACATAATTTCAAGGTTTTTCAAAGAATATAGAGTAATTTTGTTTAGATGAAAAATAAGGACAGGCCTGACTTTGATGGCCTTGGATTTGGGAATAAACACAAGCAGCCATGATGACAGTCATATGGTTTGTTGAAGCAGAAGTTCAAATGACTTCCCAAATACATCTTTCGTCAATATCTTCATTAGATTAAATTTTGTCTCAAAACAAAAGACATGCCAATTTGGGAATAGTGAAAAGCCACCATTTTGGATACAAAAATAGATTTGTACAATATTTTGTTTAATGTGAGTTAATTTCAGTGTATTGACAAGAACGCTGAGTGTTTGCTTGAAATATTTACACAGAAACTGATTGTGTCAGTGATATATTAATTGTGCACTAGCTGCCTGAAATTCATTCACAAAATTGCAGTGGCGTGGTGGCTCCAAATTGGCTGGGGGGCACAAACCCATTTTGGCGCTCCCTGCAACTCATGGTCCCCACCCCCACCCTAAGGTATTCTGTTCAGGTATGGATCACAATGCATGAATGCACTGATGCACATGTAAAACCTCTGGAGCCCTTCGATCGTGGAACACCGCGTCGAAGAGGAGGAACGAGGTAATACGAGGTTCCTTTCATGGAAAATTTTGAAAATTAAGACTGTTGTAGGTGCGATCTAGATATATTTCAGGCACTTGCAGCCCCGATAAAAATATTCGATACTGAAACGCAAAACACAATTTTTTTTAGGTTTAATAAGTAAATGTTATTAGTAAATGAAAGATTCTGAGAGTGACATTTTTTTTATAATTTTCATAATTTTTTTTCAAGTGGATTAACTTAATAGGCTTCATCCTTGGGTGATTACAAACATTCACACTATTGTCTTCATTGTCCTTAAAGTTTTCGTTTTAACTATAGTAAACGCGGATTAATTCAACATTGTTCTAAAATTGAAATTAGGCTTTGGACCCCAGAAGTAAATTCAAAGATCCGAAATAATTAATTCAGTCCGTAGGAAGACCGGAACGACCTAATTTTGAAGTACAAAAGCAATTTTACCATTTTTCGTAGTGAACGCTTGTAGCGAGCGCGGACCTATGAGAGACCCTCATAGTTGTCTCCCTTGAATAACTGTAAGCAGTGAAATGTAACATTTCGGCTCACTCCCTTCATTTATCACAAATATAATATTAAAATAAATCTCTAGCACTTTTCATCATAACATAATTAATTAATGGATTTCAACCCAAGCTCCTCAAGCCCCCCCCCCCCCCCCCCCCCCCGGCCACCACGCCTCTGCCAAATTGGTTCTCACCGATTCAGATTACGGTACGATAATATCTGTTTATAACTTTATAAGACTGACTTTTCTTTAAATCAAAATTCAGAATCAGGGAATCATCCGACTTCAATAAAGATAGTGGACCACGGCCATATACGCCTAACGAAAAAGTCTTAAAATTTAATCAGAATAAAACTAAACTTTCTCAAACCTTTCAATTTAGCTCCAATAACATCCATTTTAAGTTTCATCAAAATTGATTGAAAACTAAGATAGTAATTGCATATTTAAGACTTTGAGGCAAGTTCAATAACTCTGCTACTAATGGTCGAAAATAGCTCAAATTCGAACTTGATCTTTGTTTTCTGAATATTATGTATATATACATACCGAATTTCATTTGTTTCCATAAACAATTCTAGTTTTTAGAGCTTTTACAAGCAATTGATGTTGATCGAAGCACTTACTGCATAGAGGTTAAGGGCGAAAACTCCTCAAAACAGATGAAAGAGGCCTAAATCTTGAAAAAGCTTTAATTTTAATCAGGAGTAAACTAAACTTTCTCAAACCTTTCGAATTAGGTCCAATAACATACATTTTAAGTTTCATCAAAATCCGATGAAAACTAAGAGAGTAATAGCATATTCAAGATTTGGGGCAAGGGCAATCACTCTGCTTCTAACGATCGAAAATAGCTCAATTCGAACTTGATCTTCGTTTTATGAATATGTATACACATATCAAATTTCAATATACGTCCTCATAGAAAGATGAGGGCGTATAAAAATGATGTCTATGGAATCTTCAATCGATTACTAACAAAACATGGAAAGCCGATTTTTGAATTTCGATTCAGATTTTTTTTATTTCCGGTTTAAAATTTTCAGCAATAGTCAAAACTTTTAATGCTCATATTTTGTGACCTTGACCTTGATTGACCTTGTGACCTGAACAAAAGTTTTTGCCCTTGACTAGATCTATCCAATGATATAATCATCTTAGATGCCCAATGATTACTTCCGGTTTTATGGCCTTCTGAAAATTGCAATTTTTAACTTTAAACAGCCCTGTCACGTGACGTTGTTACTATGCTTGATCTACTCTTTCCAATGATATATGACACAATGTTTTTGAATCATAATTCCGCGTTTTAGAATTTGAACATTTTTAGCCATTAGCTTTTAAACTTGAAATTCCAACTTCCGGAATTATTTTTACAATTTCAATGGTCATACAAAATATCTGAATTGATCAAATCTGATCTGGATGTTTTAGATCAGTCGCCAAACCGAAATTCAATAACAGGGTATTGTCCGATTTGAACAAATATGATATGTTTAAAATCTTTAATCGAGTGTTAAGAAAACACGAGAAGCAGATTTTTTAATTTCAGTAATAGTCAAAACGTTTAAGACTCATATCTTGTGACCTGCACAAAGTTATTGCCCTTGATTAGATCTATCACATGATAGCTTTATATTTGATGTGCTGTTTTAGCTTCCGGATTAAAAACCATTTGAAAATTGCATTGTTGAACTGAGTTCTGTCACGTGACCTAATTTGCATACGGTACAAATTCTTTCTCAGGCTTACTACGCTCGATCTATTCTTTCTAATAAAATATAACAAAATACATTTGAATCAAAATTGCTCCTTATAAACTGTGTAGTATAAATTAGTAACTGTGTGTGTTTTTTTAGTATGAAATAATGGCACTGAAAATATCTTAATGCAATATATGAATTTACAAGTCCAAAAGAAGAAATTCAAATCTAAATATCTACTTTCAAAATTAATCAAAAAACTTATAATTAAAATCGCTTTTTGTACGTTGTATACGCAACCGTTGACCCGTTCAAAGCTATTCGACTCTTTACTACCGAATGAATATAATTAAGTTATAAGACTGTTTAATTTATTTGCTAAACTCTCACCATAGAAAATGCAACGTTTCAGCTATGTGTTAATTATGATGCGCACTGCTCGGTACCGTCATCACGGTTCTAGTTATAATTATTTAGATATATATATACACCACCCTCAGTGATCCTGATATGTTTTGTCAATTAATGTATGTTTATGTCTATGTACCTATTTGTATACGACAATAAAACAATACAATAAAACAATACGTGTTAAAATGTAGAATAATATTTAAACATTGAATAAAGTGAGTGAATACAATAAGTGCAGCATGTTATAAGTCAGATACCACCATAAATATGTCTTTGATTCATGTACAAGTGGTGGTGTTCAAAACCTCTGGTGACAGAGTCATAAATGCAGCATAACAACTAGAAGAGCGGTGCTTTCGAGATGTGGAACCATTTCCAACGAGCCGCGAATCATGTTTAGGGGTGACAAACAATCCTAACATCTTCCGATGCATCACCCTGATAACAAAATCTGAGCAAGGAATGACAGAAGTGTGATGGTCAGAAACGCACCAAAAAGAAACAGTATCGCCAATTGAAGCATGAACTTGACCGCCTGAAATTCAGTCTTCAGAATAACAGCAAGACAATGATGGGGTCGGGAGATGCTGTCTGCCATCTTGTCGGTTTGTAATATTTTGTACTGTTGTGTAATTGGTATATAAATTTAATAAAAAGCAAAGAAATAAAAAATATCAGCTCATTAGTAGAATTTTATCGGCTTTAATCCGACTAATCCGTATCACCCAACTAATCCGGATTAGAAAAAAATTTAATCGCGTTAATCTGCCGGGAAAGTGGGAATCACACCGGGCTGAAACTTCTACATAAACTGCCAGCAAATTATTTATCCGACAATCTTAATTTCGGTATGATCCCACTTTTTGTCATAAAAATATTTTTGTCATTTTTTTAGTATAATATCCTGAGTCTGAAAATAGAGTGGCCGAAATCCGAAAAGTTTTGATGGTGGGGTGGAGGTGAGGTATCTTCGGTTTTTCGAAACGTGGGCCCACCCAACTCCAGGAACGTTCCGCGGCTCCTATCAACAGTAATTACTGTCGTATATGTTCAAGAGGGATATGCCTGTAAAATGAAGACCTACAACGTAGAGCTACAAAGTTGGTTAAATACCAAATTATCTAAACGAACTATACTTTTACGAGAGTAGGCTGCTACTTGGAAGCACAAAAAAGCGCAATTTTTTTTTAATTTACTGTGGGAAGCGGTAGGCGGTTGACTTTTAAAATCTACCTGTCAAAGTATTGGGTTTTTAGAATTATTGTGACGCACTTTTCATATTTGCCAAATTTTGACAGAGTTTACTCCCGTAATGCATTGACTTAAACTTATCATTATTAAACTTTACAAATTGACCTTGTGCCTAATATCATTGAATATCAGTGGAGGGTGTGGCTCGTGGCGTCTTCCAGGGTATGCTCAGGCCTACTTTTCTAGACACCAACTGACATAGATAAGCCAGGCAAATTATTAACTTATCTGATCTAAAAGAAGATATTTGTTTGACCTACATTTGATAAGCTGAGCTAAGTAGACCTGATTAAACCCTATTTTGATTGTGTGCTCAGTGACTCGTCATAAATACAACATGAAGTCCTTCTGTATACTATTAATAGGATATCTATGTGTGACACAATGTTATTCAGCGTTTCCAAAACTTCTCGGATCATTTCCCATAAAGCATCCAGGATTTACTTCGGTTTTTATCAACAGAACCAGGAGCTCGGTTTCATATAACCTTCTTATATCGTCATTTAATGGTGTACCCTTCTCACAAGATGGTGTGTATATGGTGAGGGATATAGGCACACATTTATCAAAAATCTCGTCAATTCAACCCGAGCTTCTAACTACTAAGGTCACGTGGCCAAATGAGGTCGCCCAAGTCCCAGGTAAATAAACTGTTATAATAATACGAATGTTTGTGTTCAACTAATGATAGGTTGATTTGAGGGCGGGGAATTTTTTTGCACTACTAGTACATAGGACGAGATGCAAATTGTCTGCTGACTTGGATCAGAAAACCTGGCTAATGTTTTGAATTGGACTAGCTTCTACTAAACAATTAAACTGCATGACAAGAATAACTTGACCTAGCCTTTACCAGACAATTTAAATTACATGACATGAATAACTTGACCTAGCTTCTACCAGACAATTTAAATTACATGACAAGAATAACTTGACCTAGATTCTACCAGACAATTTAAATTACATGACAACATTAACTTGGACTAGCTTCTACCAGACAATTTAAATTACACGACAAGAATAACTTGACCTAGCTTTTACCAGACAATTTAAATTACATGACAACATTAACTTGGACTTACTTCTACCAGACAATTTAAATTACATGACAACATTAACTTGGACTTGCTTCTACCAGACAATTTAAATTACATGACAACATTAACTTGGACTTGCTTCTACCAGACAATTTAAATTACATGACAACATTAACTTCGACTAGCTTCTACCAGACAATTTAATTTACGTGACAACATTAACTTGGACTAGCTTCTACCAGACTATTTAACTTACATGACAAGAATAACTTGAACTAGCTTCTACCAGACAATTTAAATTACATCACAAGAATAACTTGAACTAGGTTCTACCAGACAATTTAAATTACATGAAAACATTAACTTGGACTTGCTTCTACCAGACAATTTAAATTACATGACAACATTAACTTGGACTTGCTTCTACTAGACAATTGAAAATGTAATGGAGACATGCTTCTACCTTGAACTTACATGCAAAGATTTGCTTGCTTTCACTTCATTATCCTACTGAGCCTATGTGTTTACCTTCCCAACCTTATCACGCGTACTCTTTCCGAAACACCTGATGATACTTCTTTGGAAAAGACAACTATTATACAAAAATTGCTCTTGATTTTGCCATGATTTGTATGGGATTTTGATCAACGGTATTGTTTTCTACTTTTCTACTGGACAATGCTGTCAACCAAATTGTACTGGTCTACAAATTTTATTCCAGGCAATAAAATGCAATGTGGTTTCATATATATCTGAGTTGTTTCAGTTGACGTTACACAGACAAAAATAGGAAATAAAATTCGTTAATTTATGGAAACAGAGCAAGAATAGTAAGTTATTGAAAAATTGTTTTTCAGATTCTATTTTTGGCAAACAGATGATATCTATTGCTGATGGATTTTTGGTACCATTTAAAACTAAGGGCGCTGTTAAATTGATGGATGTATCATCCTCGCCTGTCAAGGGTCCTTATGTTATCTCTGATAATGGTGGTGATGAATGGTTTTACCATAAGATACAATGGATTGACATGGACAAAGATGGTGATTTGGATGTCTTAACCTGCAGAGCAAAGAAGCCTATTATAGGTAGGAAATCACGTCCACTGTTTTATGATCCTTGGCGAGTCTCAACAAAAACTTATTTGCCCTAGGTTTTATAGTAACTGGCTAACTGCAAGTCCTGTTTTCTGAATGCCTCTATAGCAAACCATGATTAAATAGTAATTTTCGCTGCCATAAAACTCCCGTGTGTGACATTCGTGTTCATCAATTTGTGTTCTTGATCAGTAAGACGGGTTTATCGTTACTAATGTCCATGACTTTGTATTGTCGACTATTGTTTGAAGTAATTATATCCTGAACAGTTAAACTTAATTTTCTGGATTTACTTTCCTTCTTAAAAAAATTATTTTGTCATTGCCGATTTCAGAAAAAATCTTGATGCCTAATTTAATCGTTTCAGGAAAATCAGAAGGACAGTTGCTATGGTTTGAAAATCCGACAGACCACAGCATTCAAAACGTGTGGAAAGCTCACGTCTTGGCTATTGGTCCAGATATTTTCTTCAATTATGTTATGTTAAACAATACTGAATTTATTTTTACCTCGGGTTATTTTTCTAAAGTTTTGAGTGTTTATTATTTATCATCTGGTAACAGATGGACAGATAGCTCTCTGGTAAGAACAAAATTCTTGTCTCCACACAAAGCATAATTTACTTAAAAACGGATAAGTAATTCATCTAGGTCCTGTGTTTTCAACTTAGGGGACATTTGGACAATTTCCTGATGACATTAACTGGGCTAAAGGTCTAAAAAAATTGTAATATTGTGTATTTTCTGGGTGGTTATGCGTGCAATGTTCACTGCCAGCAACGTTTTAAGAAGTAAAATGCTGTGACTTTATCATGCTTCAGAATACATGTAGTATGTTTTCGATGACTTCTGCTAATTCAGAGTACATGGTCATTTCCCCGTGCGTAATAGGGGACATTTGAGAAAACCAGTTCAAAACCAATCTTCACAATGTAAAATACCAAACTCCGTGACGTTATACTTTTTGTTACCAGGCTATTTTTGTGTATAAAGCAAATTGATTGGATAGCAACTACAGCCAATCAAAGACCTCGACAGAAAGACTGTAAACGATCCAATCTAATCGATGCATTTGCAATATAACGTCCCAGTTGTCTTTTACGTTAATATATTTGTAGATCTGTTATAATGGCTTGCATTCTGTATCATTTTCTGTTGATTGTAGGTTAAATCTCGTGTTATTGATAACACTATTGGTGAAGTATTTGGCGTTACAGCGGTTGATATTAACCAAGATGGCCGACCAGAACTATTGGTAACATCTAATAATGAAAAAGGAACGAGTGGAACTGTACATATATATAATGTACCAGCTGACGTAATGTACATAATATAGTTAATTCATCCCCAACCCCACCACCATCATTATGATAATCAATGACGTACGGCTTGAAGATACTTATTTTGATAAGGAGTGTACTAGTTTCACCAATGAGGCTTATGCAGGAGACACTATTTAACCCAGTGGTTTTTAACCCTTTTCAGGGTTCTTGATAAGTCGCATTAACCCATGAATGTACATAAATAAAAGATATAGAAAACCGTCCTAATACATTTTCCATGAACATTTTCAGAAATGGTAACTATTCTCGATACACTCTTCCATCGTACTTTACTCCCAGAAAACAAGGTCAAGGTAAAGGAGCACCAGGAGCCGCTGCTACAGTACCATCATCTAATACGTATGTTCTTCATCTATTTTAAAGAAAAGTTTTGGTATAACAAGTTGGTTTATATTGACAAATACAAACATAATGCTTATGAAATATTTTGATTTTATGGGGTGTAAAATGATCGAATTTAAATAATTTTTGACAGGGTTCTCTCTCTTAAGGCTGTATTATTTAATTAACTGCCTCCCACTTTTTGGCCATAATTTTTTTTTTGTTCATAAAAGAATATTTTGGTATTCTTTATGATCATTTTTTTTTATAATTTCCGGAATCTAAAAATCAAGTGGCCGAAATCCGAAAGGTTTTTGTGGTGTGGGTGAGGGCCCCCCGTCCCCCACTTCCAGAAACGCTTTGTGGCCCCTGACCAATGTAGGCTATTGTTTACATGGATTTCGAGATCTGTTTTACGGTTGGGATCAGATCCGTGTGTAGACCGGAACATCCTGTCCTTCAATTAGTGAATTTGAGGGACAGGAGACTAAGCTGTCAAATATAATATTTGTTTCAAGTCAAAGCTGGGGGTTTATTAGCCTACCTTGTCTGGCAAGCAATGTTTACAATTTGAGATTTGGTCTTTCCTTAATTTTTATCACCACCTCTAAATCTTATTTCAGAAACAAAACTTTGGACATTCTGTTATCTGGCGATGACGATGGTAGAGCTTATCTTTTAACATCTATATCCAGAGTTACCAACGACTATGATTATAATACCACCGTATTTGCTGATCTGGGCTCTGGTACAGTAGGACAGTTGGCCTTCCACGATGTTGACGGAGATGGAGACTATGAAATATTTGTTCCAGGATATAGCGCAGAAAAAATGAACGTTTATACTTGGCATAATTAATATATTCAGTATTTTATATTGTGAGATGGTTTTATGTTGCCAAAAATATTGATTTAACTTAATCAGCGAGCATGGCGTAAAACGTACTCTTGTACATTTTCTAACTGTTTTAAGCTTTGATGTGTCATTTACCATCCGATCCTGTTCGTTTTACTTGTAGCGTATTTCTAACACAACCTCTTAGAATGAACGAAAAATCTAAATTTTCAAACTTCAATAGGAGTTTGTATTCATCAGGAGACTTGCCTGGTGTCATAATATACAACAGATTACCTAAATAATCTGAAAAATCCAGAAAACTATGTTTATATACAATACCTGTAGTTACATAAAAAAAAATTACATAGTTTTATGGGTTTATTTGATTCTGTTTGTATACTTTGGACACCGTTGATAAAAAAGTACTCTTATAGAACAAATTTGAGAACTTATTTTGTTTGTTCATTCTAAGAGGTGGTATTGCTTTAAATCAAATCTCAACCGCCATTACTTGTGGTCGGTATTTTGCCACAAATGAGTTCTTCCTGTTATTCCAAATGATTTAGGCAAAATCTTTCTCAAATCCATGTAGCAATTGGTACATCCCTTACGCATAACTAACGAATTTTTACGTATTGCTGTTTTTCTTTGTTTATTCTGAATTACCTCCAATAGTGCACATGTTATATCGCCACATACCCAAGTTTTAGGCATTATATGAAGATGCCTAAATATATTATGATTACAAGTAGAATTCTGCACATGCTGAGATTCAATATTTCCACTTTTTGTCGTCATATGAATAGCTTTTACCGTTTTGGTAATGTCTATAACAGTAACGTTCATCGCTCTAGCGTAAGCCAAAAGCCACACATCTATCCCTGGCCTCCCGACCACTAAATCAGGTACATACGTCCATGGAAACATTTTGTTGGTAAAGAATCCGTCTGAGGATCCATCCATTGGAGCTTTTCCATTGTTGTACATTTCTGTTATATCTGAATGTTCGTCTAATTCTGGACCATTGGAGAAGTTTACATTTGTTCGGCCAACTATTATCAAAACAGGTTTATCTCGGACCACATCGGTGTCTACAAGATGATCTATTGCTCTTTTCAGTCCGTCATCAAATGTGATATCGCCATTGGCGTAGCCGTACAGAACACTTCCATAATTCTTTATTGCATCCATGAACATATCTCGAAGAACAGGCACATTACTCTTTCCACAACCGGTTTTGGACACTGGGCGCACCAACCAACCCTCCTTCGTCAAACGCTTTCCTGTAGCATTACTATAGAAGAACAATGGTTTAATTAGAGGTAGCCATTTCCTCCATGTGCGGACCACATTCCTATGGACAAGATTCTTTTCCGAAACATCATTCCACGATGTAAATAAGATCATATTCGTTTTGTTTGATTCTTCTAGTCTTGTATTTGTGCCATTATCAAACTGGGATAATTTCATTTTCTTCAAACTATCGTCCATGTATGTTGAAAACGCAAATATGCAGAAAGGAAAAAAGAATCCCAGTGTCACTATAAAAATAAAAAAATTGAAGATGTCCCTGCGATTGAATCTATACATGATGGTGTGAAAACACCATGACTGTAGTCAACAGACACAATAAATAATTATTTATTTCATCTACCATCTAGTAACTTTTCAAATGGCTATACTTAAAATGGGCGTTTTTAAACGCCTATATATGAACAACTGTTCAAAGTGACAAATTCTATAATATAAGCTTATACATTTCGCCTCACTAACAAAAAAATCAATAGTTAAGATTTATATTCTTGATATGGAAGAGCAAAAAGATACTTTAAGATAACAATCACCAAGAACATACCACAGCTTAACGAAAACCTCAACGGTTAATCCGTTAAGTCCTGGTGATTCATTTTGTTACTAGACATGCCATTGAGCGCGTTATATTACTCATCCTTGGTGAATAATTCGCCATATTTTTGGGATCGAGTGAGAATTTGCAAAATGGTTCAATCTTTAGCATATAGCGCCGAATAGGACGTGCGAGCAGTATCCAATATATCAAAAGAATCAGTGACAATAACGCCATCAGCTGACATAAGTTCTTTTGACCATGTTAGATGTTTCTTTCTTTTCAAGGTTCAAGAAATATAAAGTGCATCTTTGCCATCTTTCCGAATCCAATGATTCCTTCACTTTAGAACGGAAGATAGCACCTTGACACACTCTCAGCTCATGTGCTGACAACTCAGACTCCGTCAGAAGCGAAACACCTGATGGTACTTCTCTTTGGGGTAGTCCACTTCTAGACAACTATTACTCTCGATTTTGCCAGGTTTTTGGGTGCGATTTTGATTAACGGAACTGTTTTGCTTGTACTGATTTTTTTTTTATAATCGTAAGATAAATTATTTCTGGAGAATGTTATAGTCCTCACGAGCTTTGGCTTGCTTGCCAGATGAATATACAATTGTACGCTTCTTGATCCGATATTTCAGATTGTCCCACCACAGCAAAACATCAGATTGACAGATCGTCATTAACAAGTCGCTGGACAGTCAACAGGTAGTCAGGATTTTGTAATAGGGAATTATTGAAAACCCAAGTTCCTGGACCACGGCCAATCGATTTTAAATTCAAATTCAAACATAGCATGACTTTAAACAGTATAAACTCATTCTGCTTTTGAAACTCGTCGTCGAAATCCTTTACATTATATTGCAATATATTTACACAAGACTAAATATATATTCGTCCTTAAAAAAAATCTAGTGATGATCATCATGTAAAAACATCCTGACCCGAAAACACCCGTTAACGACAGCTGTCAGGAAATAAACTAGGATAAAATATATTTAACATATCCACACCATGTTTCTTGTTTCCACTCATTCAATGTATTGAATCATCACATTTATAATTTATTATTCATTTTTTAATACATATTTCTAATTTGATGCATTTTCGATGAACGGTTTTTGAGTTATCGACTTTGAAAAATCTTGGTGTGATCATGGAAATTCGAAGAACGTTTTTATTTAAGTTATTGCCGTTGATTTTTATTCTTTTGATATAATAGCATTTATGTTACTAATCTTAGTAAAATTTTTGAGTTAAATTTTTTAAACTCAAACGTTGAAAAATATAGAAGCATGGATATAAGGTTTTAATTTTCTATGGAGAGCTGTGAACAATATCACTAAATGCTGATTAGCTCATGAAGGGGTCCGTTCACCACCCGTTATATAGTACACATAGAATATTACTCATTATGGAATTTGAGCCTTCCATGTGTATAATTATCTGCATTTGAAAGTAAAAATACGCCCTTAATGTTATAAAAGAGACATATAAAAGTGTATAGCGGAATTTCTTATATGCGGGCAGTGTTAATAGGCCTACTATCTACACATACATGTATTTACATTTAATCTTAGACAAAGAAATAAATCTTTAAAAAACCTAGGTGCATTCTAGGATTCCTAAGTGCTGTAGACTAGTTTATCAGGTCATGTTTATCAAGGTAAGGTCAAAGTTAACGTGAACGGCAGTAGCCGCGCCTGGTTCTCAGACCCTAATGTAGTGGTTAAAAACCGGATTTAAAAAAAAAACGAACGAACGAAATAAGGGTCTGATTTTAATTAGACTGTATTTGTATAGTAGTGGAATCCCCCAGTGAGATGTAGCCTACCATCAGTGCCTTTGTGTAGAGACATTAAAGGGATCGTATAATTTAATAATTTCACGTTTTATTTTGGTCGTTTCATGATCGTTCCCTAGATTTAGATTGTTTCTGGTCGGTTAATGTTTTAATAAGACCGTTATTAGGGGCCTACAAGTTAATCGGTAGGCTATAGGTCTATATCGACTTTTGTATTAGTTTACTGCTGCTCATCAACATAGTAAAACAAAAACAATATGTTAATTTATGTTGTGTGGGTGTCTATAAAACTAAGACTAAGACCTAAGACTCTATAAAACTAAGACCCATAGGACTATAAAACTAAGACCCAACTAGAAAACTAGTTTTATAGAGTCTTAGGTCTTAGTTTTATAGTCACCCTATTTGTGCACTTTAATTGTTATCGTAATCGCGCACGTTTTATTTTGTGATTTGATAGATAGGTACAGTACCGTGCAATAAATATTCGTACAAATTGGCTGTGTGGTTACATTTGCTCTACGACCTTGCATACTTGCACAGCGCTTGTAAATTATTACAAAGGGGGGAAACCATGGGACCCAAAACCATCATCTATGCATCAGAAACGCCGGACTTGTCCAGGAGTACAATTAGCAAGTTTAAAGAAGCGTTTAGAACGAAGGGGGTACATAGTATACACCCGATACAAAAAAGGCAACCCATTTATATGTACGAATATATTGCACGATACTGTATTTGTAGTCTGGTACATGGACTAAGATTATGCCCCTTGACTGTTCTCTTCTGTTACGGAAGTAAATAATCACTATCGTGGGAATTTGCGCGAGTGATTTGTAAATATAAATGTCCATTATTTTGTGCTATTTTTTTTAAAGGTATGTGTGAATATACAAATATACACCTAGTTTATGTATGATTGATAGAATTGTTTTATTTCGCATGCGATTATTTTTTTGAGAATTGGAATTTCAGCCTGACAAAGCCACTGTAAGTCTTAGAATGTCTTTGCTTTGATAGAAAATATAATTTTTGTAAGTTTACATTAAAGCCAAAGGGGAGTTCAGCATTTTCAAGGATCTATTTGGGCCTTGAATTTATTTATATAGGCCTAGCTTAGTCTTCAGATTTACTGGAATTGCCCAAAAATCGCACAATCCCTTCAATTATACCCGTACTTGAACAGTTATCATTCATTTTCTGTGTACCCGGTATGTGTTTTCTATATAATATTAAACAACGAGTCGTAATTTTGACTTTCAAACGATGATATTTATCGACACACGTAGGATTTGAAGGTTTGGAACATTATTACGAATTAGATTAACTAAGAAATTCCATGTTCTGAGACTAAAAGATTTTTGTTCAAACAGTTAGTGAACATATCCCTTTAAATGGAGATACAATTTTCTCCTAGAAATTTCAAACCAAAAAGATTAATTTTGAGTTTGACTGAAAATTGTCCTCTGTAATAACAAATTTTGAAGACTTAAATTGTGTTCCTATTTATATTTTCATCAAAGCAAAGACATTTTATGTCTCCAAACATTGTTTTTACAGAGGAAAATTTTCAGTCATCATAATGAGTGACGATTTTTGGTTGAAAGAAATGTACAGTACCGTGCAATAAATATTCGTACAAAATGGTGGCATGATTACATTCACTCTACAACCCTACATACTTGGACATCGCTTGGAAATTATTAAAAAGGGGGAAAACCAGCACCTATGTATCAGAAACGTTAAACGTGTTCAGGAGTACAATTAGCAAGTTTTAAGAAGCATGTAGAATGGAAGAGTTCCATAGAAAACACCTGAGACAAGGAAGGCAACCTATTTCTTTGTACAAATATTTATTGCACGATACTGTATTTCCATTTAATGTAAACTTGCAAAAATTATATTTTTTATCAAAGCAAAGACATTCTAAGTCTATTAGAATTGTCAGTCTATTTGCATTGTCAGGCTGATATTCCAATTCTCATAAAAATAATGGCTAAAATTCAACTTTTAAATTTGTACAGACCAGACAGTAGTCTGAAACTTGCTGACTCTTTCACCAGCCTCTGATAGCTATTTGGACGGATATGGCTGGGAGAGAGTCAGAAAAACTAAATTAACCCATTTTAATTTTAGTGTGGCTATAACTGTTTATGTATAAATCTAAGGAATGGATAAGAAATCTAATATGGGTGAAAATATTGCTCACAAGTTACATACATGGGCCATGAAAGAAATGCAGTTTCATCCACAAGGAAGATACATCAATTCCAAACTACCAGCATATGAAGATTTTAAAGAGTAAGTAACTTTTATTTACTGATCATAAGATGAAGAATAAACCCAAGCACTATTTAATTAATTGTAAAACAAATATTGAAATCCATGTAAACAATGCATTCGGGTTATAGTCAATTTGGCCCCTATCCTACTTTGACCATAACCCATGCATTCAGGGCTTTAGATTATGCTAGTTACAATGGTAAACGTCGTACCCAAATTAGCTGTGCCCAAATTAAATGGTGCCTCTTAGAGCAAAAGTTGCGTGGTACGGTACTTGAAAGGATGATCATAACAGTAGTCCCACCTCCATAAATGAAATTATACCCCTAAAGAGATCTCAATGAGTGAAAATGCATTTGTAGCCTTCTCCAGTGCTTTTGGTGCTTATATTTTTCCATCTGCTTTGCAAATACAGGGTGTGTCCAAATAAATGTTATCTAAAGCCCTTGCATTGGTAGCAGCTTATGAATTGTTTTGAGGAAGTATGTCAATAAATAGAGATCAGTCAAATGGGACTCGGGTCGAGTCAGATGCCCGATGTGGCACAGTCTTTGTATCTTGCAGATTCTTTGATAATTGAATATATCTAAATAATAGACTAATTCTCTCAAAAATTGTTATTCAAAGGATTTCATTAGTTATTGCAAGTTAAGAAGATATGTAGTGCATACTATGTACCAAAAATAGCTTTTGAATGTGGACGTCTAATGTTTTTATCAGAATTTGATTGTAAGTGATAGGCAAGAGAGAATGACACATGTGGAATAGAATTTGCTGTATGTGTATGCTAATGATTTTGTCTTTTCAGTATATGTAGAGGTCCTATGGCAGAAATCTGGAAATTTATAACTGATAATGTTTATTCTATTCAGTAAGTAAGTTTATAATTATGGTAGTCAGTCCCAACCAATTGCCCTTGTTCATGAAAATATGTTATATTTTTAACTCCTAAAACACTCTCAAAGATTCATTTCTCAATAGATTTTGAAGAAACTTAAAGGGATATGTTCGCTAACTGTTCGACCAAAAAAAATTTAGTCTCAGAATCTGGATTTGTTTAGCTTATCTAATCCGTGATATTGTTCACAATAAATTTCGCTGTTTGAAAGTCTAAATTACGACTCGCTGTTTAGTAAGACTATGTCTTCATTTATCCTTCATTTTATACATTTGTGTTTCTATATAGTATATAGAAACACAAATGTATAAAATGAAGGTTAAATGTTAAGGTACGTATCGTATATATTTGAAGGAATTTTGTGATTTTCGTGCATTAGTAGTACTTCTGAAGGCTAATTATATATGTTCAAAGCCCAAATCAACCCTAAAATTGCTGAACATTCCCCCTTTATTAATTGTTTATAATTACCTAAGGATAAACCATAATATAAAAAATAAATATTATTGAATGACATTTTATAATGTGTTTTTGTTCCTACTGTTTATTTATGTTTTTCTATCTTTTAGGACTGTGAAAAAAGTAAAAGGAAATCTAGCACTGTATCCTTTTTACAAAAACCATTATTAGATTATTGGAAAATTATTATGCGGTTTATGTTAATACCATAGCCTTTAAGGGACAGTCTGAATTTTTTCTAGGTCAAAAATTTATTTTTGTCAATTTTGTGAAAACTATACACCATAATCTAGAGACAAATGCCCTTTAAAATATTTGAAAGTTTAAACTAAAAAAATTCAGCTGTTAATTTTTAAATGTTAAAAACATGCTAAAATATTTAAAAACCTTACGTAAGGTTTTTAAGTTCGTAATGGTTTTTGATTATTGATCGGTAGCTTGCCTTTGATAATATATCTTCATTTGGAAATTGATACCCAGCCTAGGGAATCCTGAACATGCTATTTATAGCTTTAGTTTGTGCAGTTTTTAATGTAAGAGTGTCAAGATGGAATGTGCATCGCCGAATATTTAATTTATTTAAAAAAATGAATAAGAAAAATCTTGAAATGTGAACAGGATATTATAGAAAGTGACTCATTTTTATAACACTCTCCATCAATTTTAAATGACTTTGGCTTAGAAAAAGAAAATACTTGTGTATCAAATGATGATGTTTATTCCTTAATAACTGGGCAGAAAAGGAAAGAAGTCCCATAATAAATATTCAGTACAGTTTCAATCTGGTTCACAATTTAATGAAGAGAAAGAGAAGTTGTTCGAAGAAAGAACTCAACTGTCAGGACAACTGACTAATACAATATCTGACGTCAGCCATCTTGAAAATGATTTAAAACGACTTGAAATTGATATTTTGAAAACAGGTAAGATTTTTTTCTTTTATGCCATGTAAATGTGGAGCGTATATATATATTTTTGAGGCTCCATGTCCATAATGTCCTTGTGAGCAAATTTAGTAATTTTATAAATCCAGAAAATTATTTTTATATACAAAATTTTACTTAAATTTTAAGCGTTTTTCAATAATGACCTGTAATTGTATGGAAAATTTCATAGTTTTATGGGTTTATTGGATTCTGTTTGTATACTTTGGACACTGTTGATGAATATATATACTCTTATTGACCAAGTTTGAGAACTTAATTTTTTTGTTCATTCTAAGAGGTTGTATCGCTTTAAAGTTGAAAGCCAACACTTTATTTGTCTACTGAGGATAATAATCTTAAATTTTCATTTCTTTAACATTTACAGAGAGTGAGTATAGAAAAGCTGTAAATAATATAGAAGATCTAGAGAAGAAATCCTGTCTTTTAGAGATTTATTCACAGCAATGTCAGGAGACTGTCTTAAATTACAACCAGTTTACAGAGAAATTACATGCTAAAACTACTGCTATTACACAAAAAACACAGTGAGTATGATACATACCTCTTTTACCCTCGGACAACTTAGACTAAATGACACAGGAATAAAAATAACAAATGATAATTGATTTTAAAATGACTTTAAAATTTGATTATGATATGTTATTGTAGAGTTGATGTTACTGGTGAACCATTATTTATAACTAAATCTAGTGATCAGCCTGATAAACGTCTAGAAACAGTTTGTGGGGTTAGTACCTTTTATGTTATTGGTCTTCTGATTATTATATGCCCTGCGGGTGTATATGTTGAAAATTATTGAAATTGATTATTGTTACCGAAAGAGTTCAATTTTAAGCTTGTAAACTCCCTAGAAGGCCCATTATAAAAGTAAAAGGCTATTAAGGCTACCTCCTGCCATTACAATAGTCTGCATAGTATGATGGCCATCGCTTTTATTTTTTTCAAGTTGAAATTTGAAAAGTATTTTTCTTGTAAACAGTAGGATATTGAACTTCATTTCATTTTGAATTTCAGAAAAATGTCAGAGAAACTTGTGAAAAGTTTGAAGAGTTTTTACATGATACATTTAAAGGAAATTTTTCTGCTGATAAGACAGTCTTGTAAGTATATTACTAATAAAATGAAATAAATCTGTTAATTTTTATGCAATTAAAAAGGTAATAAACCATGATTACTCTTTTTGAAACACTTGATGGTTCTTCTCTCTGGTGGATTCCACTTTTATACAACTATTACTCTTGATTTTGCCATGATTTAATGAGATTTTGAATAACAAAATTTATTTACTTGTAGAGAATAATATCAATTATTGTCCAACATTATCATCTGATTTAGGAAATTGTATCCTAGCTGAGTAATTTAATGTTTTCAATGTTGACTAGTAAGTGTTTTTTTACAGTAAAAGTAAGAAAGATCAACTATGGAGTGAGGTAGAGAAAGTACTATCACAGTTTCTAACTATGCAGATAGTTAATGGTATGATTGTCAACACACAAGATTCCTCACTGAATGTACGAGATAAAACTAATAAGATTGATATTAGAAAAGATGCTGAGAATCTCAGGTATGTTTAGTTGATTTTGTAAACTTTGATTTCAATCATATTGTAGAGATTCAAACTTGAAACTATTTAGTTATTTCTATATCGCTCTACATTTAATGTATTGAGCACTATTTTAACAGTAAAAATATTTTGTTGTTATTGTAGTTTTGAGCTAAATGATGATAACTCATCAAGCCTATATATATTTATAGTATATCTTCTATCTTTCTCTAGATTTCAGTTTGATATATCTTAAATCTTTGTCACTATATTATATCTTTGTCTACATTTAAGTTTAGAATAACCTATATCTTTGTTTAGATTTCAGTATAAAGTATCTTATATCTTTGTTTAGATTTCAGTATAAAATATCTTATATCCATGTTTAGATTTCAGTATAAAAATCTTATATATCCATGTCTAGATTTCAGTATAAAGTATCTTATATCTTTGTTTAGATTTCGGTATAAAATATCTTATATCCATGTCTAGATTTCAGTATAAAATGTATATACTTACATTATATCCATGTCTAGATTTCAGTATTAAATGTATATACTTACGTTACATCCATGTCTAGATTTCAGTATAAAATGTATATACTTACATTATATCCATGTCTAGATTTCAGTATAAAATGTATATACTTACGTTACATCCATGTCTAGATTTCAGTATTAAATGTATATACTTACGTTACATCCATGTCTAGATTTCAGTATAAAATGTATATACTTACATTATATCCATGTCTAGATTTCAGTATAAAATGTATATACTTACGTTACATCCATGTCTAGATTTCAGTATTAAATGTATATACTTACATTATATCCATGTCTAGATTTCAGTATAAAATGTATATACTTACGTTATATCCATGTCTAGATTTCAGTATAAAATGTATATACTTACGTTATATCCATGTCTAGATTTCAGTATAAAATGTATATACTTACATTATATCCATGTCTAGATTTCAGTATAAAATGTATATACTTACATTATATCCATGTCTAGATTTCAGTATAAAATGTATATACTTACGTTGTATCCATGTCTAGATTTCAGTATAAAATTTACTTTTATGCTATATCCATGTCTAGATTTCAGTATGGTAAAGGAGAATTAACTGATGTTTCTTTACCTTCTTCATCTCTACACAGTGTTAGACAGTTATTAGAGGTAAGAAAAAAAATAACTATTTCTATAGATTAACTAGTTAGATTATTAACATGGGCAAATTGTTCTTCTGCTATTCTGTATTTTTGTTATTTTGTAGTAAATTTATCGATATCCTGAAGTCATTGGTAAAAAGCTCATGTGATAATGCTTTGAGAATTCTAGACATAGGTTTTTTATTCTAAGATAATTTTGATGACAAGTTCTTTGTCATTTAATTTCAGCAAAGTCAGTTACTTCATGTTAAGAGGTTTATGGAAGCTGAAAAACATAAGAACCAGGCATGGAGAGGTGGGCAAAGATTAGATGAAATAAAGAAAGCTATAGATAAATTATTAGTACAAAGATTTCAACAGAGACCAGGAGAATTAAAACTAGCTAGGTAGGTTTAAAGAATCAAACAATGGAATCCCAAGTGATTTAGAGAAGGTTTTGTAGCTTTTGTCATTGTGTCCACATCACACCTTCATTTACCATACTTCTTTGAGTTGTTAATATAAACTAGTATTCAAAAATGAAAGCGATACTACCTTTTTTGCAACAACATAAAATTTCTATGTGGATGTATATTGTCAGCAACCCTGTCTGTCTGTCTGTCCATCAACATTTACTTGTAAACGCTCTAAAAACTATATTTGTTTGATGGATTTAAATGAAATTCGGTATGTGTATACATATTCATCAAACGAAGATGGCTGTGGTCCACTATCTTTACAGAAGTGATCAGGTGTTCCCTGTATTTGTGATCAACTATGCAGTGTTTGGGATTTCACTAAGTAAAATAAAAATTTTGAAAATGAGTTTATCGTATTCTTTTGAACACTAGTTTATGTACAACTGAAATTATGCTTTATCTGAAACAAATGATTAAAATCAATTTTTGAAAATTGTATTCTTAGGACATTAGTTGAAACCAATTTACAGTTATCAGCAGATAGAGCTGGTCTTCATTCCTTACTAACAGAATGTGAACACCTCAGAGAGGATATTAATAGAGGTATACAAGAAAGAGAGGTGTTGCAATCTAAGTTCTTTAAAATCAAAACATTTAAAGAACTTACTGTAAGTATTTTGAAGATTTACTTATGTGTTTATAAGTCTATGTACATGTTAGGTTACATTGTAGATCTTGAAGGAATACAAACTCTTAAAATAAACAAAAAACATTAATTTCTAAACTTGGTCAATATGAGTATATTATATTCATCAGGGGACTTACCTGGTGGCATAACTATATAACAGATTACCTAAATAATCTGATAAATCCAGAAAACTATGTTTAAATACAATTTTTAAAAACGCTTATTCAAATTTCAAGCGTTTTTCAATAATAACCTGTAATTTTATAGTTTTATGGGTTTATTTGATTCTGTTGATGAATATATACAATCTTATTGACCAAATTTAAGAGGTGATATTTGCATTTGCATTGTAAGTGCAGAAATTGTTACTAATTTTACTATATTATATATTATTTTGTATAGAAAAGATTAAGAAGCTGTATTCTTATTCTTTAGTTTAGTTAGGGTTTAACAAATTAATGTATTTTTCACTTACAGGAGCAGAAACAGAATTTGATAAGAGGATTGGTTAAACACAATTTAAATGCCCGATCAAGATTAGATACACAGAAAACTGAGGTATGATAAATTAGTGAATTTGTAGTAAGAAAGTTAAAAAGGATATGGGGGTTGTCCTTTGCACATTAGAGATATCTCGAAATTGAAATTCAGAAGTTCACTTTTGTTATGAAAAAAATTATCTCATTAATTGCACACTGACTAATAAAATGCCAAAAAAACCAAATGTTTCAATTTGAAAGAAAGTTGAAAGAACAAAAAAATGTGTGCTTTCTGTTTCAGAACACCAATTATATAGAGAAATCTTTATCATCACATTATACTACCACTGTAGCTGTTTCTCATAGTTTAAAAAGTCGAGTTCAACAAGAAGTAGAGAAACTTTCTAACTTGTCTTTACCTTATTTAATTTTTTTACATCTTGATAAGTAAGTATTACAGAATTATTGCAATGAAACCTTATTTGTAACTTGCTGTTTGGGCTTAATCAAATTATGCCAAATAAGCACTAATCAAAGACGTTTTAGGGGACTATTTGTGTGTCAAGGTTACTACTTCTTGCACTATTCTTTTTCCACTTCTAAAGTCTGTAATTTTAGAAGAAAAAAAACTTGTGCTTGTATGATCTGCATAATATTGTGAAGTTTTTTCTGGAAACACAGTTTACAGAATGATGCACTCAGAAGTCTCAGTACAAATGCTATAAAATTCCCTTCCACATCTTGATTTGATTTTAATTTTTTAAAATAAAGCTAATTTTTTTCTAATCTATTTTTCAGTGGTACAAGAATATCAGCATTAGATCTTTCAATAAATCACTTCCACCATCCTGAATGTATTACAGTTAGACATTCATTACAAGAATTATTACAGTTATTACACTTTACTCCTTATAAGGTATGTAATATATCATTCAACTATTACATATTATATACTCCTTATTAAGTAGTAGTGTATCATACAAATATTACAATTTTCTCCGTATAAGTTATGTAATATATCATTCAACTATTATATATTATATACTCCTTATTAATTATGTAATGTATCATACAAATACTTCACTATACTCCTTAAAAATTTAATATATCATTCAAATATTACACTAAATATTACACTTTACTCCTTATGTAAGTAATGTTTTATACAGATTTCTCATTTTACTCCTCAAACAAATATTATACTTTGCTCCTTATATGGTATGTAATGTATTATACAAATATTACATATTAAATACTCCTTATAAGATATGTACTATGTAATGTATCATACAAATTTTCTCATTATAAGGTATATACATGTACTGTATTGTATAATATTACAATTCACTCCTTATTAGGTATGTATCATACAATTTAATGTTAAAATTATATCATTTAAAGCTCTTGTTTTTTTTTGGTTTTTTTGCATTTAGGCTCCTGAATGTGTATTGATGTGGTGTGAGAAATTAAAGAGTGAAATCAACCATTATAATCATTTAGTAGAAAGTCAGAATTCTACAAGTCAAAGAGTTTATGGTCCTAATAAAGAAAAAGTTGATACTATTGAAAATATCACAGGTAGGTCTATTTTGGCAGATAGCATTCAAATAGTTGCTTTATATGAGCTACTAGTCAGACAAGAATCAAATATTGCCCAGAATCTGAGAAATACAAATAATATTTTATATTTTAAAGTTTGTCGATAATTTTACATTGAATGGTTCATTTTGGTGAACTTGGTGAAAATGATGGCATTTAAAGGGATTCTTAAGTGGTTTTATACATTTTGTATGTGTATTGGGTATACTGATAGCATCAACAATTAACTATTCCACAGGCATCTGTGGTTCCAGTAATTCCATTCATATAAAGGTGTTTGATGACGTCTCAACCATGTGATTCCAGCATATTTCGTGGATGTGCATAATCAAACACTTAGTTTAAGTGGAATTGATGTTATCAGTCACCATGATACAAATAACAATTTCAAAGTTGTTTGTGGTTTAAGATAATAGAAAAATACATAATACCTTTGAATTTTTCAACACAATTTTCCTCTAAGTGATACATATCTACACTGAAAAAAGGTGTCTGGTTGTTTAAGCTTCTGGTTGTGCAAGATCCTTCCAAATTTAGAAATTGAAAACAAGCAGACTGATGTTGTTCAGGCAAAGTTTTCCTCATTGCACACTGTATATGTCCAAAATATTTGAATTTTATTTCAGTATTAATACAAGACAATGTGACTGGTATAAATAGCACACATGTTAATATTTGTTCTAGCCCCAATTTATTTTTTGTTTATTTTAAAGAATATAAAAGTGGGGTGGAGGAGATTTAATTTTTTCACAGCACATTATGTTTCAGATTTTTTATTTTTGCACTATGTTTGATTTTTATTACAGATGCAAAAATCAGCATGCTTCAGAATTATTGGGTTGGGTTTTCACACATATTTTGATTCAATACTAAACATGTATACCTTGAAATCTTTTTTTTGAAAGGGCACGTTTACCACACGTTCAACTAAATATACCTTGATTTTAGAAACAAGACTTACTATGCCCTATGTTAAAAAGATGTAGGCCTATATATAGAATTTGCCTGGCAAATTTTTAGTTGGAAGAGTTTTATGTGCAGTTCTGGTAACAGATCTCTCCAAACAAAAAATTTGTCTTGTATATAATATACTGACCAGCTTAAGAAATGTCGCAAAACATAGAGGGCTGTATTCTCGAAGAGTAATTAGTGTATTTTTTATCAGAATTTATCAGAACGCAACTAGTATTATCAGTAGAACGTGATAAACTGGCATTTTTTTCTTGCACAACTTTTTCCAAACCTCACTAAATGCAATGTTTCTTTATCTGTTCAGTATATTAAAGAACAGAATTAACCCTAAAAAATGCTAAATGATTTCTTTAACCCCTAAATTTCCCAAAAAACACTTAAAAGAAAGTTTATTCCTAATTTTCTGATTAACTGTCCAACAATATCTACCATCCAAGGGAAAATTTTGACAAAATTTCACTATTGCAAAATAGTTCAAAGAAAAGCGTCGTAAACAAATTTAATAGTGTTCTTCTGAATGTACATCAATAGAAATAAAATACCTTTTATATCAAATAATGACATATATCTGTCATGTTGTGTATTATTTTTTTATAAATTATATTGTTTTTATATTCAGATCTTTGTCAACATGTAAGTGAACATGATAAACAACAATCTGAAAAACTGTTACCAGCTCTACATAAATCTATCTCTATGTCAAAAGGTGGACTAGCTGATTGTAGCCAAATTAAAGAAGATATTCAAGCATGGTAAGTACATATTTAAATGTAAATTTCCCCCTTTTGGACTAATGATGACAGTAAAGTCATGAAGTGTGCAATGAAGGATATTTCTCAAAGACGGCAGCATTACCATAATTTTTTTGTTTCAATCCTAACTGTCAAGGAATCTGCACAGCCTGTAGTTCTCCAGTCCTTTGGTCACAGAATTTCATTCATCTTTTCTAATGTTTTACAGGATAGAACAACCAGCCCAGTTTACCACTCCCTGGGTTATACAGAATGGACAGACCTATAAACAGTGGCTAGAGAAATGGACAGTTCTTTGTACACGTCTTAGACAAATACAATTACAACAAAGAGATGGAAAATAGATACTGCCATCTTCAGTCTTAGACAAATACAATTACAACAACGAGATGAAAATAGATACTGCCATCAGCATATAAACCAATATAGATAATTTTTCAAGGCCAATGGATATTCAAAAACTAACATTTCAAACATTCCAGTTCCAGAAAACCTTAAACCTCATATTCATCACATCCTGTTTAGTTTTTGAGTTTCAAACTATCTGATTTGATCTTAGTTGATACTCACAAAAACCATCTTCAAGATATAAAATATAATATCTGTTCATTATTTCATATATATATATTTTGCAATGACTTGATTTGTTTAGAATTGCCAAGAAATTATCAAAATTTGAAAAGTAATAATCTGTTATATCTCAAATATCCATTTGAACTCCTAAAGAGCTTTTGAAGAGGTTTTTATAAATTTTGAACACAGATCACACTACCAATTGCAGGCCTTAAACTAATGTATCATAGAAGACCTTGGCAGGTGTGATGTCATCACACACTTAGTTTAATTGTAATTGATGGAACCACAGATGTCTGATTCAAAACTGGAATAATTCAAAATGATGCTGTAAGTGTCCACAATACACATACAAAATTAGAAAACCTCTTTACAATCCCTTTAAAATGAATTGATTTGGCTACAATAGAACTGGCAATAGTGATATCACAAAGTGGTCACAAGATTTAGAAATAATATAACCACAGTCAGAAATCAGAGCAATAGGACAGGAAGCTTTTATCAATATTTCTTTAAATATGCTAGATATTTTGATTCCCATTAACTGTATATGTTTTGTTGTTTAATGTATACTTTATTTGTTGTGTTATTGAATAAAATATCTAGTTAAAATCATGCCAGTTCAGCCTTATACTTGACATTCTCTGGACACAGAAAACATCAATATTTGTTTGTTGGAGGCCACCGCAAAGTTCACAAAAGTGTGTGCCATTTGTTGTTGCCTGTATCTATTAACCCCACCATACCCTTGCACAGGGGACATCCTGTTTTTATACACCAACATGGGTTTACATTGCCATCACCTTATCGATCTGTCAATATTTCTTGTGGGAACAATATAAAATGACTACGAACAAATAAACTAAAATGACCATCTGCATACAAACTAAAAGGGATGCATTACTACCTGCATAAAACTACAAGGGATGCATTACTACCTGCATACAAACTACAAGGGATGCATTACTACCTGCATACAAACTAAAAGGGATGAAGTACTACCTGCATACAAACTAAAAGGGATGAAGTACTACCTGCATACAAACTAAAAGGGATGCATTACAACCTGTATACAACATAAACATGATGAAGTACTACCTGCATACAAACTAAAAGGGATGCATTACTACCTGCATAAAACTACAAGGGATGCATTACTACCTGCATACAAACTACAAGGGATGCATTACTACCTGCATACAAACTAAAAGGGATGAAGTACTACCTGCATACAAACTAAAAGGGATGAAGTACTACCTGCATACAAACTAAAAGGGATGCATTACAACCTGTATACAACATAAACATGATGAAGTACTACCTGCATACAAACTAAAAGGGATGCATTACAACCTGTATACAAAATAAACATGATGAAATACTACCTGCATACAAACTAAAAGGGGTGCATTACTACCTGCATACAAACTAAAAGGGATGCATTACTACCTGCATAAAACTACAAGGGATGCATTACTACCTGCATACAAACTAAAAGAAATGAAGTACTACCTGCATACAAACTAAAAGGGATGAAGTACTACCTGCATACAAACTAAAATGGATGCATTACTACCTGCATACAAACTAAAAGGGATGCATTACAACCTGTATACAACATAAACATGATGAAGTACTACCTGCATACAAACTAAAAGGGATGCATTACAACCTGTATACAAAATAAACATGATGAAATACTACCTGCATACAAACTAAAAAAGAAGCATGACCACCTCAAAGGGATGCGGCACTACCAGAATATAAGCTAAAAGGGACGCATTTCTACTTACAAACAAACTAAACGGGATGCATTATTACCTGCAATCAAACTAAAAAAGAAGCATGATCACCTGCATACACACTAAAAGGGATTCGGAACTACCAGAAAATAAACTAAAAGGGACGCATTTAATTTACTCCAAACAAACTAAAAGGCGTGCACGACTACCTGATCTGTGAGGATCCTTTCTCCCAGCTAGTCCTTGGCCAAAACTTGGCATTGATTTTTCCCGGATTATCAGAAGCCATTTACAACTGAGTTGACTGGTCTCTACAACATAACGTGTTAGTGTGGATGGATGACAAAGCTACACATTTTATGTTGAAAAAATCTCTTTTCTCTTCAATCAATACAATTGAAGCTGCAGATTTCAACAGATTTTCATGAGATTTGGAATGATCATGGTAATTATTAAGATCTTGTATAAGTTCTAATTTAATTTGACAGCACTGTCAATACAAACAATATGTACTTTCTTAATAATTATCACATTCAGCAGCGCCTGATACAATGGCATTTTCATCTGGCAAAAGTGAATAATATGGTATATGACAGTATAGTCAAATACATAGACGGTAGTCAACATGGTAATAAATCAGGTCCAGGGCTAGGCTAAACATTATAGCACTCTTGCTGCGAGGGTCCTTGAATCCATGGAAACGCATGGATTGAAATTTCTTTTGATTGAAAACGTGATACAAGAAATGTTAATAAATTGGGCAATTACTAAATTTGATTTTTTAATAAATAATAACACTATAATACAATACAACAAGAGATTTTTCACTGCTCACTGCTTCGAGCTTAATAGAAATATGAGATATATTTTAAATGAAGTAATTTACAATCATAGAAACAATCATTAATTTTACATTGTCCACTCGCATTTTTTAAATCATACTGCATAGCCTAATGATTACACGTTGTTTTGATCCAAAGAGTATAAATTCTGCAATTCAGTCCTGATTTGTGTCAGTTGGTCAATATGAATATCAAGATACCCAGATCCACAGTCTTTGTTATCCAATGTATTTTGCTGGGAAAAGAGTTTCAGCTCTGGACGTCGTTCTGTTCTGAAAGATGCTGCTCTTGACTTCGATCTTTTGACGCCACAAGACGGCCTGGCTGATCTATTCAGTGAATGGGAACGGATTGCAATTTTGCGATGGAAATTTTTCCTTTCGTTAGAACTAGCACTTCTTTGAATCATTGCACGACATCCCATTTTTGGTACAGGGGAAGCACAAGGTGACATAGATGATACTGGTTCCACGATTTTGTCTTTGATGACCATATTTTGGAGCAGATTCCTCAAACTATCATCTGAACTGTATCCTGATTGACTCGCTCCGGAACATTCAGAATCACCATAACCACTACTTTCATCTTCTGAGGAAAGCTCTGCAAACTCTTCCGGGTTCAGGATTGGAATACGTGATCGTGGTGATAATCGTTTTGGAACTTCTGATTTAATAGGCGTATACTTTAATCCAGTAACATCCGATCTACTGCGACACAATGGCGAATTTTTACAAATTAAATACGACGTCGGCATCAGAGTTTCCTTCAATTTATTTTTTATATGCACTGAGTTAACCCTTCTTGTTTGGCGTTTAATAGTATCATAGTCTATTATGTCACTGCTATCCAGATTGACTTGTCCACAAAGACAACCATCTACACTATCAACGTTGGATTTTATTGATCGACATAGAGGACAAACTTGGTTATTCAAAGGTTGTTCATCTTTAAAGCCTTGATCTTCATTAAAAATTGAGTCATTGTCTTTGGCAACAGATAAGCAGGAGGGATCTCCACCAGAAGGTGCTGACATACGTCGAGTTCTTTTCTTGATCCACTTCAGCATGATGGGTTCTGAAAATAAAAAAAACATCACATTAATTTAAGTTTTCAGTATGACTTAAAATCCAGGATTTATCCAGGAGTGTGCTGTAATACGATTGTGTCTACCTTGTTACTGGGTATTCCTGTTCTAAATCCAAATGTCACTTGTCAAGTCAAGTAGGGCCCTATCCACACGACAAACGCCTGTATAATTGTAAGTTATTGATGTCAAAGTGTGACTTGAGTCTTGTATTTCTGCTTGTAACAAATGTGATTGTCACATCAAGCCTTGAGGAGAGACATTAGTGTATGTTTGATGTTAGTTTGAATGGACGTTGACATGACCAATACGTAGACACATTGCTACGTCCATCCAACCGCCTTGATACTTATATTTACAAGAAACAAAAGTGCCATTTAAAGAGTAGGCCATATCATTATAGATCACAAACCTTTAAGGAAATTGCTAATTTTCGCCAAATTAAGTCAGAACTGCTTGAAGTTAAGCATTGAAATGAAGCATTCCTTTCCGTGATTATTTTTATAAACCCCCAAAAGTTGAACTTTACTTTGCAATCAATTTTTTTCATTTATCAATTTTAAATTTTAAAACACAAACAATAGCAAATCACAGAAGAAATGGGATTGAGTTAAGTTTTGGTTGTGTTGTTATAACGTACCATTTTAATTTATTTAATTCGACACTTTGAGTAGTATTTTAATATTAGTTTTTTAGTTATATTTCATATTGTCATGACATGTAGTACTTTAAACATTTTTTACTCTAATCATCATTACTTTAATTGTGTCACTTTCTCGTCTGGCGACGGATGATTATTTAATATAAACAACAAAGTATTCCTCGTAAAAGCAAGACATCATTAACGCAAATGACGAAATCAATCTCATTAATGTGGGCCTATATAAAAGCAAAACATTTAATTATTGAAAAAAAAATCATGAAATGATGATTAGTTTGACAAATTCTTAAACATCAACATTTTTTCAGTTAAGTAAAGTTTACGTACTGTAGAGTAATGTCTGAAGCGAACAACTAAATGCAGCAACAGCCTCAACTTAAAAAGCTGATACGAAAAATATATACAATAGTCTTACCGTTCTTCATTATTATGGATATATAATTTCAGTACTTAAAGAAATAAGCTGTATACCGGTCTTCCGCACCACGTCCGTCAGATGTCCTGTATCATTAATAACTGATATGAAGAGTATGGGTCTAAATATATCACCCTGTGGTCAACCGTCGGTCATAAAATGTTGTATTAAAGGTTGATCGTACAGATAGAGGATGTGATAATTATCATAGACTTGTCTCTTTGTATTTTACACTTTAAGGTTGTTATAAACAACGCCTGTTGTCCCTTTACAGTTTACTTTCTTATACAGTCCGTCAATGGGTACCTAGGTCCCCTGGGAAAAGGCGTTAATCGTTACCGGGGGCAAGTAAATTTTTAATTATGTCCGTTCATTCCTAAGTAGCGTGAAACGGCTCCCGTAAAGAGTGTGAATTGTTATCGTTTGAGGTGCTCATAGTGCGTTTATTTACGTCTTAACGACACATTCATACACTTTTACGACCTCTGAAAAGTCGACCCTTATGTTTAAGACTGTAATTAGTTAAAAATGATCCTAAAATGTAACATCACGTAACTAAAAGGATTGTAACTGCTGTGGTTTCTCAAGCACATAAGAATAACGCAGGACAATGTTTCCTTACTTAATTGTTAGATAACGAAAAGAAAAGACTAAGGAATGCGTAAATGTATTATACTTAAAACATTTTAGCATACGCTTCACGATTAGTAACTCTATGGTTATATCTTACTGCATTGAAAAATGAGTTTACGCTGGAAATTAAAAGCTATTAAGACTTACCGATATTAATTTTTCTAATAGACAATTTTCGATGTATTAATGCAGATCTCTGGTTCTCTTCTGGTGCATATTTCAAGATTTTGGTCATTTATATGTTACAGTTAAAGGTTGTCCAAACTTGATAATCATATACTTGACAGGTCGTTAGACAGTCGGGAGAAATTAACGTTGGGTTTGTTGGTGCTTGTATGGGTTGAGATTGGTGTTGTATGAATTCGGATTGATCTGTAAAGAATTTGGAGTTGAATTTGATTGGTTTTAATATGTTAAGTGTTTAAGTTAGATTGAAATATTAGAATTGGATATTAAGGGGTTAATCTTGTTCACGGTATTGATCGATTTGGTTGGAAGTTTGCTTCAATGTCTAACAGTTTGATGAGGACTTGATTAACATTTCTTTACCACACAATACTGGTGATAGTCGCATACTAAGGAGACATAAACATTGGTATTGAATCGGGTCTAGCGGGGTGTCTAATTATGAAATTGACATTTTATGTCTATATAGTGGTCTTGCAAAACTATAATATTTAGAATGGATGACGTAAGGTTGCCAATTATCATGAAATGTCATTACATACACCTGTCGTATCGCCGTATTAGCCATTCTGCATCTGGTAAACGCTGTGCATTCACATTGGTACCCGTTAACACGACCAAGATTTTTATTTCGATCCACTTTTGTAAAACTTCTGTTATAATAATAATAATTTATTTTTAAAGCGCTGGTTTAATTGCCGCGCTATGGCGCTGTGTTATCGCATCTGTAAAATTTCCATCAACACCAATCTCTACGGAAATAAATGAACAAAATGTCTCATATTATCTATTTATAATCAAATGATATAAAATTATAATATTAATACTGTATCTAATGACTTTATTGAAAGGGCAATCGTGACAGTTTTATAGCCAATAGAAATTAAAGCAAATAACACTTTTACTATCGAAATTATTATCAATTTATCTGATTAAGACGTTTAGATATAGTATAATAGACTTTTAAGTTATATCTCGATATTTTCTAACTTTAAATAATTCACAACACTAAAATGAAAAAATTGAATTGACATGATTTTTTTTAGCGGTGGATTATTATTAGAATGTGTTTAACAATAGCACTAAAGTTCGAAAATCAGCATTAGATATATGTGAATGTTCAAATTAATGCATATGATCGTTCATAGGATTTGGAGCATAGAGAGGCATTTTTTTCTCTGAGGTTTCAACTATCCGATTTACCAAGAAAGACTAAACTGACTGATGAGAATTCTGAGAGTTGACAACGTTTTTGTCTGATCAAAAATATCTACCAATGCAGAACCCAAAAGTTCCCTCCATCGTAATTAACAAGCTTGTGTTTCTATAATTATATGGTAGCAAGTGTATTTAAATGTGTTTCTACAACTACCGATAGTGATATCGGGTGTTTTATAAGGTTCAATAAAACTGTCTATAATTGATAAATATCATCAGTAAACCATCATCATTTTGTTTTCGTCTGATAACATTTTCTTATCTTTATTATGAAAGAGCTTATGTCTTTTTCTATCTTTAAAAATAAAGAGCTCATTGTTTGAAAAAAGATTAAAGAATCTATGAACTCTCTCGAAAACAAGTTTAGACGTCTGGTACGTTCAAATGAAATCAAAATTTACACAAAAGAGATAAATAAAATGAAGTATAAACCATAATCGTAAATCTTTGTATGAATAAAATATCACATCTTTAAGAAAAACTTTTAGAATTATTAATGAAAAATAGTGATTTTGCTATTTTATAAACATTGGTTGAAATTTTTGAAGATTAAAAGAAAGAATACACACGTATCAATTAAAGTGATTTCTTTTAAAACAAATTTGATCGGATAGGACACAAACTTATAAAGTTTCTGAACGTATATAAAATTAGACATCTAGCGATAACATGTTTGTTTTATGTCGTTTGATAGCTGTTATTCGTGATATTTTGGAAAATCATGGCCTGGTTGAAGTCGAAATCGAAATGAGATTTTAAGCATCTCGAATACATCAAAGGCATCTCATTAAAGAGAACTAAAGAATCCCTTTAATTTGCATCTGAAACAATACGTCCTTTATGGGTATTATAACTGTATTTAACTAATGAACAGAAGAAGATAATCGGATAAAGGATAAGATCTGTAGGTTATAATTAACCCTCAGGCAATAGTCGACATTATCTGTTCTGACCTATCTGTTCTTCACAGTTATTGATTCGAAACACGTTGTGTAATATTTTACAATGGTGCAATGCATTACATGTATATCTTGCAAATATAGTCTGAAATGAAACTGAGTTTCATGTCCTTGTCAGGATCTGAGCTACAGGACAAACAACATCATTCAGTGTGTATAAGAGGAAATTTGGTTTTCTGTCCCTGGCAAACAACCAGACGGTTTTTTTTTATGTCAGAGTGAAAAAATCCGAGGGTATTTTATATGTTAGAAGATTACGCTTAGGTTATGCTAGGGGAATATAGATTATACTAGCAACCTTTATCATTACATAAAAAGTTGGAAAATTTGTGATCTGATTTATTTTTGTTTGTTGAAGGACATTACTTTATAATATGCTATATTTAAGAGAATTGTAAATAAACAGTTAATGTTCCCACAAAAAAAATCTCGAAACTTCTTTTTTTACAAATACATGTAATACAACGTGGGAAAAATGATATTTTACATGTATACTTCATTAATAATTGTATTGTTCACTGGGTAAAACAATTAACAGTGTCATTTTAATTAGGTCTACATGTCGACTATATTGTATTAACTTCCAAACTACTTTTTATAGGGTTACATATCCTCAAATTGGATATATTTATTACTTCGAACTCCCTCATCAATAAATTTACGACATAAAAATTAAAACAACAGTTTTATTATTTTTTAAAACCGATTATTCCCCTTGAAATATGAAATTTGGTTAAGAAATTCATGCCAAGAGGTCAACGACGTAAGTGGCGCTTGCGTGTGCCCGAAACAAAAAGTGCCCAAGCTTGTGCCAGTGTATCTAAAGAAACTACTCTGGTCGATGATAATGGTTAAAATTGAAGTTTACTTTAATGTCCTTAGTCAAATGTCATTTTTGCATTTTAATCGTTCAGTGTAAAGATAAATATGTGATCCATAAGTTCTCAGGTACACATGAGAAGTAAAATGTGCTAATTCGCTACTCAAAAGGTTGCATGATTGTAAACTTAACGAGAATGTACATCCTATCTGTCATAATGTGACATGCCCAGGTAAAAAGCAAAGTATGTTTACCTTTATGTAAAGCTTTTAACTTCTTACAATGTCTGGAGGGAGTGTTCTTCAAGTGGCACGAGTGAATTGATATGAAACACAGAAGGTGAAATTTCAATATTTATGTTGACGATCAAGGTTGTTGTTTTTATGCATAGTTACATCTTAATCTTTATCTAAACAATTTTAATGAGTTAATTCTTATCAAAACTTCATTAGTGCGGTAATTAATACTAGATATTCCCGACTATTATAGAAGTAGAAGGGATAAACGACTGGCTGATCGAGATCGCGGACTAGCTGTAATAGGAAATGATAATGATACTAATTGGCTAATCGACTGCCTTTAAAGACTTATATCGTTCTTTAAAAGGGGTTTAAAATAATATCCCATCTGGAATTCATTTCTTCAATGGGTTTAATAAACTATGGGTTGTTTTAATCTGCATGAACATTTAGCAAGTTTATTTATAATTCTAAATTTCGACACCTTTTCCCATTTCACAACAGAATTGTTTCTCATTGTTGAGATTAATTTTGGTTTCCTATCTTTCCATCTGTAGATTTTAACTAACCGTTCATTGTTACCGTGGAAGCGGTAAATTCAGGTGTCTTTTAGGCCCTATATCCATAGGCGTGTGGCGTACGTGGCGTGTTGACTTGTTACCTTAATGTGGCACGCCACAAGCAGAATTAACCATTGACTTGTGGCCTCGTGCACTGCACATATGTGGCCTTGTGACCGGGAACATAAACAACGAACTTATCAATTCTTTTGCAACTGCACAAGAGGGAACACGCGATTACGTGTACGATATTGTATCTAAACTGTTGAAATTCGTTTTTCTCTTGATTCCATCTGTTTCTCTCTTGATTCCACATCATCTGTTTCTCTCCTGATTTCACATCACCCGTTTCTCTTTTGATTCACACAATCTGCTTCTCTCTTTGATTCCACATCTTCTATTTCTATCTCTCAGGAATCAAAAGAGAAGCAGATGATGTGGAATCAAGAGAGTAACAGATGATGTGGAATCAAGAGAGAAACAGATGATGTGGAATCAAGAGAGAAACAGATGGTGTGGAATCAATAGAGTAACAGATGATGTGGAATCAAGAGAGAAACAGATGATGTGGAATCAAGAGAGAAACAGATGATGTGAAATCGGGAGAGAAGCAGATGGTGTGGAATCAATAGAGTAACAGATGATGTGGAATCAAGAGAGAAACAGATGATGTGGAATCAGGAGAGAAATATATGGCCATAGACTGTTTGTTCCCTTGTAGCGTGTCCCATGTGGCATGTTCCCTGTACCCGCCCCGTATCCACAGACTGTTCCCCGTGCATTGAACGATGGGAAGATAGGAAACCAAAATTAATCTCAACAATGAGAAACAAACAATCTTGATTCCACAGAATCTGTTTCTCTCTTCGTTCCTCACCATCTGTTTCTCTCCTGATTCCACATCATATGTTTCTCTCCTGATTCTACATCATTTGTTTCTCCCTTCATTTCACAGCGTCTGTTTCTACTTTTAGTCCACAGCGTCTGTTTCTCTCTTGATTCCACAACATCTGTTACTCTCTTGATTCCACATTTTCTGTTTCTCTCTTGATTCCACACTATCTGTTTCCCCCCTGCTTCTCTCTTAATTCCACATCATGTTTCTCTCTTGATTCCACACCATCTGTTTTTCTCTTGATTCCACATCATCTGTTTTCTTGATTCCACATCATCTGTTTCTCTCTTGATTCCACATCATCTGTTTCTCTCTTGATTCCACATCATCTGTTACTCTCTTGATTCCACATCATCTGTTACTCTCTTGATTCCACATCATCTGTTTCTCTCTTGATTCCACATCATCTGTTTCTCTCTTGATTCTACATCATCTGTTTCTCTCTTGATTCCACATCTTCTGTTTCTCTCTTGATTCTACATCATCTGTTTCTCTCTTGATTCCACATCATCTGTTTCTCTCTTGATTAATAATAATAATAATAATAAACTCTTTATTTTACATGGGTCAGAATTAGGCCCTATACCACGAGTGGTAACGGTTCTGTCTCACACCCAGCCCATGGGGACAAACATAGATACAATATACAACATATAGACACCAAAAAAAAAAAAATAAATAAATAAATCAATGTACAAAGTTTGATGATTTAGAGATCAAGTACATGACCACAGGCTACTGGATATATTTTTTTAAGATATACAATATAGCAATATACACAAGTACATGTGTATTAAATGGACATATTATCCTCAAGCGATTATTGTACAGAGTTTGATGATTTAGAGATCAAATACATGACCACAGGCTACTGGATATTTTTTTAAGATATACAATATAGCAATATACACAAGTACATGTGTATTAAATGGACATATTATCCTCAAGCGATTAAGTACATTGCGACAAATTGTAAAAAAAAAAAAAAATTAAATTTGTGAAGCCAAAGGTCACATCATCTGTTTCTCTCTTGATTCCACATCATCTGTTTCTCTCTTGATTCCACATCATCTGTTTCTCGCTATGGATTCCACATCATCTGTTTCTCTCTTGATTCCAAATTATCTGTTTTCTCTTTTTTCCATAACATGTGTTTCTCTCTTGTTTTCATAACATGTGTTACTCCCTTCATTTCACAGCGTCTGTTTCTCTCTTCATTTCACATCATCTGTTTTTGCTCTTGTTTTCATATAATGTGTTACTCTCTTGTTTCACAACACGTTTCCTTCTTGATTTCCGTGGTTCTGCTTCTCTTACTCGTCTAATGGTTTCGTTTCGACTTTTGTCCACTTTAAATGTGTTTTCACACGGTCTTTATATAGACTCTTTAATATCATATCTTATGTTGCATTGTAAACTCCTAATTTTCACCAGCTATATTTTTGCAAATTGGAGTTATTGACATAGACATATCTGTTTCCCCATTATGAGGTTTTCATCTGATCAAGTTTATGAACATTGATAGTTTCATGCGTTAAATTGGGGATTAAACAATAATGTCATTCATTTGGCATGCCAGATATGTTTGGCATGGGTGATCAGCTTCAATATTCCTTGATTAGATTAAGAGATTATAATAGATGCTAATCAATACACTGATTGATATCTGATCGATCTTTTGTTATTTATTAATGTACCAATCAGATTTGTTTTAACAAATCCTTGATAACTGTCATCTTTGTCACTAACCAATCATAGCAGTTGTTACAACCATCAGACAAGATGGAGTCATGTCTAGAAGTCTAAGTATTGAGGTATCAATGCCAATCTGAAAATTAACATATAAAAATATGGAATACAGTTTCAACCTTCATAACATTTTCACTTCAAACTGGTTTACTTCTTACTTAGTTCAAATAACATTTTATTTTTAGTTGAGAAGTAAATATATTAATAAAAAAGGTATTGGATGCTTTTTATTTCACACTGTTAATTAGCTTCTTAAAATTTGTGTGAACTGCCTCACCTCACTGAAAGATTTTATCAGTACATGAGAAACATAATAGAAATGCGGTAATTTTCCTTCATTGCAAACTGTATGTGGTTTCTTGTCTTTTTTTGTACGATTTAACAGCTGTATTTACTAGGTTTTTTTTTCATACATTGTGCTTTATTATATTTTCTTCATTCCTTCAGGTTTATCATGTTGCGTTGGCTGAAGAACAAGAGCAGAAGCACATCAGCTGGTATTTACAGTGGAGAAAATTCAGTCACATCATCTGATTATAGATATGGTTTTCATTCAACGTTTCTAAAGAATCCATCTACCAACGAACGTTCTGTTGATTGTCATCATCCACCAACATCAAATGGTAAACCGGTCGTATTGCATGTATCTACTGAACACATATATGAAGATATTGAAGAAACCACTTCCCAAGCTGTACCGTACTCTATCACATCATTTGATGACTTAATCGACCGCGAGAATGTCACAAGCAACGTATATTTCAACAAGCCTCTTAAAAGCTGTCCATCTTCTGATAGTGGATTAGACAATAGACAATCTTCAACTGAAGACGCCGAATCTGCTACTTCGTCAAGTTACCAATCAATTTCTGTACAACCAGAACCATCAACAGATAATGTTTCCACATCATCACAATGTTACCAGCCAGTAGCCACATTATCAAATTCCACCAAGCATACGGTTACCAGACGAAAGAAGAAGAAATTAATTAAGATCAAATCTAAAGCTTCTTCAATATTTAGAGTAAGAAAATGCAAAAGATGGATATCTAGTCACTTCAATGCAGCGAAACCACGCCAAGAGTCCAGTGATGAAGAATATCCCCATGTTCAAGTTATTAGACCACGATTTGAATCTACTAGACAGTTTACAAGAAGACGAGTAGCATTAAAGAAGATTGAAGATCATTGGTTTGATTCAGATGAAGATTCTAGTGTTTTATCTGAAGATTCATTTTACTCAAGGTTGGATATTTCTGATTTGTGTCAAGATCCCATTTTCCCAGCTCCAAGTGTAGTAACAATACCATGTGATATTGAATCTGATTCTGGACGTTCTAGTCTACCAGTGTCATCATCGCCCAGTGAGAATTTAAACGACGAATCTAGTAAAGAAGATCCAATGTCCAGTGTAGAAGAAGAAGAAGAACTTCCGCTATTTTACCCTCGAACCGGTTTTGGTTTGAATCGATGGTACCGACCCTGATCAAGTAATCAAAAGGAATTTTTTAGTGCTCTTTGATATTGTTTTTGTTATCAATTGTTACTAATTGTTATTATTTGCTGTTATTGTTATTTCATTATTCTGTCATAATATCAATCGTGTATTAAAGGGATATATTCACTAACCTGTTCGACCAATAAAATGTTTGTCTCAGAAACTAGAATTTTTGTAGCTTTTCTAATCCATAATAACCAATCCTCGAAATATAAGCCTTCAAATCCCTGTGTAGCCATAATTATGGGCGTTTGAAAGTCAAAAACACGACTCGTCGTTTAGTAAGACTATGCCAGCTTATATCGGGTGGGCCAAAAGTAATGTCCCAACTTTTGACCATCACTATTTTCCAAAACATTTACTCAAATGGACCAATCTACATTTGGTTCGAGTTAGAGTGATATCGATATCGCATCATTAATCTTTAAATGGCATACAAAACTAAATCAGGTCGAAAAATTTAATGCCTGAGTCTTCTGAAATTATCCCTCCATGTGCATGGTGCCATGGTGTCACCAGCCAATCAAGGGTCATATGGGATGTTCCTGGGTTTGAGGTGCCAAAATGTCTAAACAGAGGGCCTAGATGATGTTAAAACATAAACTGCCCAGTTAGATTTAATACCCCTAACTAACAACATCTGGGGCTCACTCTCGGAAAAGGTCTATAAAGGTCGTACTTTATTCACAGACAGAATTCAAGGTAAAAATTCGAACATGCTGGGATCACATTTCAACTGCTGAAGTCAGACAATGTATTGCCTCGTGGAAAAAGCGACTGACAACTGTACAGAATGAAGATGGAGGTCATAATGATCACCTCTTATAGGAAACAAAAATTTTCGGCATTAAATTTTTCAACCTCCGATTTAGTTTTGTATGCCATTTAAAGCTATCATGTTCTAACTTAGCTAAAAATAATTATCTAAAAAAAATAATTAAGACTGTCCGTCCGCCATATTTACTATAATCAGTCGCCATATTTGTTAAAGAAATATGGCCGCCACCCACCCAGTATAAAACCCAGGTAAGACACGCCCATCAATCAGTTGGTTGTCAGATCTCGGCAGGTCAAGATCAAATCTCACAGTGAAACCAACCAACCTTGACTCTGACGTAAACAAACAATAATGGATATTTAGATTAGATCAAATTTCACGATCGTAATGAAATCGGGATTATTTTCAAATACATTATTTTTCATGATCATGCATGTATATTTATAAACCATATCCGTGCTCGTGAAATATTGTCTATTGCTGTTCATAACAAATTGTGACTATACTAGATTTTTATTTACAAAACAAAATATATAATCACACATTAGGACCCGGACCCTTTGCACCCAGGACAAATTCCACCTAGGAATCCACCTCGCGACATTTCACACCCGGGCACTTCACGTCCTGGTGTTTAGTGACCGGGTGTGAAATCTCGAGATGGGAAATTTTCCTAGGTGGAATTTGTCCTGGGTGCAAAGTGCCCGGGTGTGAAATGTCTCGGGAGGACGTTGTCCTGATGCAAATCATCCTGGTGCGAAATGTCCGAATATGAATTGGGTGGGAATTGTCCGGGCGGGAATTATCTGGGTGTGAAATGTCCGCGCACGATCTTCTTTAATGACATTTTAGATTTATGATATGTTTTAGAAAACTCTAAAGCATCACACAATGATCAGATATTAAAAATACACATATTTCTGTAATATTGGAAATTGTGTGGCCACCATTTATAAAATCCAAATACATGTAATAATACAAGAAGCCTATCAATCATGATCTCTTTGTAGACACATTTTTAGATCCGATGGCGATTTATGTTTATAGCACCTTTATAGACTAATATGATATTGATATGAGACACTCAAAAGTAGCGGGTCTATAAATGGTCTACCTGGTATGTATACATTTCACACGCAATGTTAAAATTGAACATTGTCGATATCATTAACAAATCTGACATGATAGACGGAGATTTTGTCAGTTGCATTCTAAATAATCTCTGGTTCTTACATTACATAGTTTCGTATGTGTTACTGTTGATGAAAGTCACGACGAAAATTTTGTAAAACAGTGCCACACCTTGACAGAACATGACCAACCGCGAAATATTGTCCTAGACAGAGCGGAAAGTCAGCATCCTTGTCATTGTGTCATTCATTTTCTCCAATCCTTAATTTTTCCTTCAATGGGCAGCAACGTTCCGCATTCGTAAGCATATTGTATCTTGACAATATCAAGACATTTGAAATCAGAAGCTACAACAACAAGGATATTTATCAACTAAACTCAAAACTACCTTGAACAATTTTGTGGTCGTCATGATCTTAATGTTCCAAAAAACATTCAAGGTTATGTTATAATTATCAATAACTCATTTCGAAAACTTATAATTTCTTTTTCCGCAAATTTGAATTCTGTTTCTATTTTCTTGGAACACTTTCGGAGCTCTGTTCCAAATTTTTCATAATAAAAAATGGTATTAGATGTCTCTTTGTCAAGATGGAAACAAGCAGTTTATATAAATGTACTATGTCTTCGTGATATTTCCTCGCTAGGTAGGCCTAATTAATTAAAGTAATTTATATAAAAAAATTATTGGGAAGATCAATGTTTGCAAATAAAACGTTTTCATTTATTTTTCATCAAATGATATACAGAGTTTATATTATGACACTGAAATAACAATAACAACAATATTCTAACAATGATCATAACAATTAATAACAATTGATAACAATAACAAAACAAGCAGCACTAGAAACATTTTGATTTACTGTTCAGGGTCGGTACCATCGGTTTAAACCAAAACCTGTTCGAGGGTAAAATAGAGGAAGTTCTTTTTCTTCTTCTTCTTCTACAATGGACATTGGATCTTCTTTACTTGATTCGTCGTTTAAATTCTCACTGGGTGATGATAACACTGGTAGACTAGAACGTCCAGAATCAGATTCGATATCACATGGTATTGTTTCTTCACTTGGAGTTGGGAAAAAAGGATCTTGACACAATTCAGAAATATCCAACCTTGAGTAAAATGAATCTTCAGAAAAAACACTAGAATCTTCATCAGAATCAAACCAATGATCTTCGATCTTCTTTAATGCTAATCGTCGTCTTGTAAATTGTCTAGTAGATTCAAATCGTGGTCTAATAACCTGAACATGGGGATATTCTTCATCGCTGGACTCTTGACGTGGTTTCGTTGCATTAAAGTGACTGGATATCCATCTTTTGCATTTTCTGACTCTAAATATTGAAGAAGCTTTAGATTTGATCTTGATTAATTTCTTCTTCTTTCGTCTTGTAACCGTATTCTTGGTGGAATTCGATAATGTGGCTGCTGGCTGGTAACATTGTGATGATGTGGATACATTATCTGTTGATGGTTCTGGTTGTACAGATATTGGTTGGTAAGTTGACGAAGTAGCAGATTCGGCGTCTTCAGTTGAAGATTGTCTACTGTCTAATCCACTATCAGAAGATGGACAGCTTGTAAGAGGCTTGTTGAAATATACGTTGCTTGTGAGATTCTCGCGGTCGATTAAGTCATCAAATGATGTGATAGAGTACGGTACAGCTTGGGAAGTGGTTTCTTCAATTTCTTCATATATGTGTTCAGTAGATACATGCAATACGACCGGTTTACCATTTGATGTTGATGGATGAAAACCATATCTATAATCAGATGATGTGACTGAATTAGCTCCACTGTAAACACTAGTCGATGTACTTCTGATGTTCTTCAGCCAACGCAACATGATTAACCTGAAAAGATAAAAATAAATATGTTTTAGCCAATTGCAATAAATATAATCATTTTAAGTTTATTATATCTTCAAATTTAAGACAGAGTAAACTGCAGTAGTTTCTTATGGACAATTTACTAAAAGGCGCAAATGAAAAATGTTGCGGTTATGGCTAATTTAATACACAGCTAATTCCAATATTTCTGAAACAGTTCGTATTTATTTCCAAAAGCTAACATGTAACATAACATACCTTTTTTATTAATATATTTACTTCTCAACTAAAAATAAAATGTTATTTGAACTAAGTAAGAAGTAAACCAGTTTGAAGTAAAAATGTTATGATGGTTGAAACTGTATTCCATATTTTTATATGTTAATTTTCAGATTGGCATTGATACCTCAATACTTAGACTTCTAGACATGACTCCATCTTGTCTGATGGTTGTAACAACTGCTATGATTGGTTAGTGACAAAGATGACAGTTATCAAGGATTTGTTAAAACAAATCTGATTGGTCAATTAATCAATAACAAGAGATCGATCAGATATCAATCAGTGTATTGATTAGCATCTATGATAATCTCTTAATCTAATCCAGGTATATTGATGGTGATCACCCAAGTTATTAGACGAGACAGACATGTCTGGCATGCCAAAAATTAATGAAAGAATTGTTTAATTATAAAATAACGCACGAAATCTTGATCAGACGAAACTTGACGACGGAAAAACTGATATCTTAATGTCATCTACATGGGGACTAAAGCTTACTTTGGAAAAAAGCTATGGACAAAATTTTAGCATTCGAAAGCGTTATACAATATGGTTTTAAAGATAATAAAAACTATAAAAATTAAGGACATATTTAGGGGAAAACTGAAAACGAGAACTACTCAACGAGAACGATATCAAGAGAAATAGAAAAAGGAATCCACTGTAGACACAGATGAGAGATTACCGTTTTGAAAAGAAATAAAACAGAGAAAGACACAAAAGGGGAAAAACAATCAACGGTTGGAAAGAAACTTTACAAAAGTTATAAAATGGTGAACCACTTTGGACAAAGTCTAGAGGTAATTTATGTATAAACGAAATTACGAAAACAGGACAAGAGACAGTTAGAAAAATACAATTTAAGGTTATCTGATGTACAGCAAATGCAAATAAATTCTGATTCCTCAGAAGTAGGCTGCGTGAAAAAAATAACTTGAATTAAAAAAAAAAGCTCTTGAAACAGATGATGTGGAACCAAGAAAGAAACAAATGCTGTGGAATTAGGAGAGTTACAGATGATTTAACTTCATCTGTTTCACTTTTGATTCCACACTAACAGAGAAATTGATGTAGAATGAAGAGAGTAACAGATGATGTTGAATCAAGAGAGAAACAGATGATGTGGAATCAAGAGAGAAACAGATGATGTGGAATCAAGAGAGAAACAGTTACAAGCAGTAAAGATTGGAGTGAAGGATGAAATCGAATATTGCAATGCATTAGATGATGTGAAAAATAAGGTGAATAAATAAAGAATAAATGCTTTTGAACGACATCAACCACAGCTGGAGCCAAAATGTTTGATTGAAAAATGAAATTGATGCTATGAATGTCTCCGGTCCATAGAACTTAATAAATAGAAGGGCTTTTTCTAAATAGACCTTAAAATATTAGAAATATTTCTGTGAAAGTTTGAATGAGACTCGTCTGACTGAACACGTTTGTAGTAATCAGCGTAAATGACAGTCGATCGTTAGGATCAGCTATACAATATTGCATAGATAAAATATACAATAAGATTGATTAACATTTATATCTTTTAAAATATCTTTTTCAGAAAGTAGCATCGTTGAATCGTGGACGTCTTCCAGAAGGCGACTTCAGGACTCTTCAAGAATTCCATGTCAGGCTTTGAAGAAACCTCGTTCCTGTTCCACTGATAGACCATTTATTCCAGAAGGGAGTTATAGACGAAGACGAATTCGATATCATAACGACAACAAAACAACAACAAGGGCGTGCCGCAGGCGTAGAAAATATGCTCTTAATTTTGCATTTTTCGGGAAGATATGCTTTCCGTTTATTTCTAGAGTTTCTGGAACTGAAAGATATGGGGGTATAAAGAATTCGCTAACGGGCTTAAATATCACAGATATACAAGAGTTCAAGCCGATATCAATACACTTCAACATTTCCATGACAGACTTAAAAGAAACATCGTTCCTGTTCCACTCATAGACCATTTATTTCAGAGGGGGTTATTAAACTGGACGAAATGGATGTCATAAAGAAGAGACTGGAAAAGGAGCGTTTCGCAAGAGTGGACAAAATGCTCGAAATTTTGTATTATTCGCAAGGAGATGCTTTCCGTTTATTTCTAAAGTGTCTCGAAAATGTTGGGTATGCAGAATTGGCATCTGAGCTTAGAGAAGACGGATATAGAGGAGCTCAACCATAAAACAATTGATCATTGGTTGAAAGTCGTCATACTGATATGACAAGCTCACAATTCGGTTTGTTGTGCCAATCAAATAAGTAAAGTAAATTTTATTAAAGATAGTAATTATGATATACATTTAATATATCAGATAAAATTACAGCTTAAGATTCTTTGTTTAAGAAAATTACTGTTTTCTGTTTTAAACTGTCTGCAATCATACTACCTAATTAGATTCACCAAGTTTTTACTAATATTATGTCCAGCGTTAACTCAATAGAGGGCACCACAGTGAAGTATAACAATTTGGACGTTTGCCACCCCAGAAGAACTTGGCTGGCTACGAACCTTTTTAGTTGTAAATGCTGTTTCCCCCTTTCCAAGTAGTTACTTTTACAACCTGGATCTAATCTCAAAGGGAGATTGCGATTTACTGCTGCACGTGGTAAAGAAAACAACATGGACAGTTTATAAGAAGGTAACCAAATTTGAAAATTTGAAAAACAACTATGAATCTAAGAGGTGCAAAATAAGCAAATAATTTGACAGAACCTAAAATAGATCAAAATTGTATAAATCTGCAATTGCAGAGAATCAAGAACACCAGTAAGAATTATAGTATCTTTTTGATAATCTGTATGTGTACCAATATCTACTCCCAGACTGGTTAAGATGATAATGAAGAAGATACCGGTCGATTGTTATAAAGATCCGGATTATGAACTTGACCAAGACTTGGGAAATGCGAATGAAGAAAACCGCAACAGAAAGAAGAAAACCACAACAGAAAGAAGACACGACGACAGAGGAGAGAGATCAAGAGCTAAAACACAAAGAAAAACTAGAAAATGACCACTTCATAAGAAACACTATGAAAATTGCAAAAGAAATTTATGAAGGAAAATGATCAACTAACTCAACATCTTTAATTTTAACTAAAACCATCTCATCCCAGACCCCTATAACGCCAGAGCAATTAAAAAAAAATCATATAAACATTAGGTAAAATGGTTTCATATGATGTGGTGGATTTATTCACAAATGTAGCCAAGAAAGCAGCACTTGATGTGCTCTTTAACATCAAGAATTTAACCACTCCGTTAGATACAAAATCTTACCTGGAAAATATTATACGAAAGCGTGGATGACGAACGATCTGTTTCAAGAGTGGTTTAGGGGCGTTAACAAATCTATGAGAAGACACAATAGGCATATTTTAATGTTTTTGGATAACGTTTCATCTCATGGAAATATGAATTTTTCGAACTTTAAATTAAAATTTTTACCACTGAACAAAACATCTATTATTCAACCACTTGATCAAGGAATTATTCGCGCTCTCAAGACAAGATATAGGAAGAGACTTGTGAAGTCATTGCTCGCAAAAATAGATTCTGTTAAATCCGCTAGTGAATTGTGCCGAGTAATTACATTATTAGACGCTATTCGATGGACGATTAAGGCGTGGCGGGAGACATCAGAATCCACCATAAGGAAGTGTTTTTCACTTGGAGGTTTCCCGACAGACGTTGTGAGCGATTCGGTCGATTCATCTGACGACGATATGCTGTTATCCACATTGATGAAAGAACTGAAGTCAACCGCATGCACTGATGACGAATACGTAAACATTGATCATCTTCTACCTACAGAAGAAGACGGGACATTGTGGGGGAGGAAGAATTATTAAATTCTTTCCGACCGGCTGATTTTGTAGTAACCGATTCGGAACCCGATGCCGAACCGGATCCTGAACCCGTTCTATAGCCAGTTACTTACAGTGAAGCGTTAGAAATGTGTTACTTCGACATGTGTAAGGAACCGACGCTTGTAAATTGTCGGCTAAATGACTTGAGTGACACGATATGTTACATTATTGTTATAACGAAATGTACTAGCGTCCAAAAATCCATTAATGATTTCTTCCATAAATTAATTGTCATTATTACTGTTATTGTTATTATAATATTATGTCATAATAAATATTTTATATTGACATTTCAGGATGGAAGCAATTTCATATTGGGAGGGCAAATTGTGCAAAAACTCATTCTCTAGGGAGGTGGTACAGAATTCAAGGTCGCACCCGCCTATATAAAACGATTTTGATTTTACTGGACCTAAAACATACCAGTAATTTCTTGTTATATCTATAAAAAAAAATATATTTATTGCTTCAGTCATTAATGTCAAAATTATCTTGTTCCTACGGGCCTGTGATAATACAATTAGTGATAGTGAAAGATGATAAGGATGACATTCCTGAGCCTTTTTGAAGCCGACTTCAGGACTCTTCAAGAATTCCATGTCAGGCTTAAAAGAGACCACGTTCCTGTTCCACTGATAGACCATTTATTCCAGAAGGCAGTTATAGACGAAGACGAATTGGATATCATAACGACAAAAAAACAATAACAAGGGCGTGCCGCAGGCGTAGAAAAAAATGCTCTTAATTTTGCATAGTGTCTGGAACTGAAAGATGTGGGGGTATAAAGAATTGGCAAACGGGCTTAAACATCACAGCTATACAAGAGTTCAAGCCGATATCAATGCACTCCAACATTTCCATGACAGACTTAAAAGAAACATCGTTCCTGTTCCAATGATAGACCATTTATTTTCAGAGGGGAGTTATTAACCTCTGGACGAAATGGATGTCATAAAGAAGGGACTTGAAAAATGGGCGTGTCGAAGGAATGGACAAAATGCTCGAAATTTTGCATTATTTTCGAGGAGATGTTTTCCGTTTATTTCTAAAGTGTCTCGAAAATGTTTGGTAGGCAGAATTGGCATCTGAGCTTAGAGAACACAGATATAGAGGAGCTCAACCATAAAACAATTGATCATTGGTTGAAAGTCATACTGATATGACAAGCTCTCTAGAATTACTCACAATTCGGTTTGTTGTGCCAATCAAATAAGTAAAGTAAATTTATTAAGGATATTATTTATATTCACAAATAACTTACTTTATGAAGAATTATGATATACATCACATAAAATTACAGCTAAAGATTCTTTTAGTTTCGTGTATATTCTGTGAGTCAGTTTATTCATGCTTTATCGAACATCTCTGATGGTTGATTTGTAAACACATGTCTTGAAAAAACTGTTGACATGTTGCACTTTTGACTGAAAATTAAAATGATGTAAATCGATGCTATCTGTATCCCCGATAAACATACAAACCCATTACCTTGAAAATCTGGCGACCCCTGAGGAATAGGTATAACCATAGAATTAGAAACTCTTATACTTCTATGGTATAACATCCTATTCATTTATTACGGATTCAGGAGAAAACATTAGGTAAAATTGTTTCATATGATGTGGTGGGTATATTCACAAATGTACTTGAGAAGCACTTGACACCATCAAGAAATTAACCACTCCGCTAGATACAAAACTCTGAAAATACTATATTATTACCAATCCGACCATTTTGTTGGTACAGAAAAATAGATGACATCTTTGTTATGCTGGAGGAAGATGACAACCTAGAAACGTTACTCAAATACCTCAACAACCAAACGCCCTCCATCAAATTTACGATAAAAAAAAGCACGGATGACTCAATACAGTTCCTGGATGTTAAAATGAAGATCAGCAATAATAAAATCATCACCTCAGTTTACCATTTCAAACCAAAAAAGCTATCACCACAACCCTCGCCAAACGTGCATAACCATAATATGCATTAAAGAAACTTTTCAGACCGGAATTAATCACCTAAAAAGATGTTATTCATCAACTTGAATAAATATCCGAAAAAACTAGTGAATTAAAACATAATGAAAACCACAAAAAACCAGTTAAGACACAAACGACAGTCTAGCCAGAAACTCCACTCATAGTAATCAGCATCCCATCTAATGGCAGAAAAAAAGAAAACAACCTGTCAGTCATCCAAGACCACATAAAGAACACTCATCAATTAATTAATTGTAATTTAGCGTTTTTGATAGTGGGGGGCCCTTGAATGAAAATTTTCAAAATCCAACTCTCACCCCCACCACTCCTCGGATTTCGGCCACTTAATTTTCAGTTTCCGCAAATTATAAAAAAAATTAAAAAATTGACAAAAGTATTTTTATGCAAAAAATAATATATTAGGGCTCCCGGTCCCTTCCCCGCTCCGCGGCCCCTGTACAACTTAAACTGTCATTTAAAAAAAAAAGAAAAAGAATTATTAGAGGTCATTTCAATTAAAAGATTCAAACCAACTCTTAAGAAAGATTCTAGAGTATACGACCAACTAATCCAATGCAGAAAAGAAGCGTCAAAAGGTCACCGGTAATAATGACACCGGTAATGATGAAGATATCAATAGATTAGCACTTGATTTTTTCCATGATTGCCGCCGACGACTTGTACCTATCACAGGTCCTTTGTTGAAAACTAAAGCGTAACAATGTGTCCGATTGGCATCTAATGATTGGCTTTATTCGTTTGTGAAGCGTAACTATATTGCGTGGGGAAAGGGGCCGACGTGGATAACCAAGTTGTTAAGTGACTGGAAAGCTGTGTATCTTTATGCGAGGGGCTTATATCTGGTGACATTTTTAATATGGACGAGACTGCGATCTTTTATAAGGACAGGACAAGGAAGACATTCTATGTGAAGGGTGATGACTGCACCGGGGGAACCGTTCAAAAGATCGATTGGCTTTAGCCTTGTGTGCAAGCATAACAGGGCAGAAGATCACCCCACTTGTTGTAGGGAAGGCTAAGTAGCCCATGTGTTATAATGGTGTTAGTGACATCCAGAAATGAATAAATCCAATGTGAAAGTAAAGTTTTTACCAGCCAACACCACTAGTTAATCGCAACCTAAAGACCAGGGAATAATATAAGCGTTCAAACTTAATTCTTTCCTTTTTTCCATCACATCAAGCACATGCTCACTTCTTAAATTTAAGTTTAGCGATAGTGAAATTTTGAAAGGAATTAACATTTTAAATGCCGTTTATTGGATAAATTCTGCTTGGAAATATGTTGAAAATCACAAAATGTTGCCCAACATCTTAGCAGAATCTTGGCACCTCTGGGAAAAACAGCCAACTCTTTCATCAAAGACTCTGTAGAATTTGTTATCAAACTAAAAGAACTACAGACCATAGAGAAAATGTATTCCTATAATTTTGTCGACTTATTCACCAATGTTCCATGTAAAGATGTGCTGAGTATCATAAGAGATAAAACATAAATTAGACACACCACTCTCTACATTCAGCATCGTCTACCTCATTCAGATGTGCATGTCATCTACCTATTTCAGATGGGGTGATGAGATCTATGAACAAATCCACGGTCTACATATGGGAAGTCCCCTGTCACCACTGATTACTGAAATATACATGACAGCCTTTGAATTGAAAACCATGGCAACCTCACCTATCACCCCTATCTGCTGGTTCTGGAAAGTTGATAACACCTTTGTTATGCTCAGAGAAGAAGATGACCCAACAATACTTCTACAGAACCTTAATGCCCAGCATACAAGGATTGAGTTTACCATGGAAGCTGAAGAAAACAACTCAATACCATTTCTACATGTACGAATAACACGGTTAGGAGGTCAGTTGAAGACATGTGTGTACAGGAAACCTAAACATACAGATCAGTATGTTAATTTCCACTCTAACACCCCCAACATATTAAAAGGAGAGCTATTACAGCATTGGTCAGAAGAGCAAACATAGGCTTGCGGCAAGTCTCGCAAGCGTATACGCCCACCAGCAGCTTGATAAAGAGGTAAATGTGAACACCAAAACAAACCCGATATCAGAGTTTTATGCGATAAAAATTATCGCATCGTCATTAAATTCAATAGTGCACATCTTCATAATAATATTGACACACATACAAAATATCAAAAGGATCCATGAAGAATTCTAGCCTGTAGAGTGAGCACGAGCAAAAAAACGAACGCAAATTCTCGGAAGAAAATCATCGAATCATCACCAAATTCATTAGTGCACATCTTCATAATAATATTGACACACATACAAATTATCAAAAGGATCCATGAAAAATTCTAGCCTGTAGAGTGAGCACGAGCAAAAAAAACGAACGCGATATCAGAGTTTTACGCGATATCTCGGAAGAAAATCATCGATTCATCACCAAATTCAATAGTGCACATCTTCATAATAATATTGACACACATACAAAATATCAAAAGGATCCATGAAAAATTCTAGCCTGTAGAGTGAGCACGACCAAAAAAACGAACGCGATATCAGAGTTTTACGCGATATCTCAGAAGAATGGATGTCATAAAGAAGGGACTTGAAAAATGGGCGTGTCGAAGGAATGGACAAAATGCTCGAAATTTTGCATTATTTTCGAGGAGATGTTTTCCGTTTATTTCTAAAGTGTCTCGAAAATGTTTGGTAGGCAGAATTGGCATCTGAGCTTAGAGAACACAGATATAGAGGAGCTCAACCATAAAACAATTGATCATTGGTTGAAAGTCATACTGATATGACAAGCTCTCTAGAATTACTCACAATTCGGTTTGTTGTGCCAATCAAATAAGTAAAGTAAATTTATTAAGGATATTATTTATATTCACAAATAACTTACTTTATGAAGAATTATGATATACATCACATAAAATTACAGCTAAAGATTCTTTTAGTTTCGTGTATATTCTGTGAGTCAGTTTATTCATGCTTTATCGAACATCTCTGAAGAAAATCATCGAATCATCACCAAATTCAATAGTGCACATCTTCATAATAATATTGACACACATACAAAATATCAAAAGGATCCATGAAGAATTGTTGCCTGTAGAGTGAGCACGAGCAAAAAAAACGAACGCGATATCAGAGTTTTACGCGATATCTCGGAAGAAAATCTTCGATTCATCACCAAATTCAATAGTGCACATCTTCATAATAATATTGACACACATACAAAATATTAAAAGGATCCATGAAGAATTCTAGCCTGTAGAGTGAGCACGACCAAAAAAACGAACGCGATATATCAGACTTTTACGCGATATCTCGGAAGAAAATCATCACCAAATTCAATAGTGCACATCTTCATAATAATATTGACACACATACAAAATATCAAAAGGATCCATGAAGAATTGTTGCCTGTAGAGTGAGCACGAGCAAAAAAACGAAAGCGATATCAGAGTTTTACGCGATATCTCGGAAGAAAATCATCGAATCATCACCAAATTCAATAGTGCACATCTTCATAATGATATTGACACACATACAAAATATCAAAAGGATCCATGAAGAATTGTAGTCTGTAGAGTGAGCACGAGGTAAATGTGAACGGACGGACGGACCGACGGACGGACGGACGGACCGACGGACGGACGGACGGACCGACAGGGGTAACCGCAATATACGCCCATACTATCGTGGGGGCGTATAAAAAGGATTTGTGACCCAGAATATTTCCAACAAGAACTACAACACATCAAGATTGATTGTATTCTGCTGGCACAATAACTATCTGCAACATTTGTTCATGAAGCCATAAGATAAACACTGATGGCTAAACAAACCAACCAAAATATTTACTTTATTGGGAAGGCATCGTACCAAAATTAAGAAGATCCTAAAGAAGTCAGTTGATATTGAAACGGTTTTCTCTGGTAACACAACACACATTGTGGTTGAACACCTAGCAATGGGAAGAAAGACGGGGGAAACACGTCGAAACGTTGCATCAAACTTTAACCAGCAGTTCTTCCATAAAGCTGTGTCTATATATTGAGCTTACATTTGCTAAATGCCATTTAAAAACTGTAATCACAAAATGCTTTTTGAGATGTGGATTTCCACTTGTGAATGATAATACCATTAGTGATAGTGATGACATTCCTTTATCAATTTTAAAATTTTAAAGATAGTGAAAGTGACAATGCAGATGAACCTGCAATTCCGGAAGTTAAACAAATTACGTTTAAAGATGTAAATCAGAGTGTTGATACCTTATCAAAAGTGCAAAACAGACATGTCTAAAAGATTATTTCAGTGTAGAACATCGATAATGTATTGTTATCGTTATTATTAAATGTTATGCTAAAATTGTCATTCTTAGCTGGGTAAACTATACCTCTATTAAGCACCACCCCTTAGTAAGCAGCCACTTTTGAGCATTCCCTTGACTGGCTGCTTAATACAAGTTATACTGTATAAAAAAAGTGTAAAAAGTAAATAATGTCAAGGAATAGAAAAAATATACAACACATTTCCTAAGCAGAAAGAAACTCAAGTTATAAATATTTTTTTAAAGACGGGGAGGAAAAAAGTCAAGTTGTAAGTAAGGTTTTCTTACTGGGCTTCTTCCTGGCTATCATACAAAGAATGACAAAATGATTAGCACAATGATGAAACCAGACAAACGAGGATCACAAAAGCCCCCAAATAAAATCAACAGAGAACCAATTAAAGTCCATTCAGTCGTCCAATCCCAGGAGCAGTAATTAATGAATGATGGTTCGCTTTACAGATTGAAAATTGCATTTCTGGTTTCAAACTTAAAGACAGTATCGTGCATTACCACACCCATGTTACAGATATAACTACCTCAATAGAGCACGTTATTACAATTAGTTTCAGAGTTTTACATCGAATTTCTGCTTTAGACCTTTTAGGGCAGATTTGTGCTAAAAATGCCCATTGAGGACGACACTTTACTTGTGCGGATTGAAAAGGCGTACTAAAATCTGAAATAACAAAAGAATTATAAGTAACATAAACTTCATCATCCATGAATTACATTTAAATGAAATATTCCATGCACATGACTAATATTTTATTTTTATGTCATATTTGTCAGCCCTTGTCAGGAAGTTTTATTCCACAATGAATTTTTAAATGGTATTTCATTTGTTGATCCTGAAAACTAATAATTCTTTTTAACAGTTCATTGTTTTGTTATTTATCTTTTCTGTGTCTAAGATAAATAAAAGATTTAAAGTGGTAGATGATATAGATCAGCTGCAAGAGGAGTTTACAAATTTTCAGCTAGCAGATCATTTTGAACTTCCAGAATATGAAACAGATAAACTTGATAAATTTTGGGGAGTCATGGGGAATAAAATGAATGTGTGTGTGTGTGTGTGTGTGAATCAATACTTTAATCTGTCTAAACTGTGCTGACAATTTTGTCTCTTCCAAACAGCAATGCCGTTGTAGAAAGATCGTTTTCTGTGTTAAGAAAAGGTGAACAGGAATGTAGGGGGAATTTAGCCCACCACACAGTGACTTCGTTAATGAGCTTGAAATTTAATCAGGAAACTGACTTTAAACCTGACAAAGAACTTTTGAAAAAATGCAAGAAATCGTATGCATCATAAGGAAAGAAAACAGAATGAAAGTGATAGTGTGATTGTAATATAAACTTAAATGAGAAAATGGATGGGTGAAATGTGTTGATTTGTTTTTAATCACCACACGGTAAATTTATTGAAATTTTATGAATTACCAACGTTTTGGATTTAGCTCTTCTTTTGTTAAGGCATAAAGAAAAGACAGTCTAATGTATTTCGCCTTTACTTCTTTGGTTATTGGATGTGCACAAATAATTAATATGTCATGTTGCGGCTACCAATGTTTTGTTAATAGGTTCTTTCAAATTCCTATTTTAGTTCTGTTTTATTTGCTCTGACCATTTTTAGGCCTACATACAAACGTTTAGCGGTTGGGATCGTTCATGCATGGGTTTGGTATTGCTGTTTGATTTAACTAATGTACAACATGTTTCAATATTTTGCATTGACAATCATGAGGCTTATCCCAATATAATTATTCATTCAGCTATTCCTTATCTTCCTCTCTATGAATGAATGAAATAAGAAATTAGAGGGAAGGGTTGTATCTTCACACTCAAAGAAATTGTGACTGACCAGTGTCAGTCGTTAGATTTTCCTTCAGAAAACAGATTCCTCGATACCAATGTATGTAGTTTGTCTTGTAGACAGGACTTAATTTAGATTCTAAAATAAAGAATTTTCTGTAATTGAGGCAGGATTTCTCTAACAAAGCAAAGAACCAGATGGTCAAGAGTAGTGACTATCTAAAATTGCAGGAAGCAAAAGGACACAGTGTCATCTTTTGTCTAGTGTATCAAAACTGTTCAGTTTGACAAAACAAACCAGAAATTGCCCCAAATTTAATTTTGTAAAGTGTAACCAATTTTGTTAGAAGGGAAGATATTCAAGATATAATCCATGTTGTAAATCAAAACCTATTTAAGGCGAGATCTTCCTAAAACAACACGGTGAAAATAATTTGAGTTTTGGACACGTCTAAAGAGGGATAAGATGCTGTCAACTGGGATTCGAAGTAGCTCAACCTTTAGGACTGCGTCCAAGGTAGGAGAACCTTAAGGGAGATGTACAGCTTTCAGGACCACGTCCTAGGTAGTGGAACCAATTGCTAACCAGCAATAGATATATGTGCATGCTTACTTCAAAGATCAAGGCTAGGAGGTCTTATTACCAAACTATATTAGTTTGGATTCAGTGTTTCGTTTAGATCGTTAATCTTTTTTATTGACCATCTCTAGTTACCAAGATCCGGAGCTTGTTGACTTAGCTCCTACGCCTCTTATGGGCTTTTTATTATTATTTTATGATCCTTATAGACTGTCCTAGATATCGTAGACTAAGATCTAGTCTACATACCTGCCTGGTTTAATCTCAACCAGAATCTACTTTCTTCCCTTCAGTGATCAATGATCAAGTATAAATTTGGTTACACTTTGTATGGTTCTAAGTGACCATGAATTTCAAATGACATTCAAATTCAGCGAAATTGATAATCTATATGAAAAAATGACACAATGAACAACGCTGTCTGTAAGCGCCAAATGTCAACTACAACTAAAACCATCAAGTTCTAAATGCATGAATCTAAGAAAAATTCAGAACAATTACTTAAAATCTCATTTTAAAATTCATGTAAAATGAAATCTCCAAGGCAAACTAAATATATTGGTATCATGGATTTTTTGTTATCAGTGTTACATGTTGGAAATCGAAGGCAAGATCCTGATGTATCTCAAATTCTTCTTATGCAAACATACCCCCTTTTGATTTATTTCAAACTTTCTCATTTCATTCATCAACTGGATAGACAGCCTTTTTTGAAAGAACGAACACCATAGCAATGTCAGTTAAAAATATGAGCCTCAAAAAAAAAAAAAAAAGAAAAAAGAAATTGGATATATATATTGGATATAAATTTGATAATAAAACCAAGCACGAAAGATCCCAACCGTAAAACAAATCTCGAAATCCAAGTGAACACATTGGCAATATATTGGTAGCAGCTAATGATCATTTCATTTGATGGAGTATATCAATAAATAAGTAAATATTAAATTATATTTAACTAGAAAAGAAATATTTTATATTAAAACTGAAGCAGCTCAAAATTCAACAGTTGAAATCTTTGCTCTATCTTAAAACTGTGATAAAATACGCCCACTGGCAGCTGTCGGAAATGATATTTTAATTAACGATAATACAAATTTTATTATAAAAGTCAAGGGCAAAACTCAAAAACTGTTCATCGAAAATGCATCAAGTTAAAACTTGTTCAGGATCTTATCAATTGCAATGATCACACTAAGTTTCATCAGAATCAGTTCAAAATTGTAGCTTCAATCCTGCTCACAAACTATTTTTGACGCATTTTGACAAAGTCAAGGGCAATACCTCAAAATTCATTCATTAAAATTGTGTCACGTAATTAGAACTTGTCCGAGATCTTATCAATTCCAATGATAACAATAATTTTTAATAAAATTGGATGAAAACTGAAGTTTCTATTGTGTTAACGAACAAATTTTTACGTGTTTTATGAAAGTCAAGGGCAATAGCTCAAAATCTGTTCATCAAAACTACGTCAAATTCGAACTTGACTAAGATCTTATTAATCTCAAGGAGCATACCAAGTTTCATCAAAATTAGATGAAAACTGTAGTCTCTAGAGTGCTCACGAATAAAATTTGACGCGTTTTTACAAAGTCAAGGGCAATAACTCAAAACCTGTTCATCTAAAATTCGTGAAATTCAAACTTAACCCAGATCTTATTAATCCAAAGGATTAAAGCAAGTTTTATCAAAATCAGATGAAAACTGTAGTCTCTAAAGAGCTCAAACAAAATTTGACGCATTTTTTCAAAGTCAAGGGCCATAACTCAAAAACAGTTCATCGGAAATACGTCAAATTCGAACTTGACCGAGATCTTATCAATCCAAAGGATCATAGCAAGTTTCATCAAAATCAGATGAAAACTGTAGTGTCTATTGTGCTCACAAGAAATGTTGACGGACGGACGGACGGACCGACGGACAGGGGCGACGACAATATACGACCACATATTCATGTGGGCGTATAAAAAGGGAGGCTACTATTACTATTACTACCCACTTGTTATAGGGAAGTCTAAGAAGCCCAGGTGTTTCAATGGTGTAAGTGACATAAGCAAATTGCCAGTTGACTATAGGAACAATAAAAAGGCATGGATGACTTCATTTTTATTTGATGAGTGGCTAACAAATTCAAATAAAAAAATGAGACGGGCTCATAGGCGAATTTTGTTGTTTATTGACAATGCTACGTCACATCCAGAAATGGATAAAGGTTAAGTTTCTACCGGCTAACACCACAAGCAAATCGCAACCAATGGACCAGGGAATAATTCAAGCATTCAAACTCAAATTATGAAGCGTCAAAGCAAGCATGTTCTTGGTGTGATGGAGAAAAGGAAAGATTTAAGTTAAGTGGTAGAGAAATTTTGAAAGGAATTAACATTTTAAATGCTGTCTATTGGATTAAGTCTGCCTGGAAAGATGTGGAATCTACAACAATAACCAAGTGTTTTATTAGATGTGGATTTCCACTAGTGAATGATAACAATGTTAGTGATAGTGAAAGTGATGAGGATGACATTCCTTTATCAATTGTAAGACTGTCTAAAGAATTGTATGACAGTGAGTTTAATGAAGTTGCTACTATTGATCAAAATGTGGCAACATGTGACACTAATATTGTTGATTGCACTAGATCTGCCACAGAACTGATTAAAGATAGTGAAAGCGAAACTGACAATGAAGATGAACCCGAAACTCAAGAAGTTAAGCAGGTATCATTAAAAGATGTAGATCAAATTATTGACACCTTATATGAATACGCTGTGCAAACTGGTGACTTTGATGTTTTCAATGCAATAATGTCAATTAAGGGCAAAATAAATACAAAGAAAATCAAAAGTGCAAAACAGACATGTCTTAAAGATTACTTCAGTGTAGAACATCGTTAATGTATTGTTATACTTGTTATGTTATTGTTATTATAAAATGTTATACGAAAAAACTTGTCATTCTTAGCTGGGTAAACCATACCTCTATTAAGCACCACCCCTTAGTAAGCAGCCACTTTAAAGCATTCCCTTGACTGGCTACTTAATACAAGTTCAATCTCGAAAATTGATTTCCAAATAAAAAATCACCAGACAATTCAATGTTGAATAAAATCTAAATTAATATCATCCATTGAATATTTAAGAGAGCAGACCTTCATTGGAAATCACATAATTAATCATAAATTCTAGCATACCATTTTTACTACAATATTTGATGACAACCATGGCTCCTTGATCTAACAGGAAACACACAAATCTGTGATGAATTATCTTCCCTGACACCCACATTTTGGTGAAAAGTAGGTCAATTGACATTGTTATAAACAAATCATTTCATTGGCAAAAATGAGTAAATAGTGAATATAAAGACAGTAGTAAAAATCCGTACAAGCAAAAACAATTCCATTGATCAAAATCGCATCCAAAATCGTGGCAAAATCGAGAGTAATAGTTGTTTAGCACTGGACTAATCCAAAGTGAAGTATCATCAGGTTTTTCGAAAAAAGTTAGCACGGCCTGCTTGCAATAATCAGCGTTGTCAGAACAGACAGGTCTCTCGAAAGTTGATCAGATGTTGGCTTTCAACCTCAACATATTAAATATAAACTAAATTTAAAACTTTTAATACTTATCAATTATCTTGTTACAGCAACTCATATTTCTGACTTCGTCGTATTCGACACAACAGTCACTGAAATAAAAGATTGAAAATCAATATTCCGAAATTGCACGTGCTTTGACCTTATTTTCACAAGTCTTCAGATTACTTGCATATTCATCACAGAAAAATGAAAGATTAAATATTTTACATATTATCTTTTCTTATTTTTGAATATAAATAATGGTAGTCTGATGTTTGAAAAAAGATTTGGTCAACATACTAATCATTTTGAGACAAAATTTAAAATATTGTACTCACTTTCGGATGTACTCTATTTGTGAAGCTTTCAAACATGGCGACAATCACGCGTCTAATTCACAGCGACACGAACCAAGGGGAGGGAACTCATATTTATGACTTCGTCGTATTCGAATGTAACCATCACTGAAAAAAAGATTGAAAAACAATATTCCGAAATTGCACGTGCTTTGACCTTATTTTCACAAGTCTTCAGATTACTTGCATATTCATCACAGAAAAATGAAAGATTAAATATTTTACATATTATCTTTTCTTACTTTTGAATATAAATAATGGTAGTCTGATGTTTGAAAAAAGATTTGGTCAACATACTAATCAATTTAGGACAAAATTAATATATTGTACTCACTTTTTGATGTACTCTATTTTTTGAAGCTTTCAAACATGGCGCCAATCACGCGTCTATTTCACAGCGACACGAACCAAGTGGAGGGAATTTATCCTAAATAAGAATCCAGACAACTAGTAATTTCTTAAAGGGGCACGTTAACCGTTGACTTATTTACCTTTTTTGTCAGAAACGAGATTTCAACGTCAATCAGTAATAATCAATGTATATACAAAATAACCAAATGTGAAAGTTCAAAATACGACATAATATAGAACAAATATAGATTAAGAAAGTAAAAGTTCTAGTTTGAAGTATTTTTGAAGGAATAACGGTGGTAATTGGGTCTTTTAAATTAAATGTCTTCAGGCTTTCAACATCTATGGGATAACCAAGGTTGTCTTGCTCCCAATTATGCTGAAATCAAACAGCGTACAAGAGATCAGTATTTGGAAAGCTGGATAGAAATTTGTTCTTACTCAAAAAAAAAAAAGTTGATTAAAATTTTACTTTCAATAAAATATCGAGTTTCATTGTCCTAGTTCAGATGTGTCTTTTTAGAATCTGCAAATTGTGTAAAAATGATTACATTGAGCATGAATTAACTTCTTTTAATCTGTTCAATGTATGATCATATCCGCTCAGAATTATTGCTACATTATTATTATGTCTACTCAACACAATTAAATTTTTTCAGCTTATGTCTTGCCAGGAAAAGCATTAAAGCATTACTAAGATTAATATTGCGAAGTACATTTATCTAGCATTTGCATTTATAAACAATATGTAATAAACTGGTGATCTTCTCTTTTTGTCTTTTTTCACATCATAACCGTGATTATTTTTGTATGATGTTTATATACATGCATTTAAAACTTTAAATTGCATTGTGGCTAAAAGTCTCATGATTTGTTAATATAATGCCTGCAAAATAATATAATAACCCCACCCCCTTCTTTTTAAAAGTGTTTTTTAAACAACATTGTCCCTACAAGTAGATTTAATTAGTGGTGAATTGTAATCAACTGTAACCCTCGTACTAAATCCTTTGTTTCATACCCGGCTGTAAGATGAAATCAGGTATTAAGATTTAAAACTGTTCAGTCATTTTTACAGCGTAGGTCCAAAGACATAGTGCCTAGGGTAGTTTTCTATGGACGAGGATTGTCTTTCTCAAAAGGTATCCTATTCATGTAAGTTTTCTGTGCATAAACACCACAAATAATAAGGTTGAACTACTCTAAAGTACTGTATCCGGTAGAAGCAATTAAAGAGTTTTATTTATATCATAGATATGAGTGACCATTTAATATAATTCTTCATTTCCCGCCGTTGTGCCCATGTCACCCCACACCTGTTGGCATCATTGAACATCGGTGTCAAGGTTTCTAATCTCTGGTTAATATCTAATCGATAAGTTTTTCATTTGCTTTAGGTATTTAGTTTGAATAAAACTACGTTACAAAATAAACATCCCAAAGTTAAACAACCACATCTGAGTTTCAGAGAACCACATCTGTGTTCAGTGTTTGATAACCACATCAACGTTTTGTGTTCCGTTTTCGATAACCCCATCAACGTTTTGTGTTGTCAAAAGTAGTTAAATGAGGTAAGATTTAATGTGTTAAATATTAGATATGATCTAATATTGGTAGTGCCTATCTTCCACCAGAATTTAGACCCAGTCTAACCAGCAAGGCAAATATATACATATAATCAGGGAAATGAAATGAAATGGAGTATAATATCAGGCCTTTCTGCACCTGTTTGGGCTAACAAAGACGGTTATCCGTCATATAGTGTGCAATGAGGATGCATTCGATATCCAACTTTCTAGGGATATTAAACGTGAACAGCATGTAGCACATTGGGCTTCGGTTGTTTGTTCCCATTTATCTTTCCATGTCGTCAGACCCACTGACCGCCTCACTGACAGAGGAACTGGGCAGGTAATAAGTAGAGCTAACTTTCAAGATGTTTGGTCAAAGAACCGTTATATAAGAAGACAGGGTCTTCACAACTCCATTTCGTTCAATGATTCTAAAAGAATGTGTTTTGTTTAGATTCAGAATAAGATTCAGGTCAGAATAGAAAGTTAACTGTTTTATTTATCATTGCCTTCACTGTAGAGGGGTGAAGACTTAAACATCCGATTGCGTTTTTTGGATGACAAGCCAGTTGTTAAATGGTATGTATTATGATACATGGTACATGCAATACCATTATGTTTTTGCTAACGTTGCGTATTGTCAACAATATTGTGTTTTATTGATAACATTGCAAAACCTGTATTTTTATGGTAAACAATTGCAAAACTGTGGTTTTATTGTAAACAATTCCACAGGTCATCCTGGTTTTTTTTTCAGATGTGTCGTAATAGATAATAACTGAAGAAGCGTGATTTAAGAAAAACAGGCAGACAAACAGGTAGGTGATTTGCCAAGTTGTTGACAGGAATCCTGGTTCATGGAATTCCCAGTTCCAATTTCAAACCAAAAGTATCAGTAGGTGTCAGTAAATGGATATATTCCAAGATAGCTTATGTTCTTGTACTGAATTAGATAGCATAAGAGATCATGAACAATTCATAAAAATGTGAATTTAAATTGATTTGGTCGTTGTGCTACGTGAAGAACGGCATCTGTTAACGTTGAACCTCCGTTATGACTTTCTCGTGGCGATGTCATCAACAGTGAGTTGGAACTCGGATAAGCTCATTCGCTGTAACCAGAGGTCTTTGGACAGGTGCCAAGTTGGGCCTCATCCTCCCTCTTTTAGACAGTACTAGTTATTCAAGTTGATTGCAACTAGATACGAAGATCATAAGCCTCTTTTTTACCTGGTGTTCAGGTGTATAGAGACATTACTTTTTAACATTTTACGAGCATTACTTTATTTCGTTAAGAAACATTTCTTAACATATTTTAAAAATATCACTTTTACCTTTAATTATATTTATTGTAGGCTGGGACTTGTAGCTAATGCAATTTCGGCTTTTCTTCTCAGGTTCCAAGTAATCATTTTTATTCTCAGTTGTTTGTGTTCCAGTGATCATAATATTCTCAGCTGTTTGTGTTCCAGAAATCATAAAATTATCAGTTGTTTGTGTTCCAGTAATCATAATATTCTCAGATGTTTGTGTTCCAGTAATCATAATATTCTCAGCTGTTTGTGTTCCAGTAATCATAATATTCTCAGTTGTTTGTGTTCCAGTAATCATAATATTCTCAGATGTTTGTGTTCCAGTAATCATAATATTCTCAGCTGTTTGTGTTCCAGAAATTATTTTTATTTTCAGCTTCTTGTGTTCAAGAAATTATTTTTATTTTCAGTTTCTTGATTTCCCGTAATTATAAAATTTTCAGATGTTTGTGTTCCAGTTTTTTTTTATTTTCAGCTTTTTGGGTTCAAATAATTTTTTTTCAGTTCTTACTGTACGAGAAGGGGTTGATACCTCACTGGTTTTCGGAAACATTGGACGTGGAACGAACAATATAAGAAACCCTATAATATTGGTAATCTTTATTTAGTATTGATGTTTTTCCTCAGATTGTCCATTTGTTTAGTTTTGTCCTGTTTTTGTTTTATATTGCCATGATGGATGAAATAATGAGACAAACCAAACGAATGCTAGTAATCAAAGAATTGTATTGACTCAACATAATAAATTGGAATAAAAGCCTAATTACATGAATTCAATTAAATTGGTATAAAAATCATCATAATATCATAAATGAGCATTATCTTTATCAATATTACTTAAATTCAATTAAATTGGCATAAAAAAAATCACCATACAATGACATCACAAAGTACTCGTTCTGATCGAACCTACATAAATACTTGAATGCCCAGTGAAAGAACATCGTCCTTATTTCATGTATTTATACTCCAAGTTGATCTACAGGATCTCAAACAGTTGTATCTTCAGGAAACTGGAGTAGAATTATAACCGTACTCGCCTTTCTATCCAGTTAGGTTTGTGAAAGGTGTCATGTTAGGTTTCTGAATTCTTTTAAGATTGCTGGTCAGTAAATTATCTAGATTGGGTTCCGTCTAGGATTTAACTGAAACTTGTGAAGACCATGGTAGGATTAGATTAGGGTCGTTAGGGAGATGAGTGTAGGACGATGTACGAGCATAATTCGACATACATGTCTTAGGCTTCATTAAGGTACATCTGTTCAAAATGATGTAGACTGATTTGAACTAGGAATAGATGATACAGGAATGACGCTCACTCGCTCAGTCACTGGGTAAGTTGACATCTGTTCCGTGTACTCATGCAGGCTTTTTTCAGGCGATTCCTTTTTTTTAACATTTGATATTTAATACTTCTGTGAATATACATGTATATTTATCTTTTACATTAAAACTATTGTTTGTTGTTTTGGTTAATTATAAAAAAAATGGCACCCAACCTTCAACAGTATTCTCTGCAGATAATGTTAAATCGATCTATTTGCACTTTTAATCGCAATGTTGATTTTTTTTGTAAATGTTCTCTTTGATTGACTTTAAGTCCCAATTTAACACAATAACAACAATTCAGTTAAGAATATAACAAATAAGATCAATTTATTTTAACAATAACAAATTAAGCACTATAATGATCATTTAAAGTAATTTCTACTGTTTGTACCATCGGTTTAACCCAAAACCAGTTTTTAGATTGAAAGTTGTCAGCTCATCATGAGAACTAGTATCAAAACTGTAGTTAAAATCTGAAAGACAGACACTGCTTTTAGATTGACTGTGTGTAAGGTTGAGATCCAGTTTGGAAGAATGTAGACTATTACTGTCAGAATCAAAACTATAACAACTATTTGAAAGACAGACACTGCTAGTAGACATTCGACTTGGCTGTATTGATCGGGGTTCACATTCACGTAACACATGTTCCATTCGTCTCTGGTTAATTGATTGGGATTCACAATGTAGACATGGGTTACTGTCAAAACTATAATCATTGTCTGATAAATATACACTTTCATTTTGTAAGTTACTGCTGTAACGCGTTTCCACATTTTTACCCACGACCTCAGAATAAGAACACTGTGAGTCAAAACTATATTCAGAGTCAGATAAATACAAACTTGTTCTAGAATCTGTGTTAATATGTCCACTGGAAGTTTGGATTTCACTCTGACCTGATAGACTAGATCTACCAGAATCCGAATCAGTATCATTACAAAATGTTTTAGAATTATTTTCTTTAAACTGAATCAAATCCACCAAAACACATTCAGAAATTTTAGAATTATTTACAAAAGAACGAGTTTCCATGGTATAAGTTTCTGGAGACACCCTAAAAGGACAATCAGTAAAGTTTTTAAAAGATGCTGTCTCAGAGGATGTAGGTTCGTCATCAGAAGTTAAAAACTTTTCAATTGGACTCTGTTTAAACCTGGACATTACTTCTACAATTTCAGCTGTTGGGGATATGATGTTGACTTCTTTATTCTTGTTCACTTTGACTTGAATTTTATGTTGTCGAGATTCTCGAGTGGTGGAGGTGCTTTCGATGAAACCATCTTGTGTTTCGTATTCATTTGTGTTTCTTTCCTGCTTTTCAGAACCTGACACGGTCGTTTGTGAAACATGGTATTTGCCTTTTCTACCAGGGCATTTAGATTTCACCCAATCAAACATGATGCGTATTCTGTAATAAAGATGAAAAACAAATTGATATGGATTCTTCAAAATTTATAATTTTTATCATTAGCAAAAGAAGTCATTTAAATAATTATGCACAATTTAAAAGTATTTCTATCTCTTACCTTATTGCGTATAAAGGTCTATAAAGGGAATAGTTTCTTCTTGAAAGATCTTGCCAGTCCAAACACAAAATAAAATGGAATGCAGACTGTCTTTGGAAGGGTGGTTGGTAGATGCGCTTCAAATCGATGGTTGGTATATTATGACTGAAGATTTTGTCTGTATTTATACATGTACTTTGTTTTAATTGTTGGTTATGACGTCATTATTAAAATGTCTAATGGTCTAATAGTATTAAAAATATTTGTCTATAAGATTTGATTATTTAAGGCGGTAGAATTGTTAATGTCCATTCAGAAAATATCACCCCAATTCCTTAAACTAGCACCCATAATGATTAAGTCGCGACATTTGTGTTATATCTACCACCTTAACTGTACAGTTCATTACAACTGATTGAAATATAATACAGCTATATAAATGTTTATTTATGTTTTAAAAATTAGATCTTACTTCAAGTAGGTCAAACTAAGGGAGATAATCAAGGCTACTGTTGAAACAGATTAAGTCGCGACATTGGTGTTATATCTACCACCTTAACTGTACAGTTCATTACAACTGATTGAAATAAAATACAGCTATATCAATGTTTATTTACGTTTAAAAATTAAAATCTTACTCAAGTAGGTCAAATAAAGGGAGATAATCAATGCTGCTTTTAAAACAGATTAAGTCGCGACATAATGAGTGAATTCGATTAGACTAATTCCTAATTTATACTATATAGAGCAAATTGAATAATCTTTCAAAAACGCATAAATGGGCAGTAAGATTTAGTGAAGGGAAACATAGCTAACCATACAAGGTATATTTCGCCCACTAGCAGCTTCAACATACATTTAGAATTTTACGTGAGTTTACGTGCGTTTCGAAGAACAAGGTCAATAACTATTTTAATAAGTTAATTTCTATTATCGATTAAGTTCATCCTTGGGTGAACAATATCAGCTAGTTTTGTAAAAAAAATCATACAGAATTGTGCACAGAATAGTGCTAACGAGACAAAAATCGAAGAACAAGTTCAGAAACACAGCAGGCCCTACAAGGCACAATCCTTGACAGATTTTGATGAAACTTGGTGTGAAGGTTCATGATTACCCTAGTATGAATGCTATTGAAAATCAGCAAAGATAGTGGACCACAGCCATATACGCCCAACGAAAAAGCCTTAAATTTAATCAGGAGTAAACTAAATTTTCTCAAACCTTTCGATTTAGATCCAATAACATCCATTTTAAGTTTCATCTAAATTGGTTGAAAACTAAGATAGTAATAGCATAATTCAAGACTTTGGGGCAATAACTCTGCTTCTAACGGTCGAAAATAGATCAAATTCGAACTTGATCTTCGTTTTTTGAATATGTATATACATATCGAATTTCATTTGATTCCATCCAAATTTCTAGTTTTTAGGGCGTTTACAAACAATTGATGTTGATAGAAGCACTTACTGTATAGAGGTTAAAGGGCGATAACTCCTCAAAGCTGATGAAAGAAAAAGCTTTAATTTTAATCAGGAGTAAACTAAACTTTCTCAAACCTTTCGATTTAGGTCCAATAACATCCATTTTAAGTTTCATCAAAACTCTGCTTCTAATGATCGAAAATAGCTCAAATTCAAACTTGATCTTCGTGTTATGAATATGTATACACATATCAAATTTCATTTGATTCCATCAAAAAGTCTAGTTTTTAGAGCGTTTACGAGCAAATGTTGACGGGCGGACCGACGGACGGACGGACAAGGGTGCCGACAATATACGTCCTCATAGAGAGATGAGGGTGTATAAAAACGAAAAATATTTACTATGAATAATTTATGTAACTGTCAAATATTTTTGTTTAAAATCAAAGCTGCCAGTGGGCTTATATTATCTTGCCTGGCAAGCTATCTTTTCAATATTAAATGGACCATAGAAATTCTTATAATTAATGTGAGCTAAATTTATTTTTAATGAGAAGAGAGTATTTTTTTTCTTTGAAATGGCACTTTTCCAAGCCAAAATGAAAATGTTTTGATATGGTATCTTGCTGACATATGTTTCTATTCATATGAGGAAGAATTTGTCCAAAACCTCCAACGTTGTGTCAATTTAACAATTAGCCCGTTTTTTTAATTCCTCTTTCCGGTAGGCTATATATAGATGATGATAATGTTTCGTCACTAAAAAGTAACGCAGATGCGTTATTTTATTTCGGAATTGCAGTGAATTTATTCAGTTAAGCGATTTATGTTCTATCTCGGCTCCGCCTTGTGTATTGAAACAGATTGCTGGACCTATAACATGTAACTCTATATTTATCGAAATTTTTATATTATGTCACCCACTTCTGACTGAACATCAGATTTCCCTAATTCAATGCGCCTTTTGTAGTGTTGATTCCAAAATTTAGGACAAGGATTTATTCTTTTCAGGAGATAGTTTATTAAGGCTATCTGAATATGCAGAATATCATAATGTCACAAATAGGCGAAGTGAAAGGATTTTGTAGCAAGTCCCTCCGTTTCTTCGTATCGTCAATCGCCTAAATGATACTTTAGTTGTAATTTTGATCCTAATAGTCTTCTTAGACTACCTTATTACTGTCTATAAAACTATACAAATTGTGTTTTGGGTGTCTCACCCTCTATTTTACAGAACAACAATTCAGTAACAAACAGTAACAATTTATTATAACAAATTAAGCACTAAAACAATAACAATTTATTATAAAAGATAGTGGACCACGGCCATATACGCCTAACGAAAAAGTCGAAAAAGGAAAAAATTTAATCAGGAGAAAACTAAACTTTCTCAAACCTTTCGATTTAGGTCCAATTACATCCATTTTAAGTTTCATCAAAATCGGTTGAAAACTAAGAAAGTAATAGCATATTTAAGATTTGGGGCAAGGGCAATAACTCTGCTTGTAACTATCGAAAATAGCTCAAATTCAAACTTGATCTTCGTTTTCTGAATATATATACACATATCAAATTTCATTTGATTCCGTCAAAAACTCTAGTTTTTAAAGCGTTTACAAGGAAGTGTTGATAGACGGACTGACGGATTTGGGGCAAGGGCAATAACTCTGCTTCTAACGATCGAAAATAGCTCAAATTCGAACTTGATCTTCGTTTTATGAATACTTATACACATATCAAATTTCATTTGATTCCGTCAAAAACTCTAGTTTTTAGAGCGTTTACAAGCAAATGTTGATGGACAGACCGACAGATTTGGGGCAAGGGCAATAACTCTGGTTCTAACGATCGAAAATAGCTCAAAATCGAACTTGATCTTCGTTTTATGAATATGTATACACGTATCAAATTTAATTTGATTCCGTCAAAAACTCTAGTTTTTAGAGCGTTTACGAGCAAATGTTGACGGACGGACCGACGGACGGACGGACCGACAGACCGACGGACCGACGGACGGACAGGGGTGACTACAATATACGTCCTCATAGAGAGATGAGGGCGTATAAAAATCAAGCACTAAACCAATAACAATTTATTATAACAAATCAAGCACTTTAATGATCATTCTAAGTTATTCCTACTGTTTGTACCATCGGTTTAACCCAAAACCAATTTTTGGATTGACAGTTGGCAGCTCATCATGAGGACTAGTATCAAAACTGTAGTTACAATCTGAAAGACAGACACTACTTTTAGATTGACTGTGTGTAAGGTTGAGATTTGGTTTGGAAGAATGTAGACTATTACTGTCAGAATCAAAACTATAACAACTATTTGAAAGACAGACACTGCTAGTAGACATTCGACTCGACTGTATTGATGCGGGTTCACATTCACGTAACACATGTTCCATTCGTCTCTGGTTAATTGATTGGGATTCACAATGTAGACATGGGTTACTGTCAAAACTATAATCATTGTCTGATAAATATACACTTTCATTTTGTAAGTTACTGCTGTAACGCGTTTCCACATTTTTACCCACGACCTCAGAATAAGAACACTGTGAGTCAAAACTATATTCAGAGTCAGATAAATACAAACTTGTTCTAGAATCTGTGTAAATATGTCCACTGGAAGTTTGGATTTCACTCTGACCTGATAGACTAGATCTTCCAGAATCCGAATCAGTATCATTAGAAATTGTTTTAGAATTATTTTCTTTAAACTGAATCAAATCCACCAAAACACATTCAGAAATTTTAGAATTATTTACAAAAGAACGAGTTTCCATGGTATAAGTTTCTGGAGACACCCTAAAAGGACAATCAGTAAAGTCTTTAAAAGATGCTGTCTCAGATGATGTAGGTTCGTCATCAGAAGTTAAAAACTTTTTAATTGGACTCTGTTTAAACCTGGACATTACTTCTACAATTTCAGCTGTTGGGGATATAATGTTGACTTCTTTATTCTTGTTCACTTTGACTTGAATTTTATGTTGTCGAGATTCTCGAGTGGTGGAGGTGCTTTCGATGAAACCATCTCGTGTTTCGTATTCATTGGTGTTTCTTTCCATTTCCTGCTTTTCAGACCCTGACACGGTCGTTTGTGAAACATGGTATTTGCCTTTTCTACCAGGACATTTAGATTTCACCCAATCAAACATGATGCGTATTCTGTAATAAAGATGAAAAACAAATTGATATGGATTCTTCAAAATTTATAATTCTTATCATTAGCAAAAGAAGTCATTTAAATAATTATGCACAATTTAAAAGTATATCCATCTCTTACCTTATTGCGTATAAAGGTCTATAAAGGGAATAGTTTCTTCTTGAAAGATCTTGCCAGTCCAAACACAAAATAAAATGGAATGAAGACTGTCTTAGGAAGGATGGTTGGTAGATGCGCTTCAAATCGATGGTTGGTATATTATGACTAAAGATTTTGGCTGTATTTATACATTGTTTAATTGTTGGCTATGACGTCATTATTAAAATGTCTAATGGTCTAACAGTATTAAAAATATTTGTCTATAAGATTTGATTATTTAAGGTGGTAGAATTGTTAATGTCCATTCAGGAAATAATACCTCTATTTCTAAATCCAGCACCCATAATGATTAAGTCGCGACATTGGTGTTATATCTACCACCTTAAATGTACAGTTCATTACAACTGATTGAAATAAAATACAGCTATATCAATGTTTATTTACGTTTTAAAAATTAGATCTTACTTCAAGTAGGTCAAATAAAGGGAGATAATCAAGACTACTGTTGAAACAGATTAAGTCGCGACATTGGTGTTATATCTACCACCTTAACTGTACAGTTCATTACAACTGATTGAAATAAAATACAGCTATATCAATGTTTATTTACGTTTTATAAAGTAAATCTTACTCAAGTAGGTCAAATAAAGGGAGATAATCAATGCTGCTTTTAAAACAGATTAAGTCGCGACTTAATGAGTGAATTTGATTGGACTAATTCTTAAATCCTAATTTATACTATATTGAGAAAATTGAATGGATCTTAAAAATTCACAATTTGATTTTGTGAAGGGAAACATGGCTGTCCGTGTTTGTAAGCTCTCGCCAACTAACAGCCTCTTTGAATACAAAACACGGTTAACTACAATTATGCAATATTCAACAATGAGTCATATATTTATTTTAAACATTCTGGCGAGTTTACAAAAAGGGTTTTAAAAAAAACTAAGGCATAAACTCTTCTTTCGTTTTTTCGATTGGGTTCATCCCTTAATGATGAAAAACAATACCCGCAAGTTGTAAAAATCCATACAGAATTGGTGCATTGTACAGTGATAACGATCTAGAAAAAAAGTGTTTAAAAAGGCAATAAAATATTTTTAATATATAACAATAGACAATTTCAGTACATTTATTGTAAGAGTAAAACATGTCAACTATTCTGTTCAGTCATTTTTATACGCCCATATTATAATGTGGTCAGACTTGTACTAGCAAGTTTTTTCAGAAGCATTTAAACGGTTAAGAACCTCAGAGAAATCAGCTTTTCTGACTTACATATACTTTAAGAGAGATTTCATAAAATCTTCTTCAAGAGAAAAAAGGCGTATAAATTGTAATTTCAATGATTACAATTACAAAGACAGCTTGCCAGACAAGGTAACATATGCAATACCTCACAAAAAAATTTCAATAGGGAAGAAAAAAAATGTATGCAGACAAGGGGCAATAACTCTATCAAATATTGTTTTTTTCATCCTTGGATTTTAATTGGATCATTTTGACATAATCATTCAGATTCATTACCCTCGAAAATCCCTAAAGCAGACATTATAAGGCATTTATGGGTATAACCCTTCGATTTATGGCAAAAAAAACCCCAAAAAACAGATTCGTCCGCTGTTTTGAAAATGACGCATGACACGCACAGAATGTAAACTTCACACATGAAGTTTCATAAAATATCAAACTTGTCTGCGACTCCAATAAATAAAGTAATTTCTGTGCCACCTTTGTGCTTAGTTATAGTTCAGGTCAAATAAACGTCACTGTTACTTGTAATTTTAAAAAAAAATGCAATTTTATATAACTTTAATAGAAAAATAAATACATGTACAGCACTTGCATGATCATAACGTCAATTTTCTTCATATACAATAATTATTATCAATGTTTGTACCATCTATTTAGTCCAAAACCAATCTTTGGGTTAAAACTCAGCAGCCGGTCGTCAAGAGTAACTTCAATACTCTCTGAATTGGTATCAGAACTATAGTCACAATCTGAGAGGCTGACACTAAGTTTAGATATACTTCGTATATGTCTTCTATTAAATGATTTATTTAAAATCATATTGTCAGAATCAAAACTATAACAACTATCTGAAAGACAAACACTGTTTATGGACTGATGTTCCATTTGAACCGGGTCATTTGATTGAGATTCACTTTCACAAGTAAAATGTTCCATTCGACTCTGGTCAATTGAATGGGATTCACAATATACATTGGAATTATTGTCAAAACTATATTCATTGTCTGATAAACACACACTTTCTTCAGCTAGACTGTTTCTTCGTGTAAAGTTTGGACATTGAGAGTCAAAACTATATTCTGAATCAGATAAATATAAACTTGTTCTTGAGTCTGATTTTTTATGTTCACGGTTATTATTTTCGTTTCTGTTGGAATCTAGACTTTCACATGATTGACTGGAACTTTGACTCGATATACCAGAATCTGAATCAGTCTCATAAGAAAATGATTTAGAATTTTGTTCTTTAAACTGTATCAAATCCACCAAAACACATTCAGATATTTGAGAATTATAATGTAATGAATGCGAGTCAGTCAGATTTAGTTGTGAACGCAGTCTAGAAGAACAATCAGTAAAGTCTTTAAAAGATGCTGTCTCAGAGATTGTAGGTTTGTCATCAGAAGTTGAAAAGTTTTCAATTGGATTATGTTTTAAACTGGATGTTACTTCTACAATTTCTGCAGATTGTGAAATTATGTTTATTTCTTTGTTTTTAGTGACAGTAACTAGAACTTTGTGTTGAACATCTTGTTGAACTTGAGACTTGCCCTTCTGAATAACATGATTATTTGTACATTTTGGAACATCGTATTTGCCTCTTCTATGGAGGTATAACGTTGCCAATATTGTTGATTGTGTCGCAACGTTAAAATACCAATGTCGTAATTACAAAATGCATTTGTCAATGCTGCAAAGTACAATTGTCGATGTGTAAAAATGCAAAATGTATAAATATTCTCAACAATCCAATGAAATGCAGCTAACAATTTACTCTTTGCATTATGCATTTTGCATTAGGCACTTTTACATTATACATTCTGCATTAGTCACTTTGCATTACGCACTTTGTATTATCAAACCTTGCAGAATATACTTTTACACAATAGAACATATACCTTATATGGAATGATGACGTATATTCATTTGCATACGTAAAAACGGCGGAAATGTACGAAAATTAATTAATATGCATGCGCATTGAAACATGTCCTTGTTGATACTTAAAGACGAGTTCTCCCTTAAAGATAAATATAGCCGTATTATTTAAAATTTAGAGTCTTGGGAATTATTTCAAATTGATAGTTAATAATTTGCAATATTATGTTAAATGTAGAAATCTAGGCCCAAGTTCTTCTAAAAAATGTATTGCTTCAAGGGTGTATTCTTGGAACCCCCTCTAGAATATTTAAACTTTTTTTCCTGACCAATTTAAGGTTTATTTGTATAGGGGATCACAAGAAGAAAATGTTAGGAATAAGACACCTGGAAATGCAAATTTCTGAAATATCTGAGAGACAGATTTAGACAATTTTGAGAACTAGACGCGATCGAACGTAATTTACTGACATTTTTTGACGAATTTAAGTTTTATTTGTATAGGGACAGCAATGTCACCAGAAGAAAAATTTATAATTTGACGCAGGGAAACGCTAAATTCTGACATTTTCCACCGAATTTAAGGTTCAAAATTATTTGTATAGGGTCTGAGGAATTTAGCCTTGACGCTTACAGTCGTCCAGTACTCAAAATTGTCAAGGTTAGGTCCCTCAGAAATTTCAGAATTGTGTTTCCAGGCGTCTAATTCCTGACATTTTCTTCTTGTGGTCCTGCAATTTTAGTCCCTTTAAAACTAAACCTTAAATTCGTTAGAAATAAATAACGTTTCATTTTTTTAATTTTCTAGAGGGGCTCCTTAGAAACCAGACTACCAATGAGCACCCTTGAACCAATACAGGTAGCAATAACTCAATTTGAAATAATACAGAGATATTTATCTTTAAAGGAGAACCCATCTTTAAATGTCAAAAAGAACTTGTATCAACGCGCATGCATATTAATTAATTTCCGTACATTTCCGCCGCTTTTTACGTATGCCTATAAGGTATATGTTCTTTTGTGTAGAAGTCTATTCTGCAAGGTTTGATAATGCAGAGTGCGTAATGCAAAGTGACTAATGCAGAATGTATAATGCAAAAGTGCCTAATTCAAAATGCATAAGGCAAAGAGTAAATTGTTAGCTGCATTCGTGTGACATTTCATTGGATTGTTGAGTATACTTATGCATTTTGCATTTTTACACATCGACAATTGTACTTTGCAGCATTGACAAATGCATTTTGTAATAACGACATTGGTATTTTACGTTGTAACACAATCGACAATATTGGCAACGTTATACCTCCATACTCTTCGGCCGGGACATCGGGATTTAATCCAATCAAACATATTAAGCGATCTGAAATATAAACGTTAAGATGAATTAAAACATTATTTTATTTTTTAAGGCTCGATCTCGTACTGTTTTGATCATCTAAATGTAGGTTGGCATATTAATGGTTTTTGGTTTAGAAAAACAATAGTTATTTTTCGTTAAACACCGATCATTTAAAGTACCTTTAACGAATCCCTTACCTTTACGTCTATAGACACAAACAAATATTTTATCTTATTTATCTCGACCAAATATCTGGACAATGCGAACTTTTGTAAGCGAAGGTTTGTTGTAGAATGACTGTTGTAGATTGACTGTTGTAGAATGACTGCTGTAGAAGGTCTGTTGTAGAATGACTGCTGTAGAAGGTCTGTTGTAGAAGGTCTGTTGTAAAATGACTGTTGTAGAATGACTATTTATTGATGATGTCAGTTATATTTTATAGCCATGTATCCTGACGTCATCTTATTAGACGTCTAATGACCTAACAGTTCTATAAATATTTATCTATCAGGTTAGATTAAGAACATTATTAAAGGCGGTAAAAACATCAATGTCACTTTAAAATATAACGCGTCAATCTCTTGAACTAGCACCCTTAATGATTACGTCGCGACGTTGGGTTTATGGACACTTTATAAGACTGAACCTCTTGTTGGGACTGATTGAGAGAAAATACCGTCGAATGAACGACTGAAAAATTGAAGTTTACTCCAGTAAATCAAATAAAGAGGGTTATCAGAGCTATGTTTTTAAAAGATTACGGCGCGACGATATTAGTAGAAGAGCTTGAAACTGATTTAAAGTAATCCTGAGTTATTGTGGGCATCGCCTTTCTTTCATTTTTTTAATAACTTTCGGTCATTTAAAAAGAGAATATTATAATATATAGACCGATTTTGCTTGATTCCTTTCGGGTGAATTGAGACAATGTGTCACAGAACCTTACCGCAACTTTTGTTATTCAAACAGTGAAAAGTGAGAGAGTGTTTTTTATGCAGTTTGAAAGAATTACAAGATCTCGGTCAATTTTGGAGTTATTGTTCTTGACAAATAGAAAATATTCAAAATTTAATCCGAATTGGAAAAAAACTCGACATGTATGTGTGTATATATGAATGAGGTCTGAGGTCTCAGATAAGGTTGATATTGGTAATAATTGGTAATGAACTGTTGTAGAGTTATTGCACCTGACTTGAAATTGTATCAAATTTCAAGTAGACCTGATCCAATCCTGGTGAAACCTGAAGAATTATTTTTTTTTTATTTGTGGATGTTTTAGTTATGGACCTTGACGTATTATAACGACTACAATATTAAACATGATAGAATTGATAATGTCCATTCAGAAAATATCACCTTAATTACTTATATTAGCATTCATAATGATTAAGTCGCGACATTGGTGTTATATCTACCACCTTAACTGTACAGTTCATTACAACTGATTGAAATATAATACAGCTATATCAATGTTTATTTACGTTTTATAAAATTAGATCTTACTTAGGTAGGTCAAATAAAGGGAGATAATCAAGACTACTGTTGTAACCGATTAAGTCGCGACATTGGTGTTATATCTACTACCTAAGGCATAGTTCAGACGTAGATCTTCTGGCATGTCGAATATAAAGGACCTTTTAGTCGACACAAATCATTCAGATCGGCAGTTGATTCAGACGATAAATGTCTGTAGTACCGAAATAAATAATAATTTGACAACAATCATGGTGGCACATCAAAACACAAGACTTTTTCGTGACGTGTATTTTGAAAAATCTTAAAAAGATATTTTTTTAGTAACCGGGGAAGGTGATGATGGTGGTACCCAAATTTTGGCCAAGATATCTGTCAGATAACGTAAATGGTGTCGGGGAATTGCCTCATATGAGCGTCACATTACGTTAACGAGAGAGCAGTCAAGAAAGGTCTCAGGTGTTAGGAAATCAAGCCTGAATATTGTTAAGGAGAGAATCCCTGAAACTTTCCTTCAGCGACAAGCTTTGATGTCTAAGATCGTATTCTTTATAGGATTGGGGGTCTGTAAAAGTTTTCATTTGCTGGTGAAATAGCATATCACGAATATCGACTCTCGTAAGTGTAGAAGACTGTTAAGAAACAAACAGCGATTATTGCTTTAAAAAACATTCTGTTGTCAAATACATTTAATTCGGCACATAAGAAGATCGACGTATGAATCAATCTTGTTGGTTTAAGATAAAATGGCGTAAAACGCATGCGCAGTAAAAATAATTTTGGGGAATCCCTTATTATAATATCATTGTAATATCATTTGCATAATTAAGTATTTAATTTCGACAGACAATAACTTTGACGTCTGAAATCACGTCGCGCTTACGTCGTTCTACTCGATCCAAGATGGCGGGTAGAACGGCAGATCGACACGAATTATCAATCTCGGCAAACTGTCGATCCAAACGGATTCAGACGTCGAACTTTTCATGCGCCAAATTGATCTATTTATTTTGGCACATAAGAAGATCGACGTATGAACTAGGCCTTAACTGTACAGTTCATTATAACTGATTGAAATAAAATACAGCTATATCAATGTTTATTTACGTTTTAAAAATTAAATCTTACTTCAAGTAGGTCAAATAAAGGGAGATAATCAAGACTACTGTTGTAACCGATTAAGTCGCGACATTGGTGTTATATCTACTACCTTAACTGTACAGTTCATTACAACTGATTGAAATAAAATACAGCTTTATAAATGTTTATTTAAGTCTTAAAAATTAGATCTTACTTCAAGAAGGTCAAATAAAGGGAGATAATCAAGACTACTGTAAAATCAGTAGATTAGATTGGACTATTAGAGTAAATTGTCAGAAATTCTTAAATAACTCTTATTGATCCTCTGGAAACGTTCAATTTTCTGTTTCACTCTTTAAGTAAGAAGTGAATAAATTGTTGCTTTTTGACTCCTGCAGGTGAAAATAAGACCAATTCCATCAACGTAACATCAGTAATGGAACAAAAAGTCAATAAGTGCACTTTTCAGTGAATTTGGGATCTGATGAACAAAATGGCAATAACTAACTGCATCCACGTAACTATATTACAGAATATCTAACCATTCTGCATCTAAATCCTAATTTTTAAGGACTATCTATCTATGTAGAGAAATGGGCATGGGCATGCTTTATTAATTATTTAAAAATATGAAACCACTCTGAATGCCTCTCCTACCTTCATCTCCCCACTAAGGGAGGAGAGGAACAGTCATTAATGGTTAGGACTCTATTTGATAGATTCCATAACCCGCTTCACGCTCAGAAGGTGAGGCTTTGTATCATCCTCATGGTTTACGATTCAGTCAAAATTGACTGACGTCCAAGCGATACATACTTTAGTATTGATCCCTAACAGTATGATCTTAATGATAATTATACTTTAACATGACTATAAAACTTTTCATAAACAAAATAGTTTGGTTTACAATTAGAAAACTTAACTACAAGAGATAGTTGTTTTTAAATAGGATTAATTTTATTATAAATTAACACAAATTCAACCAAATGAAAAAGATAATTTTCAAAATGATAAAAAAGGATCAAAAGTTTTAATATAAATTGTAAATAGCCAAAAATTGGAGAAAAATTTTCGAATTTACATCATAGAATACAAGGGAAATAACACAGCTTGTCATCAATGTGATCAAAATTTGAGAATACTTTCTATCAACTGGTCTTTAAGCGATCCTCAGAGTATTGGATTTTCCAGAATTATCCATACCAAATGAGATTAAAAAATTAATACAAGTATTCCATTAATCTTTCTACAACTATCTATAACTGTAGACATTTTTATACACAAATGACAAGGAATATTCTTTTCAAATTAACATTTCTATCAATTATATAAAATTGGTATGAAAAATTTAAATTTTTAATTTCAAAATCAGGTTAGTTGGTGGGGGATTTTGATTTCTAGACATATGTAAAGGTTTTGAACTTTTAAAGAAATATAAATTCAATTTGTGCAGTTGTTGCAAATTTGAATATTTTTCAACTAGAAACGGGAATTTCTATTCATTATTTTAAAAAGTAGAAACCCCTCTGAATGCCTCTTCTACCTCCATGTCCCTACTAAAGGAGGAGAGGAACGGTCATCAATGGACTCATCTAATAGAGTCACAAATCCCGCTTCACGCTCAGAAGGGGAGACTTTTTTGTATCATCATCATAGTTTACGATCCAGTCAATATTGACTGACGTCCAAGCGATACATTCTTTAGAAATGATCCCTAATGCCCCAGTGACTCATTCACGGATCACGGACCTTGCCGGATTAGCTACGGATACAATCCGGCATCATACGTGGCAATCTGTATTAGGCCGTACCTATACGTACAGGAACCGTAGTAATTCGTGATCAATCGTAGCAGTACTGGTATATCCGTGACAAGTTTTATGCATGCTTAAAATTTTACTACGGATAAAACAACCGTAGCATATCCTGACTAAACCGTATTAAAACGTACTGATCCGTTTTAGTCCCTATTAAACCCGTATTAATCCGTACTAATTCGTAGGCGCAAAGAATTTCTACGGTTAGTTCCGGTAAACTACGTACTGTTACGGTTACACCACGTATTTGTTAAGGAAACAATACGGTTTGTTACGAATTTGTTAAGGAACGGCGCGATCTCATTACGTTGCATTACGGATAGATAGGGATTAGCCGGGGTTCTCAAAGTCTTTTACGGTTTACTACGTTCCAACACGAAAAAATACAGAATATGACTGTCCACGTCACAAAAAAACAGCATTTGTAAATGCTAGAACACCTTTCATCAGGCACATTTTGGTTTGTCTGGTTTGTCATTTTGGCCCTGGCTTCAGTGGCTGGATGTTTGCGAGTTGTTCTCTTCCTTTGAATGTGAACTGAGTGTACAAATGTCGGGTTGCAATCGTGAAAGTTCCGTGTCGCGACGTTGCGGTTCGTACTTTTCCGTATCAGACCGTTCTCATTCGTAATAACCCTTACTTATACCGTAGCAAACCGCTGTTTATCCGCAGTACATACGCCCCTACACGTGTCGTTGCGTATTAAACCGTGTCATTTCCGTATTAAACCGTGTCTACCCTTGGGTAGATACGTCAAAACACGTAGACACACCGTTGTGCATCCGTATTAGATCCGTATTGGATCCGTATCTGACTACGGAAATTGCATTTTCCGGAATCATCCGTGAGATTTAATCCGTGGTGGAACCGGCGAGGTGATCCGTGAATGTGTGACTGGGGCATAACATTATGATCTTAATGATGATTACACTTTAATAATTACAAAACTTAGCTCCAAGAGATAATTGGTTTTTAAATAGGCTAATTTTGTTTTAAATTTGCAAAAATATAACCAACAATTTAATTAATTTTGTTAGATTTTAGATTTTTTGTTCATTTGTCTAATTCCTGAAAATCCCTATCTACACGCAACCCTCAAAAGCAAATTAAATGACTATAAGACATTTTTATAGGTTTTAAGTATAGGATAAAACACGGCCGAGGGTTTTTATGATATTTAAAACCCGCATCCCGAGGGACATAATCACGAGGGGCTTGCCCCGAGGGATTTACCGAGGGAAAGGGTTTTACATATCATAAAAACCCGAGGGGAAGTGTTTTATCTGACTTATAAACCGATTTTGAACCTTAATTTCATTTTTATCCAAAAAATAATTTCCAATCCACAATGTAAATAAGCCATGTCGCAAAACGAGTATAGCGCGAACACAACTCACACGTGCATGTGAGTGTAGTTAATCACGTGGACTGTCAGTGAGTTGAACTCAGAAAGGACGCCATGGGTGGCGAAGACGAAATTTTCCAATACAGGGTTGGAGAGACTTTATGTGGTGAAAACACTGAGAAGAGATTATTGTTTGAGATAAGTAAAATGTTTTATGAATGTTTTGATTATATTATAAAGTAAAAAATTGGAATAGCCGTCTCAAAACATCACTGTATGGCACGAGGCCTTGTGTGCTACAGGCTGTGCACGCACGTTAAAGAGACATATTTATTTAGCTATTTTAATCCATAATAATGTTCACAACTTTCCCTCGCAATATAAGCCCCGTGTATCAATAAATATCAGCGTTTGAATGTCAAAAATAAGACTCGCCGTTTAGTAATACTATGCATTATATAGAAAACACATATACAGCAAATCTGAAGGCTATTTACATAAATTCAAGGTCCAAATCGATCCTCGAAAATGGTGAACATTCACCTTTGAAGAGCCCTCGACACTTGGAAATCGAAAAAAAAAAGCTATACCACTGTCCTGACAAATGTCCCTCATTGCACACCGCATGACTTTGCCAGGACTCGTTTGCCCAAACAGACGCGAACAAGTAGGGCGACAATTCATTTGCAAAAAGAAAACAGTGCGTTTGAAAAAAGCACTTCAATAAGACTAAATTTAAATATCCAGCTAAACATTGTTTGATTTAAATGTCCAGTTTTTATAATTATCACGATATTTGTTTTACAGGACATCACCAGCGGTCAAAAGGAGAGGGCTTCTCAGAACAAAAGTTGCTCGAACATCCATCAACACACGGTAACCACTGAAGAAGATAACATGTAGTCCCTGTGCAAACTGCAATAACTTCTACACCGCTTGGTGTCTGTTTTGTGTCAAAAGTCTGTCATATATAATTTTTGTTTTTTATTAAATACACTTAATATGTTTTTGTTGTAATTTCGGAGCCAGCTCCATAAGGGTATATTTTGGTAAAATATCAAGATTTTATACAGAATATCCCCGGGTATTTTATATAAAATCCCGGGTATTTTATATAAAATCCCGGGGATATTATATAAAATCCCGGGGAAATTCTGTATAAAGTCTGCCCAGGGATTTTATGAGATTTAAAATCCCGCTAGAACAATGGGATGACGTCACTAGAGGTTTATAATATGTAGCAAAGGAAATTTATCAACGACCCAAAGACTAGTATAGGTATGTTTCATTATATATATCATAATAGTGAAGTGAATGTTCTAGATAATTAAATAAAAATGTAATTTTATACAAAAACAAGCTTTAATAGAAAATAAATACAGCACTTTCGTGATCATAACGTCAATTTTCTTCATATACAAAAATTATTATCAATGTTTGTACCATTTATTTAGTCCAAAACCAATCTTTGGATTGAAACTCGGCAGCCGGTCGTCAAGAGTAACCTCAATACTTTCTGAGTTGGTAACAGAACTATAGTCACAATCTGTGAGGCTGGCACTAAATTTAGATATACTTCGTATATGACTTCTATTAAATGATTTATTTAAAATCATATTGTCAGAATCAAAACTATAACAACTATCTGAAAGACAAACACTGTTTATGGACTGATGTTCCATTTGAACCGGGTCATTTGATTGAGATTCACTTTCACAAGTAAAATGTTCCATTCGACTCTGGTCAATTGAATGGGATTCACAATATACATTGGAATTATTGTCAAAACTATATTCATTGTCTGATAAACACACACTTTCTTCAGCTAGACTGTTTCTTCGTGTAAAGTTTGGACATTGAGAGTCAAAACTATATTCTGAATCAGATAAATATAAACTTGTTCTTGAGTCTGATTTTTTATGTTCACGGTTATTATTTTCGTTTTTGTTGGAATCTAGACTTTCACATGATTGACTGGAACTTTGACTCGATATACCAGAATCTGAATCAGTCTCATAAGAAAATGGTTTAGAATTTTGTTCTTTAAACTGAATCAAATCCACCAAAACACATTCAGAGATTTGAGAATTATAATGTAATGAATGCGAGTCAGTCAGATCTATTTGTGAGCACAGTCTAGAAGAACAATCAGTAAAGTCTGTTAAAGATTCTGTCTCAGAGGAGGTAGGTTTGTCATCAGAAGTTAAAAAGTTTTCAATTGGATTATGTTTTAAACTGGATGTTACTTCTACAATTTCTGCAGTTTGTGAAATTATGTTTATTTCTTTATTTTTAGTGACAGTAACTCGAACTTTGTGTTGAACATCTTGTTGAACTTGAGACTTGCCTTTCTGAATAACATGATTATTTGTACATTTTGGAACATCGTATTTGCCTCTTCGGCCTGGACATCGGGATTTAATCCAATCAAACATGTTAAGCGATCTGAAATATAAACGTTAAGATGAATTAAAACATTATTATATTTTTTAAGGCTCGATCTCGTACTGTTTTGATGATCTAAATGTAGGTTGGCATATTAATGGTTTTTGGTTTAGAAAAACAATAGTTATTTTTCGTTAAACACCGATCATTTAAAGTACCTTTAACGAATCCCTTACCTTTACGTTTATAGACACAAACAAATATTTTATCTTATTTATCTCGACCAAAAATCTGGACAATGAGAACTTTTGTAAACGAAGGTTTGTTGTAGAATGACTGTTGTAGATTGACTGTTGTAGAATGACTGCTGTAGAAGGTCTGTTGTAGAAGGTCTGTTGTAAAATGACTGTTGTAGAATGCCTATTTATTGATGATGTCAGTTATATTTTATAGCCATGTATCCTGACGTCATCTTATTAGACGTCTAATGACCTAACAGTTCTATAAATATTTATCTATCAGGTTAGATTAAGAACATTATTAAAGGCGGTAAAAACATCAATGTCACCTTATAATATAACGGGTTAATCTCTTGAACTAGCACCCTTAATGATTACGTCGCGACGTTGGGTTTATGGACTGAACTTCTTGTTAGGACTGATTGAGAGAAAATACCGTCGAATGAACGACTGAAAAATTGAAGTTTACTCCAGTAAATCAAATGGATTACGGCGCGACTATATCAGTAGAAGAGCTTGATACTGATTTAAAAGTAATCCTGATTTATTGTGTGCAGTCTATCTTTTTTTTAATATCTTTGAGTTATTTAAAAAAAGAATGAATACTATATAGACCTATTTCGCTTGATTCCTTTCGGGTGAATTGAGACAATGTGTCACAGATCCTTACCGCAACTTTTGTTATTTAAACAGTGAAAAGTCAGAGAGTGTTTTTTATGCAGTTTGAAAGAATTACAAGATCTCGGTCAATTTTGGAGTTATTGTTCTTGACAAAATAGAAACTATTCAAAATTTGAAAAAAACTCGGCATGTATGTGTGTATTTATGAATGAGGTCGCAGACAAGGTTGATATTGGTAATAATCAGATGAACTGTTGTAGAGTTATTGCATCTGACTTGGTTAAATTGTATCAAATTCCAAGTACACCTGATCGAGTCTACAGTTTTTATCAAATCCTTGTGAAACCTGAAGAATTATTTTTTTTTATTTGTGGACGTTTTAGTTATGGCCCTTGACGTATTAAAACGACTACAATATTAAACATGATAGAATTGTTAATGTCCATTCAGGAAATATCACCCCAATTCCTTAAACTAGCACCCATAATAATTAGGTCGCGACATTGGTGTTATATCTACCACCTTAACTGTACAGTTCATTACAACTGATTGAAATATAATACAGCTGTATAAATATTTATTTATGTTTAATAAATTAAATCTTACTCAAGTAGGTCAAATAAAGGGAGATAATCAAGACTACTGTAAAACCAGATTAAGTCGCGACATAATCAGTAAATTCGATTGGACTATTAGATAGAGTAAATTGTCGGAAATTCTTTGTAAAGGGAAAATTCTCAAATAACTCTTATTGGTCCTCTGGAAACGTTCAATTTTCTTTTTCACTCTTTAAGAAAGAAGTGGGAGCCGCGGTGGCTCAGTGAGTTAGACGCTTGCTCGCTAACCTGGAGGTCCAGGGTTCAATCCCGGCATGGGTCGAGATGGGTCGGATTTTTCAACCCGGTTTCCCCCTGTCAGTGATGCAGGTCGGAGGGGCTGACATGGAAAAGCGTCTAGTCGTTCGGATGGGACAATAAACCGAGGCCCCGTGTGCTATTGGCTGTGCACGTTAAAGATCCCTCGACAATTGGAAATCGAAAATAAGAGCAGGCTAATGCCGCTGTCCTGACAAAATTTCCCTCATTGCACACTGCATGGCGTTTGCCCGTCCTCATTTAGCCCATATAGGTGCAGAAAAGTAGGACGTAAAACTCCATTAAAATAAATAAAATAAATTTAAGAAAGAAGTGAATAAATTGTTGCTTTTTGACTCCTGCAAGTGAATATAAGACAATTCCATCAACGTAAGATCAGTAATGGAACAAAAAGTCAATAAGTGCACTTTTCAGTGAATTTGGGATGTGATGAACAAATTGGCAATAACTGCATCCACGTAACTATATTACAGAATATCTAACCATACTGCATCCAAATCCTAATTTTTAAGGACTATCTATCTAAAGAAAGGGGCATGCTTTATAATTATTTAGAAATATGAAACCACCCCGAATGCCTCTCCTACCTCCATCTCCCCACTAAAGGAGGAGGGGACGGTCATCAATGGACTAATCTGATAGAGTCACAAAACCCGCTTCACACTCAGAAAGGGATGCTTTGTATCATCCTCATGGTTTACGATCCAGTCAAAATTGACTGACGTCCAAGCGATACATACTTTAGAAATGATCCCTACAGTATGATCTTAAATACAATTACAAAACTTAGCTCCAAGAGATAATTGGTTTTTAAATAGGCTAATTTTGTTTTAAATTTACAAAAATATAACCAAAAATTAAAATTCTTTTTTTAGATTTAGATGTTTTTATGCATTTGTCTAATTCCCGAAAACCCCTATCTACACGCAACCTTCAAAAGCAATTTTTTATAGGTTTAAATATGAAGCTAAGCAAATTTATCAACGACCCAAAGAATAGTATGGGTATGTTTCATTATATATCCGGTGTCTCAGAAAAAAAACGTCCCCATTTCTGCTGATGAACCGATCTCTTTCAAAATTCTTACAGATATACTTCAACATGTCCTTGTCAGACCCTAAAATATGAAAATCATCAAATAAAAATTGTACAAGAACTGCCTCGAACAAAAAAAGATGTCAAAAAATTCATTATCAAAGCAAATTACATATTTGAACTTGTGTTCATGGTGCCTTCACCACATCGAACCACCAATATCAACCATTTTCCATCCTGATAAACTCTCACGGATCTCTTCTTAAGATATTATCTCTCAAGAAGTGACTATTCTGACTTTCAGTTCATATTCAGTCAGTGTGTCCTTCTAACCCAAGTGCAGTACACCTGTTCCTTAAGAGAATCCCATACTGCCTGGAGTCATTGCCGACACCAGTGGAACAAACTGGCTGAACAGGAATTGAAAGGCAGGATGGTTGCTTTTTGATAGAAAATACCTTCAAATGATATCGGTGAGAGCATTTCAGGATGGAAAAATAATGATATTGGTGTTCAATGAGGTGAAAGCACAATGGACACATGTTGAAATATGTAATTTGCTCTGGTATTGAATTTGTTGTCAGCTATTTTGTTCGAGGCAGTACTTGTACAATTTTTGTTCGATGACTTTCATATTTTCAGTGTCTGATAAGGACATGTTGAAGTAAATCTGTGAGAATTTTGAAAGCGATCGGCTCATCAGCAGCTGAGATACTTTTTTTTCGGGACACCCGATATATTATAATAGTGAAGTGAATGTTCTGGATAATTAAATAAAAATGTAATTTTATACAAAGACAAGCTTTAATAAAAAAAATACAGCACTTTCTTGATCATAACGTCAATTTTCTTCATATACAAAAATTATTATCAATGTTTGTACCATCTATTTAGTCCAAAACCAATCTTTGGATTGAAACTTGGCAGCCGGTCGTCAAGAGTAACCTCAATACTTTCTGAATTGGTATCAGAACTATAGTCACAATCTGAGAGACTGACACTAAATTTAGATATACTTCGTATATGACTTCTATTAAATGATTCGTTTAAAATCATATTGTCAGAATCAAAACTATAACAACTATCTGAAAGACAAACACTGTTTATGGACTGATGTTCCATTTGAACCGGGTCAATTGATTGAAGTTCTCTTTCACAAGTAAAATGTTCCATTCGACTCTGGTCAATTGAATAAGATTCACAATATACATCGGAATTATTGTCAAAACTATATTCATTGTCTGATAAAGACACACTTTCTTCAGCTAGACTGTTTCTTCGTGTAAAGTTTGGACATTGAGAGTCAAAACTATATTCTGAATCAGATAAATATAAACTTGTTCTTGAGTCTGATTTTTTATGTTCACGGTTATTATTTTCGTTTTTGTTGGAATCTAGACTTTCACATGATTGACTGGAACTTTGACTCGATATACCAGAATCTGAATCAGTCTCATAAGAAAATGGTTTAGAATTTTGTTCTTTAAACTGAATCAAATCCACCAAAACACATTCAGAGATTTGAGAATTATAATGTAATGAACGCGAGTCAGTCAGATCTATTTGTGAGCACAGTCTAGAAGAACAATCAGTAAAGTCTGTTAAAGATTCTGTCTCAGAGGAGGTAGGTTTGTCATCAGAAGTTAAAAAGTTTTCAATTGGATTATGTTTTAAACTGGATGTTACTTCTACAATTTCTGCAGATTGTGAAATTATGTTTATTTCTTTGTTTTTAGTGACAGTAACTAGAACTTTGTGTTGAACATCTTGTTGAACTTGAGACTTGCCCTTCTGAATAACATGATTATTTGTACATTTTGGAACATCGTATTTGCCTCTTCGGCCGGGACATCGGGATTTAATCCAATCAAACATATTAAGCGATCTGAAATATAAACGTTAAGATGAATTAAAACATTATTATATTTTTTAAGGCTCGATCTCGTACTGTTTTGATCATCTAAATGTAGGTTGGCATATTAATGGTTTTTGGTTTAGAAAAACAATAGTTATTTTTCGTTAAACACCGATCATTTAAAGTACCTTTAACGAATCCCTTACCTTTACGTTTATAGACACAAACAAATATTTTATCTTATTTATCTTGACCAAATATCTGGACAATGCGAACTTTTGTAAGCGAAGGTTTGTTGTAGAATGACTGTTGTAGAATGACTGCTGTAGAAGGTCTGTTGTAGAATGACTGCTGTAGAAGGTTTGTTGTAGAATGACTGTTGTAGAATGACTGCTGTAGAAGGTCTGTTGTAGAAAGTCTGTTGTAGAATGATTATTTATTGATAATGTCAGTTATATTTTATAGCATGTATCCTGACGTCATCTTATTAGACGTCTAATGATCTAACAGTTCTATAAATATTTATCTATCAGGTTAGATTAAGAACATTATTAAAGGCGGTAAAAACATCAATGTCACCTTATAATATAACGGGTTAATCTCTTAAACTAGCACCCTTAATGATTACGTCGCGACGTTGGGTTTATGGACTTTTTATAAGACTGAACTTCTTGTTAGACTGATTGAGAGAAAATATCGTCGAATGAACGAAGTTGACTCCAGTAAATCAAATAAACAGAGGTTATTAGAGCTTCGCTTTTTTTGTTCTCGTTAAGACTTATTGAGACAAAACAAATTAAAAAATCAAAGTTTACTCCAGTAAGTCAATTCAGATTTGCGGCCAGAAAGATTAAGGCGCGACGATATTAGTAGAAGGGATTGAAATTTATCAAACGTAATCACGATCTTTCTTTTTCCATTCTAACTTCTATCCTTTTAGAGGATAAATAATTAAATGCCAGACTTATATCGATTTTAAAGGGAAGTCACAGATCTGTACCAATTACCAATCATAATTCAAAAGTTGAAAAATGTAATCAATAATATTTTATTTTCACAAGCTTTGGGGAAGTGGCAGTTTCCGACTTAAATTCGAGTTATACTACTAATGTTATTAAGATATGCACTTCAAGTGGTTCAAACAATTTTTACATGGATAAAGATATTAATCTTTGACAAATGTGTTTCACTTCGATAGATACAAGTTACGTTTCTTCCTGTGTGTTTATTCAGATCATCAGTTCAAAGGATGCAATTTTTTGCTTTCCCAATTCTGGCAGTAGCCAAGTCGACATCAACCACCTTAAATATATATACCTGACAAAATCCTAACCAATATCTTATAGTAATAATTGAGGTTTTATTGGTGTGACCACTTGAAAAAAGAATATACAAATCTATTTGACCAATGCAATGAAACGTGTGACCAATGACTTTCAACCACTTTATATAGCCATAAAATAGGAATTTACTTGTACCTTGAATATCTATCAAGGCCGTCTATACGTCATGTATCGGGTGGGGCCTAAAAAAGTGGCAACACACTTTAATATGATATTATGAAAAATGTATGGGAGCTATAATTTTGATATTACACACCCATCACAATATGGTAATTTGACATCTTCACTAGAAATTTCAGACCAAAAGACCAAATAGTGTTAATTTGCCAGCAATTTTAAAATTAGAGGTCAAAAAGAAAAATATCGAAGAATGTCAAATGTTATCTAAACTTTGTTTCACTTGAAAAGGTGATCAATGTGTCCACCGTCTTGATTGCAGACAGCCCTCAATCGTTTTTTCCATGAAGAAATACACTTTCTGATCTCTGCCTGTGGGATTTCGTTCCATTTTTCACGAATTCGATCTTTTAGTTCATTTTCCGTGAACACCTTTGTTCGATCCGCATAGACTTTTTCTGAGAGAGAGTCCCACACAGTGAAGTCCATGGGATTGCAATCAGGGGACTGCGGGGGCCACTCATCTTTTTTAATGAACTTTGGGGTCGCGTCATTTGGGTAACTTTGTGTTGCATTGCTGGTATGGGAAGTTGCACCATCCTGCTGAAACACATAGTCATTGTTCGGATAGATAACATTTGACATTCTTCGATATTTTTCTTTTTGGCCTCTAATTTTAAAATTGCTGGCAAATTAACACTATTTGGTCTTTTGGTCTGAAATTTCTAGTGAAGATGTCAAATTACTATATTGTGATGGGTGTGTAATATCAAAATTATAGCTCCCGTACATTTTCCATAATATCATATTAAAGTGTGTTGCCACTTTTTTAGGCCCACCCGATACTTTATACCTTAAAATATTGTTGACTGGAAAATAGTCAAAGTGATATACTTTCAGAAGAGCATAATATAGGTTATATCGTAAACCATTTTATATAAAAAGAGAAACCGTGTGGAAGGATTGCATTGGATTTGAGTGTTTATGATGCAATAAGAACAATTTTAACATCGCAATTTATCAACGGTCTCCTTTAAAATCATGACTCAATATCATATGGCGTTTTAAATTTGTTTTTAATTTTCCCTAGTGTACACCGTACAAGCACGACAATTTCGTTAATGAGAAGTCTCTTCCAGAGGATCTCAAAATCGAGAGCCATAATGTAGTAGTGTGCTCCCCCGATGTGTCAAATATTTTAAGAGATCAATTTGATTTTAGTATCAAAGTTAAGTAATTAAAAAAAAAAACCTGGTTGATAAGGCAGCAAAGCTTTTGAAATTCTGTCATTTTTAATATTGTTTGTACAAATTTTAATGCAGTTGGGCGTTATATATAGAAGGAAAAAGTCTCGAATATAACTAGCCTACTTAAGCATGAATGTATTAGTCTATGTATAAACAAGTAGATAGCTGAATGTCCAGTTGGTAATGAATTGATCGTTTAAAGACCATAATAGACATTCATCTATAAACAAGGGCCCATAGCGACTTTTGTTCTCTTGCTGTGTCCAACTCAATATACATACACAAAACATCTATAACAAATGTCACTTTGTAGAAAACAAAATGAACACAAATAATATATATCTCATTTATTATGTTTTGCTACAAGAAAGTGACGTCATGTTCATGGCCAAGTCTGTAGAAGGCAATTTTTTTATAGGATAAGCGAGTGAAATACAGTTTAATATTTAAAATTTGGTGATAATTAGTAGAAAATGAACATGCTATATTGCGTTTGGACAGTTTTAGTGTATTTAATCTGTGAAGGTAAGATGGTGTGTTTTTATCAGTTTATTGTTAAATCCGCTTTCCCAAATATAAGCTTCATCAGTATTAAACCGTTAACTTTAGAGATGGTCTAACTTTTATTTCGGGAATAATTTTTATTAGCTAGAATTTTAAAACTATAGACAAAAATCTTATGAAATTTGTTTATAATTTATGACATTATCTGAAAAATTTTGATTAAATCATGTGCCATTAACTTAAACTCCAAAACTATTTTGAAAGTTGAAGTAAACGTTTTAAAGTTTGCTGTTTTGTTGGTGTTGGAAATCTAAGGTAACGAAATAAACGCAAACGTGCAGAGATATGTCTTGATTTTTGAAGTTCCAAATAAAATTAACCAACCAACCAACCTTATCAAGAAGCACACTATGCCACTGTTTTAATGTCATCAGAATTATACAAGTAGCAGTTTGGTCGAGTATCAATTAAACTAAAACAAAAATTACAAGAGATAGACAAAAGTTTTAAATCTGCTTTTAAGCTTTTTTTTTATTATAGATATTTCAAATCATGCAAATCAGCACATATCCCTAAATAAATACAAACTTCATAAAAATTTTAACTTATATCAAGAAAAGAAAGCACAATCAATGGTGATAATACTGATTTTATTTAAATTGCATTTTCAGCGTCGTCTCAATGCACATTTCCTAGCAGTCTTCAAGGACAATGGTTGCGTTCCCGAGATACAAAAACATTATCTTTTACTTCACCAACTACAGCTACTGGTTTTAATCTGGAATCTAAAAAACAAACTGTCGATGAATTTACATGTTATATTACAGAAGGATCAAAATATGTTTTACGGTAAGACAAACCATTGTTCTTTTGATTTTTTTGATGGAATGTTGTATTCCATGTTTTTATGATATATGAATTAATTGAATGTCGTAAGTGTAATAGTTCACAATGGATTTTTGGTAGTTCTTGTAAGAAGATTTTTGAAGAAATTGGTAATTTTTTTATTCGGACAACAGGCCAATACTATAAAACCAATTGCTTATAACCATTGTATAGTAGACAAATAAAAATGTAAATGGATGTTATCGTGTAATTATTAACCAATTTGTAGCTGAAATAGAAAAGGGTTTCACTATCCATATTACATTTTTTAAAAAGGGTATCACAAGAACTTACGGATCTTTCTCTTTCTTTCTTTCTTGTCGAACGACAATAAATATCGGTCTGAAATTTTATCTTAACTGACGATTAGAAACTGAAACAGTAAAAGTTTGACTACACCTACACATCAACCAATTACTATTTTGCAGATCTGAACGTTATAATAACATATTACCAGATACTTATATTTATATTTATATATGTTATGATATGGTAGCAGTGGGGAGCAAGGCTTTTTATATTTATGAGATTACTGGTAAGTGTCATCATTGTGTTACCATATTTAATACAATCATCAATTTGTATACGCTTATATCTCGGGATAACGAATGATATACATTATGCATTGCCTTGCCTTGTAATGTTATTTTATATATATGTGTAGATGTAGAGGTTCTGGCGGACGTTATCTGAATCCAAAAGAAATATTCATATTATGATAGCCTTTCTAGACATGACCTTGAACCTCACGTCTGATAGGATAAATCTATATCGTACCAACTGTAATGTGTATGACAAGACTTCATTGAAAACATAATAGCAACCATACAAGCAATAATATTCGCTATCGTCCATATACCTGTCACTTATCATCTGCGTTTACCCGATGTAGTGCAAAAAAGAGGAGCTCAAAACTCAATTTCCGAATATTCAGAATTGATATTTTTCAGTTACTCTGTTCTAAAGTTGAAAACGGTTATCTTACTTATATTTTGTTTTAGAGAGAACCAGCGAAATAAATAACAATGAAAGAGGAGCTGTTTACTCAGACACCATACCAGTAACACTTTCAGATATATGTACATTAACCAGAAATGATGTACAATATACTACCTTAGTTTCCATAGGTAGGATACCGAAGCTCATTTCTTGTCGTAACCTTTCTAAATAAAAACTTGGATTGAAATTAGCATCATGTAATAGATTAGTATCATGTATAACAGTATAATCTTCTAAGAACCTTAACCCAGTCAAAAGGATCGAAATATTTGAAGAAAAAAAATGAAAAGAAGGAATAATTTGCTTCAGGTATTAACTAAAAAATAATTGATCTAGTGTTATTGCCTTGTATCTTTCAGCTGGTCTAGCCGCCAATTCAATCACTTACTGCCCAGATATATTATTAGGAGCATTCAACTATACACAGGAAGCTCTTGTTTCTCAATGTGCTGGTACTTCTACTCTAACAGCATGCAACAATCGTGTATCTATTTCTGCTAACCAAACTAGCTGCTCCGGAGATCACTTTGGATATTCAGGTGTGAACAGATATGTTTTTCTTTTTTTGGCTATATCGTCTTATGGTATAAGTACATTGAGATTACCTCATTTTTTATCCTGCGTACTTGATATATTGCATCGCAGAAATGATGGTACAGTAATATCATTACCTCAAAACCCTAAAACTTTCAGCAAGAACAACTTTTTTAAACCCGGACATCTAAGAAAGCTTGCTTTCAAGATTCAAAATTTGCTTTCCTGATATTAAAAGTAAGATTTACAGCATTAGTGATATGGAGTTAGATAATGTCTTATATTTTTTTTTAAATAGTTGGAGGTTTTTTACTATGTACGGCAACTTTACAGTTCAGCACTGTCACGTATGTAACTCTGTATAATAAGGATTCATCAGTAGATGGTTCGACTTCTTACAGATTCTCCTGTTTGGTAAGTATTATCCCATCATTTATTTCTCGTTGCTCAAAACGTTGATCGGGATGTTCGCTCATTTTCACAATCAACAATCAATTTAACCAGCGCCTAAATATCGCATCCTTCAATCATGTATTTTAAAATGCTTACCAAATTACTATGTATTGATTCTAGATATTACACAGAGTGTAATATCTGCTATCAAACTGGCATTTATTTCAGATATTAAACCATAAGTTTTATATATATTTTAAGTGGTACATACTCTCCAGTGCTAAACCGCGTTCCGATTGTTAAGCTGATAAACGTATATGTTGCATATTCTTTTTATTTCAGGCCATAGAAAGAAGTGTCGATGGGCTACTGATGACACAGTTTCCAACAGATTGTGAATTAGGTCAATCAGGAACTAGTGTCTCCAGTCCTGGATTTAAATTCACATGGCAACCACAAGGTAAACATAGTCCTAATTGTGCTCTAATATAAGAAGGTAGTTTTCGGATTTTCTTCGCTTTTTGGCCTTATGTGCAGTTTCTGTAAGGGAGAATAAACAGATCCAACATCAACTCTTGATCTCTATACAAAGCATCTTTTTCTAATATAGAGACATTTTTTTTATTGCGGGTCTATTTTAAACATTTCTATTTTAAGGTTCCGCGTAACATTTAAATCACAAAGATCAAAGCCAAATTGCGAAAAGATATAATTTAATAGCTCTTTATTTTTTTCTTTTCAGTACTTTGTCGTAAGTATATTTTAACCAGGGGCCTGTTTCTCAAAAAAATCTTACGATAAATTTTGTCGTAACTTTGGCATTTTACAATGAATAATTCCACACTTACGACAATTTTAAATCGTAAGATTTTTTGAGAAACGGGGCCCCGATGATCCAAATTGTCAAATTCACCAGCTTTATGTGATCTTCTAGATCTCAATATTATTACATCTATATTATTATAATCTAAGGGTCGTACCACCTCACACGTTGAGGATTCAAAATCTTTCAATCATTCAAAGAAAAAAAAAACGCTACATGAAAATATCATTTCATTTCATTAAAACATTCTTCAAAATCAAGAGTAAAATGTTATGTACTACATTATTTCAGCAATTCCTGACCCTACAACCACTTCCAGTTCACCACCGAATGTTACAGATGATGATGATGATAATATTCCAATTATAGTTGGTGCTTTAGTTGGCGTTATATTCTTACTAGCCTTGATATTACTAATCATCCTATGCATTAGATCTAAGAAAAGAAAGAAAACCAAAGTAGCTGATTCAACAGAGAGTCCGTTTCCGAAAGGTAATCTTTTACTTCCACCCATCAAAAACTATAGAATCTTAATTTTATACATATTCCAAAATAACTGTTATTAGCTATGTCGACCAAAAGAGTATTCCTGATTAGGAAATTAATTTACAATGGTTAATCATGTGTTATTTTATTGCGGTAGTGACATCCACCACTTTCCCGGATCCCAATTCAAATAGCTCTTTAGACTTTTAGTTTAATGAATAATCTCCTGTATATTGGTCCATTTAATTCACAGCATTTTCCTGTTGGGATGTCACTAAAAATATTAATAAAAGCTGACTTTGACAAATGACACTTTCATAATCTCTGCTCTTTCCCAACCATCAGCGACGATCTTAGTTCAGGGCGCTGGTGAAAAGAGCTCGGCATTATCAATTTGATATATGATGTTTCTGAATTTAATCTCGTTGAGGCCGTTTTAAATTTCCAATCCGTTTTATTTGGACACGTTAAAAGCAAACTCATCAGTTGTAGATCTCATTGGTTTAGATCGGTATCAAACACTGAATTAGATGAAAATATGCGCATTGCAATACGAATACCATCGTTCAGACAAGTGTGCTATTTTTAAATACAATGCGTTTTGTTTTGTTTTACAGAAAAACAGCAGAATGGTCTCCATCCGCAAGACAGAAATAAAGCAAACAGTCCAACTAGTGCAACGGGTGTGTTCATCCTCTCGAATAACAACAGAGGAGAATCTAATCTACATATGGGTGAAACTATGAACAGTCGCAGATCATCAGGCGATGTAGTCATCGGAACCAAACGCACAGAAAAACCATCTGAAATAGTACCAAGGTTAGACCAATCGGATGACAAACCTCGTACTAACATTGCCCAACCAACGTCACAACAGTCAAAAGCTACCACAAAAAATCTTTCTTATAACAGTAATGACGCGTCATCTTCTAAAAAGAACCTCACTTCCCGTTCACAAGATTATGGGAACAGCACGGATTCCAATTCTATGCCACAAACCACGGCATCGAGTGACATCGAATCCAGAAATAGAGAAAAAGATGGGTTTGTTGGAAATAAAACAGAAAATGCAAATCCTGATGCAAAGAAAGGCCTTGGTGAGACAACAATAAATTCAAAATCTGATGTAAAGAAAGGCCAAACTAATGGGAATAACATGAAAGGCAATGGTGAATACAACAAAGAATTCAAAGTTGATGACCGGGATAGTGGAGAGGCCGTCCTATCCAGCAGTGTAACTACACTACATAACACAAAACCTGTATTAGCTAAGAATACCACAGGTTTACTGCAAAATGAAAATAATTCAACCAATACAGGAACTAGTAATTATAATGTTTCCCAAAATACAACAGTTATTTCAGGAAAAGGTACAGGTGTAAAAAGCGACCATGCTCGAGATGATGAAACGGGCATATTAACCACCAATGATACAACACTACGTAACAGCAAACAGGCTTCAGTAAACAATGCTAAGGGTGGGCAAAATAGCCTAGATAATTCCATCAACGAAGGAGCTATTGGACCGGATTCCAAAGTAAATACACCAATTACTTTAGACGACAAAACCATGGTTGTTGGAGTAGGGTATGATAGCATTCAAAGTCACGCAAGTGGTGTTGGCGGCGCCATCCTAGCATCTAATACTGCTTTGCTACAAAACACTGCGCAGTCACCAACTAAGATCAGTAAACAAAGTATCCTCAACGATTCTTCTAACAATGAACATAGCGGATCTGGATTACACAGAAGTGTATCAGGTGACAAAACTTGGGATGATGATTTAAAGAATGGTAGAGGCAGCGATCATACTAGTGTTGATGATGGTATAATCAAGGCAGCATCTGGTGCTACTGTGTCAAAAGATAACATGCAAACGTCGGTTGCCAAGAACAAGGATGCTCAGAAGAAGTTTGAAGATTCTTCTAAAAAAGCATCTAAGAAATCTAATTTCCCTCAAAATACTTCCAGGATTTCGATCAACCAGAGCTCTAGTGGTGCTGTGAACAACAATTTCAGTGGGGATCAAGCGTGTGTTAACAGTGGGATTAGTTCAGCATCTTGCATACCAAAACACACCGGGAAGCATTCAACTAAGAACATCCAAAGCAAACAAAACAATTCTAAAGATTACTCTTTCAAGGGAAACAATGAATCTCATGTGTCGCCAAAGCGAGAAAATGATTATAATAATGGCGAATCTATTGATAATCAGAAATTAGATAATCAATTAGGAAGCATGAAGAATGGTGCTATTACGAACAGTGGTATTCTTGCTGATCAAATGTCTGGAAATGTTAACTCCTCTAAGACAAAACCATCCACATCCCAATTTAACGATGGGACGAAAGTGAAATCTTCAGCTCATGCGCCCGAAGCAGTTACCCCTAACGCATCATCGTCGATGAGAAAATCAAGCATGTCAGATACATCCACTTCTAAGGATCCTAATTGTTCTGAGTTAACAAAATCTCCAGATACTGTAAATACTTTCCACGAAAGTGGCTACAGTACACCAATTTCATATGAATCTGAAGGTGCTTCAGGAATAGATGAAGCACAAACTAGTAAAGGCTCGTCTAAAAGAGTACGTGCTTTCAAAAGAAGAATCAAACACAAAACAGACACCGTTAACTATTCTGGCGTTTATCAAGAGAGTGCGTCTAACATCATCGAAGGATTGTCTGGCAAATTTCTGATGGATAAAATTAAAGCTGGTAAAAAGGAAAAGAGACGGAGGCGGAGGCATGGTGTGACATCCAAATCGAATGATGGAAATAAATCCGAAATAACGTCAGATTCTGACGAATTTTATTCTGAAACGTCGTCAGATTTCGATGTAACGGAAACAGATTTGTTTGATCCAGGAACGGTTCACGCTGACGGTCTGTCGATCAGTGGTCAAGAAATTATTAATCGAAAAGAGTCTGTAATATCATCAGTTGGACCGGCTTCGTGTGCTCTGATATCACCTAAAGATAGTCCGACAAAGAAAACCTCTATTATTTCGCAGATACTTGACGACGAAACTTATACCACAAAATCGAAGAAAGGAGACAAAAAAGACAAACCGGATTCAAAGAAGAAGAAGAAAAAATAAAGCAAACAATAATGACAATGCTGTTACTGTGATACTGATAATATTATGAAGTTTGTATGTTATTATGAAGAAAATAAAATCACATGGTTACTCATGTTGATCATAAAAAATGCTATCATTTTAGATTTATATTGGTTTGCAAATGCTGGGACTGGGCTAGTTCATATGAATATATTGCTCTGCATTTTTGTACACAGTTGAGCTTTACTTCATGAAAAATGAGGAGCGTTTAAGAATATTTTTAGATTGGGTTTGAGACAAGCTGATTTTTAATATATCTCAACCCTGATATACTAAGTATGTAATTCCGTCCATCCTTATCTCGTTTCAGAATTGAAATCCGTAGTTTCAACAATTTAACAGAAGCGTACCCAGATAAGTTAGACTATCGTCACGACTCGGGGGTAATTAAACTGACGTCGTTGGCAATTTGATCAGAACTCTCCTTTTTAACTTGAAGTCCATGGTGGGTGTCGGATTTTAATTTGAAAATAAACCCTATCAAAGGTTAAGTATATTCCTCGAAATAAGGTTAATAAATAAAAAAAACTACATGTATACACCACTGCCATTATTTAACTTTCCTCTAAGTCAACAGGGAAAGAATTACAAGTACAATAGTTGTTATTTCTTATAAGGGTAATACGTACAGACTTATTAATCTCTCGTGTTAAACCTAATACTAATAGTTTAATCAGGTTTAAGATTTAAATATCACAGACAGACACATTTCCGCAAACGAGAACACCAAAACAAAATTGAAAATTTGATAATAATATATTTCTTTCAAAATGGACTTCATACATGTGATTCTAATATTTTTTCTTTTAAATTTACAATGTGCAAGATGTAAAAAGAATGTGTTATTCATTGTTGCTGACGATTTGAGACCGGATATTGGTGTCTATAGAAAGGATTACCAGAATCGTATTTACACTCCCAATTTGGACAACTTAGCATCTAAAAGTATACTTTTAAAAAGGGCATATGTTCAACAAGCTTTCTGCTCTCCTAGTCGTACATCTTTTATGACAGGTCGCAGACCCGATACAACTCACGTCTACGACCTGAAAAGTTATTTTCGCGACGTTGGTGGAAACTTTACAACGATTCCCCAGTATTTTAAGGAGAATGGATATCGAACAATCGGAATGGGTAAAATTTTCCATCCTGGAATTCGAGCTTCTGGTAACGACGATCCCATTTCATGGACCGAACCTTATTTTCACGTTGAAGATAAAGAACAATATGGCACTAAGAACATCAGCTGGCGTGCAGTTCCTAAGAGTGAATTTCAAAACGTGACTTTACCGGATTCAGAACTTGCCGAACATGCTATTGATGTATTAAGATACATTGGACCTGAATCTCGAATGGACGATAAACCATTTTTTATGGCTGTAGGATTTAACAAACCACATTTGCCTTTCGTTTTTCCGGAGGAGTTTCTTACATTTTATCCTAATGACAGTATCAAAATACCAAGAAATAGTTATATGCCACACGGGATGCCTTACATTGCATGGCATAAGTACTGGGAACTTCTTAACTATAGAGATATTAAAGCTTTAAAGGTTACTGGAAACCCAAACACCACTATCCCCACCAATGTGATACGGGACTTGATCCGAGCATACTACAGTTCAATTTCTTATATTGATTTTGAGATAGGAAGAGTACTTCAAGAACTGGAGGACCTTGGATTAAGCAACAACACCATCGTGTCTTTCATTGGCGATCACGGATATCAACTAGGTGAACATGGAGAATGGTGTAAACACACAAACTTTGAGGAATCCATTCATGCTCCAATGATGATAAGAATTCCTGGCAGTACAGATAATGGAGTTGTATCAGACAGATTTGTGGAATTTGTTGATTTGTTTCCAACACTAGCCGAAGCAGCTGAGCTTGAACCAATATCGATTTGTCCATTCGAATCATCTGAGGTGCAACTATGTACGGAAGGTGTAAGTATGATGCCACTTGTGTCTAATCCAAACAGGGAATGGAAAACTGCAGTATTCACACAGTATCCACGTTATCCAGTGGGCCAATATGTAATGGGATATTCAATAAGGACAGAAAGGCACCATTATACAGAGTGGGTAGGATTTAAGGCGTATCCGGATTATAAACCTAATTGGAATCATGTGTATGGCGTAGAGTTATATGACCTTGTAGTGGATCCTGAAGAAAATCACAATCGTGCCTTTGATGTGGAATACCATGATGCTAAATTCCTACTCTTGGAACAGTTACATAAAGGTTGGAGATATAGTTTACCTCAACAATTAGTTGAACACATTTCCATTTGACCTGTATGCTATTTTACATTATCAATCTTAATAATTGATAGTTCAAGGATTTGTTATCTAACAATCATGATAAGAAAACTAACCTTAAAACTTTATGTTATACATGTTACATACATAAAGAATAACCTTGGGCTAAAATTTCCTAGTTTGAGTTTGCTATTATATTGAAATTTTTTTATCCATCTGTTTAGATTAAAGAGCTCATTTCAGCGTTTTCTTGGTCAAACTCTTATTTCTCCCTTATCGATCTGATAGGTTATACATGTGTACATTAAGAATTACATTTTTGCGTTTCTTATTTTGTATGACAATATCGATTTTTTTTAACTTAATTTAAATTAATTTCAAGTATACATTGCAAAGGAGGGTAGTCGATTGGTTGAGGCAATAAAAGGTGTGCAGTGTGCAAGTACGAACAGCCTTTAGTCTGGTCAACATTAGCTAATTCCACCACGATGCGCCATGTATTTTATTTAAAGTATTTACATATAGTGACAACCCCTGGCAACAATACGTGATATAACTACAGACACCTTAGAGTACTGTAACCATAAACTTGTAATGTGTATCTGGCACACTGATTGCATCATTCTATTATAATGTTGGCAGACATATGTGGTTGTAACAATTCTTCTGAAGCTAAGCCTTTCTAAGGTGTCTATCGCACAGGCATTTATATAATATAAACAGCCTAAACAATAGTGGTCATTGGAGTTCCATTTACGTCTGACTGAACATTAGAATGTTGCATATCAATGCAATCAGTGTCCCCAGAACACAAAAATTATGAAAGCTCATTGTGTATTTGAATTATTAGTCAATTCTTTAAAAGCTCTGATACCGGTATGTGTTTTTGACATTATTTTATGTTGAACACCAAACAAATACCAACAATAAACAAAATAATGAATTATTGCACTTTGACACTTGGTGAATTTATTGATAATAGATGTAGATAACTTTTGTCTACCCGCTTACTTTACAAAAAGACTATCGACTGAGTACACAAAATGTGGTTGCGGACATGCATTGCGTTCATCCTTTGCCAATTGATCTTGATTGTCAGTGGCAGGAAAAATGTACTGTTTTTTGCATCAGATGATATGAGACCAGAACTGTCATCTTTCTATGGACCAGATTTTCCAACACCTGTTCATCCTCCAATGCACTCACCAAACCTGGATGCCTTGGCTGCTAAAAGTATTTTGCTGAAAAGATCATACGTTCAACAAGCAGTGTGTTCACCGAGTCGTACGTCGCTTTTAACAGGTCGCCGTCCAGATACAACTCATGTGTACGACCTTGTTAAGTATTTTCGAAATGTAGGTGGGAACTTTACCACCATACCAGAATATTTCAAACTCAATGGATATACAGTAGCTGGAATGGGAAAAATATTTCATCCTGGTGTTGCTTCGGGTCATGATGATCCCATTTCTTGGAACGTTCCTTATTTCCATGCTCCGGACCAAGGAAGATATACGTCAAGAATCAATAGTTGGCGAGCAGTTCCAAAGAGTGAGTACGGCGTTTATCCGTTACCAGATCGACAAATCGCAGACAATGCTATAAAAACATTAAGGATGGCTGCACCGGCAGCTCGTAGTGGTGAAAAACTATTCTTCATAGCAGTAGGTTTCCATAAACCGCATTTACCATTTGTATTTGAAGAAGAATTCTTAAACTTCTATCCAAGGGCGAGCATTCGTATTCCTGATAATGAATATGCCCCTGTTAATATGCCGTCGGTTGCATGGAGTGATTACGGAGAACTAAGGAATTACGCCGACATTTCTAAATTGAACGCTTCCGGAAATATAAATACTTCTTTACCAGATGATATTGTGTTGGACCTTCGTAGAGCTTACTACAGTGCCTTAACCTATACAGACTTTCAGGTCGGAAGAGTAATGGCAGAACTTGAAAATTTAGGTTTAGGAAATGACACGATAGTATCATTTTGGGGTGACCATGGGTGGCAGCTTGGAGAACACGGTGAGTGGTGTAAACATACTAATTTTGAAGATGCCGTACATGCTCCAATGATGATTCACATACCGGGTTTAACCGATGACGGCATTGTAACAGAAAGATTAACGGAGTTTGTTGATCTTTTTCCAACTTTAGTAGAGGCTTCAGGTCTTCCGCAAATGGATCTATGTCCAGAAGATTCGTCAAAGATTGCACTATGTAGAGAGGGAACCAGTCTAATGCCACTTATACGAAACCCTTCCCTTCCCTGGAAGCCTGCTGTATTTTCACAATATCCAAGATATCAGAACAAAACTCATATAATGGGTTATACCATAAGAACTGATCGTTTTAGATACACAGAGTGGCCAGAGTTTACTGGACCTCCCAACTATAAACCAGTATGGACAAATTTGTTTGGTACTGAACTTTACGATCATGTAATTGATCCTGAAGAAAACTACAGTCGTTCAAATGATCCTTCTTATGCTAAAATTAGGACAGAATTGAGTGCTCGGTTACGTTCTGGGTGGCGTAAAAGCCAACCGTCTAATTCACAACCGGAGAGCTTACAAAATCAAACAAGCTTCAAAGGATGCAATTAACACAGTAGTTTTCGTTCTGTTGAACACCACTATTATGTAAGATACTTTGAATAAAAACTGAACAGATATTAAACCATCATACAAACCTTTTTCATTGCTTTATGGATTGTCAATCTGTATTATTGGAACATGATGAATTAATATTTACAAAAAAAGAATATACTTTTTACTTAATAAGATGCATATTTATTTGTTTACTAGCAAATTTTTGTTTGTCAATTGCTATTTTGTTTTTAGGAGCCGTAGTGCCTCTTTGAAAAAGATCTCAAAGGTCTAGGATTCATTCTCGATATGGGTCTAGATAATACAATATAATATAATCGGAATTGAGTGGATTTAAATAATTCCTTCGGATTTTGGACTGGTCGTTCAGAAGGGACTATTAATAAACTGATGTTGTAACATATCCCTAACGAGTAAACGAGAATTCATTTATTCTGTTAATTGCTAGATTATATTAAACAAATTGTGTAATAAAGCTTATAACATTACTGTACTTAAGGCGTACATAATGTATTTGGACAGACTTTTATAATAATCATAAAGAGGGGTCCTCACATAGCATACATCTTTAAAATATATATATATTTTTTTGTAAGCGCACCAAACCCAATCAAACTGTTAAATTACTACATCATTAACCTAAACAAAGAGTCTTTTGGAGAAAAATATGCATCTTTCATGGAAAAATCTTTCGGGATTTATAGATAATTGCAGGAGGATGTTTATGTTATCAGCCAATGATGTTACGATGATGTGCTGAAAATCAACAAAATATAAAAAGCGCGCTTAACTCAAGTAACATTACCAGATCCAAAACAGAAAATTTGTGACAGCTAAAACCCAGATGCTTGACATATACATAAACAGAAACTTTGTCTCAGCTGAAACCCAGATGCTCGACAATATGTACATAAGAGCAAACATTATCTAATTAGTCAGATGAGATGAAAATAAATGGTACTTCTCTTTGAGGAAGTCCACTACTATACAACTATTACTCTCTGTTTTGCCAGGTTTTTGGATGCAATTTTGATTAGCGGAATTGTTTTGCTTGTATGGATTTTTATTTATATTAAAAAAAAAACTGAAGATAAATATTATGACCTTGCAAATGTCGAAACATAATATCCTATTTGACCGAGTGATAAGCTTTATCTGTATCTTTGATAACTTTTGATAAGGGGATTTTAATGTCAACATCTATGCTTGTAGTTAAAGCAGAAATTATGTATTCTTTAAATGTTTTTGTTTTCTTTGGTGTGATTGCATTTATTCAAGGCAGAAAGAATGTATTGTTTTTGGTGTCAGATGATATGCGACCAGAATTAGCGGCATATTATGGACCGGATTTTCCAACACCCGTCCATCCATCGATTCATTCGCCGAATCTTGACGGTTTAGCATCAAAAAGTATCCTATTAAAGATGGCGTATGTGCAACAAGCCGTATGCTCACCAAGTCGAACGTCGTTACTAACAGGTCGGCGTCCAGATACAACTCATGTTTATGATCTAGTGAAGTATTTTAGAGACGTTGGGGGAAATTTCACTACTCTTCCTGAGTACTTCAAACTCAATGGATACACAGTAGCGGGAATGGGAAAAATATTTCATCCCGGTAAAGCATCCGGCTATGATGATCCTATTTCGTGGAATGTTCCGTATTATCATGCTTCAAACCAAGGAAGGTACACAACAAAACAAAGAAGTTGGCGAGCTGTTCCAAGCAGTGAGTACGCTGTTTACCCGCTACCAGACAGGCAGATAGCAGATAATGCTATCACTACATTGCGTACAGTAGCTCCTGCAGCCCTAAGCAATGATAAAAATTTCTTTGTGGCAGTTGGCTTCCATAAACCACATTTACCATTCGTGTTTGAAGAAGAATTTCTTAACTTGTATCCACGAGAAAACATTCATCTTCCTGACAATGGATATGCTCCTGTGAATATGCCGTCAGTTGCGTGGTTTAGATATGGGGGTTTAAGGTCATTTCATGATATTTCTAAACTTAACGCGTCTGGAAACATCAACACGTCACTTCCTAATGACACTATAATAGACCTACGTCGTGCCTATTACAGTGCCCTATCTTATACAGATTTCCAGGTCGGCAGAGTCATAACAGAACTTGAAAATCTTGGTTTGGGCAACAATACAATTGTTTCTTTTTGGGGTGACCATGGATGGCAGCTTGGCGAACACGGTGAGTGGTGCAAACAAACGAATTTTGAAGACGCCGTACATGCGCCGATGATGATCCACATACCTGGTTTGACTGATAAAGGAGTTGTGACAGAACAGCTTACCGAGTTTGTGGATCTCTATCCTACTCTGGTTGAAGCTGCTGGACTACCCATTCTAGATCTGTGTCCAGAAGAATCCACTAAAGTAGTTTTATGTCGAGAAGGAACCAGCTTAATACCTTTGATTAAGAATCCGTCGAAGAAAATAAAACAAGCGGCTTTTTCCCAGTATCCCAGATCGTACGATGGAAAACAAGTAATGGGCTATACAATGAGAACGGACCGATATAGATACACTGAGTGGCCTGAATTCACTGGTCCTCCCGACTATAAACCAGTATGGAAAAATCTGTTCGGTATTGAGCTTTATGATCACCAAATCGACCCAGAAGAGAACGGCAATCGTGCTTATGATGCTGAATACTCAGCTATTCGACATAACCTTACTAAACTGTTACATGCTGGATGGCGCAACATCTAAACTTCAAGATTTGAACGACATATAGAATACAACAAAACATAAGTCAATATTATGGAACATAACACACTTCCTTAATAATAACATCTGATGACGACGGGTGTATATTGTGTTGAAACGTTATGTGCCTAACTTCATTAAAGATGTGTGTTTATTCCATAATATTGTCTTGTGTTATGTTATCCAATTTAAACTAATAAACCAATGGGACATTTATGGACTATTTTACGGGAGAATGTTTCCTAGCGACATAAAAACGACACATGTGATTAATTCGGTAATCATGTGATATCAGATTTTGTTTTTCTAATGTCTTTAGGGGCAGTAATCCTTGATGAATCAACTTTGTCATTTCAAATCAGAAACGTTTAAATTTAAAATTAATACTATCATTTATGTATGATCGCAATATCCAAACTCTCTAACTTAGCCAATTGACTATCTGTAATAAACCTACAACATAATATTACCTGTATAATCTGATAAATCCTTATTTATGATAAATTTAAAAAAGTTTACAAAATATTTTGAAATAAATACCCAATACAAACTTTTTGTGGCACTAGATTTAATCTGTTGGAGAAATAAAGGGTTTCTTTTTTAAGGGTTATAAAGAGGTTTTATAAATAGTTATGTGTATTGGGGACACTGATAGCATAATTTTGCACCATTCCAATTTTCAATCAGACGTCTGTGGTTCTAGCACTTCGACCTAAGTAAGTTTTTGAAGACGCCACATCTGTGAAATATGCTGAAATACATTGAAAACCTTCGCATATGTAACGTCATCGAATTTATTGCTGCAACAAATTAGCCAAAGTAAGTTGTCGAGTGGTAGTTCGTTATATGCATTACACACACAGGAGACACACTTGAAGACAATGATATGAACAATAACATCCAAATAATAACTACCCAAATCGAACTGAAACTAATTTCGACAACAATAACAATGCAAATTTTTCAGTGAACAAAATACAATTTTTTCGGTAAGCATATTAATTTTCATATTATTTGTTTTTCTTTTCAATGGGCACTATTAAAGGGATTGTTAAGAGGTTTTCGAAACTTTGTATGTGTATCGAAGACACTGATAGCATCAATTTGCACCATTCCCATTTCCAAATAACGCGTTTTATGATGTGTCAAAAATAGGTCGTGAGCACCATAGAAGGGACAGTTTTCAAACTTTTTTGTATAAACAATATTTTTTACATATTAGGAATGGGGAACAGGTTTTCACCTATAGTACCCTCTCCTTTTTCAACGGATTCTCAAGAAAGAAATCTCAGACAAGTTGTAACATGAGGCATTTTCGATGAACAGTTTTTTAGTTATTAATCTTGACTTTTTATTCTTTTGATAAAATAAAATTTCCGACAGCTGCCTGCCAAGCCTTATTATGCAAGATATAGGTCCAATCATACAATTACCATCCCTCTACACCATTCATGACACGCCTGCGATTTCAACAAAGTTTTTTTTCTCCAAGAAATTCAATCAGTCGATCGCCATGGAGGGTGTACGAGCAAGGTGTGGCAAATCCTCAATTTTTGTGCCCTAGTTTTTTCTGACTTTTCTGTCAAAATATCTATCAAAGGCTGGAAATAGAGTTAGCAAAAAGCTCCTCATATGTTAGTCATCATACGTTAATCTCACGAAAGATGTGTCCACTTATTAACTAGACGATTATAACTTAGTCCGAAACTTGCTGACTCTTTCCCCAACCTCTGATAGCTATTTGGACAGATATGGCTGGGAAAGTCAGAAAAACTAGACCCCACAAAAACTTTTCCGGGTTTAAATCGTATATATTTACCCGGAATCCACAAAACTGCGAAATATGTGGAAATATGAATGTTTTTGTAGTCCAATCATACAATTACCATCCCTCTACACCATTCATGACACGCCTGCGATTTCAACAAAGTTTTTTTTCTCCAAGAAATTCAATCAGTCGATCGCCATGGAGGGTGTACGAGCAAGGTGTGGCAAATCCTCAATTTTTGTGCCCTAGTTTTTTCTGACTTTTCTGTCAAAATATCTATCAAAGGCTGGAAATAGAGTTAGCAAATTTCGGACTACAGAGAACGGTGACCAAAACGTTATTGTGTGACTGATCTGACGTTCTTGTCACCGTTCTATAACTTTAAAGCAAACGTTAGTTATCGTTCATGGTCGCCTGCTCCTCATGCGTTAGTCACGCACTATAGTCATGCGTTTTTCACATGTTGATCATACGCCAGATGTGTCCAGAATGCAAGAAAAAAGAACTTTTATCGTCTGAACGTATAATAGTTATATTGCTTGATATAGGTATATTACGTCAGGCGCATATCTCCCTTTTTTAATTATTTTGTTTCAGGATTGGTCATGTTATTTAATAACATGGATTGGCTGTACATGTGTTGTATTAATCTTCTCCTGATTCCTGATTCAGTCCATTCTAATAGTAATGTATGTGTTAAATCATTTCAATCAGGAGAAAAATTACCTGACGGGGAATTGATGAACGCTTTACACTATGATGACCATCTGAATTGGAAGAAGGTTTAGCACATTTCAAAATATCATCAACATTAGGGGCAGCTAAGTCAGACAGAATCGTTGACATAAGCAAGCTTCAGACAGATTTCTTCGAGCCCGCTTATACAAATTTTGATAGTAAAAGCACTTCATGGCCTTATAATTGTTTGGATAAAGAATTCTTTTGCGATATGCATATAGCACTAATAAATTTTATATTACTTTTCCATGACGATGGTAATTTGATAACACAAAATTCTTTGAACGAAATGTGAAAACTCGGCGTAGACAGTGCAGTAAGAAGCGATGCTTTAGAGTTATTTTTTACAGATGATATTTTAGAATGTATTCTTGCAAATATTCAAGAGAATGTTTTTCGTCATTCACGATTATCATGGAACTGTAATTTGGAATTGATTAAATCGTCTGGTCATTTGGAAAATTGATTTACGGCCAATAACTATAACAACGTTAAAAATACAGTAACCACAAGATGTAACCAACACAAGGATGATCCAATTGGTATCGGATACTACTGCAAGGCGAAGGATTATATCCTTAAGTTTGAAAACTGCAACAATCAAGCCGATAAGAAACCTTGTCTTTTCGATGCAACATTTCAAGAAACTTCCTCTAAAGGATGGTTTGTCCCGTTCATGGGTCCCCAATCTATAACGTATGCAAATTTAATCGTTTGGATGGCATATTCTCCTTAGAAATATCGCATGTGTAACGCAGTCGAATTAAATCCTACATGTATATTTGTTGCTATACACAAATTTATGTGAACAGTTATACACCATTAAATGGTGTATAACTGTTCACATAAATTTGTGTATAGCAATTTAGAGTATGAAATATGAAATATGAAATTTAGAGTATAAATTTTAGAGTATGAAAACTTTTTCTCATCACTCTTATCTTCTATAAACTTTGTTTCAAAAGAATTCAATTTGCGCATACAGTGTTCATGTTCGATACGACGGTCAACGTTTCTTTAACAATTCTTAACATTCCAATTCCAAGGCTGTGAGACTAACAGTTGACTGGTTTAGAACAAGTTCAACCCCGTTTATTCAGTCACAAAATGAAGCACATTTACAGGACAATTGCAACGTTACATGCCCAGTAGCGTTTCTATAAACTAGAGGGATGTGGAGGGTTGAGCAGTTGCAGGACAAAAAAAGGTGGGTGGGGAGCACTAGGCATATAAGATGATAAAAAAATGTATGCATGTTATTAATAACTCACTTCTAGACATTGCGCTAAACTGCCGTCAATATTGTTCTAATACTGTCGATTGTTCTGCAGCATTCTGAACATTCCCAAAGTCAGTGAAAATGGTTCTTGGGTTAGGTGCAGGTTGCGGATCTCAGCATTCTGTTGGAGGTTGTTGAAGAACGCTGAGATTTTTTCTTGATGGGAAGCAGGGCTAACACTAAAGGAAACGTATTTTAATCCAACAAGAGTGTGAGCAGGTAAATATACAGAAATAATAAAGGTTATTATATACATGCTTCATTAATAATGTTCATTATCATTATACAACATCTTTAAAAGTGAACTTGTATCACTAATATTCACTTTAAGTTCCTAAATTAGTTTATATCAGCTCATTAGTAGAATTTTATCTTGATATGATTTTACATAATTGATTTTTACTGTATGTATTTTGATTTCTTTGGTCTATAACCACTTTCGAAGTTATGGTGTACTAGACATTATAAATATATCGTGTTAACTGTTGTTGTAGATATAATATAATTTTTCAAAGGAGTTATACTAAACATTAGAAATAGAGCATGTTAACTGTTACGGTAGGTATAATATAATTTTTCGAAGGAGTTATAAATAACTCTATTGATATTTTCCTAGAAGTAATGAGCCGTCTTAGTTAAGAAAGGGTCTAAGTTAAAATCTATTATTGGTTTAAGCGGTGGACTCTCTTTGTCAGGATTTTGTCAGTTAAGTAACTTTATATTCTCCTGGAAATACATTATTGAAGTAAGTTCTTTTTTTAATTATACACATACTTTACTTTATTATTTTAAGGTTGTGGATTTGTCCAAAATATTAGAGGGACGTGGTGGTTTGTAGAGTCTAAATAAGCCTCGAGGCGCCGCGAAGCATGTAAAAATGTTATCGATTCTGTGCATCATGAACATTATTCGGGATTGGAGTTTGAAGACGGGACTTCCTAATTGGATATTCATCTAACCGATTTTCATTCTTCACATAATATTTCTTATCAAATCAATTTTTGAGTTCAAGTGGGTCATGTTCCACACATTCTCAACCAATTCCACGTTCATAATATATTTATACGCGTATCGTGATGGCTCAGTAAGTCGCTTCATTTTTCATTTTAATTTTTCTGCATACAAAGCACAATTTGTTGGATTACACCCTAAAAATGGACTTTATTAACAAAAATAGAAAAATCGAGGAATATTTAGAATGTGTTATTACCCTATTTCTTCTAAGTGCGTTCTATGTATAACTCGTTAACACTCTATGCTGATTTCAACGAATCTTATGGTGAAATTGTACCCTATTGATAATTTAATTAGAGAAAAAAAAATGATATGAGTTATTTCCATTGTTCCTCAAAAACGCGTTACCCAAAACTAAATCCTATTGAAAATGTAAAGAAATATAATTATAAAATACTATCTACCGAGTTACTGGCCTTGTATCCTGTACACACTGTAGAATTCACAATATAATCACTGTATGAACAAAATTATTGATATCATCCTACCAAGTTTTGAAAGAAGTGTCATACTAAAGAATGAATATTTCATACTGGTAATAATTGCCAATCTGTCAAGAGTTATAAGCTGCCAGTGGGCAGTGTAACCTTGTAACCTTTCTGGTAAAGCTACAGCATTAACAAGTGAAAATCGCCCTAGAGTTATTGTATGATTACGTTATTTTTTTTTATTATTATTTTTTTTAGGATGATGGTTGAAAGAAAAGAATGCTTTCCCGAAAATGAACTATCATTTGTAAGTATAAAAAATGGAACTAAACGACTGGCAGATTTGGAAGTTGGCGATTGGGTAAAAGTCTATAAAGGAAATAGAGTATTTGGATATTCCCCTGTATTTGCTTTTGGACACAAGAATAAAGATAGGAAGACCATGTTTATTGACCTAAAGACCGATAGTAGCAGAATAACCATCAGACCACGACATTATATAATGGCAATGAACAACGGAGATCTCACTGACAAGTTTGCTAAAGATGTGAAGGTAGTTTTCTATTAGTTTTCTTTATTGGATCACATTAAAAAAAAACTCTTTATAAAAATTACGTTTTAAAAACTGATGTTCTGATCGTGGAACCGTTTATGCTTGGAATTATTGAATCGTATACCAATTATTGTACATTAGATTGATGCATAAACTGTTAATATTTTGTAAATAATAAATATGATGTAATTATATGAATTGCAGACTAGTAGGGTTGTCAACTGTTATTTTATGTTATATTTCAGTTAGGAGATACGTTATTGATAGATAATAACGACCAGGTACAAGAAGAACAAGTTTTAGAAATACATACTGTTGAAGGTCAAGGTCTCTATGCCCCTTTTACTGAAGAAGGGAATATTGTTATCAATCGCGTTGTTGCAAGTTGCTATGCTGAGGTGAAACCATCACTTGCTCATAAGTTACTTTCACCTATTAGAAGTCTGAGCAGATATTTACCAACCCCCATCATGGATTTTGTCAGGACTCCAAATAATGATGGAATTCCAATGGTGTTTGATGCTACACTGAATGCTGCTTATCCTCAAGTTGCAGAGGAAAATAAACACAATGTTCATAAATAATACGATTTAATAAAATACATGTATAATGAATTATACTCCGTCCTATTTATTGAAATTTTTTTTTTATTTAGCAATCAAAGCCTTGAAATTGCCAGCATTTTATGCTGCCATCTATTTTTAAATTCCATAGTTTACCTTCATTATCAAAATCACTTTCTAAATTTATAATCAACGTGGTAAACTAGGTTTAAAACCAAGCCGATGACTACAAGAAAGCTTATAGTGGTTGTTGTTCGAATGGATCTCGATTGGGGTATGAAGATCCAATGACCTTCAATAAATCATGTTGACTCAGATAATGGAAACAAATAATCCAGGAATTAAATAACAACGTTATGCTCAGTGTTCTATATACCCTTTTCCAACTTTGCGTTATTAAATATTTCTTCATTTATTAGCTATTACTAGTATTGTATTGTCAAATTGTTGTTTTGATTTCGGGTATTGGTTTCTATCTTTCGTCCTTGTACATAGCTTTTGTATTGCTACAAAAATTAATATACATAATTATAAAAGTACCACCAGGTGTTTCGAAAAGAGTAAGCATGGTCTGCTTCGCGCGCGACACCCGCCACTACTATATAGTTCAACATTATGGGAAACAATCAGATCAATTCATGCTATATTTTGTCTACAAGTTCGTTATAACGACCATATCATTTCTGTGATATTTTACTATGCATTGCTGAAGAATAATTAAAACACATACTATAGACTCAAATTATAGTTTTAATTATTATAATTTATAATGTCATTCATTTTATTCACAGTAATAACCTTTGTCTCTAGGTGTGGTACCAGGAGGACAAGTTCGACATGCCCAATCTGTGATTGACCAGTATTGGTTAGTATTACAGCAATGTTGTTCATCACGTTTGATTCTTCTGACAGTTGAACCAGGTGCCATGTCGCTTGGCGATTCCCTTTTCCTACTTGATCCGTACAGATCAACCATACATGTGGTAATTCCTGCTTGGATTTTGAAATCAGTTGCTGGGTTAGGTACGGTATGGTTAGCTGGTAGAGATTTAATTTGGATTTTCCATTCATTATATATGGAAGGTTGAACAAGTCTATTCACGTATCCTTCTGAAGACCGACAAATTTTAATAAGAGTTTTACCTGGTTGATCACATAGTTGATAAGGGTGATCTCTCTTCAATGTGTAGCAGTTAAACGAATTTTCTGTATATCGTACTGAATAACCCGTAACTGGAATCAAGTATTTCGTTCCACCATATCGCAGAAAATTCGCCATGCTCGGCTCTACTTTCGCTTCTATAGTATTCAGATGGTGGTTCGTAATTGGAGGGAGGTAAATCTCAAATCTCGATATATACATAGCCTTTTCTGCGTCACTATGTTGTACCCATCCATTGTCAATCAACCATTGAAAATTTGGTACCTTAAACTTTATAGTTTTCTTCTTGTACAATTCATCCAAGTCGATGTATGCCTGATCTTGTTGGCTTGACGGAGTTATTGGTATCGAAACATAATGGGTAATTTCATTATCGACGTAGCAGAGTGGTGGTGGTGTGTAACCGATCACTTGAGCTATAGCACGATGGGATGGATTGTTTAATGCAGAAGAACATCTATCCGGAACGCGCCCCCCTCTGGTATAAGTCAGTACGTCACAATATTCAGTTATCAGTTCCCAGAGGTTCAGAGTTGAAATTATGTAGGAATTAACCGCAAACCTTTGAAGGAAGGCTTGGTTAAGTATTTCATTTCCGGAATATACTAATTTGAGGTCATCGGCCTTTTGTTTTGCCAGATAAGCACGCGAGGTATCGACTAACGCGTCCATTATATCAAATTGGTAATCATACATTTCTTCATTCAGAGCGATTAGTTCAGAAATAGGCCCATGCACTTTGACACAATCACCCTTTGTGGCAAGAATGATTTCTCCAACAGCTGAGAAAGCAGTTCCACCAGCGAAAGCAGCCTCACACATCACTTCAACTACGGTTTCAAGTTTGGTTCCATAGGCAGTTATATCTGACAACACGATTTTAGGGTCATAATCATTATATTTAACAATGAAATTACTAGCTGTGGTGGCTGCATCATGTCCATTTTTTAGCTCATCTATCAACATTTTGGCATCAAGCAATTGATTTCCATTAGATACAAATCCTTGTTTCAATCTATTAGCGTGAGCGATTAGATCTGGAATTGCACTGGTTTGTATCTGTACAAGCTGGGTCATAACGACTGCTGCTTGAGCCAATTCATTGATAGCGTCCATCAAATCCAATACACTTGATTCACCGAGCAGGGTACTGAATGGGTTGATCATCTGGACCAGCGCTAGGCCTACAGTTGCCAATCGACCGCTCATTTCAAGTACACTATTGGATAAAGCTGCGATGAAAATGCTATTTAATAATCCACCTACTTTCAGAGTTACGGTGTTAATCTTGTTGCTGTAAAGTTCAAGTCTTCCATATAAATATGTTATGTCTGCTTCGGTTTTGTTTTTGTCGTAGTCAGCCAAGGATGAAAAATAGGTAGATAGCGTACCAAAATTTTGTTGCAACTGACCTGTCAGATGATTCAAAAATGCTTCATTTTGTGACTGAATAGCTGTTGATACCACATCGAGTTTAAGTTGCTTTAAAACAGATTCATAGGGAACTGTCGGGTTCAAAACCTTGGTATTAGATTGTTTGGAATTGTCAAAGGAATTTATAAACAAAGACACGCTAGTGAAAATTGGCTCCAACATACAAAAACCATAATATTCAGATCTTACTCTCAGTGTGCTTGAACAAACCTCATCTACGACTTTTTTTGGAGCAAAGTTAATAGAAGGCAGAGTCGCGAGAAAGGTTCGCATATCCTCAATGTTAAATTGCTCAACATAAGTTTTTATTTCACGTTGTGTAGCATCTATTATTGGATCAATCACGCTTAATTCGAAACCGTAGCGCAAAAACAGACCCAGTGGATGATACAACATCCAAATGATCAAATCTGATCTAGCTTTCTGGACTATCTGACTTGTCCAACTGTTTCCAGATGAAGCATCGATCAATCGCTTCAACGGAGTTAGAAGGAATTTTATAACGCAATCAGGTCTATACACCCAGTATTGCATACATTCTCCGTTTGTACATTTATAACCTTTGGGCCAGTCAGTAACACACATTGAATCTTCGACGGTGATGTGAGGGTTGTATTTGTTGTATAGTTGTAACAAGGTGTTTCTATCTTGGTCGAGAACTCCTGTCTTCACCTTTTTCAATAGATGATGAATTTGACCCCCCATTCTAAACATTGATTGGACAGAAAAGTACGGTACAAACCATCCTTTAGAGTAAATTTCTTGAAACGTGGCATCGAAAAGACAAGGTATCTTATCGGCTTGGTTGTTGCAATTTTCAAACTTCAGAATATAATCCTTAGCCTTGCAGTAGTATCTCATGCCAATTGGATCATCCTTGTGTTGGTTACATCTTGTGGTTACTGTATTTTTAACGTTGTTATAGTTATTGTTAGTCATCCAATAATTTGAAGTGGAACTCAAGTGCAAATTACAGTTCCATGATAATCGTGAATGATAGAAAACATTCTCTTGAATATTTGCAGGAATAAATTCTAAAATATCATCTGTAAAAAATATCTCTAAAACGTCGCATCGTGTTGCACTGTCTACGCCGAGTTTTGACATAATGTTTAAAGATTGTTTTGTTTTTAAAGTACCACCATCATGAAACATGTGTATGAAATCTGAGAGTGCGATATGCATATCGCAAATGAACTCTTTATCCAAACAATTAAAAGGCCAGATAGTACTTTTTCTGTTAAAATATTCACATGCTGGCCGGAAGAAGTCTCGAGAAAGCTTGCCAAAGTCAACAATTCCGTCTGGTTTAGCTTCTCCTGATAGCGATGATATTTTTAAATGTGCTAAACCCACTTGTACTTCAGCAACAACCATACGTGTCAAGAATGACCACAGATTTCTAAATGACTGAATAGCATCGTGTGGTTGAGCAAGCCAAGTTTGGAAATTGAGGGTGTTTCTCGTCAAATCGCTAGTTACAGTTTCTCCACGCCATATTACTTCCAGTTCACCAGTTGCTGGATTAAAGTCAGCTTGGTACAATACATTCATCAATTCTCCGTCAGGCAATTTTTCCCCAGGTTGAAACGACTTCACACATACATTACTATTAGACTGGACTGAAGCAGGAATCAGGAGAAGACTTATACAACACATGTACAGCCAATCCATGATAAAAAAATAACCTGACCAATCCTGAAAAGAATGGAAAATCGAAACGTAATGATAGTCAACAAATAAAGTTAAAGTAAACAGCAGATTAAATAGGAATTTGTTATCTTACTATTCTGCTCCGAATCCAATCTTTAGCTGCATAGTTCATATACGCTCTTTTTAAATCTCCTTGGCGAAACAATCTCATATATCTTTCCGTATATAACGGAGTTCGATAGAGGTATCTAAATAGGTTTAAACATTCACACCTGTAGTGATATGAATGGCCACAAAGTTTTACGTCAGTTTCGGAGGAACCTGGGGCCTTATTCTCTAAAACTAACTTAAGATGATATTAGTGTTCTAGTCATCTGATTGGTTAATTGGTTAAATTTAGTTCTATTATCCAATCAGATAACTGTATTTCTTAAAATTCTTATTTTTATCTAAGTTAAGTTTTCGAGAATAAGGCCCCAGCATGTGTTTGCAGTCACTATTTTGAAGACTCCAATAATACCTCATCCACTGCTCTGTACATTTGGATGCCCGAATGAATTTAAATAAACTCCCAACACAATGTTAGATACCTTACTTAATGTACCAGATTCTTAGCTTGAGTTAATTGCATTTGACCTTACAAAACGATTCTAAATTATTATTTCTCAATTGTTATAATTATTATCAATATTATCCGCTTTAATCAGCTTAACTATTAAAATTATTGTAAATACGTTTGAGTTTTATAACTAGACAAATTAGATTAGAAAAAAAGGCAGAAAAAACCCTTCTAAAAGAATGAAATTAGTTCATAAGATCATTTCTACTTTCTTAATTTTGTGCCAATTTTCTCTTTAGATGACCTGTACGACTTTCACCGACTTAGCTAGATAGGTTATATTTTCACCGTTATGTTTGTTATGCAAGAGGAAAAGAGATATCGCACAAATAGGAATCGTAAACAAGTAATGGTTTCAAATTTTGTCATAATCATACCACAGTTGGTTAAACCTTTTGTTGCAACACATCCAATTTCAAATATCTAATTTTTCAAGAATTATTTTCCGTTTGTGTTTTTGAGAAAATCAATAAACTTTCATTTCTTTTAATTATATTATGCAATTAATTATAAACTGACCTTGATGTAATTAGTTTGAGTACAATTGCTTGACCATCGAAAAATAATAACTTTAAAAAAATAAATACAGTATGCTTACCAAATAAATGTTTTGCCAATGAAGAAGCTGAAGCCAATGAGCTAGATCAATTCAGATCGCATTCAGTTTGTTTTCAAATTTCAGGGCTATTTATACCAATAAAAATAAATTAATTAATTATTTCGTAAATAAGTTGAGTGCAGAAATAATTGAAAAATTAAAAAAATAAGAAAATTATATATGCATTGATTAATCAACAATGAAATTAAACATAATCTAAATTAATGCCAGTTCTGTGACTGCAACTCAGGTCATTTGGAAAAATCTGAACTTAGTTAACTTGAGCCAACCATTTGGCCTCAACCACTCAGACTTGTCACCATCCAGTGGAGCCATTTCGTTTTGTTCTGAAGACAAAACCTAACGTTAAGATATTTCCCCATCATTCAAAGCTAATCTTCCTGCAAATGAAGACATCTTTGCATTCTTGCATCTGAAGGAGGAACGGCGTCTCAAAAACTACAACCTACTGTTTATCTACTCCTAGACATAACCTTACTAGAAAAAAAACACAATACGGATATTTTTCAGCTTTGAAGCAAACTAAACATTAACTAACACTAGGAACAAAATGAGTGAACCAAAGCCATTTATCTTTTATTTTCTGTGTTTTCTATAATAAAAGGCATAGTCTCTCCAAAATGCGTGTCGTATTTTTTACATTCAAACTCTGATAATTGTGGATATACAGTGATTTGAAGCCTTATTCTTCAAGAGGGAGTTATAACAATATTACTGATTAGCTTAGCTAAATAAAAACTCCAGGTTTTGAGACTAAGGTACGATTGGTGGACAGTGATTGGATAGTGAACGTATCCCTTTAAGTGCTACCCATCACTTAAAAAGTAAACATGTCATAACATTTTTTTTTGTATTATTTCATGAATTTATTAACGAATTTCAATTACATACTGTTGTGAAAGCAACATAATATTATTATGCTTAATAAACCGTGATAAGATTTTTATTATTTTATTAATTAAATAGTTTGGTGGCGTAAGCATGAACAAGCGATACATGAGACATGACGAGCTTAACTTTCCGCAAAACTTGATGCCACTCTAAAAATGAGTTTGTCAATCCTCTTTCGTCAAGTTCACATTGAAAATTGATGAAAGTAGATGCTACTTCTAATGATAGGGAGCCACTATCAGCGGTATTTTTTCATTGGGTAATAGGTAGATTTATTTTTAAACAATGTGGTGTCATGACCCCAAAAAAATAATATGCAGATGTTCTGTATAGATGTCCGGAGTAACGAAATCGGGTATAAAAGTGAAACTTCATTACACCACAAAATCCATCTTACATCATGCTTGGTTTTATTTTCTTACTGCATCCTAATTTGGCGGTCTTTCAATTTATGTATAGATCCAACAAATTTGAACTGGCGTAAGTCGATTTTGTGTCATCTGATGTGGACGTTTAGCCTATAAATAAACACGTTACCAAATGAATTTAAATGCATATCAAAGAACGAATAAGTTCATTCAATCGAAAAAATCATTCAGGAAACGAAAAAGATCGGCGAAAGTGCCTCGTAAGTCGCAGAACATAGATTGAAGCGGATGGGGGTAACGAATTCAAAATGTTATCTTGCACCCCTTGTCTTTTTTAGCAGTATATATGTGAGTCTTTTTTTCAAGTATTGCACAATGACTTACTCGAAATTTTACCATCCCTGTGCTCTCGAATCGGTCATCATTTGGACGCGATTTTTTTTAAAAAAGAGACTTTTAAAAGCATGTAAAATTTATATTATGACTCTAACTACACAGTTTTATGCATTACTACTGTGTTGCTCAATAACCAAACTCTGAGAAGTTTTGTCTTTTGGAAGACGTAATATTGGTGGCAAAGGCTTTTGTTCTTCCCAGTACCCAGCCATATGATTTAAAAACTGTCCACCATCTTCAGACAAATCATGGGCGTCTTTTTCACATTTATCACTTGCACCCACTGAAAATAAACGAAACATGTGTAATTATCTCCAGACAAATCATAAAAAGATGTATAGGATTCAGGATTCCTAGATAAGGTATATATTTCCAGATCGACCGACGTTTATGCATCATGTAATATCACAAACTTGATAAATTGACTAACTTGATATGAATACTGTGTATGTCAATATATTCTGTCGGTTCATCTTTACCATTGCACCCCCAGTTTCGAAAACCTGGCTACGCCACTGATTATAAGTAAATGAAGTACATGTAATAACGTATTATATTCATAATTAAATAATGCTTACAGGTTTGTGTATACAGCCTATCCATATATTTCTTATCTAAGTAGAGTTCTTCAAGCAAACGTTTTAGTCTCCCTTTATCGTGTATTGGAAAGTGAAGTCTTGCTGAGCGAGGCGTCACGCTGATGTAACGATCTGACAATGACGTTGGTGTTCGACTTGGTTTACCAGGAATATTATGTCTAGGGCTCAATAATCCATCCAAGTCTCTGTCATGCTGTGGTCCTCTAACACGAGTAAATAAACTTGTAGGCTGAGTTTGCTAAACGAAAATCAAATATCGTGTTAAATTTAATGTTGATCTTAAGCAAGAGATCATTGAATTGCGCAGTGCAATATTTGTTAGCTTCCTCCAATGCGACTTCTATGCAAGAAGGTCTTTCTTTGTTTGAGTGCCATACTGATACAACCAACTAATTTCTGATCATAGAAATCTAGTTAGACGAGTTCGGATTTCTATATCATTAATTTTGAGATGATCCAATTAGATTTAGGTATCTCCTGACAATAATACAGGTGGGAAAAGGTGTTTAACTGTTAGGACAACACACTGAAACTGATGGGGAAAACCATCTTGATAATTGAATTACGTTTGTTTGTCTTCATGTGCAGAATTAGAAGTACATTGTAACAGTACAAACTACCTCTTTCATGTTATAAATTATTGAACAGTGATTACAGGCACACCTTCATGATATTTACGCATTGAAAACCATACTAACATTAGAAAAACTTTTTTGTGTTACATAATGTATGCGGCCAGGCTACTCAACGGGGCCTATTACAGCAACGGAAATATTGACAAATTATAAAATGTGTTAATGTTACCTTTTTATTGAGATCTTTGACAAATGAAGTATGACTTTTACCCTTTGATAACCATACTGGATATTCTGAAATTTTTTAAAACAATCTTGTGCAAGTTACAATAGCAAGAAAATTACAAATATGAATACATGTATTACTTTATGATCTCCCAATCTACAAAATAAGTAAGTAATTCAAAGAGTTTGGCATTTTACAAGGTTATTGTTTTATCTCCTATCCTTATATTATATCAAATCTGCGACCCTGATAAAAATATGGTGATGATAAAGTTATTTATAAAAGCATACCATCAGCACTGATATCGAGATGATTTTTCTCCGCGTTATATCTATCTAAAGCTGACCAATACCCATCGTAACTTGATTTAGACCAACAACTAACAGTTGACATCTGAGACAGATACGATGGTTTGTGGAATTTCAGACTGGACATCTCTGAACTCATGGAAGGTAAGGTTATGGTTGACAGACGTTGTGAACTAGTTGGACTAGATGAGTATTCGTTTACGTGAAGCAAGTGAACCTGAAAATTAAAAGAAATAAATAACAAGGGACAAATCGGCAAGATCATAATATAATTTCAAGATAGATTGATTTAAGAACTGTATTCATGTCCAAAATTAGGTCTTCGAAGATAGTAGGGTGCTTTACATACTTGTTACCTACCAGCCTTATATAGTGTTATGTCATATATAAAGCAAGATTTGTTGCAATTATACCGTTTGCAATAAGAATAGTGTCACCAATAAACACACCTACATCGTAGGATCATGAATAAACAGGTAACTTACATGGGATTGATTAGGGTTGGTATGACTCAATGGCGTCGAACTTCTCTCTTTGGCTAGATTTGCAGTTAATAGTTGGCTTGCTTCTTTTTGAAGACGATCGCGGTGTTTGTTGCGCTGCAAATTATATAGCAGAATTAACCAAAAAAGTTGAAGATGCTGAGTGGCAAATGTTATTATAACCTTTTTTTTTCATCATAATTTTGATCCCTCGAAAAAATCAAATTATTTTTATAAATTTATTATTACACCTATACCATTTTTATGATTTTAATAATACAATTCATTTTTGAAAACCAAATTATCTAAATTAATAATTTAGAAAAATCAATAAGATGTCAATATGGTTTTTTTATGTAATAAATACACATTATTTATTTTAAACCAAATTATCCGTATTTCTTAAACCATAGTCAAACAATGACAAAATTAAACCCATAATCTATACCTTTAATTTCTTGCCTCTAGAAGAAAATGATGATCGGATTGACAAGGCATCAGTTGAATCTGGATCTTGAAAGTTGATAGTCTTAAATTCCTTGACATTTTGACTTATCACAGAACCATCCTTACTTTTTTCACTTGGAATCATAAAAGAGTCATCAGCGTTTTTAGTTGAATTTCCATTAGTATTTATCCCAGGGTAATTATTGCGGAATTCATTTACGCCCATGGTTCCAAAAGGTGCACTTCCTTGTGTTGTTATTGTGCGGTTATTGTTGTTATTTATTGAGTAATCTTGATGTAGATGGTGAGAGCCGTTGAAAGTTTCCGACAATCTAGATGATTCTAAATTATGTAGGCTGCTGCGTGTGTTTTCTAGTTGTTGATGACCATGTACAGCAGGCGTCGTTAAACGAGAATGGCCTAGACTCTGGATGCTATTAACGTCTATCGGTGACAATGAATGGAATTCTTTATTTTCGTCGAGAAATTTCTAAAATTGAAAACATTTGTTTTAGAAGAAACTTTATTCAGAACACAAATCAATTCAAGATTAACATATTGTTGCGTATACACAGCTTGAAAATAGCTATTCCAGCATTCCTATCATGAACAACTTTTAGCTTTTACACATTCGCTTTGCCACCTCAAAAAGTTCATTTGCAGCTTCTGTGTAAGGAATTAAAATCCGACGTCAGATTCTTCTGCAATCTATCACAACTCACGACAAAATTATATTGGCATTCACCCTTCTCATTTTTTATGTAAATCCACTTAGAAATTAAGATTGCATACTTACAAATATATCGGCAGCTCTTTTCTTAGAATCTGGTTCATCAAAGAATCCTTCGTCTTCCAATGCGTGCTCTAAAGATTTTTTATGACGATACTTTTCGAGATGCGGTGTTCTGTCCTCATCTAAATGCTTCCAATGTTCTTCTATTTCCTGCTTAGTTTTGGGTCCTTTAGAGCCATGTCGACCTCCTGAATCACTGTACGTGCTGTTATATTTCTCTCCTCGTTGATTTTTACCTCCGTGCTTTTGGTTTAGTTGATTTTCTATGTCGTCAATCTCATTGCTACCCCTGATTTTCCTTGCCAAAGATTTGAATATACCCTCTCTGGATTTCTTGGGTTTTTCGACCTGATTTCTTTTTTCGTCTTGTCGGCGGGTAATTGGATTAGGAGATACTGGAACGGGGGGCTAAAAGAATTAAATCACAATAAGCAACAATATGTGTTTTATTTGTTTTCATAACGTTTATGTTTCTTATTACTTTCACATCACAGCTCAAAATTGATAATTATAACTTCAAACTGAAACTAGAGCTGTGAACAGCACTGAGCGTGGCCCGTGATGCTTTGCCTGATATCTGTAAGACTTTTTGAACTTCAAACCCCTAAAGTCTGGTGTTCACTCCCTCATTTTTAGTAAAAAGTTTTGTGGAAAGGTAGATTCAATCATATATCAATCTTGTAATTCAACTAGTAATCTTTCTAACATTGGGAGAAATAATTCTAATCGATAAACAGGTGGTCTATAGATAACAATTACGTTAATATTCTTATCCAGAATATTCAAAGCAATGTGTTCTATTTTTAAAACTCCCAAATTTAATATATTGACATTTTTTTCTCCTTTAAAATATATTCCTAATCCTCTATGCCCCTTTTCTTTTAAAAAATTGAAATCCAATGAATTGGCGCCGTGTAAAGTGTTTTCGAGAGAAGGCCTAATTGTAGCTTTAACCGCATAACTCTTAAAACCAAAAGTCCAAGTTCGTAGTTTGCAATTTATCTTTGACCTATAATAAGCTTAGCATATGATAAAAACGGGTTATAGTCAATTGGGCCCTATCCAAAATGGCCCCTCGTTTGGTCAAAATGGTCCCTGATAAATGGTCAAAATGGTCCTAAAAAAAGGTCAAAATGGTCCTTCCAAAAAGTCAAAATGGTCTCAAAATAATGTTTTTATTTATGATGTTACAAATTAACAAAACATAAAGCGCAAAATAATATATTTTTTGTACATGTATAATCTTTTTGAGAACTGGAACTTCAAATTAATATTGTAAGTCTTAGAATGTCTTTGCTTTGATGAAAATATTATTGGAACACAATTTATGTCTTCAAAATTTGTTGTTACAGAGTACGATTTTCAGTCAATTTTAGTGACATTTTCTAGGGTTAAAATAACTTCCAATTATTCCTTTAATGATCATCATATAAGCTACAATTTATAAAAAAAAAATCAGGGACCATTTTAACTTTTACTTTTTTGGCCATTTTGACCAATGAAATCAAAGAGGAAATTCAGAGGCCATTTTGACCAAAATAGGGGCCATGGTGACTGGCCATTTTGACTAAATTTAACTTTTATGGCCATTTTGACTAGGGGCCAATTTGGATAGGGGCCCAATTGACTATGGCAAGATTAAACACTTACGCTTCAAATTATTAAGTTCCTTTGATAATCATGATATAAGCTACAATTTATATAAAAGAAATTAATCAGGGACCATACTGACTTTTATTTTTTTGGCCATTTTGATTAATGAATTGGTTGAAATCGAGTAAATTAAGAGGCCATTTTGACCAAAATACGGGCCATGGTGACTAGCCATTCTGACCAAATTTCAATTTTATGGCCATTTTGACTAGGGACCATTTTGGATAGGGGCCCAATTGACTATAACCCTTGAGGGGTTACCCGTCGTTTGCTTTCATCCCCTCAGCCTAACACCAGTATATACAGTACTATTTTTTTTTTTTTTTTTTTTTTTTTTTTTGTATCTACTTGAGTGAATATGTGTGTTTGATTTTTTAATTCAGTATTCATTATTAACAGCTTATTTTTCACATTATAATCAATATCAATTACTCTGTGACCTAGGCCAGTGCTTTCATTGAGACTCGTCTCAATTCACCCTAATACCAATAACCAATACTGTTGTATATATTGCAGATATAGTTAAAATAATGGTAGAGAGAAAATTCGAACTGGTAATTGTATCAAAAATTCACTGCTTTAAATAAGAACTTGTTTAAATAATAATAGAAGCAAAATTTAAAAAAAGAATTATGAATATAAAATTAAAAGATAGAAGATTGCATAATCAGATTAATCTGTTTATGGCCTGCTGGTGAAAAGTTCAGGTCAACAGTGTTGATGTTCAATGTTGCATAACTTCTCTTAACACCTGTCAACAACTTTAAATCTGCAGCCTTTATGGGGCATTCGTAGTTTGAGCTCTAATTAAGATATCAAAAAAATTCCAACTGTAAATTAAATTGCAAAGTCACTTCTTTAATTCTAGGTATGTTAAAAATTAGTACGTAAATGTTTTGCAAAATAAATAAATAAATTTTTGAGGGTTAAAAAATTGCATAATCAGATTAATGAGTTCTCTGGCACAATGCCAAGGTTAAAAGTTCATGTCAATAGTTTTATTATCAATGTAGTGTAACTCCTTTTATAACACCTGTCAATCATTTTTATCCTCTCTACAACTTTTTTCTCTCAGAAAGGGGTATTCTATGCCTATTATCACAAATTGATTTTTGTATTAAACTACTCATGTCACATATCGTTGAAAAGAGAAAAATTAGTACTTCCTGATTAAACAACCATATCACTATGAGATAATTACATTGTAAGTAAGAACTCTTAGTAGAAAAAAAGCGCAATATTTTGAAAACATATTTTAAGGTATTATCGTCATATATCGTTAAAAAGATTAATTAAATCAGCATTACAAAATTGAAATAATTAATTCTTTGTGTTAATTAGAGAAGGTGATACAGCCGTCCAAAGTTGTCAAAAATGTCAATTTTTGAATGTCTATAAAACCGGAAGTTAATATTTTTCAACTAAAATCAAAACACCTATTGATAGCTGAGGTCAAGGGCATTCTACATTGAAAATTTCAAGGTCATTGAAGGTCAAGGTCACAAAATATGGCCTTTTGAATTCAAAATTCTGTGCCTACAAGTTTTAGATAAAGTTACAATGTTTTGATAGACATCAAAATCATAAAAATCGGATAAAAAATGGAGGACTAATTAATTTTTTGCTGAAATATGTCAGTCTGTGACGACAGCTTATGTATCACTTCCGGTTTGGATTTTTTCTGCTAAGTACCTTCTAATTATGCCTGACATACAATATGTATGGTTTTAGCCAACATCTGAAATTTACACCGGACGTGGGGTCGCCAGACGTAATTTTGAAAAACCGGAAGTCTTCACGCCAAAACCGGAAGTGATAGAAATATTTTAATTATCTTGTATTATTTGTATCGACATTCTGTTTATGTCCTGTGAATTTCAGATCAATCGGATAATTAGCAGCTGAGAAAAAAATTTTGGTTTCAAATTTTTTTTACAAAAATATTTAAAAATTGAAATTTTTGAAGATGCACCAGATACTTCTATGAACAATTAACGTAATAAAGGAAATTTCAGGTAAATCGGTTCATAAATAAGTCCTACAGACTCGATGAAAAAATATTGCACATTATGTAATAGCCCACTTCTGGTTCCGCAAAAATGTGCCGTTTTATATTTAAGGGAAAATTTCCCTCGAGTGAAACTAGCTGATCAAACCAGAATTTCTATACCATTTTCAGTTTTCTCTACAGACGCTGACCAGAATTTGGAAAAAAAAAAACTAGAGCCGTACCAAAACGGCGCTGGGCAGTGCGTCATCCTGGAAATCTTTCATAAATCACAAGGCACTAAGCAAATAGTTATGAAAATATTAATATCAAAAAAGTTAGAAACATTTTTTCTAGTCTTGTTACAGCATGATAGCTTTAATAAAGGTTAACAATAAAAAATAGTAGTTCTCGCCCTTCAACTGTTTTGACGATAATTGTAAGCGTTATTAAATCAAATGTGTTAGCGTTTTGGCGATAGTTTTTACTTTTTTGGTTTAGTATTGCCAAAACTCAAGTTAATTACAAGTTGAAGGGAGATCACTATCATTTAACCATTTAGACAACAAACATATTATTTTAGTTAATTAGCCAATAACGTCAAAACCGGTAGTAATATCGAAATTTTGAAAATATATTTGAGATCGCAATCAAAATGCTTCGCTACCCACAAGTTTTCAGAATATTCAAATAAAATTTAAAAAAACCCGCACAGTGACAATAGAACTTTGCACAAAACTTCCAAATATTATATCGCGCTATTTTATTTAAAACTTAAAGTGTTATATATCATTAAAAAGAATAGATTAGACACAATAAGAATATATAAGAATGTGTGACGTATTAAAGTTAAGTCACGTGACAGAGGTATTTAAAGTTAAAAATCGCAAATATCAAATGGCCATAGAACCGGAAGTAAACATCGGACAACTAAAATGGATACATCAATACATAGATCTGGTCAAGGGCAATAACCTTTGTTAAGGTCACAAGGTCAAAAAAGTTCAAGGTCACGAGTTACAATTCTTTGAAAGTTTGGCAATTACATTAAATACAATATACCGGAAATAACAAAACAGCATCATCGAATATCAAAATCGAATAACGTACTTTTTGGGGCAATCGACTAAGCTGTCTACAAATACTACAATTACGAATTCCGCTTATAACCCCGAGGCCCCATTTTGAGTTTTACAAAAGTTAGTCATATAAATATGGCGGCCGATCTATTACAACTGGGTCAAATTGCATTGATTGATTGTTTATATAGCATCATTTCAAATATATTGCAAACAAAAAAAAATCATATATCTTCAAAATTCCGGAAGTTAGATTTTAGATTTAAAAAGCGAATAACGTCAAAACCGGAAGTGTTATCGAAATTTTGAAAACAGATTTGGGTTAGTAATCAAAATGTCGATCTACCTGTAAGTTTTCAGGACGGTCAAAATAAAATTTGAAAAAAACACGCACAGTTACAATGAAAATTTGCACAAAATTTTCAAATTTTAAATCGCGCAATTGTCATTCAAACATAAAGTGTTATATATCACTGGAAAGAGTAAAATAAGCACACTAATAATATATAAGAGTTTGTGACATATGTTAGTTGAGTCACGTGACAGAGCTGTTTAAAGTTAAAAATCGCAAATTTCAAATGACAATAGAACCGGAAGTAAACATCGGACAACGGAAATGGACATTTCATTGGATAGATCTAGTCAAGTGCAATAACCTTTGTTCAGGTTGCAAGGTCATAAAAGGTCAAGGTCACGAGTTACAAGTTTTTGAAATTTTCGCAATAACTTTAAACGTTATACCGGAAATAACAAAAAGGCAGTATTAAAAATCAAAAATCTAATAACGTACTTTTTATGGCAATCGACTGGGCTGTCCTAAAATACTACTATTACGAATTCCGCTCATAACCCTGAGGCCCCATTTTGAGTTTTACAAAAGTTGGTCATATCAATATGGCGGCTTATTTGTAACTTCCGGGTCAATTTTTTTTCATTCATTGTTTTCGAATTGTCATTGCAATCATATTTCCAAAAAAAAATTTCACATATCTTCGAAATTCCGGAAGTTGAAATCTAAAACTTTTCGTCAAAACCGGAAGTGATATCGAAATTTTGAAATTAGCATTATGTTCACAATCGAATTGCCTATGTGCATTTTTATTTTCAGATTCTTCGAATTAAAATTGTAGAATTTGAAAAAATTTTATAATTAAAACTAAAAAAAGTTATCGACAAAATAAAATTTTTAAATTGCTTGAAGAAGCCGTATTGTAGACATTAGTTCAAAGAAGTAACCTAAAAAAATCCGAGTCAAATCGGATAAAAAATAGAGCCGTGAAATGGAAAATTCTAAAAAACCATTTTTTGTCCTACGTCATTTCCGGTTAGACAAAAATGCATCAAATAACATTTAAAAAATTTAGTTTTTCGAGAAAAAAAAGCAAATCGCATCAGTGCATATGTGACATTAGCAGTTTTTGCTGGGTGCTCTGACCAGTATTTGAAGAAAAAAAAAAACTAGAGCCGTACCAAAACGGCGCTGGGCAGTGCGTCATCCTGGAATCTTTCATAAATCACAAGGCACTTATCAAATGGTTATAAAAATATTAATATAAAAAAAGTTAGAAACATTTTTTCTAGTCTAGTTACAACATGATAGCTTTAATAAAGATTAACAATAAAAATAGTAGTTCTCAACTGTTTTGACGATAATTGTTAGCGTTATTTAATCAAATGTGTTAGCGTTTTGGCGATGTTTTTTACTTCTCTGGTTTAGTATCGCCAAAACTCAAGTTAATTACAGGTTGAAGGGAGAGCACTATCATTTAACCATTTAGACAACACACATATTATTTTAGTTTATTAGCCAATAACGTCAAAACCAGTAGTAATATCGAAATTTTGAAAATAGATTTGAGTTCGCAATCCAAATGCTTAGCTACTCACAAGTTTTCGGAACATTCTAATAAAATTTGAAAAAACACGCTCAGTGACAATAGAACTTTGCACAAAACTTCCAAATATTATATCGCGCAATTTTCTTTAAAACATAAAGTGTTATATATCATTAAAAAGAATAGATTAGGCACAATAAGAATATATACAAATTTGTGACGTGTGAAAGTTAGGTCACGTGACAGAGCTATTTAATGTTAAAAATCGCAAATTTCAAATGGCCATAGAACCGGAAGTTAGCATCGGACAACTAAAATGGATACATCAGTACATAGATCTGGTCAAGGGCAATAGCCTTTGTTCAGGTCACATGGTAAAAAAGTTCAAGGTCACGGGTTACAATTCTTTGAAATTTTGGCAATTTCATAAAATACAATATACCGGAAATAGCAAAAATCAACATCGAATATCAAAATCGAATCACGTACTCTTTGGGGCAATCGACTAAGTTGTCCAAAAATACTACAATTACGAATTCCGCTCATAACCGCGAGTCCCCATTTTGAGTTTTACAAAAGTTAATCATATAAATATGGCGGCCGATCTATTACAACTGGGTCAAATTTCATTGATTGAATGTTTATATAGCATCACTTCAAAAATTTTGCAAAAAAAAAAATCATGTATCATATAAATTCCGGAAGTTAGATTTTAGATTTTAAAAGCGAATAACGTCAAAACCGGAAGTGTTATCGAAATTTTGAAAACAGATTTGAGTTTGCAATCAAAATGTCTATCTACCTGTAAGTTTTCAGGACGGTCAAAATAAAATTTGAAAAAAACACGGACAGTTACAATGAAACTTTGCACAAAATTTTCAAATTTTAAATCGCGCAATTTTCATTCAAACATAAAGTGTTTTATATCACTGGAAAGAGTAAAATAAGCACAATAATAATATATAAGAGTTTGTGACGTATGTTACTTGGGTCACGTGACAGAGCTGTTTAAAGTTGAAAATAGCAAATTTAAAATGGCAATAGAACCGGAAGTAAACATCGGACAACGAAAATGGATATTTCATTGGATAGATCTAGTCAAGGGCAATAACCTTTGTTCAGGTTACAAGGTCATAAAAGGTCAAGGTCATGAGTTACAAGTCTTTGAAATTTTGGCAATTACTTTAAACGTTATACCGGAAATAACAAAAAGGCAGTATTAAAAATCAAAAATCTAATCACGTACTTTTTTTGGCAATCGACTGGGCTGTCCTAAAATACTACTATTACGAATTCCGCTCATAACCCTGAGGCCCCATTTTGAGTTTTACAAAAGTTGGTCATAGCAATATGGCGGCTTATTTTTTACTTCCGGGTCAATTTTTTTTAATTCATTGTTTTTTAATTGTCGTTTCAATCATATTTCCGAAAACCATTTTTACATATCTTCAAAATTCCGGAAGTTGAAATTTTAACTTTAAGAGACATTTACGTCAAAACCGGAAGTGATATCGAAATTTTGAAACTTGCATTTTGTTTACAATCCATATGCCTATATGCATGTATATTTTCAGATTCATCGAAATAAAATTGTAGAAGTTGAAAAATTTTTATAATTAAAACTAAAAAAAGTTAGGGACAAAAGTAAAAATTTTCAATTACTTAAAGAAGCCGTATTGTAGACATTAGTTTAAAGTAGTAACCTAAAAAAATCCGAGTAAAATCGGATGAAAAATAGAGCCGTGAAATGAAAAATTCTAAAATACACTTTCGTGCCCTACGTCATTTCCGGTTGAACAAAAATGCATCAAATTACATTTAAAAAATTTAGTTTTTCGAGTACATAAGAGAAATTGCATCAATGCATATGTGGCATTTACAGTTTTGGCTGGGCACTCTGACCAGAATTTGAAGAAAAAAAAAAAAAAAAAACTAGATCCATAGGCTTTGCATGGTTCTGAGCAGTGCGTAACAGTTTTGGAATTACTTAAAAACTGTTTTTTAAAAGGTCTGTAATGGTATTATTTATAGACAAAGAAAGCTACCACAACTAGCGAAACCTTGGATGTTGCTGGTAAAGTCAAAAATCGCAAATTTGAATTGCTCACAAAACCGGAAGTATACATCGGACAACAAATATGAATACATAGTCGGATAGATCTCATCGAGGGCAAAAACTTTTGTTCAGGTTACAATGTCACCGAAGGTCAAGGTCACGAGGTATGAGTCTTGAAAGTTTTTGTAATTACTGAAAAAAATAAAACGGAAATGCAAGAAAGGCAAAACAGAAGATCAAAAATCGATTAACAATTCTATGAATGCAATCGACTGTAGTTTCCAAAAATATCAAAGTTACGATTTCCGCTCATAACTCTGAGGCCCCATTTTGAGTTTTACAAAAGTTAGTCATATCAATATGGCGGCCAATTTGTAACTTCCGGGTTAAATTTTTTTATTTCAAATTGTTGATATACCACAATGTTAAATATTGCAAAAAACAAATTTCAAATATATTCCAAATTCCGGAAGTTGAAATTTCAAATTTACAAGCTAATTACGTCAAAACCGGAAGTGGTATCAATTTTTCGAAAACGGATTTTGGATTGCAATCGAAATATCTTTCCATCTGTAAACTTGCAAATCGATTGAAATAAAATTTGAAAAAAACACGCACAGTTACAATGGAAATTTGCACAAAATGTTCAAATTTTAAATCGTGCAATTTTGATTTAAGTGTATATTGTCGTACATCATTGGAAAGAGTAAATTACGCATAATATGATTGTTAAATCATTTTTGACGTATTTACGCTAGGTCACGTGACATGACTGCTTAAAGTCAGAAATCACAAATTTCAATTGCCTATAAAACCGGAAGTATACATCGGATCAGAAACATGAATACATCATTGGATATATTTCATCAAGGGCAATAACTTTTGTGCAGGTACCAAGGTCACCAAAGGTCAAGGTCAAAAGATATGAGCCTTGAAAGTTTTAGTAATTGCATAAAAAATCAAAACGAAAATAAAAAAAAAATTGAAATCAAAATTCAAAAATCGGCCGCTAGACTTTTTTAGAAATCTATTGTAGTTTCCAAAAATACTAAAGTTACGGATGCCTCTCATAACCCTGAGGCCCCATTTTTAATTTTATAAAAGTTACTCATATCAAAATGGCGGATGATCTGTTACTTCCGGGTCGGATTTTTTTATTTCAAATTGTTGTTATAACAAATTATAACACATTGAAAAAAACAAATTTGAAATATCTTCAAATTTCCGGAAGTTGAAATTTTAAATTTACAAGCTAATTACGTAAAAACCGGAAGTGGTATCAAAATTTTGAAAACTGCATTTTGTTTAGAATCAAAATGTCTATACACCTGCAAATTTGCAGATCGAACGAAATAAAATTGTAGAAGTTGAAAAAAACGCAAAAATTAAAATTAAGAAAATAGTCAACTAAAATTCAAAATTGGAGAAGTTTAAAACTTTTATTTAGTAGCGCACAGTTATAGAAAACAGTTCAAAACAGTTTGATAAAAATCGGATCAAAAATAGAGCTGTGAGATTCCAAAAACCAAAACTGTGTTTTTTGTTCTACCTCATTTCCGGTTTGTCAAAATGGCACCAATTTATATTTAATAGTTGATGGTCAACAATTTATCGTAGGGAATTGAACAAATCTGTTTGTGGCATGTTGCCTTCTTACTAAAATAGCGAGTGTAAAATTCGAAAAAAAAAAAAAACTAGATCCATAGGCTTTGCATGGTTCTGAGCAGTGCGTAACAGTTTTGGAATTACTTAAAAACTGTTTTTTAAAGGGTATGTAATGGTATTATTTCTAGACAAAGAAAGCTACCACAACTAGCGAACCCTTGGATGTTGCTGGTAAAGTCAAAAATCGCAAATTTTAATTGCTCACAAAACCGGAAGTATACATCGCACAACAAATATGAATATACAGTCGGATAGATCTCATCGAGGGCAAAAACTTTTGTTCAGGTTACAATGTCACCAAAGGTCAAGGTCACGAGGTATGAGTCTTGAAAGTTTTTGTAATTACTGAAAAAAATTAAACGGAAATGCAAGGAAGGCAAAACAGAAGATCAAAATTCGATTAACAATGCTATGAATGCAATCGACTGTAGTTTCCAAAAATATCAAAGTTACGATTTCCGCTCATAACCCTGAGGCCCCATTTTGAGTTTTACAAAAGTTAGTCATATCAATATGGCGGCCGATTTGTAACTTCCGGGTTAATTTTTTTTATTTCAAATTGTCGATATACCATAATGTTAAATATTGCAAAAAACAAATTTCAAATATATTCCAAATTCCGGAAGTTGAAATTTCAAATTTACAAGCTAATTACGTCAAAACCGGAAGTGGTATCAATTTTTCGAAAACGGATTTTGGATTGCAATCGAAATGTCTTTCCATCTGTAAACTTTCAGATCGATTGAAATAAAATTTGAAAAAAACACGCACAGTTACAATGGAAATTTGCACAAAATGTTCAAATTTTAAATCGTGCAATTTTAATTTAAGTGTATATTGTCGTACATCATTGGAAAGAGCAAATTACGCATAATATGATTGTTAAATCATTTTTGACGTACTTACGCTAGGTCACGTGACAGGACTGCTTAAAGTCAAAAATCACAAATTTCAATTGCCTATAAAACCGGAAGTATACATCGGATCACAAACATGAATACATCATTGGATATATTTCATCAAGGGCAATAACTTTTGTTCAGGAACCAAGGTCACCAAAGGTCAAGGTCAAAAGATATGAGCCTTGAAAGTTTAAGTAATTGCATAAAAAATCAAAACGAAAAAAAAAAAAAAAATTGAAATCAAAATCTAAAAATCGGCGCCTAGACTTTTTTAGCAATCGATTGTAGTTTCCAAATATACTAAAGTTACGGATGCCGCTCATAACCCTGAGGCCCCATTTTTAATTTTATAAAAGTTACTCATATCAAAATGGCGGATGATATGTTACTTCCGGGTCGGATTTTTTTATTTCAAATTGTTGTTATAACAAATTATAACACATTGAAAAAAACAAATTTGAAATATCTTCAAATTTCCGGAAGTTGAAATTTAAAATTTACAAGCTAATTACGTAAAAACCGGAAGTGGTATCAAAATTTTGAAAACTGCATTTTGTTTAGAATCAAAATGTCTATACACCTGCAAATTTGCAGATCGAACGAAATAAAATTGTAGAAGTTGAAAAAAACGCAAAAATTAAAATTAAGAAAATAGTCAACTAAAAGTCAAAATTGGAGAAGTTTAAAACTTTTATTTAGTAGCGCACAGTTATAGAAAACAGTTCAAAACAGTTTGATAAAAATCGGATCAAAAATAGAGCTGTGAGATTCCAAAAACCAAAACAGTGTTTTTTGTTCTACCTCATTTCCGGTTTGTCAAAATGGCACCAATTTATATTTAATAGTTGATGGTCAACAATTTATCGTAGGAAATTGAACAAATCTGTATGTGGCATGTTGCCTTCTTACTAAAATAGCGAGTGTAAAATTCGAAAAAAAAAAAAAACTAGAACCATGAATGGTACCATGCAGTGCGCATCCGGTTTCGTCCATTGGTGAAAAGTGACATCTTTGAATCCATGATGTCAGGTTTACAGAAGAAAGCTTGTTTTAGATTAAAATGCAGAAGGTACAAAATTTTAAAACGCAAAATTTTGAATTCGGTAGTAAAAGGTAGAAAAACCAGTCCACACACGGTAGTCAAAAGTGAAATAAACATTTCATGTTCGGTAGTGAAAAGTCATCTGATTAAAAAAGGCGTAATCACAGTTTGATATACATCAGTGGAAAATCACAAAATTTCTAAGATTTGTAAATAAGTTCTAAAGTGCAAGAAAGGACTCGTGAAAGAGCCAAATCTCAATTTAGAAACGGACTGCACAGTATTCATACTTCATAGTTTGAAATACAGATTGAATTTTATCAATACATATTTCATTCAAAGAAAATATATCTTAATGTTTCTTTTAAACAGTTACAATGTAAAAAAAAGTACAGTAATGATAACGTATCGCCCAAACGCAAGTTAATGGGAGAGGACGATCGCCCAAACGCAGCTTTATGTCAAAATGTAGTACTCTCCCTTCAACTGAAATTTGCATTTAATATTTTACAAGCAGATGGAATAACTAATTTTCAAAATTCAAAAGGCGCTATTTTGATTTTAAATATTGTGTTGTATATAATTGAAAAAGTAGATTTAGCATAATTAGATTCTGAAAGAATTTGTGACGTACATGAATTAGGTCACGTGTCAGAGCTCTTTAAAGCTAAAAACTGCAATTTTCAAATGGATATAAAACCGGAAGTAAACATCGGAAAACCTAAATGAAAGTATCTGTGCATAGGTATCGTCAATGGCAATGAATTTGTTTCAGGTCACTAGGTCACCAGAGGTCAAGGTCACAAGATATGAGCCTTTAAAGTTTTGACAATTACTGATTTATCTTAACCGGAAATTAAAATAAATCAGAATTGAAATTCAAAAATCGGCGTCTCATGTTTTGGTAACAATCGACTGTAGATTCCAAAAACATCAGAATTATGCAAATTTCATTACACCCTGAGGCCCCATTTTGCGTTTTATGAAAATATACCATTTCAAGATGGCGACTGATCTGTTACATCCGGGTCAAATTTTATTATTTGCATACTTTTGTGTCTATATTACATACATACTGCAAAAAGAATTTTTCAAATATCTTCAAAATTCCGGAAGTTGAAATTTCGACTTTGAGAGCCAATAACTTCAAAACCGGAAGTGATACAAAAATTTTGAAAACATATTTTTGTTCGCCATCAAAATGTCTATCTACCTGTAAGTTTTCAGAACGATCGAAATAAAAATTGAAAAAAACACGCACAGTTTCAATGGAAATTGACACAAATTTTTCAAACTTTAAAAGGCGGAATTTTGATGCAAATATATCGTGTTGTATATCATTGGAAAGAGCAGACATAGCATAGTACGACGGTGAAAGAAAATAAGACATATGTAAATTAGGTCACGTGGTAGGGCTGTTTAAAGTTAAAAATTACAATTTTCAAATGGCTATAAAACCGGAAGTAACCATTGGGCATCTGAAAAAAATATGTCATTGGATACATCTAATCAAGGGCAATAACTTTTGTACAGGTCACAAAGTCACAAAAGGTCAAGGTCACAAAATATGGGCCTTGAAAGTTTTGACAATTACTGATTAATTTTTACCGGAAATCAGAAAAATTCAGAATTGAAATTCAAAAATCGGCTTCCCATGTTTTGGTCGCAGTCGATTGTTGATTACATAGACATAAAAATTATGCAAATTCCATAACACCCTGAGGCCCCATTTTGCGTTTTATGAAAATATACCATTACAAGATGGCGCCTGATCTGTTACATCCGGGTCAAATTTTATGATTTGTATAATTTTAAGTCTACATAACAAACATATTGCAAAAAGAATTTTTCGAATATCTTCAAAATTCCGGAAGTTGAAATTTCAACTTTGAGAGCGAATGACGTCAAAACCGGAAGTGATATCGAAATTTTGAAAATTGCTAATTGTTCGCAATCAAAATGTCTATATATATGTAAGTTTTCAGGTTGATCAACATAAAATTGAAAAAGTTGAAAAAGTGGTCAAGAAAAGGTGCTCCAAAAGTCAGCAAGCTTGTTCATAAAATGATATTGTTTAAATTTCAACTTGTGGACAATCAATTAAAGAAATAAGAAAAGTCAGTCCGATCAAAATCGGTTGAAAAATAAAGCAGATAATGGCCAAAACATTAAATTCCATATGTTCTCATACCTCATTTCCGGTTGGTAGGGCATGCGCCATTTTACATTTAAACAATACCGAGCAGTAGATTATCGTGGGAAATCTTGAGAGATTATGTGTGGCATGCGTAGTTTTGGCTGGGCGCTCTGACCAGAAGGCGAAAAAAAAAAAAAAAAAAAAAAACTAGATCCATAGGCTTTGCATGGTTCTGAGCAGTGCGTAACAGTTTTGGAATTACTTAAAAACTGTTTTTAAAAGGGTCTGTATTGGTATTATTTCTAGACAGAGAAAGCTACCACAACTAGCGAAACCTTGGATGTTACTTGTAAAGTCAAAAATCGCAAATTTGAATTGCTTACAAAACCGGAAGTATACATCGGACAACAAATATGAATATATAGTCGGATAGATCTCATCGAGGGCAAAACTTTTGTTCAGGTCACAATGTCACCAAAGGTCAAGGTCACGAGGTGTGAGTCTTGAAAGTTTTTGTAATTACTGAAAAAAATAAAATAGAAATGCAAGAAAGGCAAAACAGAAGATCAAAAATCGATTAACAATGCTATGAATGCAATCGACTGTAGTTTCCAAAAATATCAAAGTTACGAATTCCGCTCATAACCCTGAGGCCCCATTTTGAGTTTTACAAAAGTTAGTCATATCAATATGGCGGCCGATTTGTAACTTCCGGGTTAAATTTTTTTGTTTCAAATTGTTGATATACCATAATGTTAAATATTGCAAAAAACAAATTTCAAATATATTCAAAATTCCGGAAGTTGAAATTTCAAATTTACAAGACAATTACGTCAAAACCGGAAGTGGTATCAATTTTTCGAAAACAGATTTTGGATCGCAATCGAAATATCTTTCCATCTGTTAATTTTCAGATCGATTGAAATAAAATTTGAAAAAAACACGCACAGTTACAATGGAAATTTGCACAAAATGTTTAAATTTTAAATCGTCCAATTTTTATTTAAGTGTATATTGTCGTACATCATTGGAAAGAGCAAATTAGGCATAATATGATTATTTAATCATTTTTGACGTATTTACGCTAGGTCACGTGCCAGGACTGTTTAAAGTAAAAAATCACAAATTTCAATTGCCTATAAAACCGGAAGTATACATCGGATCACAAACATGAATACATCATTGGATAGATTTCATCAAGGGTAATAACTTTTGTTCAGGTACCAAGGTCACAAAAGGTCAAGGTCAAAAGATATGAGCCTTGAAAGTTTTAGTAATTTCATAAAAAATCAAAACGAAAATAAAAAAAAAATTAAAATCAAAATCCAAAAATCGGCGCCTAGACTTTTTTAGCAATCGACTGTAGTTTCCAAAAATACTGAAGTTACGGATTCCGCCCATAACCCTGAGGCCCCATTTTTAATTTTATAAAAGTTACTCAAATCAAAATGGCGGATGATCTATTGCTTCCGGGTGGGATTTTTTTATTTCAAATTGTTGTTATATCAAATTGTAACACATTGCAAAAAACAAATTTCAAATATCTTCAAATTTCCGGAAGTTGAAATTTTAAATTTGCAAGCTAATTACTTAAAAACCGGAAGTGGTATCAAAATTTTGAAAATTGCATTTTGTTTAGAATCAAAATGTCTATACGCTTGCAAATTTGCAGATCGAACAAAATAAAATTGTAGAAGTTGAAAAAAACGCAAAAATTAAAATTAAGAAAATAGTCAACTAAAAGTCAAAATTGGAGAAGTTTAAAACTTTTATTTAGTAGCGCACAGTTATAGAAAACAGTTCAAAACAGTTTGATAAAAATCGGATCAAAAATAGAGCTGTAAGATTGAAAAAAACAAAATTGTGTTTTTTGTTCTACCTCATTTCCGGTTTGTCAAAATGGCACCAATTTATATTTAAAAGTTCATGGTCAACAATTTATCGTAGGGAATTGAACAAATCTGTATGTGGCATGTTGCCTTCTTACTAAAATAGCGAGTGTAAAATTCGAAAAAAAAAAAAAAAAAATAGCCGTTTGCAAAACAATGCAGTGCGTTCGATTATCGAACGCACTGCAAAAAAAAAAACATTCTGGAAACAAAGCAGTGCGTTCGAAATCGAACGCACTGCAAAAAAAAACATTATGAAAACAAAGTAGTGCGTTCGAAATCGAACGCACTGCAAAAAAAAAAAAATAATCATAACGAAAACAAAGCGTGACAAATCGATAGATTTGCCACGCAATTACAATCACTTTCTATTTGAAATCACTAGGATAGATAAACTTCTTCTTAATTTAATTATATACCACGTTCCAAAAATCATACAAGTAACACTATCAAGTAAAATGCAATATTAACTGTGCCTAACCTGAAACATGTAGAAACTGTTTTCTCTCTTTACTTCAGCATCATGTATCTTATCACTAAGGTTATCTTCATACTGTTCATCAGAGTTATACCAGAGTTCATTATCAGAGTCAGAGTCATATATATCAATCTCTTCTTCAACCTGCAATTAAATCATTATCAGAGTTATATATATATCAATCTCTTCTTCAACCTGCAATTAAATCATTATCAGAGTTCTACCAGAGTTCATTATCAGAGTCAGAGTCATATATATTAATTTCATCTTCTATCTGCAATTAAATCATTATCAGAGTTATATATATATCAATCTTTTCTTCAACCTGCAATTAAATCATTATCAGAGTTCTACCAGAGTTCATTATCAGAGTCAGAGTCATATATATTAATCTCGTCTTCAATCTGTAATTAAATCATTATTGCAGTTACACCATATCTCACTATTAGATTTATAGTTACATCATAGTTCAATATCAGATTCAGAGTAATAGATCTAAGTGTCAGAGTATCCCTTCCCCGAAATATAATTCAAACTACAATTTAGTTATACCATAGGGTGTTAGCAAAGTCATACCCAGAGTCATATGGGGTGGGTTTCAAATACGATAAAGACTATGAGTACAAATGAACTTGAGTCTTGAACACATTTATTCCAGTCACATTGCTCTTAATAGTCATTGAGAGCAAATCAAACTATATTCAATATAAATAATAACATTACACAGTTGTTAGCAACGACATAAAAACATAGTTGATAATATTGTTACCTCGGTACCGTCGGGAAGTATTCGCCTTTGTATGATAGTTCTCCGTGAAGATCTGCTTCTTAATGATTGTCCATCTCCATCGACTTGGTGTACATCAGCACTCAAATGACTTCTTCTGCTTCTACTAGACGTTGTTCTTGTGCTTGTATCACGTTTTTCCTAATAATAAGGCGGTGAAAAATTCAAAAATGCTTTAAAACAGGGTTAAAATAAATCATATAATCTTATGAAGGTAATCAGAAAAAGGCATGTATCTTCCTTAAACTGCGAACTGCTTTGGTTTAAGATTTAATCATTTGCCGGATATCTGCAGTCGGGGACAATTCAAAGACCTTGAGCAGATTATTTAAATGTTCAGTTGAGATTTCAGTCATTAACCAAAAAGTTACTACCGGAATTCCAAAATCAGATTTAAACAAAGGTGTTACCACTAAAATTTGTTGTCCGTGTTTATTTATGACAAGCTTCCTTTCTATTGGACCCGGTCTGTATTTACCACTGTTAGGACGGTATTCCTCAGAGTATACTCTTAGTAAGTTCTTCTGACCATGTCCCAAACCCGAGTCTGCCGAATCACTGCTACCATGTGATTCTGCTCTGTCTACAATGTAATTAAAAATATTTTCTATAAATCCTCAGACAATAAGTTTAATAGATTATGTTTTCGTAACAAAATAATTTTCAGTTGGATATTAAAATTTTGGATCTTAAAAAGAAAAGTATTGGTGTACTTTGTGGATACGCCTCTCTCATAATTGAATAAGGAATATTGTGAAGTTACTCTTATTGCGATTTGTATTGACAAAATTGGAAAATTTGAAAATATCTTGAAACTTGTTATGTTTACTAGTAGCTAATGAAATAACTACAAATATTCTTGAAAAAATTACCTCGTGAAGCCCCTATCAATCTGACGTTATCATCCTCTCGTGATCTCACACCTCTTTCTCTTTCCAAATCAAATTTCTGTTTCTGTTTCCGTTTCTTTTGGCGCCAAAACAGACAACATAGAAGCAGAAGTAATAGAAGTAGTACAAAGATCACACCAAATGACAGTCCAACAACTTCTGCTGTTCCCAAATCTGTGGGTACCGTTGTGTTTGTCGGCATAGTTGTTGTGATAGCTTTAACAAATACATAGAAATATACAATAGCATGAACAAACATGTCATCTCGCTGTGTTCCTTAACTTTTGAATTGCCATATTTGACGAGAATAATAGTTATATAAGTTGAAAGATAAATAATATTGAGGCATAATATTGACAAAGGATACATTTAACCAAAACATCATAAAAATGACAAATGTTGTTCTTGACGTTGAAATGTAACTGATATTGACAATCTAGTTGAAATAATGTTTTGAAGGAAACCCAGTATAAACAATTAATCTAAGATAAACTTACGACACATCTCTGAAAGATAAAAGAAAATAAATATAATTTAACTAATCATTAACATTTTCATATTCGATTTTATTCGCTTGTTTCCAAGACTGCAATGTAAAGTGTCATTTTCATGCTTAGAGTAAGTTTGTTTAGGTTCTACTCTTCAACTTGCAGAATACCCCATAAGGTGTAAAACAAAATAAATAACACTTAAGTGTTGCTGAGAGATCCGGTAGAAAGAGCATAACCATCTCTGTAACGTCACCCGTTTCAGAGGAGTTCAAATTTAAAGTTCGTTGTTTTTCATGCCATTGCAATGTATATTTTACAAAACAGTCGAATCAAGTTAAGTGATGTAAGCGATAACATATGATTATAGAAGAAATATATTTCAAAATATTTGATAGACAAGGTGAATATTCTCAGTACCTAGAGGTGACATTTGGTAGAAATCGGAAGATGAAGTTATATTCTCAAAACATTCCTTGGGGTTCCCTGAAATCTCTATTTTACCGTCGACCATGTTGATAGCCTATAATTGTAATGGTTAGAGATTAATAAAAAAAAATAATATTGGTTATATAATTTCTAGATTCAATAATTTATCTTGTCACATGCTGCATATCTAACGTCTGCATAAACTTGTTTAATGTTGCGTTATTAAATAAAGAATTCAATTATTTCATGTTTATTTCCGCATCCCTGGTTTCTACATGTCTTATAAACATAAATAAATTTCGTTCAGTTAGTGTTTTTTTTTTCTTCAGAATTTTAAGGCGCATTCAGAGAGGGGGCAATGCATTGTTGATATTTATGCAAGTATGAGGCGTATATAATCAACTTACTAGGCATGTAAACCTGTAGGTATTGACATCATCCACTACGTTATCATGATTGTATAGAGTGACGTAACTTGTTCCATTGTCTTGTACAGAATGTAAGCAGCTTAAATTACCAGTATCTGAGATAGATAAAAAAAATAGAAGATTACAATTCAGAAATTGAATATCTGGAAAAAACTTGCCCGTGCTCATTGGAGTGAATACGTAAAAAAATAGTTTTTTCCGAATTTTTTCACCATTCTTTAAAATTCTGTCAGAATAAATTTGTTCAAAAGAATTCCTCAATTTGGAAGATTTATTTTCTGGGCGATTTCAATCGTATTTCAGTGTTTTCCATGACTACTACATTTGTTTAGTTTACTTTTTATTATCAAATCAAAGAAGGAGAAATATATAAACAAATTCATCAAAGTGTCACCTTTGTTTCCAGGATATGCACATTGTTAGACTAATTGAAATTATTGTATGTCATGGTTTGATCAACTAGTATGACGACATTAAATTAGTACATATTCACATTATTATAACAATTTATGATAAAGTTACATTATCCCCTACTGATAATGGGAATTTTTTTTTATTCTTCAGTTTGTTATTCACATGTAAACAGTTTCATAATATTTTTATGATATGAACTTATTATGCATCGTAACTTGTTGACGACATCCTGATACCTTTCAGATTAAAAAACTAATCGATAACGGTTTATGACGCCAGTTACCTTTGTTGTTATTTTTTGAGAAATATCCAGTAATTTAAGCATGAGTTAATCAATAAAAAGCTCGTTTCCAGTGAGATTGTATTTCGGGTTAATTTTCTAATCAATATAAAGAATGACAAAAAATTGCACAATTCTGCATCAATCAGTGTAAAATCAATTGATATTGATAGAAAGTACTACATTCATCAACACACCGAAGCTCATTTTAACACTTTACAATTTGTTTCTTTAAACATTGAGATATTTGGGTATTTTTCACAATATGTGATGTTTTCAATGCACCGATCTACAGCTAATCCTTAAGATTGCACATGTTAGGACATAGGACCTGACCTTTACAGACTGTATAATGAAATTGATTTTAACGATTTTCATGTGGCATATTATTGAAAAATATTATTTCTAATAATTCAAGACTATCACTAGCTATAATTTAAACATTACCGCTATATATTTATCTTGGCAGAGCAAATCCTACTGTTATTAACATTGGACACTAAATATAAGGTTGGTGTACTAAGGTGATTTTTATTAGATACCAAATATAGCGTTGGTACTATGTTTTATTGTTTTGTTTGCTTGCAAAGATCACAAACCTAAAGTCCTACTAAAAGAAAGGCTACTACTACACTACTGAATATCCGATTTTGAGAAAAATGCGGAAAACAAGCGACAATTGAGATAATTCGGTGGTCGATGTGCTCAGAATTACTGAACAAGCTGCAACTTGCTAGCAGTCATTAATCATCCTTCTGCTCTAGAAGTCGCTAAGTAGACCGAAACTAACTTTTTATCCGATAAGAATCATCCCCTACAAAAAATGGTAAATAGATACTCACTGGAATAAAATGGTTTGGATGAACAATTATTGGAAGAAACTTGAAACTTGGTAACATCAGAACACATATCTATTTTTAATGAACAGTCACTTGTTTCATCTATATATTTTCCAAGCAGTTCATTTGGACAAACTGTAACTGGAGTAGAATCTGTAAAAAAAGAGTTTCATGTTTCGAGAATAAATCAAACTTTTCCATTTTGCTGTCATATTTTATCTTTTGCGCGAAAGTACCATTCATGCAAATTCTTTCTTATTAGTAATATTTTCTCAAATTTCAAGTTGTCAAGGCTACTTTCCCTTTTATTGTGACAAAACAAAACAATGTACCGTATAACGATTTCTTTTCATGCATCGTCGAACTTTCCAAATACCTACAACATAATGTTTTTTTTTAGCTTATTTATATAAATGTTACCTGGTTTTAAAAGTAAATTATATGTTTGTGGGGGATATGGTGTCATTCTGTTACAAACAGTCAAAATATCACTTGGTTCAGTATCACGAAACACTGATCGATCTTTAGTAAACTCATTCAAATCTGAAATACAGCAAAATATCATCAGCACATTCAACCTGTTCTTTTTGGACATATCAAGAAAGTTTCAGACTTATATCATTAGGGTATGCTAATGAATGTCTTTGAAGTCTTAGTCTGAATTTGAATATGAGCTCCAGTTTATTATGAGCTCCAGTTTATAATCGACGCAATTTTTATTTAAATCAGATTGTTCTAAAACGCAACATCAGGCGTTTCATATTTTCACTAACTGTGGCCGTTAACAATATATTAACTTGCTTCATAAACAGAACAATTATCGAATAAGATAAGGTAATGTCTCAAAAATTTTATTTTTTAGAATTACAACAACATCGAAACCTTTGTTAAGTTACTCTTTTATTTGTATCATGCTCGGGAATATTGTGCACTGGGGTAGTGCTGGTACTGGGGTAGAAAAAAAGTCGCAAAATTTAAGCTTTTATATGCCCATGCCTCCCTTCCCCCTAAATATCTGGTGAACGCCTATCGGAAACAGTATATGTAAATAGATATTAGTATGGCATAACGTGTAATCTTAATTGTCAATACATGACACATTTTCAATAATAATGACATGTTAGACAGTTATCGAAGATACTAATTCCAAATAAACAATATAAGCCTCGTGAGCTTATTATTGGTCTTTTCCACATTAAATTAAGTACATTCTTCAACAACAAGCAAAATACATACAAATTATGATGTTCGATGTTATTCGAACACATTTTTTACCCCATGGTTTCTCAAATGGCGTTTAAGCATTTTTATCTATATTGTAAAGGCATACCTTCTATACCGTGATAATAAACTATCTTATTTGTTGATATATCACTCATACTCCAACAAGTATACATTCTGAGTGGAACTTTTCCTGACGTAAACACTGGAGATCTGAAATAAAGTCGTTTTATAAATGAAAGAATAAATTCGAGAACTATTGTATACTGCTGTGTGTTTTCATTTTGAAAGTCTCTAGAATGTACCAATATTTCCTAAATTGGAAAAGTGTTAAATTAAGACTGGTTTTATTGATTCAAAAGAATAAGCACTGGCATGTATGAGTATCAGATGTGTCAATTCTGTTGTCCTATTTTGATTTCAGGTCTAACCATTTCAGTTCTAATAATATTTATGAAAGTCCTCGTCCAAGTTACATTTGTATTTTAGTCACCCGCAATGTAACAGAAAATCCGTAGTTCACTGCATTTCAGAACCAAATATGATACTAAAATATCATATTCATAACTATATACAGCAAAGTGATTTTGACAGATGATATCTCAAATCTGGCGTCTGAAATCAATGCTTTCGATCATTTAACTAATAACTCATTCAATTCCCGATCTACTTAAACTCGGAGAGAAAATTACGTACCTTAAAAGATACATAGATTCATTTTTCATGAAACAATCTAGTGTTTGGGGGCATTTCTCAGCACAGGAATCTGGGGGTATCACTATTCCTGATAATGTTGTAGAATTAAACTCTAATGATCCAAGAGTCGAACTTGTCCACGATCCCCTTAATTCACCTGGAAACTGGCAATCGCCGTCTGAAATTGACAATCAATGCAGATACCTCTTAAAATGCGTTATACATTATAATATAGGCGTATAAAAAATGAAGCCTTTAGTTTAAGAAAACATTAAAAAAAATATCGTTCCACTCCAAAAGTGCATGTTAGTAGCTACTTACCACACAATGCAGTAAAACAAAAGAAAGAAAGAAGAAAGCTGTAAGTACGACTACTAAAATCCATTTTTATGCAACTGCATATAACATATAATTCCAGGCGAATATGTGAATTAATTTGGTAAAAAATCAACTGGATGTGTTGAAATACTTGTTTACGGCGTGGACATCAGAATAATGGCCATTTAATGTGCCTGTTATCTATACATGTCAATATAATACAAAACATGTTTTGGTCATTCATGCTCATAATAAAAAGAAATGGGCAAATAACGGCCCCTTGTGACACACCACTTTTTGTTGTTACAGAATAGAAACAATGATAAGGTCAAAGCAATACTTAATTGATGGTCTTTCTTCTTTTGATTCTTTGTGATACACCACTTTTATGAAAAGGGACATTTCCATAATATTCATACATCTAACAAAACAAATCAGAAATACCTTGTTTTGTTTGAAGGTCGGAGTCAATAATAAATCACTGAATAAACACTTTGCTTTTTAGTAAAACGTGATTGAGGAGAATTTCACCTAACTCTATATAATGATTACGAAAAGAAAATGTCAAAAAAATTCATTATACTAAAATTTTTCATAAGAATTAGTTGGATCATGACGCCTTAATCGTAAAGTAGGGCAATTTATACAGAAAATGCAAAATAATACTAATGTATAAATATTTGAATATTTCTGTATAATTTATTTGATTCCTTGCATAATTAATATGAAATTTCTCAATAAAGTATTTGTTCCATCCCATTTGGGAGATTCAAACCCTTCCTCCCCCCCCCCCCCCCCCCCGAAATCTAATTTTATAATAGCTAGGTTTACAACTATTATAATAACAATACTGGCATGCTAATTGCTGTGAAGGCGTCATCTAGACCTCCTTCTCGGATCTCGTGAGAAGCTTATTTAGAATCGCAAGTGTTTTTATGATATACAGACTGAAAAAAAATAATTTACACGACAGCCACAAAAGTCGTGCGTGGTGCATTTAAGCCAGGCATTAACGTTTTCTTAAAACAATATTTATATACAAAGTACAAGGGAAATATAGTAAGCTTTCGAATCAAAATCGATATCATAAACATACAAATGAGAAAAGGATTACACAAAGCGTCGTTATCAAAAAACGGTGGCAATCCAGGCCCGTAGCCATGTCTTTAAATGGGGGGGGGGGGGGGTGCTTACAGCCTGCAAGCGGAACTAGTTCACCGTTTATTAACGGCATAGCAAAATTTTTTGAGGTGGGTATATAATTAGGTCTTAGAAGATCCATTTTCCCGTACATTTGTTATATCCTAATTTCTTGTCAACACGCACTTAACATTGATTAACCACGTGATAAAAATTGAAAATTGCACAGCTTTTTTTTCATGGCAGTAGCTTGTCGTTCATTTATATGGCAACACACTTCTACCGTCTGGATAAGTAGCCTCGATCATCCAAGCGCTTTTCAGTTGAGGGAGCTAGCGGAGGCGCCATAAATTTGCATTCTGATGCAAAAGGCAGTTGTTTCTACATGTCTTTTGTGGCTTTTCACTTCATGACAAAAACTCGGCCAACTTTTGCCTTTTCGGCCACATTTTTGAACGGCCAAGGGTTTGAAATATCGACCAGAATCGAGAAATTTTGCCGTGGGGGGGGGGGGGGGCGTTCGCACCAAAATCATATAATTCCTACAGTTTTATCCCTACCTTATGATTTATCCTTCGTTTTCTGTATTATCTTACTAATCGTATGTTTGACTTTCAACCGCTGATAATTATGGGTACACGTGTGTTTGGACGCTTAAATTTTGTAGGAGAGTTGTGCACAATATGACGGATTCAAGATTCTGAGACTAAAATTGTATTGGTCGAACAGTTAGTGAACATATCCCTTTAATAAGAGTCAGATCTTAGTTGAGAACAAATATCAAAGAAAGAATCATACACTTCTTGGAAAAACTTTATTCGTTCATATTAATATGAGGTTGTAAAATCATCCTGTTCTTGGGTGGTTTGAAATGAATATGTTAGCATGTCGATTTAAATATTTCTGAAGTAATTGCGATATTATATTGCAAATCTTTCTAATTAATCAAAAAAATAAATGAGAAGCGATAATCTAAAGATTAATCAACGTGCATATAGATATTTTCAAAGCGCAAAAAAACGTCAACATTTTGAATATCCAGTGACTGGATAATCGAAATTCAACCATTTTTTCAAGTTACGACAGCCTTGAATTTTGAAAAATTTCGATTTCGATAGGGCTGGACGAAATTATTGGGTTGTCTCGGGAATCAAGAAATGATATTTCTGAACATATTTTCAAGGGAAGTAACTGTGTTAACAAATATAATACATTTGCCGAATACAAATCTTAGCGATTAGATCATACTATTGAATGGAAAACTAACAATATTGTTTGTTAAAGTAGAATCATCCTTTATCGTCTCAAATAATTTTACAGATAGTTTATGGCAACTCGGATACAAGTTACGGCTACTAGGCTTCATTTAACAAGATTTTATTTTAAGTGAATTACTGGATTTTTTTAGATAGCATGAATACACTATAAGATGGTTTTTTGTTTTTATCCCCACGGCGTTCTTTCTTAAATTTAATTGAAGTCAAACGGAGCTTTACTTTCTATCGGAAACACTAAACTAAAAGCTTTTATTTGCACAATTAAAGCCCAATGGCAACGGTGTTTAAAAATGTTCCCATACGCTACCAGATGCCAGAAAACACGATCGATACGTACTTATATCTTAACAACCACAAAGGAATTATGTATGTGAAACACAAATAGAGGATGGGTAGATGAAGTGTGATGTGAAGAATTCGTTAACATTATATTATGTAAAATTTGTGACGGGACCGAGTTAAATCATGCCAACTCTGAACTGCTCTCTGGATAATTTCAAACCAGACATTTCCTTAGCAGGGAGTGGGACATTTATGTTTGTGTGGTTACTTGTAACCAGTTTCGGAATCGTCATTTGGATGTCTCTCAGTTTGAAAAAGAATATAGAAGCGGCTGTGTCCAAGGTCATCATCATAGGCTTGGGAGTAAATGACATTATTCTTACATGTAAGTAAAATCGGTTCTTTTACAGGTAAAATGGGCATCAAAAATTACTGAATGGCATTACTTTTTTAATTATGCTGATGAACATTATCAAGAATATTTATATCGCGCTTCTCCTTTGGCAAGCGATTCGGGTTCATAGGTTAATGCTGGATAGTTGTGTTCTTTTATGAAATGAAAAACATTTAAATATCAACAGTAATTGCGGAAATCGAAAAAAAAAACTTTCAAACGAAAACATGTTCATGTATAGCCTATCATTTTCTTTTTCAGTTACTGGCTTGCTGTTTCAGGTGTTGATATTTTGGTTCGGACCATGTGAATATGGGATGAATTATTGCAATGCATTGGCATTTTTTGCTAATCAGACTCAACAAGCTTCAATGATTTTATTAACTGCTCTTGCCGTAGAGAGATATTGTTCAATTGCTAAACCATTTCTATACGAGAGATTGTGGAGTGTTCAGAAAGCTATAGTCATTATCATTGGTGTCATTATTTATACGGTTGGTTTTTATTTTGCCCTGATTGTAGGCGTCGTATGCGGTGATATTCTTTTTATGCACATAGCATATTATGAAATTATTTATTGCCTTCAAAATATACCGCTTAACGTTGTGCCTGATAGAGATCTTACTCTACAAGAATGAAATAGTCTGTTCGACACCATTGTTGCAAAAGGTTCTACTTTCAACACGATTGCCACGGCTGATCTCAAGGCTGATTAGTCCACGATTGATACAACGATTTCAATCGTGTCATGATAGTGAGAACCCCTGTAAAATGATTTAAAAATCGACGATCTATTTCCAGTTGCGTTGGCCTCCATGGGCAATCAGTACGTTTTAGTACGACTTAGGTCAAGACATGCTACATTTTCATCACGTTCTCTCAATTTCTAATACGGTATTGGATTTGATAAGATTGTGCTCGTTCATATGGCTCTGTTACGATCTGAGTAAAGATTGAAGTTCAGAAATTCCTTTCTTATTTTCAGTGCATTATTCTAGCATTACCGCTTATTGGTGTGAACTCGTTTGAAAGAAAAATTTGGTGTGATTTTAAATGGGGAGATAAAACTACTTCTGGTTCAGCATTTGTCTGGTTTATATTTGCTCAAGGTAAAACATAAATTAATATTTTTCTTTTATATCGCTGCTTGGTTTATCGTTATTCTTAGAGTCCGTGTTTTGATGAAAATATCATTATAATAATAATGTCAAAGATATCTATAATTTCAGCATTTCTGATTCAAATAGATTCCTAAAGTAACCCCTACAATTCTATAAAAAGACAAGAACCTCTTACCAATCTCTTTCAAATCAGTAATATTCTTTGAATATCCATAAATTGTCATTGTTTCTGAAAAGTTTCGGATCCATAGTAAAACATTGTATAAGGTTTGATATATTTTTAGCTAGAAACAAACCACACCGTACTTCTCTCTATAAAATTACACATAACGATGTATGGTGGTGAGAGGCAAAATATTTTTCTTATGGGGAGGCCTTCTCAAACTCACTCTTTAACTGCTAACCTGGAAGACCTGCGACAATAAACAGAGGCCCCTGCCTACTTCGCCCATGCAGATGCCGAAAAGCAGGACGTAAAACTCAATTTCATTTCATTTTTCACTTTTACTATATACGTGATGAGTTACAACTTTCAAAATCAACCTCATGAGTTATCACTAATCGTGTTATCGCGTGTGTGTGGGATTTAAGTTTTAGATATAACAGTATTTATTATGATATCAGTATTTATCAACTTAGATTCAGTAATAGCATTATCCGTTATCAAATAATATTAATGAATCAAAATATAATAGCGTTACCCGGTTTTTAAATATAGCTAATTGTCGTTTTGTAATTACGAATGGGGCGAATTTCTAGATATTTCAATATAAAGATAACAATATGAAACAGGGATCAATGAAAATCCAATAAGGTAATGTTTGAATAAATTCTCACTGAGAAAAAAAAAGATGAAAACAATAGCTATAACGGTAACTGAACTAAGGCTATATTGCATTCAATTCGTGTTAAGAGGTCACTTTTTTTTATCACATTTCTTTAAAAACACGTTGGCATAAAGATTTAGTTCTGAAAGAGCTTCTTAAAACGAAAAAAGTGTTCGGAAATTTCTAACTGATTGTTTTGCATCTGAGACCTACCGGAACAGCATCCTCAATGATAGAGCTCAACCCTTGAGAGGAACTTGTATCCCAAGAAAATATCAAAATTAAAGTTGATTTGCTTGCTTCTGAGGACTTTCTGGAAATATTTCGTGTTGAATGATTTTTAGTAACTGATTGATATATTTTACTGTGACAAGATTGTTCTTGGGTCCAATTTTCATGGGCCAAATGCAGCTGCCTATACTTGGCCTGGAGGTAAATCTACCCCTTGATTCATATTAGTTCATTTACCTTAGTACCTATCGTGATCTCAAATATGTGTTCGTTTAGTTTTTAGATAAAACATCAATATCGAACTTAAAACATTACATTATTAATGTTAACTGTTTCCGTTTTAAAACTATTCATACCATTAACATTGTTTTTATAAATACAGAACTAAAACATGATATCAAAAATATGTAAGGAAAGTGGCAAGTCATTCATTGATAAAAACCAAATCACATGATACAAATAGTACATTGTCATGGCAAAAATCATTAACAAAGCTAATATTACATAGCCAAAGCAATTTTATTTTCATTGTCAAGATTTTCATTGTTCATCTATAAATATTTTATGAAAAGTTGAGAGGAATTTGCGGATTTTTTCATCTGTGATAAATATTGTCAACAATGCGTTATTTGTTTGACTTCATGATGTGATGACTTGATGACTTTGATTCTTTAATTTCTAATACGAAAACGGGATTGTCTTGCTTGTATTGATTTTTATTGAAGCCGGCTGTGGACATTTAGGTAAGACGACAATGCGAGGCAAAAGGTCGAGAAAGCGAGGAAAAATGCGAGGAAAAAGGTGACAAAGCGAGAAAAATATTCTTCGTCTTGTCGTGGGGGGGGGGGGGGGATTTCTTGAGGGCGAGTTTTTTCCTCGGTTTGTCGGGGGGTAAAAGTCTTCTTGGGTACGGTTTTTTTCCTCACTTCGACGTGGGAGAGGGTCATCCGCCTTTTCCTCACTTTTTTGTATCCACGCTTTCTCGCCCTTTTCCTTGGCGAGGGTGAATATGTCCGCAGTCGGCTTCCGTAGATATTTATCGCTTTATGTTTTCCAATTTGAAATTTCAGGATCGATATGTGTTGCAGCAACTGTTATTTTGAATGGTTTAGTTATATTTGAGGTCAAGAAAATGAAGAAAATGACGGATTCAAATAATAGACTAAATGTACAAGTCGAATTTATGATAATATTAGTTGTAAAATCTGTTATGTTTGTAATTGGTATCTCCCCTATATTGGTAAGTACTTGGCGATAAGTTTGTCAAATCTGTTATGTTTGGAATTGGTATATCCCTTATATTGGTAAGTACTCGACTATAAGTTTGTCAAATCTGTTCTGTTTATAATTGGTACATCCCTTATATTGGTAAGTACTTGGCGATAAGTTTGTCAAATCTGTTCTGTTTATAATTGGTACATCCCTTATATTGGTAAGTACTCGACTATAAGTTTGTCAAATCTGTTCTGTTTATAATTGGTACATCCCTTATATTGGTAAGTGCTTGGCGATAAGTTTGCAGAGAGCACTCTTTATACATGTATCCTGTTTATTGTTGAATATAACGAAAGCATACAATCGGATATAGCATAGAACTCAATTCTGAAATATATTGAAAGAGAACTTATTGATTGCTTTGAAAATCTTAGGTTTGCCATGGTGTATCAGATGAATGTATTGCTGACGATAACAAATGTCCGTTGATTTCTTTTTAAGCTTGTAAGATGCACAGACTGCAGATCTTGATGTTTCTATAATTGTGACTCCACTTGTCATCCATGATCTGTTTATTTTGTAATGCACCACGGGATCTGGGCCCATTTGTAGCCGTATATTTGATCAGTAAATTTAGCGCAGATCATAAGCATAACGCTGGTTGATTTTATTTGGATGGAAATAGAATTGTTTCCATTGCAAAGGTCGTATTAGACCAACGAAGATCATAGTGTTGGCATTCAATTACATTAGTTTTTATGTTCATTTTACATCTTTTTATAATTAATCATTTGCAGGAGAGGTATCAATTCATTTCCATGATCATTTTATGTCTAAATATATTTTTTATTTGTAGGAGAGGTATGCTGTTCATCAACTCAACGTGCATCAATCCCTTCGTGCTGATTTGGTAGCTAAACGTTTTGCTTTAGTGAACAGCATGGTGAACACAAACTTATGCTGGGTAGTCCGACTCCTAATTCGTTCTAAATTCTTCACCAGACTGTTTTTTAGTACGAAAGTGCACCCTGGTGTCGATATAAGTACAAATAATAGATATAACTGTGATTACTCTAAGTCAGAGAATGGACAGAAAACGGAAATGGGTATTGCATAGTGGTAATTTAGAGCTCTGGGCATGTCTGTAATTGTTAACTACGAACTTGCTGTTCGAATCTTTGATCATATTACTAGTATTATATACATAGATATGGCTATGACTCTTTGAATACAAACAAGATTACATCGCTGGTGATGGATTTGGTAGACGTCTTTGGTGGTATAGAAAGAAAGAAATCAGTTATCTGTGAAGAAAAGGAAATCATTTCGAATTTTCGTTCACTTTGCCCGTTCATCACAAAAGTAAAATTGCTTTATTATGGAAATAAAATTTGACATGTACTCTGTGGCCACTGTGAACTGTTTTTCATAAACAAATAATAATGTTAATTTAATTTTTCTTTCCACCAACTCTTCATCGCGTCTATATGCTTTAAAAAGAAGCACTGTAAGTTTTACATATTCATAATAAATATGAGTTTTTTAACTTAAAAATTAACGTTGGAATGTAGAAGCTTATAGAGTGTGCACATGTACCCAGTCCTGTAGACTTCGATTATTTTCGTATGAATCGTCGGCATCATAATGAAAGATATTTTCTATCGATTGTTTTAGCTCGTCTGTCCGTATCTGGCATATTTTATCGGGTGTTCGATATCTTTCAACCATTCAGACGCATGTATATTGTATATGTGAAGACATTATTGGGGTAAATAAATTTCTTCAAAATATATGTCGACCTAAATCTTTTTTAATAAAAATATTTCGTCAATGATCCACTGTGAAAGTACACTTCCGAGACTTACTGGATACATTCTATGGTTAACTGTCAAGTGAGTTGAAATTATTAACCAATTAAATTGATTGGTGATAATTGGTCTAATCAGTCGGCACAATCGAAACCTAACAGTCACATTTTAGTATTTTATTTATAAAATATTTAATTGTCTGTCCTACAGTAAACTTGTTAATTTGTTGATTAGTGATATTGACCTGACCTATAATGTTAAACTGATTTAATTAGATTTCACTCCTATTCAATAGCTAACCCTACTCATTATTTTGTTCAGATTAGTTCACCTCTTACTTAACACTGTGCGTAATATCTTCACTTTGCATTTTAATTTGAGCGAGTAAAGTCATTTTGACCTTATACAATTTGGATTTCCTTTAGGCTTTTCGGGCAAAGTACCACGACTTCGGAATCCTCGGAATCACAAGGGTGCCACAGACTTTCCATTTTCAGTTGATTTGTATGTTGAGAAAGAGTTGAGCTATGATGCTATTGTGGGCCCTTTCACTAGTCCCCCGTTTAACGAATTTTGCTTATCCCCTTTGAATACGGTTCCTAAAAGCGATACTGAACGTAGAATAATAATGGATCTGAGTTTTCCTCCAGGAAGATCTGTGAATGATGGTATTTCTAAAGATAACTATTTAGGTGAGCGAGTAGAGCTGAAATATCCTAATGTGGATGATTTGGTTGATATTGTCAAATACAAAGGCAGGGGATGCTTATTGTTTAAGAGAGACTTAAAGAGAGCCTATCGTCAAATTCCAATCGACCCAGGAGATTATAATCTTGTAGGATTTTCGTGGCATGGAAAAATGTTCTTTGACAAAGTTTTAAGCATGGGTCTTCGATCAGCTGCTCACATCTGTCAACGTTTTACGAATGCCTTGGCATATATATTCACATCACATTGTGGTTTTGTGGTCTTAAATTATCTAGATGATTTCGCTGGAGGAGAGAATGGAGACCTTGCATGGACTGCCTACAACCTTCTTGGAGAACTACTGGAATCATGTGGGGTGGAGGAATCGTTGGATAAGGCAGTTCCTCCATCTACGTCTGTGACATTTTTAGGTGTTTTGTTTGATACTGACAATTTGACTCTTAGTGTGACAAGAGAGCGACTTCAAGAAATCGCAATCCTTATCATAAATTGGTTAACATTAGAAACTGTCAATTTAAAAGAAATCCAATCTTTACTTGGAAAACTTCAGTTTGTGGCATCTTGTGTAAGACCTGGACGCCTGTTTGTCAGTCGCATATTAAATTGGTTGAGGGCGGTGAATAACGTTTCTGGTCCTATTCTCATTCCGGAAGAAGTAAGAAAAGACTTAAAATGGTGGAACACTTTCTTGCCTCTTTATAACGGCGTATCCATGATGATGTTGGAGGAATGGTCAGTTCCAGATAGCGTCCTTGCCAGCGATGCCTGTTATGTCCGGATGCGGAGGATGGTTCGCTACTGAGAAAAGATTTTTTCACATTACTTTTCCATCCGATGTTTTAGACAAATTTAAACACATCAACCAACTGGAACTTCTAACAATTGTGCTATGCCTGAAATTATGGGGCAGTTCCTTAAGGGGAAAACGAATAATAGCTCTGTGTGACAATGAAACTTCAGTGATAGTAGTAAATTCTGGTCGTTCAAGAAATGAATTATTGCAAGCTTGTCTTCGGGAAATATGCTATCTTGCAGCAATTTATGAATTTGAGGTTCTCTGTCGGCACATACCCGGTGAACAAAACCGCATACCAGATTTTCTCTCAAGATGGTCTTTAGACTTGTCTTATCAAGAGAAATTCTTAGACGAAACATTAGGGCTTGACCCTGTCGAATGTACTTTACCCTTAGATTATTTTTATGAATTTCATGATTGGTAACGTTAATTAAACTTTGATTTGTAGATAAATTGTACAGGTCATTGAGGGATGATGCTAAAAAATCTTCAAGAGCTGCCTTCTCCATTGGTACCAACCGAAATTTAAGATGTCAGTGGAAAACATTCTTTTTGTTCTGTACCTTTTTTGAATTAATCGCCTTACCAGCTTCTCTTGAAACCATAATCATGTATGTTCAATTTTTAAGTCGAAGTTTTGAGTCGACAATATCTGTTAAGAATTACCTATATGGTGTTAAATTGTTGCACAAACTGTTAGACTACGATTTCGAGCACATGGAATCTTTAGAACTCAAATTAATGTTACGTGGAATTGCAAGACTGAACCCTCATTGTCAGAAGAGAGCCAGTCCTATTACTCCGGAATTATTAGTTGAATTTTATCATATGTTGCATATGGCAGACATTAATGAGACCACTTATTGGTGTTTGTTTCTTTTCGCCTTTTTTCTTATGTGCCGCAAATCTAATTTGGTCCCTGAAACTGTATTTGATTCAAGTAAGCAATTGTGTATTAAGGACGTTATTCGTCACAAAACTGGATTATTGGTAAAATTTAAATGGTCTAAAACTATACAGTTTGGTGAACGAATCTTAACTATACCCCTCCTTCCAATTCCAGACTCAGTTCTATGTCCTGTTTCAGCGTTTAATAATATGGTCTGTCTTTTACCAGGCAAGTCTGCTGACCCATTATTTAGATTAAACCTCTCTAATGGTGATATTGTCCCTTTAACCTATAAGCATTTGATGGATAAATTACGATTCTTAGTAGCTAAATCCGGTCGTGATCCACAGGTTTTTTCCTCTCATAGTTTCCGCAGGGGTGGTGCTTCTTGGGCCTTTAGGTGCCAAGTACCCGCTGACCTTATTCAGCTCCATGGTGATTGGAGATCGGATGCCTATAAGCGTTACTTAGAATTTCCACTGGACTGTAGATTGGAAGTTGCAAAAAAGATGACCATGCCTTTAAACAAATTCATATAATCTTGTGTTGGCTGGCCTGCGGCTTGGCGGGCTTTGGTATATATATTTTGAAATATTGCATACATTTTTTCATATTTAGAAGTATCTAATTTTATATTTCCCATTAATTTGTATTCACGTACTTTTGTATTAGAATCTTATTTTGTATTTGCACTATTTCATTTTGTTACTTCCAATTCTCGTCCAAAACTTAATAAAGTTTCGTACTTTAGTGTTTGTTTTACTTGGGTCAGATAATTTTAGTATTTTATTTATAAAATATTTAATTGTCTGTCCTACAGTAAACTTGTTAATTTGTTGATTAGTGATATTGACCTGACCTATAATGTTAAACTGATTTAATTAGATTTCACTCCTATTCAATAGCTAACCCTACTCATTATTTTGTTCAGATTAGTTCACCTCTTACTTAACACTGTGCGTAATATCTTCACTTTGCATTTTAATTTGAGCGAGTAAAGTCATTTTCCCTCCCACCCAACCCTAATTTTTAGGACCTAAAGGATTCGTGGGCTTTGGTATATATATTTTGAAATATTGCATACATTTTTTCATATTTAGAAGTATCTAATTTTATATTTCCCATTAATTTGTATTCACGTACTTTTGTATTAGAATCTTATTTTGTATTTGCACTATTTCATTTTGTTACTTCCAATTCTCGTCCAAAACTTAATAAAGTTTCGTACTTTAGTGTTTGTTTTACTTGGGTCAGATAATTTTGTTCAGAATTACTCGTATCTAATTGAGAAAAAATCAATATATTTTCCAAAAATTTTTTTTTATTTTTTAAACGAAATTTTGATCGAAGATGTCAATTTAGTTCCTTTGAAATAATGTAAAAGATCAGATTCAAGATATTTTTAGAATGTGAAATATAAGACGAAAAGTGCGTTTTGTCTTCTGAGCTGTGTGCAATTCTCTATTTGTATAAAAGTACTTTCATAATTTGTTTACAACATTATAGTCATTGTACTAATTAAATTTCAATAAAACTGGTCTAAGTAGGCCTAGACCTATGTATAATTTATTGTTTTGGCATGGCATGACAAATATTGCTGACGGCATGATTTTATACATCGATCTAGCCATTGGTACCGGTATCAAATTTCATAACGGAAAATATTGCAACCGACGATCGAGTTGTATATTGTCTCCGAGATAACCAATATTGTCTTCGAGTCGACCGAACACCATTAATGTCACGTGATTTGTACATCTAAGTTTGTCACGTGATCCCGCTTGGTTAAAATGGCGGATAAATCTAATAATTATCAAGAAGGTAATAATATTATGATCATCATACTTTTCATTACACAGTATATTTTCCTCGTCTGATATATCTTTTTTTTTGTCCAAAGATAACAGTCGAGAGGCTGTTTACTAAAGTTGTGGCTGTAATGTAATGTCTGTAGGTAGCCTAATCTGGAACTGCAGACACAACTCTAAGAATGACTTGTTTAGTTACTAAAATTCTATTTTAGGGTTCAGAGAATCATTGTCTAGATGTAATAAGATATCAGATGAACTTTTTCTTATGATTGTAAGTACAACTTTCTCAGACTTGACGATGTTTCTCATTTTATCTTTGATATTCTTACATTGCTTTAACTAAAAAAAAAAATATAACAAGTCGTATTTTATCGAAACAAATCAATTCTTGCTCCATATACTGGAAGATGGTACGGATTTCAACAATAATTACGTCATTCTACCCGCAAATTCCATTTGGTTGATTGGTCATGAATACTACCGGTATATAGAATAATGCAGGATTTAGGCCTACTACCAATTAATAAATGGACAGGAGTTAATTCATGTGTACTAATGACATAATCTTTGTTGACTTCCATACTTTTTCTAGTAAGAACAAGATGTTGGCTTGCATACCTTTATTCTCTTATAAAATATAACTATATAGATTTTTCTTACCAGAATCTGGTGCCTGTGATAGTCACTTAATTCTTAACTATCAAAGCCAATCTGGCCACATATTTTTTTGTGGGTTATAATCAGGGGCGGACTGGGCCGCATGGCCACATGGCTAAAGCCATGCGGGCCGGTGTGCACGGGGCCGGTTTGTGAAAAATGACAAAAAAAATATTTGTATTTTGAAAAAAAAAAAGAAAAAGAAATTGGACTTATAGGTCTACTCAAAATTTCAAAAGAAAGTGGCCAAAATCCACTGGAGGCGCTCGGAAATCACGTTTATGGCAGTCATTTTTCAAATTTTTTGGGGGGAGGACCCCTTAAGCAGTGGCGGATCCAGGGGGGCGTAGAGGGCGTATGCCCCCCCTTTACTTTGTCTTTTTTTTATTTTAAGAATGGGGAGAATACGAAATCAAAAATGTCTAACCCATTAACGTTTACTATAAAACATACATGGTCCACATCAAAAACCGTTAAATTAGTACAATTTTTACTTATTCTAAGTTTTTAAGCAAAAAAAAGGTCAAAAAAATTTCCCCCCCCCTTGGAAAAACGTGGATCAGCCCCTATTAAGACCCCTACGGTCGGGGTCGTGCTTTGACTTAAGTGGGCCAGTCAGTGGAAAAAAACCATGGCCACGATACGGCCCCAGTCCGCCCCTGGTTATAATTATTATTTAGTATAGATTGTCTGTGAATAGGCACCTATTTGTGCAAATATCATTTCTAGTATTGAACTAAAAGCTGATTTGTTCTTTTGAATTTACTTCCTACCCATTTTTCTCAATGTATTTTATTTTCCAGTGTTATGATATTATAGAATTTCAACAGTTAAAGATATCATCATTACACAATAAAAGATATTACGAAGTAAGAATGATTCTTGAATCTTAATTAATTTTTTATAACCAACATAATGGCAGTTGTCACAGGATGTCACCATGCATACTCTTTTCAAAACACCTGATGGTACTTCTTGTTTGTGAACTCAACGACTAAACAATCTATTACCCCCAATTTGTTCTTAAGATCAGAATTTTGGTAAACTGGATTGTGTAGATGTGCGCATATGCAAACTGCGTGACATTTGCCTGTCCCCATTAGCCCAGTAGGCCCTATATACAGAAAAGTACATTCATTTTATCTAAATTTTATAAAAATATTCCTTTTATTATATTTAATTTGGGTATTGGTGTTTTTAACTGACTGAAAATTTCAATGTTCCACATATATCAGCCAATGCAATTAGTCTGAAGTTTTCAAACATTATTGTTACCTAAATTGCTAGTCATATGTTTCATTCTTACTTGAACTCTGCCAATGTTTTTGGCATTAGGCTACTTGTATATTTATTTATTTGATTATTTATTTAACTATAATTTTAATGATGTGTTATTTCTTATAGAATATTCAAGATTTAGAATCAACTAAAAGTAAAGATATTATTGACAATGTTATCAAATCTATATCAGCTATAATCAGGTTGGTGAATTTTTTGTCAAAATTTGATATTATTTCATAATATTTATGTTAAAATTAGAACCACAAACATCAGACTAAAAATGGGTACAGTCCAAATCAATTTTATCAATGCCCCTAATACACTAAGAAAGTTAAGAAATCCTCTTTACATTCTAATCTGCGTCTTGCAATGTTCAATGTCCTGCAAGAATTTAACAGCTGTATCTGATCTTAGTTATTGTCAACAGTTTTTTCAGAAACTTCTCTGATTTTAAAAACAGTTCATGTATTTCTTCTTCATTCTGTTTCAGATCTGCCTGTCAAAATAAAGAAACCGATGAAGAATTGAAATCCAGAGTAGATAAGCTATCTGTACTCTCTAATGATAAAATAAATCTCTTAGTACAAGCTTGGCAAAAAGAGGTGATCTTTCAATTTTCATGTTAATGGTCTAGCATATATTGTCTTTTTTTGTTTACTGCTTAATGTAAAAAATGAAGAAACTCAGTAATTTACCAAAAGAATACCCAATTCCATGACTACTACTACACCTAGTCATGTATGAATTTAATATTTAATCTATGTATTTCAGGGGAAGCAACTCATATTAACAGGTTGTGTCTTTCAAGATCTAAATATAGGAAAGGTATACATTTTACATTTAAATTTACATTGATTTATATAACAAAACACAAGACAATATTATGGAATACAACACACTTCTTTAATACAGTTAGGCACATGTGTTTGTTTTGTTATGTGCTCCTCGCTTCTACATGTTGTTCAGATCTTATACATGTAATCAATAACACCTAGCTTTCATGTGGTTAATCATACTCATCATTAATATGTATAAAATTTCACTGTTGCTTTTGAGAAACTGAGGCAACTTGGATTTAAAATTTATGTGTAAAGCTTGTTCTTTACAATATTTATTTCCATTATGCAATGCAATGCACTCCAATAAATTAATGTTTGGATCCTCTTGCTCATTTTGACTGTAAATCTTATATTTATCAAGAACGCATGATTGCCCTCATTGATAACCTTGTAATATAAATCTTTTCAATAGCTTTTAGATATTAAGTGGAAGCTCGGAATGGCTGTTAGTTCTAATGATTGTAAACATTTAAATACACCATATGTTACCATGGCAATAACAGTAGCTGACCAATCAGGAACAGCCAAACAGCATTCTATAGAGATGACATTAACACAATTTAGGGTAGGATATTTCATAATATTTAAATCAGAAGAGAAGCTACAAGGGGCAATGCCCCACTGAGTAATGGAGAGACCCCATGGCCGCCAAATTTCAATGACAACATCACTGCATTGCCCCTCACGATATCCATGGTTTTGCATTTAATTGTTTTCTAATTATCAAACCTGTACATGAGTTAAAACTATTTTGGAGTCTCTGGTGCAGATGGCAAGGGCATTAGAATATCAACATTCTTCCCTTGATTCTATCAACAGTGTGAAAGTCTTGTGACTTTTAATAAGTCATCTTTTTTTCTAGTTTAACCGGCTGTATATGGGTAGAGATGCTAAAGATGCTAAAATTCCATTAAAAAATATGTTAAGCTTTTGTTTTTTCAGAATTTTTCAAAACAACTCAAGGAAATGTCTGTTCTGTTAGATTCTGTTTGAATACCAGGAACCAGACCACAGAATTGTGATAGATGGAACTATGGTGTAGGTGGAATAGTTTATGCCAGTCACTGTCTGGATCTGATAACTATGCCAGACAATATGAAACAAGACAGCATTTATCTCTAAGAATTTATATAGCACACTATTTGAGCACTATTTATATGGATGACTGATCTGAACTCTCCTGATTCGTTGTGATAATTTATTGTGTTCTTTAAAGACAAAAGCTCTTGTAGGTTTGAATCTCCTGTTTAAGAAAATAAATGTTTGCATGCCCAGTCATCTTGATCAATGCTTTGAGAAAATTGTTCCGTAATAGATCTGAATTTTTTTTATTTATATGTTTAAAGGAGAATGTTTAGTATTTCTGACGGTCGATTTAGGACTTGAATATACATAAATAGCCTCTAAAAGTACTAGAAATGCACGAAAATCATATTCCTTCAATTTTATCCCTACCTTAACATTTATCCTCATTTTCTGTATTATGTGTTTCTATATAACGCATATTCTTACTAAACGACTAGTCGTATTTTTGACTTTCAAATGCTGATAATTATGATTACTCATGTGTTCGAAGTGTTGTGAACAATATGATGGATTAGATTAGCTAGAGTTCCTGATTCTGAGACAGCGTTTTCGAGCAAAAAAATCCCAAAATTCGGACTATAAGTCGGTTTGCCCCCCGTTGGATCGTTGGCCCTTACGACTATGTACATGCACACTAGATGAACATCCAAAGTTGAAAAAAGAACACATACTCAATAAACATTTGGAAGCCCAAGGTCAGTGTAATTTCCGCTCAAAGACTATTTAACCTAACTCCATTTCATATGTTAGCTACTATCATGTCACGATACTGTGCACACTACAAGGGCAGGGCAGTAATATGGGTTAAAAAGTAAGACCTACAATTTATCTTCAAAATGTCAATGATTGTTTACTACTATATATTTTTAGATAATAAAAGTTATTTATTGTCAAGTTGTCAAATTTGTGTACATGTATATGAATTAAACTTGGATTTCTTTTGATAACTATTATGTTGACATTGACCAGTATCAATGGTCGTACTCGCAACTACGTTCTTGAAAACACGAGAGAAGTCGACTAGAGTGCTCAGTTATGAATGCTCAAGATCATCTACGAACAAAACATTGATGGCCATGCTCTCACTTTCCTCTATGCTTACATGTTCCGCTATTTAATATCCACTGTTCTTGTACTTCACTCCCGGCGAAATGAGTAGTAAAAAGAATGACCTTCCCTCGAAAATGAATGGAGTTTTACGTCCTGCTTTTCTGCACCCTTATGGGCTAATTTAGGACGGGCAAACGCCATACGGTGTGCATTGAGGGAAATTTTGCCAGGACAGCGGTATTAGCCTGCTCTTATTTTCAATTTCCAACTGTCGAGGAAAATCCTATAACGAGCATAGCACACGGAACCTCGATTTATTGTCCCATCCGAATGACTAGATGCTTTTTTTTCATGTCATGCAAAGCCCCGTTCTTCTGTTCTTCTCAATCTCGAGTTCTCTAAAACGTAATTGCGAATACGACTGTAACGAAATGTACACGTAGATATGTGTAACTATGTGTTAATTTATCTATAGTGGGTGTCCTACCAAAGTTTGATGGGAAGTATCTCAACTGTTGGTAAACTGAACTTGAAGGTGCCGTTTTCCAAATCTACGAAGTCATCAAATAAAATTGTATACGACCCCGAACAAAACAACATGTCAAACATTCATTATCAAGGTAAATAACCTATCTCTGTGTTCAATGTGCTCCCCTGTTCAACCATTCGCAACCTTTTTTTAATCCTGAGATGCTGTTACGGATGTAAGTTTCCTTGATAAAATGGGATATTACCCACCGAACTTTTGTGAAGGGTTTTCTTAGATATTCGGTATATTGTGTCAGCATTATTCAAAATAATACTCGTCCGTTATTCCTGTAAATGGCCCAATACAGGTCCTTTCCAGGATCAGACTGTCTGCTAATATTACCAGGTCTCATCAGAAACGATCTTTGACGAAAACAAATGTTTGAATGGTAGTAAAAGTTTTTTGTATTAACAATTGGATATGGACTTAACATAATATGTGACGACACTGTCTTGGCTGCAGCTTGTTTATATCTATTTTGTGAGGACAGAACATATCAAAGAAGAAAAAGGCTATTAACCTCAATACTGGTATTTAATTGCCGGTCCAATACCGGTTCTGCCCAGGATTGATCTGCGTACCGGACCTAGCTCATGCAGGCAGGTCTGTATCACTGCAAGTAGGAGCCGTTGTGCTCATACAAAGTAAACTGCACCAGATTATAGTGCCAATGGACCCTGAAATGTCGTTGCTCTATATAAAACTATGGAACTGGGAGTGAATCCAGATGAAAATTAGTTACAAAAATAAATAGTTGTTTGTTTATTATTTTATTTAGAACAAGTAACAATTGCTAGGTTCTCACAGTAAAACATATGTTGCAAATGTAAGCCATAGTATAGCACCGAGATAAGACAAAGACTGATAAAATCAAATAAACTGTTACGAACAACCAATGATTGATTAAGCGGATTATGAATATGACATAAATTTATTGAATGCTGAACCAAGTTATAAATTATGTGTAATCTAATTTATCTTTCAATGTATAGCCTACTATAACAGTAACGATTGTTTCACATAATCATGACTTTCGTGAATATTCTTTTTAAATATCTCATTTGATTTGAAAGAAATATATAGCACAATACTACAAAATGCATCTATTTCTACATATATTCATTGACAGGAAATAAAATAAACGCTTCTTCCAAAATTTACTATCAATACTGAAGCTATAGAACACGAATAGTTGTTTGTGGTTAGACTGGACCACGTCGGACACGATATTTCGTATCTTTAAAACGTAATAGATCTATGCATTTCTATATCCTGGAATTTGCTCTGATGTCTACTTTTTGAATGGTTCAGTTTTGAATGTGACATAGCTCACTTCAGCTAAAAGTATGAGTTTAAAAATATTAAAATCTTACACCCAGTTATCCGCTAATTCAAACAAAACGAATTAATGCACATATGAAAATCTTTTCATCAGCAAATATTAATTTCGCCATTTCTTTTAGATATTATTTCGCATCTAATCTTTAAACTCTAAAGATTTTCATACATACTGCTGCGCTTTTCAAAAATGGAATAATTCTATTTGTAAGATCATCAGTGATAGTAAATGTTTGAAACATTGTCCACGATTTATTCATAACTTTGAAAAGTTTTAATGCATGAAGAGCTAGTTTAAGTGCATGGTTGAGGAGAAATGTAGAGAACATGACACGTCCCAGGGGCGGACTGGTGCCGTGACGCGGCCATGGCTTTTTTTCCAGTGACCGACCCACTAAGGTCTTTAGGGGTCCTCCCTCAGAAAATGTTGAAAAGTGACTGCCATAAACGTGACTTCCGAGCGCCTCCAGCTTTAAAAACTGGTTGGCCAGAAAATGGAAATGCATATAGGCCTACTGAAATTAAGAAAATTATCACGATAATCCGATCTATTTTTATAGTAGGTACCATTGGAAGATTGATCACAATTCAATTTCGGATTTCGGCCACTGCGTCCAATAAATATATTTTTTTTTTTGTCATTTTTCACAAACCGGCCCTCTGAACACCGGCCCGCATGGCTTTAGCCATTTGGCCATGCGGCCCAGTCCTCCCCTGACACGTCCCCTTCCTTGAACTTAGAAGGGGTGGAGGGGCGAAATGGTCTCGGTCTCCCACATAATTTGGTTGATAAGTTTTTACTTAAAGGGCTTGTAAAGTGATTTTCTTAACTTTGTAAGTGTACCGGGGACACTGATAGCATCAATTTCCATTCCAACGTCTGTAGTTCTTGCAATTCCACTAAAACTAACATGAATTGGAATGGCGCAAATTGATGCTATCAGTGTCCCGGGTGCCCCGATACACATACAAAGTTTAGAAAATCACTTTACAATCCCTTTAATTCATAGAATGAAGGCAAATGCTTTTCACTGGATTTAAATATTCCATAGGTAGAAATGAGAACATATAGGTTCGGGTACAAGGTCTCGTATCACCTTCAGCACATGATCTGTTCACATATTTAGTCATACACATGTTTATTTACATTTTAACACATATCACGCATTAGACACCTTAATTTTACAGGATCGGGTGCATTTGAATACTTGGGACTCGTTTTGGAGTGAAAGTTTCCATTATGCTACAAGGTCGTTTTTATTAATCTAGGGATCTGATCGTTTAGTCCTAGTTACAATAGCATAATCAAGGTTACTACTATCATTATAAACGAATATACATGTATCTAGATGACTATGTATCTTTAACAACTAAACAAATTACAGAACCAAAAAAATGACACGTATTATCGATTTAATATAAAACAATATCTTATCTGATAAATTAGACATAGAGATTTAAATGCAAATTTTTACTGCTCAGTACTCAAACTATGCAAAACCGTTAAAGATAAACAAGTATTCTGTAGATAAGAAATAACTGAATATATCAAACACTTTGTGGATTCCATCGATATGACACTCTTTTTTCAAAGTCTTTGGCTACCGTTTTTGATTGCATGCGTATTGCAGAAGCATCATAGTGTCTATGGATCATGTCCAGACCAAGACACGACTTTGAAGAGATGGTCGAGTGATGCTACATGGCCCAATGGAAAGGTAGGTTCAGATAATTTTATCAACATGAAATTAAATTTTTCGGGTTTTTTTGTGTGTGAATTTGGAAAATTAACACGAATAGGTAATTCAGAAAATGAATTTGTGTTTTTCTATGGGAGCTGTATACCAGAAAGACTCTAGCAGACAAAAACTTTGCTCTGTAGACAAAGACAATATACATGTAGTACCTTTTGGATTTTTTAAATACATTTCATAAGTCTAATTCAAAATACGTAGACCCTAAAACCTGGGTTTTCAACTTCAAGGCCATGTCCCAGACTAGGGACATTTCGGCATTTTCCCGGGGACACAACCTGAGCTAATATTTTGTATTATTTGGTTGTTATTAAATGCATGCAATATCCACTGACAGCAACGCATTAAAGGCAAAATGCTTCCAAATTTCATTTTGTCGAAGACTTCCCCTGACAATTCGGGGGACATGGTCTTTTCCATGTGCGTAATCGGGGACACTTGAGAAAACCAGTTGAAAACCCAGGCCCTAAATTAATGTATCAAGAGTTTGAACGAGTTCACATTATTATGCAACGTGTTAAGAAATATAAAAACATCATTCTTGTATAAGATTATAAGTTACATGTACTACAAATTAAAACAGAAAACACTGACTGCAAGTGGATGCAACTGTTAATCCAGCTACAGATTCCAACGGTGGTTAAGATTCGTGAACTCATAGCCTTAGGGGCCCACGACTCAACAGGGGGGCAGACCGACTTCTGTCCGAATTTCAGTAATGTTTTCCCATTGATTGCCCGATTTTTTGGAACTTTTTGCCCGAAAACATACTTTTTTTTGGGGGGGGGGGGGGGGCAGCTGCCTGTCTCCTACGCCTATGCGTGAACTAAATGCTGTCAGGTTCTGTTAGTTACAAGGTCGATCTGAGCAAAAGTTAAAAGATAGTGGACCACAGTCATATACGCCCACTACGGCATGCGGATGGTAAAACGAAAAAGCCATAAATTTAATCAGAAGTAAACTTAACTTTTTGAAACCTTTCGATTTAGGTCCAAAAACATCCATTTTAAGTTTCATCAAAATCGGTTGAAAAGCATGTTCAAGATTTTGGGGCAAGGGCAATAACTCTGCTTCTAACTGTCGAAAATAGCTCAAATTCGAGCTTGATCTTTGTTTTATAAATATGTATACACATACCGAATTTCTGCTTTTTAAAGCATTTACAAGCAAATGTTGACGGAAGGACCTACGAACGGACGGACAGTGGTGCCAACTATGCCAACATAGAGAGATGTGGGCGTCTACAAACCCCAAAATGAGAAGTGTTTTGAACTGCAGTAGGTTTATTTTTAGCCGACTTTTAAAATTTATAATATTACCATAACTGCATGTGGAAGGTTATATATGCACGGTTTGATTTAATTGTAGAAGCCAGGTTTGAATGATGAAGTTAACATTGACTCTGAAATTCTACTGGATGAAAGTCCACCAGAACTTCATCACATTACAATCCAACCAAATGGTCGACTCGTCTGGAGTCAAGAAGGTGACTACAACTTGACACTGAGGTATATTTCAATATTTGGCAGTATGGAGATGGGTTCAGAAGATTGTACTTTCAAAAGAAAAGCTCATATATTACTGAGAGGTACATACGTGTATATATATTTTATTATGTATGTGTATATGTTTTATTTCTAAGTCAAAAAGTCTAGGAGACCTTCGACTAAAAATTTCCAAATCCATTACAGCCAAGGGCGTGGATTTGCTCAAAAAATGTTTTTTTTTAGGGGTGGGGGGGAGGGACCAGCCAGGATGGTTTGTAGATATTTCGGGATTGGCAATAGGGACACGTTCCCCCGTCCCCCAAAATCAACACACTTGATTGTAGCCCCTGGCGATTTGAAATTTGTAATTATGAGTCGAAAAGCTGCACACCTCAATGGCTTTCAATATGCAGAGCTGTTATGTTAAAATGTAACTGAAAAAAAAAACAAAAAAACTATGGCAATCCATAAATATCTCATAGTGTGAAACTGCATGTCTTTTCTTCGGTGATGATCGGCAACAAGATATCCCACAATGTTCTTGGATTATAATCCAACTGATATTGGAACTTTTTTGTAAACATTTTATTTAGGTATAAGAGGACAATATACTATAATTTATGATACTCATCTGTTTGGTGATAAGTTTATTGGCATTTTACCTGGTGGTACATTGGAAATCCACGGTGAAAAGAAATTATCCTGGACAAAATTAACAAAAACGCTACCAAAATTAACTCCTGCGAATGGTCTCATTTTTAATCATCGGGTATGTCTTTCATCACATGTTGATTTTTACGGGTATTTTTTAACTATATTTACTTAATCAATTAACAGGGGGAATGTTCAACATTTTCAAGGATCAATTTGTGTAATATGTAAATAGCCTTCAGGTTTACAGGAACTGCCCAAAATCGCATTATCCCTTCAGTTATACCTGTACCCATTTTCTGTATATTATATGTGTTTTCTCATTGTCTTACTAAACGACGAGTCGTATGTTTGATCTTCAAACGCTGATATATATGGATACATAGGAATTTGAATGCTTAAATTTTGAGGGATAGTTTGGAACATTATTATGGATTAGATTAGCGAAAAAAATTCCAGGTTCTGATACAAAAAAATTCGCTGTGCCCGATTACAATTTTGAACAAAAACCATGATCATGACATAACTTCTCAAAAACATATTAAAATAGTCCCATTCTATAGTATAGCACATGTAGCCTATTACCAAACCTTTCACAAGAAGTTCAAAACTTTGTGGCAACTTTGGAACGGCTTTTTTCTGATGTCCAGAAGATCACAATCAGTGAAATTAAGTTTTATATATCACCCAAACATTTACTTTTCACAGGATTCTCCAGCTTCTCGAAATAATCTTGGGAAAACTGGTATTACGGTTTATGGGTTTGACCCTATTAATGCAAAAATAATGTCATCTAAATTTTACGAGATTGGTGATAATCCAGCATTATCGAGGATTGAATATTCAGACTTGGCTAGACTTATTCACGGTAAGGTAATTTTTTTCAGTATACTATTGGTTAATTATTAGGCTCTATTTCAACTGTGTGGATTTGTTTTGAAAATTTTTGCACAAAGCGAAACATAAACTTGAACATCTTGTCCCTCAATTAGTGAATATGAGGGACAGGAAACCATTAATGGTTATAACTTGAAATCGCGCAACCAATTGAAATATTCTCTTTCCTTGAGGTTTTTCTATGAAAGCAAATTGGTAACGCGATTTCAAGTTATAACCATTAATGGTTTCCTGTCCCTCAAATTCACTAATTGAGGGACAGGATGGTCCGGTTTAAGCAATACATAACCTCTATTCCTCAAGAAAACAACTTTTAGACTTCTTTATTCAATGAACTAGCGTGCCCCTTGTTTCACATGTTCTTGTCATCATATTTTCCGATCGAAATTCATAATGCATAATAATATGCATGTGTATTACACGTGTTTATATTTATGAATGTATATAGCTTTTCAAAGTGAATATGTTATGTTATAAAGCACTTACGTACTAAACACGGATTTATAAATGTGTAGAATGAGAACCTCCCATTAAGACCAGTTACGTTGAGGTTCGACGGATGATACACATTACAATATTATTGAAAGAAAACCTGAACATCACCATGATCATTTCTAGATTTACCAATGAACGAGATAATTGCATTGGCAGTGAATAAAAATGTAGATCATCCAGCTGTAGATCTAAGACAAGTGTTCCACGAACTTAGCCATCTGGGATTCAATCTTGAGTATGAAATGTCACATGGTGACCCCAGAGATGCGTTCGTATTCATTGCTCGAAGAGGTAAGTAACACTGACTAATAATCTTTTCGAAAAGTAAAGAGTCACATAGAATAGGATTGACAACAATCTGAGCAACAAGACAGTTCGACTACATGTTGGACAAATAAATTATCATTTATATGTGTTGGCCTCATCACATGACTTAATATAAAGTCCTTTTCTTATTAAATAAAACTCGACAAACTCATTTGCATCTTTACAACAAAGATGAACTTCTTGACGAATTATTCCAAATTGTACACACACAGCATTTCAACAACATGGCATTTTCTCCATGACAATATAGCCAGATATATTTCAGCACATCATGTGTGCTCATGATAGCAATCTTATGTATGATTTTTGGCGGTAACGTACAATCCTAACAGTTAAGGGTCTTTAAAATACTTTTACTTGAACATTTTACACATAGCCCCTTGGATTTTGTCTTTGTATTTGCTTTAGCCGAGAACTACTGAAAGTATCGAGTGTTCTCATTTCTATCCATTTATTTTAATTTATAGGTCATCCACAAGACACAAAACAGTCACTGATTCCATATACTGAAACGGATTTTCAGCATGCTACAGCGACATTAATCGTAGGCAACTTTAGATATAGTGTAGAGAGTTACGTGGATAATGCAGACTCATCCAATACCAGAGTGGATTTCAGGGTAGCAACTGTAGACGCTTCACATCCTATACTGAATCTTCTTGATGATGTCTCCACATGGAAGCCTGGTAAGATGGTTAAAAGTTCTGGGTTATTGGATATTGGTTTAATCTTTTCAATACAAATTATTGAATATATTTATTCTGAAACTGAAGCAGAAAATTGTATTTTATACGCATACACATGAATGTCCAGGCCATATGATCCAAATCCACATTGTCTGCGCAGAACTGCATTGTTGTAAAACGAAGATGTCTGGGCGTCACAAATTAGTTTAGCATCAGTATTTGACATAAGACTGACATGTTAATAATTAAAAAAATAATTTAAATTACCAAAATATTACTGGGGAATATAAACTCTTTTGTACATGCATTTTGCACAAGAGCATTGTCGTTTGTAATCATTAACCATGATATTAAGTTAGTAACTAACTATCGATCGTAAATGGTAAAACAGTGACGATTGTCCACAACGTTATGCTTTTGCAGGTGATCAAGTGGTTGTAGCTTCAACTGATTATGACTGGAATCAAGCAGAGGTTGCCACAGTTGTACCATGCTCAACGTGCACAGCCTCCCAAGTTAAAGTAGAACGTAAGAGAATCTTCCACATTTCCATTTTACTTGAGATCTTTGCATTTATATAATGAATTAGCTTGGAATATAAAATTTGTCGAACTTATGCTATACAGTATAAATATATGGTTGTAATCCTTGTCAATGTTCCAGGCCCTTCCAATGCTCTAATGAAGCAGTTCATCGTCTTGGCATTCATTTTGAAAATATATGAATAAAACATAGTAATATACATTTAGAAATAACCATTCTTTTGATTTTAAGTGGATGCCCACTATACCCATTTTGGAGAGATGACATATAATGTTGATCAACGTGGTGAAGTAGCTTTGCTAACTAGAAATATTCAGATAGAGGGTGAAATGGAAGATCGTTGTCAGATCAGTAATGGTAACTGTGATAAAATCCTTTACGATTCTTATGGTGGACATTTAAAGGTTAAAAATGTTTTATTAAATATAGTATAGGAATATGTGTGAGGCAAACGGTTTAAAAGTAACCGCACATCACTCCTGGAGATGTAGTATTAGGTAACCATGCAACTGCTTACAAATAACTATAAAACCAATTCTAAGGTTAAAAAGAAAGCCTGCCAATTTTCTGACAAGGTACTGTTCTCCGAAAGTATTGTTATTAAAATGTCGAAGGGATTACCATCTCAATGTTTTCTTTTCACAAGATTAAAAAAAAAAATGTTTTCTTGTATTTCTAGTTTGTTAAGGGGTTTAAAAACGGCCATTTGGAAGGCGTTGAGTTCTATCACATGGGACAACAAACTGAAATAGGTACGTGCCAAAACAAATGATATTGCGCATTTGTAATATAGATAATTGTGGAACCGATCGTAAGATTTATAATGTTGAAAATTAATATTGCATGAATTTGTCGATAACATTTTAGATATAAATTAAAGGCTATCAGATACTGCTCTGCTACGAATATAGCAAAATGATTCAGCGATATTGTCCATTGTTCAGAGTGTTCTTATCTTAAACGAACCAATGACGTTTTTTTTTTCCAAAATCGATATTCAGACAATACATGGGCTAAATATAAACATATATGTACCTCTATACCATAAATATCCTATTTTAGGCATTTATCTATTAAGTATTATGTTATTTATATCTGAAATTTTGTGTAAGCTCTTTGGTGATTCCTCATAGGTTTCTATCCAGTACATTTCCACATTTGTCATGACGTCGATGAAGTTGGAAATTACAGTCATCCACCATACGTCCGTGATATCAGTGTTCATCACTCATTTTCAAGATGTGTCACTATCCACGGTACAAGTGGGGTCACGGTAAGGTTTCGTAGTTTTGTTAGAGATTCAATACAAAAAAAAACAGGAATATAAGTTATTGTTTCTTTTAGTGTACAACACCATAAAATTATGATATTATACCGAATTCCGAACATGCACAATATCGTAATACTCAGTTTTTTTTAAACTGACATAAGAAGGGAATGAAACTGAACCAGAGTACACATAATATGTCGGTTTCAAAGATTTTACTACTATATATCATGAAAGTAATAATGTGAGTCTTCCTAGATTACTCAGATGAACATCCCAGTCTTATATCGAATTTCAGGTTCAAGACAATGTATGCTACGATAATTTGGGGCACGCCTATTTCTTAGAAGACGGTGGTGAGAAGCGAAACACACTTGATGGTAATATTGGACTGTCCACAAAGAAAGGATGGATTCTGACATCTGATAGGCTAGTATCTGAGTTTATGTTTTGAATATTATCACACTACTTGGAAGATGTGTCGCATTGATCGATTATGTTTGGTTTATTTTGGTAATGTGTTGAGCTAATCCGAGTTATAAGAAATTTTGTATCATAAATGTATGCAAACAATGAATTCAGATTTACCTGCATTCAATCTAATAACATCATTATCTTAACAAATCTATAGTAATGTCATATTATGAGATTCACCGTTTCTCTGATTGCTAAAACCTCAGACATAAGCCGCAATATTAAAATTCTGCAAAAATAAGGCATGAATTGCTCAAATACACAATAAAAAGCTCGAAAACTGATTTGCAGCCTTCGAATTCGAAAGGAAATTGATAGAATGTTATGATATTAGTTTCAGACAATTGGGAAATAAAATGCAATGATGGTTATTGAGATGAGCAATAGTGATGTTCATATTACAATAAAATATTATGATTTCAGGCGCCCAGCTACCTTCTGGATGACCAACCCCATCAATCGACTCAGAAATAATGTAGCTGCTGGTAGCGAGGTCAGTATTACTGCCAGCATACACGGACTTAGGATCCTTCAGATAAAGGAACCCTAAAGAAAAGTCTTTTGTTGTGATAATGAAATAAACATTTTACCTTTTAAAATTGTAATTTCAAGGGAAATAACTTGAACTAAAATCCTAACTGAAAAATCCTCAAAGTAATAAAGAAATTTTGCACAAATCTTAAACGCACAAACAGCACACCTTTTATATCCTTGCCAACAAAGTGCATAGTGGTTAACATGGAAATTCACACTGTTGATCAGACTGGCTCAACTTTCCAAATGCCATCCAAAATGATGAGCCACAATGTAACCCGACATTAATATCTTACAGATGTATGGCATATGGTATGTTTTCCCAGACGAGCCGTATGGACCTTCTCGTGGATTGGGCTTTATGCAGTTATACGAATCTATGCACACACCTATATTAGAATTTGATAATAATGTAGCACATTCAAATGAAGATGTAAGTGTATCAATTTGATATTATTCCATATACAATTCTACTTTTAGGCCTACGAATTATGCTAGTACATTCCACCAGATACCAAAGTAAATGATGGGCGTCTAAACATATCGAATTCTGTATCTTTTTCGGCCCGTAAATTTTCGGTAACGCTTTATACTATTTTTAACGTTTCGATCTGATGTAAAATGACCATATGATTGCCTTTAATTGTGTCAATGCAATTAATAATGTCTTTTTAACTTTGCCGGTATTGTGTAGACTGGTTTGTATGCCGATAACATAATTCTAGAAAATTCAGATGCTACTGGTAGTAACGAATATTCACCACGAACGGACCCGATGGACATCAATTCACCCCCAGCTGTTGTTGATTTTATAAGACCTACACGTAAGATATATTATATTCTTTGTATAACGTTCTTGAAATGGGTAATGTGAAATATGTGCGCCTACGACAGTGTATTAGAAAGGCAATTTAGTATTGTTGCAAAACCAAAGAAACCAAATAGATAGGCTTAAATGACATTTTTGTTGGAGTAGTGAATCAATCAAATTCAGATGTAACTGGCAAATAATCAGATGCTGCTTAGCAGATTATGTTTGATTATGTAACAACCGAGGTTATTGGATACATTACAAAATCCTTTATTTGTATACCTCTTGCACCTTTTTACTTTTAGTTTACAAGAACAGAAGAAGGAATATGTATTTAAGAGGAGGATTGCTAAGAGTAGACAGAGGCTCGTAAGTAGAATTACTGTTGTGAATGACAGTTACATCGACAAACCAATATCTTTCTGTAGAATCTGAAAGATAGTCAAAGAAACTGTACAGTCATAATTTGTTTGTCATTATCTTAACGTCGATGTTGTATTACATTTCAGATTTGCTGACAGTGTAGTCGGTGCTGCATTTGCCAAGTAAGTTGACAACTTAAAAATCAACGCTTAAACTAGTTTATGATCCTAAATGGAGATTAATAATGTATTTTATAGTCATGATTCGGTAGTTTTTTAAACCTAACCATCCAGTTGATTTTAAATGAGGTTGTCGGTGGTAACTTTTATGTTATTTATATCATTTTTTTTATCAGTGATTCTATTTTCAAACAGGTCAGACCAAGAACAACAATTCATGTATAATTCCGTATTTTTGGGAGAGTCTGATAATAAAGGCGAACCACAGACAGATGTAGGAATGTCTCGATCATTTCCAGTTCCCGAGAATATGTAAGTAAGCCTACGGAACATTCTGGAATATTCTTTGGACAAAAATGAATCCAAAGACTCTGCTTCCATCTTAAAACTTGACTGGCACATTTTTATTAGTATGGATTAGGTAAACAATTTGCCAATCCTAGGATATCTTAAAATATTTAAATAATTTCTGCAAGTTATATCCATTTTATCAGATTATATTTCACTATTGGTCTGTAGAGAAACATCCGGATGTATCAAATCTTAAATGCCATAATACAACGCATCATTATTGTAAGTGAGACATACAGAACATGCTCATTCAAGCTTCCCTCTGAATATTGGCGACTTATACCTGATGATACTTCTTGTATGTGAAGTCCACTACTATATAATTGTTGCACCCGATTTTGTCATGTTCTGGATGAGATTTTTGATTAACGGAATTGTTTTGCTTGTACGGATTTTTATTATAACCAACCAAAATCTTTGTATTGCAGTCATACACCTATTGAAGGATTTGTGTTCTATGATGGACCTGTATACGTAGAAAACAGCTGGTTTTCACAATTTGTTCATCATAATCTATATCAAGAGGGTGCTATAGGTTTTATGAGAAATAATGACAGACCATCATCTGCTGTCAGTGCAGTTAAAGGCGTCAAATTTGGTTTCAACGATGTAAGTCAAAGTTAAAACGTTTGTGTATATTTTACCTAATTTTACACAGGTGTGCGGCCAACTTATGGATGGTCATTAATATTACAGGATAATTCTAAAAGATTTCCCTTGTAATTCTCCAACCTAGTTCTCAGTTCGATACACTATACGACAAAGGTTTATAAAGTGGTGTATTCAATCCTATTATATATATTCAATTAAAGTACAACTGCTTGTACTAAATGAGTACAAGTGCTGACCTATCTATTCTTGTAGGTTACTACTGGAAACAGGGTATATGATGGAAACTCTTCAGTACCTGGATTCTTTGATCACGATGGTGATGTGGTGGCTACAGTAAGAGACATTGATGGTAGTTTAACTGGTCATGTTGGATCACAGTTAGTCAGACCAAGTCAGTTCAATATGAATGCCGGATGTTACATCCGTACCAACTGGAACATGGCAGTTTGTCCACAGTCTTATGGCAAGGTATATATATGTCCCTGTACCAAGTACCAACGATCCGAACCGCAAAACGAAACTCGAAATCCAAAAGGACATTTTGACGAAACATTAAATTTAAGATAGGTAACAGCTTATGAACTTTTCAAACGATGAACTATATTAATCATACATGAGTAAGTATATCATAATGAAAAGTGGCATCAGGTGTCTAGAAGAGTAAGCATTTTATTCCACCATTAAACTACCAATTGTTTCTCCAATTAAAGCTCACAGTTAAATTGGAAAGTGACGAAGATAGTGGGCATACTTCACCTTTTGCTGTAAGAGATGATATACCAAATATTAGAGAAAATCGCGATTGGACGTTCCCTGCTCAATTCTTAACTATACTTGGTGGAGACTACAGTTACACAATCCACTGGTCAAACTATGTACCTCATGAGTTTTCCATCAGAGGAGAGGGCATTGAAAGGTAGGCCAATTACTCATTTGCTCAATATATCAGAGCCGTAGGAAGCAAATAAAAACTGGGGGGCTTGATTTTGTTTTTGAAGGGTTGATTCAAAACAGGGAGTACTTATTGTTAATTAAGTAGTTTGACCTAGTTTTGGTGTTTGCCTCAATAATTGCTCAATATTTTTAGCTGAAACCTTTAAAATACACAGGAGATACATTTCTACAACTAGACGTTTATTTTACTCAAATCCGTTCAGTAGTTTTCTATCAGCGTCCAAAAAACAGAACACACTTAAAAACCTTACATAAGACATGTTTTTGGAGTTTAAAAATTAACCGTGAGATTTTTTAGTAACTTTCAGATACTTTAAAGGGCACATGTCTCTAGATAATTATGGTGTATCATTTTCACAAATTTGAGCAAAAAAAAAAAACTGTACCTTTAATACCTAGGTTTTCAACTTGGGGGACTTGTCCCAGACTAGGGACATTTGGACATTCTCCAGGGGACATAAAGTGAGCTTTTAAGGATGAAAAGAAAATATGTATTATTTTTGAAACACTGCTGTGCTGTGACTATACCATGCTTCGAAATTTGCTTGTTTTCAATGACATCTGGACGCTTCCTGACTTCCTGAGTAACTTTTTTTGGCTGTTTTGGCCTCGGAAATCTTCATTAAGCCCAATCTTGACTGTAAAAATTGCGAGTTTGGTGCAAATGTTGAGGAAATGAATAAATAAACAACTCATTTTATCAAAAATATAAATATTTAATGCATGCCAAAAAGACTCATATAAAAATAAAACTGAAAGACGTTTATAAAATCTGTACGGTTATTTCTTTAATATCTTCTACCAAATCTGGTCTGGACATACAACATCGAATCACCATGGTTGTTATAGGCTACTCGTTCTTCCAGTAGAAATGGTAATTTTCTTTCAAAAACCTCCTCTTACTTTGGCATAATTCTGTATCATTCCTTCCCAATAGTCGGTGTTCTTGTCCCTTATTCTTACAGGAAGGTCTATCAAGTAAACAATGACAGTTGTCTGTAGTCTGAATGATCTAAGTAAAGTGACAGTACCTTCTAACTTGGCCCATTCTGGAATGTCGACATTTCACGAGGTGTCCCTGATTCTTCCGCCCAGTCACCAACAACCTCTTCACCAATATCATCGTAATCGTCTTGGTTGTTGTTGTTATCGTCGATGGTGTTAGTTTAGAGTTGTTTTGGTTCCAGTACTTTTTTCTTCAATATAAATATCAAAACAACTCCCGGGTTTTCAACTTGGGGACATGTCCCAGATTGGAGACATTTAGACATTTTTCTGGGGACACAAACTGAGCTATAGGTCTGAAAAGAAACAAATATTTTGCATTATCTGGATATATATGCACCCAGTGTCCACTGCCAGCAACAACTCAATATACTTGAGCTTGACTTAAGATTGCCACTCAATGTTTTAGATGACTTCCCCAGACAATTTATGTTCAGGGGACAATTGAGAAAACCAGTTGATCCCCAGGCTTTAATATATTTACCTTATAGTGTTATAAAGGGTTGTTCTTGTATTTTTAGCGGTAAATGGGTGCGTTTCGGAGTCTGTTTACCAAGAGATTCACGTATTGAACTCATTTCCTACAGTCCAAAGTATCTGGGTAGCATTAACGATTGGTATTTTACCAAGAATCTTGATGAAGTAGAAGCAGATACAGTGGGTGATAAATGCTTCTGGGATTCCTCTGTTGGGTAAAGTATAGTTTATGCTTCTTTTATATAATTAAATGTGGAGTTTTATGAACTGAAGAAAAGGACATACATGTAGTTACCTAAACAGATATAAGTCATCAATTGAAGTCGAGAAGCTCATAGACTTCACAGAAAAGCACAAAATTCCTTCCCCTTAAAATAATTTTCGTCTAAATATTTGCTTTACATAATGCAGAGGTTCAATATCAGATCTTGCTTTTATTTAAAAAATTAAGTACTATATATACCACGGTGCTTACGAGTTAACATATTTAAACAAACGAATCCGTTAGGATGAGTTTGTTTAAATATGTTAATGAGTAAGTCACGTGGTATATATTACTTGTAACATAAATATGATTGACAGCTTAAAAGTTATGACAGCATCGATCACGTTACTCTTTAATCCAATGACATTGAAGCTCGTGCACGTTTCATTTTCGTCTGCAAAGGGGATGTCTTTCCAAAAAGGGGCGGAGCTACTGCGAGTGCAATAACTTAGTTGGTTATTTCACTCATTTTTATACGCCCACATGAAATGTGGAGCGTATATTGCCGTCACCCATGTCCGTCGGTCCGTCCGTCCGTCCGTCGGTCCGTCGGTCCGTCCGTCCGTCCACAATTGCTTGTTAACACTCTACAGGTCACAATTCTTTACAGATTTTAACGAAACTTGCTGAAATTGTTTATTATCACCCAAGGATGAACCCTATTGAAAATCAAAAGAATCGCAAAATATTTGATATGAATTATTGCCCTTGTTCTTTAAAATGCGTTCGATTTTGAGCTTGTTAACACTCTACAGGTCACAATTCTTTATGGATTTTGACGACACTTGCTGAAATTGTTTATTATCACACAAGGATGAACCCTATTGAAAATCGGAAAGATCGAAAAATATTTAATATGAATTATTGCCCTTGTTCTTTGAAACGCGTTCGATTTTTAGCTTGTTAACACTCTACAAATCACAATTCTTTACGGATTTTGATGAAACTTGCTGAAATTGTTTATCATCACTCAAGGATGAACCCTATCGAAAATCAAAAGAATCGAAAAATATTTGATATGAATTATTGCCCTTGTTCTTTTAAACGCGTTCGATTTTTAGCTCGTTAACACTCTACAAGTCACAATTCTTTACGGATTTTAATGAAACTTGCTGAAATTGTTTATTATCACCCAAGGATGAACCCTATCGAAAATCAAAAGAATCAAAAAATATTTAACATGAATTATTGCCCTTGTTCTTCAAAACGCGTTTGATTTTTAGCTTGTTAACACTCTACAAGTCGCAATTCTTTACTGATTTTGATTAAACTTGCTGAAATTCTTTATTATCACTCAAGGATGAACCCTATTGAAAATCAAAAGAATCGAAAAATATTTAATATGAATTATTGCCCTTGTTCTTTTAAACGCGTTCGATTTTTAGCTTGTTAACACTATGCAAGTCACAATTCTTGACAGAATTTGACGAAACTTACTGAAATTGTTTATTATCACCCAAGGATGGACCCTATTGAAAACCAAAAGAATCAAAACATATTTAATATAAATTATTGCCCTTGTTCTTTAAAACGCGTTGATTTTTAGTTTGTAAATACTCTAGAAGGCACGATTTTAATGAAACCTATTGAAATAGTTTATTATCACACGATAAACCCTATCAAAAATCAAAAAAAACATTTGATATGACTTATTGCCCTTCTTGTTCAAAATAGGTTTTAGTTTTTAGCTCATAAACAGAGACGGATTTTGACCAAACTTGATGAATGCTGAACCCTTGATGAAATCGAGAAAAAAATGTTTGGACAACACTTAATTTAAGTTCTAAATGAAATGTAGGCCTATGACTACAGGTTGAATATTTGATGGTTGCTATTTTCTGCCAAATGTTCTTTTTCAAACAAAGCTGCCAGTGGGCGTATATTACCTTGCCTGGCAAGCTATCTTTTCCTATTAGATTCTATATGGCTTTCATGTAAAATTACCCAAGAATGCAATAACACAAATTTGCTGTTTATACACCACAGTTTTCCTCAAACACACATTTTAAGCAAATTATTTCTCAAAAACATCAAAGGAAAAAACATCATTTATGTTACAAATGCCTTTATTTGACGAATTTTTGAAACCGACTTTATTGGTTAGTAAAATGATTCTTTCGCTGTTGATAATACTTCATACATTTCAGATTATTGTTCTTCAAATTTATGAATTTCAATACCAGAAGAGAAAACAACACATCAGAATGTCCAGGCTCTGGCTGCCCTGGTATAAAAATCAAGGTTCTGGGTGGCAACAATATGGACGGTGATTGTACACAAAGAGCTTACAATGGGGTTTTTAACAGAAATGCACCAGTAAGTAAATGCAGATAAGGTGCATCTAAGGTGCATAAATAACGTTGCACTCGTTTTCAGCTATTCAGAATACTTTCAGATTGGAAATCTGGTGCCATAGATATATCTACAATTTTCAATTAAAAACACAACAGGAATTTTACAGTCTTCAGTAAATTATAAATATTTTCTTATTACGTACAAGCTAAGTTGACGCCTTCAATGATATCCACTGACCTTGTGGGTGCGATAATCTTGGGGCAGTGAATTGACCGAAATTACCTTAGTGAAATCAGTGCATCCATAGTAGATCTGAACATGCATCATAATCAAAATTTATAATAACATTCATTTAAAAAAGATTATATAATTTCTTCCAGACTGAAAAGACGATTCTCAAACATATTGATCTGCCAGTTTCACTTTCAACACCTACAAGCGTAAGTTTGGAGGGAAATACTCCATTAGTAGCTTTATGGACTTTCCGAAAAGATGCCAAGCCTAGGACTGATCATGGGTGTCTGGAAACGTTATCGACATCTGCCAAAAAGCTCAAATTCAGTAAAAATTTTGGGCTTAAAATAAGGAATTAAGAATAACCTCGAGGAAATCCTGTTCATGCCATCGGGTTATTGGCCTATTCGTATGTAATAAACATGCCAAATAGAGGGAGGGGGGGGGGGGGTGATTTTCAAAGACATGCCAATTCAAAAAGTAGGTTTGGGTATTACTTTTTATACGCCCACATGAAATGTGGAGCGTATATTGCCGTCACCCATGTCCGTCGGTCGGTCCGTCCGTCCACAATTGCTTGTTAACACTCTACAAGTCACAATTCTTTACGGATTTTGACGAAACTTGCTGAAATTGTTTATTATCACCCAAGGATGAACCCTATTGAAAATCAAAAGAATCGAAAAATATTTAATATGAATTACTGCCCTTGATCTTTAAAACGCGTTCGATTTTTAGCTTGTTAACACTCTACAAGTCACAATTCTTTACAGAATTTGACGAAACTTGCTGAAATTGTTTATTATCACCCAAGGATGAACCCTATTGAAAATCAAAAGAATCGAAAAATATTTAATATGAATTATTGCCCTTGTTCTTTAAAACACGTTTGATTTTTAGCTTGTTAACACTCTACAAGTCACAATTCTTTACAGATTTTGATGAAACTTACTGAAATTGCTTATTATGACCCAAGGATGAACCCTTTTGAAAATCAAAAGAATCGAAAAATATTTGATATGAATTACTGCCCTTATTCTTTAAAACGCGTTCGATTTTTAGCTTGTTAACACTCTACAAGTCACAATTCTGTACGGATTTTGACAAAACTTACTGAAATTGTTGATTATCACCCAAGAATGAACCCTATCGAAAATTAAAAGAAACGAAAAATATTTGATATGAATTATTGCCCTTGTTCTTTAAAACACGTTGATTTTTAGGTTGTAAATACCGTACTCTAGAAGGCACAATTCTTTTCTATTGAAATAGTTTATTATCACACGATAAAAACCTTTTGTGACGTCATCCCATTGTTATGGCAGGTCTTTCTTTTCACTAATATCCCTCCACTTAGGGACATTCGAGAGAATATCCCTCAACCCAGGGACATTCGAGAGAATATCCCCCGTGGACAGGTATATTAGAGAATAATATCCCTCTACCAAAGTACATTCCACAGGTACATGGGGACAGGATAGCCTATTTTGGTGCTTCATGAGTCTTGAGTACCCCAAATAATCCCCATGTATTATAATTTTATTTTCTTGAAAAACGCTTATTAAAATTGTGTATTTCCTGGAAATTGTGCAGATTTACTGAAAATTCCAATGTTTGCCGGTCGACTGATATTAGACCTACTCTCTTTATAATAATACTTAAAGGTAAGACACTATCGTCTTGTTGACATGAGATACCACTTGCCTATCATCTTAAAATATTCTTAATTAACGACCCTGCCTTTTATGCCAATTACTTCTTTCAATTCCATAATGATTTTTCTCCATCTCCATAGAAAGTTTTATTAAATCGGAGATCATTTAGTCCAGTTACCCGGTGTTTTTATCTCTCAAATTACATTTTTTCTTGCCGTTTAGAATCCGTCAAAGCAGAATTGACGGAAATGTCGGCGTGCGCATGTTCGAGCACTTTGACCTCAATCACGTGGTCTGCATTCTTGCATAAATTATACTGAACTAAAGTACATGAATAAGACTCAACGTTAGTTCAGTATAATTTATGCAAGAATGCAGACCACGTGATTGAGGTCAAAGTGCTCGAACATGCGCACGCCGACATTTCCGTCAATTCTGCTTTTACGGATTCTGAACGGCAAGAAAAAATGTAATTTGAGAGATAAAAACACTGGGTAACTGGACTAAATGATCTCCGATTTAATAAAACTTTCTATGGAGATGGAGGAAAATTATTATGGAATTGAAAGAAGTAATTGGCATGAAAGGCAGGGTCGTTAATTAAGAATATTTTAAGATGATAGGCAAGTGGTATCTCATGTCAACAAGACGATAGTGTCTTACCTTTAAGTATTATTATAAAGAGAGTGGGTCTAATATCAGTCGACCGGCAAACATTGGAATTTTCAGTAAATCTGCACAATTTCCAGGAAATACACAATGTTAATAAGCGTTTTTCAAGAAAATAAAATTATAATACATGGGGATTATTTCGGGTACTCAAGACTCATGAAGCACCAAAATAGGCTATCCTGTCCCCATGTACCTGTGGTACATTCGAGAGAATATACTTCAATCTTACACCAATACATTTGAGCAATCAACTCTACGTCTTAAAGAATTTTTTCTTTCAAACTTAATATTGAAGTTTCAAAATCAAGCTAATGCATCGTAACAAGTCACTACCCAGTGACAAAGTATGCAATCTTATCAGACAGTTTCAAGTCACAACCCAGTGATCTGTAAGGTTTCTTGCTTCCTATGATACATTGAAGGTTGATACAACAATATATACCCCTCACATTTCTTGTAATGTTTTTTACTGGTCATCTTATTTTTTAAAAATGGTTTTAAAAACCTAAAAACTAGATTTTTAGAGCGTAATTAATTTTCGAGGGATTTATATCTTTCAATACTACATTTTAGAATTTTTTAATGTAAAATTAGATATTTAATATTAAAAACTAAATATTTCTGAAAATTCTGAAACATTTTTTTCACACGACATGGATTACCTCCCATGTGATGTTAAATGTTTTGATTGATTTTTCAACATATTTACCAATTATTGAATTAGGAATCGGTTTTTATGTCGGATAATGCATGGTTTCTATCGGGATTAGTTGACATAATGCCCTTGGGCTCGGAAAAGCCCTCGGGCCTTCGGCCCTCGTGCTTTCCCGAACCCGCGGGCATTATGTCAACTAATCCCTCGAAACCATGCATTATCCTACACATAAACCCTATCGAAAATCAAAAAAATATTTGATATGACTTATTGCCCTTCTTGTTCAAAATATATTTTAGTTTGAAGCTCATAACCAGGATTTTGACTAAACTTGATGAATGCTTAACCCTTGATGAAATCGAGAAAAAAAATGTTTGGAAGACACTTAATTTAAGTTCTGAATGAAATGTAGGCCTATGAGTTCAGGTTGAATATTTGATGGTTGCTGTTTTCTGCCAAATGTTCTTTTTCAAACAAAGCTGCCAGTGGGCGTATATTACCTTGCCTGGCAAGCTATCTTTGATCTGAAAATGGAGGTTTCTAATTATTGAGGCTATCTTTGCATTTTTAAGGACAACATTTGCACTTTTCAGTCGATGGGAGCTGGAGAAACCCGACCATTTGCTACAAGAGCTACATTGGATGGACAATTTGGAAAATGGACAGATTGGACACCGTGCTCCAGAAATTGTTTAGGTAAATCTTAAAGTTCTTTAAAAAATATATTAAGTCCCCTTAAACTTATCGACTGGTGATGCCCAAATCACAAATATCCGGCGTGACATTGATCAAAATAAATACTTACTTTGATAGCATGATATTTTAGCAACAAGATAAGACGTTTATAATTATTCGTGTAGTATCTTTTTGATAACGTCGTATTCCATTGGTAAAGGAAAATGAAACATTACCAGAAATCTCATGTTAAGTCCTTGAAAGTTACATACAGTAATTAAAATTAAGTTATAATTGAAAATATCGCACGAATTTGAGTTTATTAACTAACGTTGAAAGTTTTTCAAAAGGGTTGAGTATTGTAAATCTGAGCAATAATAAAACATTTTTCAAAGGGTCGAAACGATGATGGAATAGTAACTGTGTGCCAATTTCTTTTTATTAACAGGAGAAACTCAAAATAGATACAGATCGTGCAATCAGCCCATACCCAAGAATGGTGGCAAACAATGTGTTGGAAAAAATGTAGAATCTAGAAAATGTGATCCAAAGCAATGTCGTGAGTACATGATATAACATAATATAATTGAAGACTCATTGTCATGCATCGATGTTACTTGAGCATCAGTATTTCACAAGATTAAGATGCGATATCTTGACTCCTTTGAGTTTAATAATTGGTCACCTCTTTATAGAACACGCCATATATTATTAACAACACCTATCTACAACCGATTTGATAAACTTAAGCTTAGTTTGTGATAAGTTTGTTCATAATATTGCTGTACGCTTTATGTGACCGTGTCCAAGGGCGAGTATTTAGGGGAACGTATACCCTCCCCCCTCCCCAATTTTTCTATGGACAAATTCATGCTGTTTTACCGACATTTCTGATAAGCATTTTGGACGTTGTTTACACTGATAAGTAATAAAGTGAATATTTCAAATTTTTCATTTCAGAAAAAGATGACGGACGGTCAGATGACAATGGATGGAGTCCGTGTCGCCGAACCAGAGGTTGTAATGGGGTCCAGACAAGAAGAAATCCCATGCGAAGAAATAATGAAGTTCGACCTTGCAATCTTTGCTAGACATAACTGCGACTCTTTCAGACATCGAAATGATTTCCCAACTTTACTAAATTGCGTCTGATTTTTGCAAAACTGATTAAAGACTTTCATATCTGATGTTTGATTTTTTTTTATATCTATTATATGTTATGATCTTTGGATAACTCTTATGGTATAGAAGATGTATTAATTTGCACTAATCTGTGATCAGCCCCTCCCCCCATTCCTCTGCAGGTGTAAAAATTACCCTTATTTAGACAGTCTCATTTTTCTTTATCGCAAATATATCTTAAGTCAGATATGGACTATATAGCAAATATGAGCTATTTTGCTAGTTTTAACATTTTTTTCTGAAGAAAAAAAAACTCGAAGAGGAGCAATTTTCACAACATTACGTAAAGGAGAGTAGCCGAAAACTATACATTCTGTGGGAGAATGGATCAACCGAGGCGCGTTAGCGCCGAGGTTGATCTATTCTCACACAGAATGTATAGTTTGAGGCTTCTCTCTGACTTAAACCATAGCCACCCATTGTTGTAATAATGGACAGACACTAAAGTGAGTTAATTTCAACAACACAACTCAGGACCTTGAGTAGATTTTATCAGATTTAACCAATAAATCAATTGATAATCATTCATTGATTTAGTCAAGGACCATGTCTTCAAACGGAGAGGATGTACATTTTGGTGTTGATTTGGGATTAAATGTGGAGTATTGTGACACCCGTAACATATAAAATGAAATCTTAATATGTTACTTGGATATTTTATAGCAGAATGTCATCAGCGACATAAATCGGATGCCATTAGGTCCTTTAAACAAGTGTTTTCAACCTTTATGATCTATTTCCCCACTTGCTAAAAAAAAATTGTGTCAACATTCACTCTAGATGCACGTAACGGCGGGGGGTTTTGGAGTCTTATCTAACAACCAAGAAAAAACATGCCCAATGCTATTTTGGAAGTCTTTTCATCATGTCAAAATTGTCTATTTTCATACGAAAACCATTTTCTTATTGCAAAATATAATGATGCTCGGCAAAATCACACTCAGTACCATGGGTGCAAATCCCGGGTAAAAGACGGGCATGATGTCCTCCATCCCCCCCCCCCCCTCCCCTTTTAACACACACCCAACCACACACAAATGGTCAAGCATGGTTGAGTAATAGGGCATACTCTTTAATAGACGTAATATAGGCACAATTTGCCGCCGACCCTATTGTGAGGACCCTATTGATCAATTCTGCGTACGCCGCTGGTCTCTCCGTCCCCGGGCATTGAAAAAGCAATCTGCACCCATGAGAAAATCAATGATAAGCTCAATCTGGTGGGGGGTGTGGGGGGGGGGGGGTTCTTCCCGGTAAATGACTGTATATTGATTTTATGGTGGGGAAATGGATCATAAAAGGTAACAATGCACTGATATATACAATATGCACACATTCTGATCCATGGCTCTCTTTCAGATGATTCTATACTGTCAAAATTAAATTCTGACCCGGATGACCCGGAAAACTCACTTTATGAAAGTTTCCCTCTTATTGTTGTTGTCGGTTAGTTATACTCTATTTCCACTGTCACCTTTACCTAACTGTCCATTCTTAACGTTCAACTGTCCATTATTTCATTTAATAATGTACAGTTCCTGTTTAAGAATGGACAGTTATAACTTAAGAATGGACAGTTGGTGAACTGTGTTGAGGGTGTTTAAGACTGGAGTAAGCCACTCTTCTGGATAATGGATTAAAAGAACAATAGATGACGTCATAGCTATGGTTTAATATGTAAAGTGAGACTTCGCTACGTGTTTTGGCGATAGGGGTACAGTATTCATACAAAACATTGGGCATACATAAAAACGAAATATCTTTTAGGAATAGCATTCTGTTAAGTCGTTACGAAAACAGAATTGAGTGTAATTTGGGAAACATTAAAATAAACAGTTAAGATAGAAAACAGTAGGGTTTTCCACAAACTAGGTTATTCATGGCAAGAATATGGACTCCCCCGGTTGTTAGTTCACCTTACGCAGTCCAAGTCAACCATTCAAGGAAATTAGGACGATATTTCGAAATGAGACAATGCAAGAAATATAGTTTAGCTCACGTTTAACATATCTATGTTTTATAAATATATTTATGTTACTTATGTCAGTGTTAGCAATCTATTATCAAGTCAACTTGGTAAAACAATAGGAAATTTCTGGAAACAATACGAATACAGTTTTCACACTTATTGTCGTTATTTTCATTGATAACTCCCTTACTCTTCATTAATACATATCATTTACTGAATATCACTCAACATTCTCGTTTGTCGACTTAAAGGCGTGGCTTACATATCACATACTAGCCAAGTCAAATATTTTGAGCTCGTTAATGAACTTGAGAACTGGGGTTACTTGAAAGGCTATCGCGGTCAAAAATATTCGAGATGTTCCCACATGCATAATATCATTGATCTTCTACATGAAATGTATAGAATACAGGGTTTTTTCAAAAGGTTCCATGGAATTAAACGTGGGCTAAAAACTAATAAGTTGGATCATGGATAAGCTTGGCTAACTGTTGAGGCAGCACCCTAAATATATGAATTTAACAGTATTACCATAAGTGACCCTCATATTAGAATGTAACTGACGACTTTCTTCTTTATTGCATTAAAACTAAAGCAGCAACTATAATTGTTAGTTAATGGACCAAAGGTGAAAGTTTTTTCCTGATGAAAAAATGGGAGTGTCTTTTCACAATGACTATAGGTACAGTCATTGTCTAAAAAATCATCTTAACAAACATTTTGAGAAAAAATGTAGCTGTTATAACCTCTAGTTCATCGTTTAGACTTCCTTCTAAAGAAACTAAGAAATTTCCTTCAATAAAAACATGAACCTTTTATGTAAACTTCTTAATGTACCAAACCTGGCAGTCAAATAATAATAAAAAAAAGTAGCAAAAATTTGTTTGAAAGGTTATTTTGATATTATGGGGTGATGCAAGGATCGATTCTTAGACCTTGTTTGTTCATGCAACAAACTAATGGTTTCTAAATATTTGTTTCATTAGTACATTACACGTGAATATTAATTCAAAACTTTGAGCAGGCTTATGATATACTAGATAATTCCGGTCATGCTCAAACAGAATATCAGTAACATTATCCAAATTAGCATAGAGACGAGATAAACTCCCTGTCACTGGGTAGCAGAATTGAATTCCTCCTGTCATTTCACAAACATTCAAAGTAAAATGTATAATTGCATGTTTATAACTCAAATCTCAAAAAACATAACTGCTATAGATCTGGATTTTCACCAACTTGGATTTATTCAATTCATATAACGAGAGTAATTGTCAAATGCTAGTATATAAAACAGCCCATGTGTATTTTGAATTTGACTTACTGACAGATGTTGATATTTAGTTTAAAGTGAAAGACATAATTTGCGTTTTTGACTAAATAATAAACTATGTGAGTTGGAATTACAAGAACCTCGACCGGGGATCGTATTGATAAGGTCAACATTATAAAATTATCATTAACGTTATATCTCAAAATAACGCACCAGTTTTTGTAATATATGATAAATCTCTAATTAGTCATTATTTTTTTTACAAAAACTTATGCACGCTTTTAATTTTTAACATCAATGTACCTTTGAACTCAATGTAATCACACAGTATGCATTTATTTTAAATACTAAAAAACTCACGTATTTGGATATCAAAGAATTCAAATATACGCAATTAAAAAAACCAAAACGTTCTTAAGATTTATGATAAATATCTTTGACCATCATCTCTGGTGTACATCTCGCCAAAAATAAACCCCCCATAGCAGCCTTAAAACAAATTGGAAGAAAAATGCTCCAACGTCTTTTAAGGCAACTCAATGTGTTCTTTACTTTCAGATTTCAAATAAAGAGCAGAAATTCATATATATGTTCTTCAGGTATTAGTTTAGTCAATTTGTTCTGATATTGATAATGCGCAAGAGACGCAGTTCTGTTGATATACTCCATTTAATACATTTTAATCTGTGTCATATAATACCAGGGTCTTTGGGAACATCAAATTATTGTAGAACCAGGATATTTACGAGTGGGAAATGAGGAAGCATTAATTATCAGAAGTGGGAGGACAGAAGTACTAAAAAAAAAGTCATGTAAACTTTGAATTGAAAACAATATCAATCCGTATTAGCATTAGATTGTTAACTTACAGATCGCTGAGAATGACAAAAACCAAGAACAGATCGGACAGTTTTTGATAAACAACACCGACAAATCATCACGTTACAAACGACCGAATGTAAATATGAAAAAGATTTAAAGTTTGACTTGGGTCAAGAAATAAAACGTACGACATGTAGAATTTGCGACTGCGCACTGAGAAGTCGCTGAAGGCTCGGTGTGTGTTGTATTGTTACATTACGGAAACGTTTTTCAATTTATTGTTTATGTTTTGTTATAGTCAGTTTACAAGCATCTACGCGGTAAAAACTGACATCATCTCGTGTGGGTTTCCAACTTGTTCTGAAGAAACTCGCTTGTACTTGAGGGGATAGTATCGTGGTATTATTGTGGTTTTCATAGCCAATTGTTGTCAGTTGTTTAAAGTTTCGTGAAGCTTAGTGACCTCTTCATTTTCGAGAAGTTCAAGCGGAGGATTAACTGTGTGATTTTGAGGATCCAAAACAACAAAATGTTACGGCTAATTATTTTAATAGGTAAGTGTGAAGGCAGATCTTTAGATACATCCAGTAAAAGGTTTTCATTTCTTAAAGGTCAAAACTGCACACTTTGGTATTTAGAAACTAATTAGAGATATTTTGTCAGTAAAAATTGCACATTGTAGGATTGAAGATCAAGTTAGTGTAATAGAATTATATACATTACAATATTGTTTGTGTATATAATGAAAAAACACAGAGATAAAACGACACCCTGCAACAACCCATAGAACAATACCTATAATGGTTAGATTTAGTTTTTATGTGTGATCTGTTATTGTACGAAAATACATGTATGTAATTCTTGACATTCGTTTTCAATTTCGAGAACTGACCTTCCTTAGATATACACATAAATTCTGAACATAAAAATTTATCATAATCTGCAAAACCAACTGGCTATAAAAACAAACCTTTTGTCGCCTTCAGTTTTCAAAGAACAGCTCTTTGTAAAAAAAAATAACTTGTTTTGTTTATGAACTAAACCTAAATTCTTTCATTTGTCCACGATTTGTGTGGATAAACAAAGAACATTTACCAATAAAACCTGTTGTGCAATCATCAAAATGTTCGTTATAAAAAAGACGCTTTGTGGTGGTTAGTATCAGTGATACTCAAACACACGAGATTGGTACAGTTGTTCATTTTTCCAATTCTCTGCATCGTCAACTACTTTTGAGAATTGAATTTGATGAAAGAGAAGTATTAATTTGATAATTGATATGCAAATCTACATACATCTGTTCTTCTGATGCAGTTGATCTTGCCTTTTAATGATTTTACAATGTAATTGTTGTTTATCAAGAAAATATTTAGAAAAGATTTACCAACTACATGTAAGGAACTCTCGAATATGACTTGTCATACTAAAGAATAAATGCTACATACTTGAGCTTCAATTTTCTAAGCAGTCATCATAATGCATTCGTATGGGTTCGTACTTATATTTTAAAAAATCGTGTACAAGTAGCCCATGTACTGGATGTATTTCCAGTCGTAGCCCATTAAACTAACGATGTAGTTTGAATAAGTTGGATGCCAAATACATGTTGTACAGAAAGGCAACTAACAACTAATCTTAACTTATCGTGTCTAATCGTTTCCTCAGTCGGTTAGAAAATGTTTATTCTAAAACAGAGTCAATTTTGACAATGTAACAGAACTAAGATACAAGTCAATACGGTCAATAATGGTTTAGAGACAAACTTTGTATTATCTGACACTTTCTCTAACTTGTAGTATTTACTTCTTGTCAATAGATGATAACCGCACACTGAATGCTATCTTCATAATATTACAATACTTATTATCGCTCAGAGTATCGTTGTTGTTAGCTGGTCACAGTTATAGTTCTTCAGCTGTAATCATTCAATCATTCAGATTGCGTATATTGAATCTGTTTTTTGCGTGGCAAATCTTTCGATTTGTCACGCTTTGTTTTCGTTATGTTTATTTTTTTTTTTTTTTTTTTTTTTTTTTTTTTTTTTTTTTGGGAAACTTTTTAGAGAAAATCGAAAATGGTGTAGCATAATTGTATCCACCAAACATTATTAAATGACCTGGAATCAAAAATGAATGTCTGAAACTCAATTTTTGCTGAACCAGGAGTGGGCTATTGCATAATATGCAATTATTTTGCACTTAGTCTGTAGGGTTTATTTATGGACCGATTTGGCTGAAATTTTCTTTAATATCTTCATTGTAAAAAGAAGTATCAGGTGAGACTACACAAATTTCAATTTTTAAATATTTTTGTCCAAAAAATTTGAAACCAAAATTTTCAAAAAAGCTCAAAATTTCTAACTCAGCCGCTAATTATCCGATTGACCTGAAATTCATAGGACATGTACAGAATGTCCATAGAAATCAAATTAATCAATCAAAATTTTTCTATCACTTCCGGTTTTGACGTGAGAACTTCCGGTTTTTCAAAATCACGCCTAGCAGCCTCACTTCCGGTATACATTTCAGATATTGACAAAAACTATATATATTGTCTGTCAGTCATAATTAGAATGCACTTAGCATAAAAAATCCAAACCGGAAGTGATGCATAAGCTGCCGTCACAGACTGACACATTTCAGCAAAAAATCAATAAGTCCTCTATTTGTTATCCGATTTTTATTATTTTGGTGTCTATCAAAACCTTGTAACCTTGTCTACAGTTTGTTGGAACAGAATTTTGAATTTCGAATTTGAAATTTTGTTATGTTCGTTTGAATTTTTTGAAAATTCAAAAGGCCATATTATGTGACCTTGACCTTTGATGACCTTGAAAATTCCAATGAAGGATGTCCTTGACCTCAGCTATCCATAGGTATGCTGATATTAATTGAAAAATATTAACTTCTGGTTTTATGAACATTTGAAAATTGACATTTTTGTCAACTTTGGACATCTATATCGCATTCTCTAATCAAAGCAGAGAATTCAATTTTTCAATTTTGTAATGCCGATTTGATTATCTTTTAAACGATATATGACAATAACCCATTAAAATATGTTTTCAAAATATTGCGTTTTTTTCGACTGAGGGTTATAACTTACAATGCAATTATCTAATAGCAATATGGTGTGTATAGTCAGTATGTACTAAATTTTCTCTTTTCAACGACATATGACATGAGAAGTTTAATACAAAATCCATTAAAGTGAAAATAGGCATAGAGTACCCCTTTTCTGAGAAAATATTAATAAGGAGTAGAGAGGATTAAAATGATTGACAGGGTTATAGCAGGTTATATAATATGGTAATAAAACTACCCACATGAACTTTTCACATGGAGGTGTGAAGTATTTTAGGTCATAAACAGATTAATCTGATTATGTAATCTTTTAACACTCTAAAAAGTATCAAAAATTTATTCATTTTTTTTGCAAAATTTTCACTTATATTAATTTTACATACAATCATTTAGAGCAGTGAATTTTTGATACATTAACCTGTTCGAATTTTTTTTCTACCATTGACAGAACTCTTTCTACAAGATACACACCAATTTTCTTTTTGTCGTCTGCTAAGGTTATTAAAGGTTATAAGCAAATTAGTCAGACTACATAATCTTTTAACTCTAGGGCTGGACTCTAGCAGACAGCAATTTAGCTGTTTACGCGTCTGCGCTAATCCGTTGCAATAAAAAGTAAGTGCTCAAACTGTTTTTTATCGTCTGCTAAGATTATTATAGGTCAAAGATAATTTAATCTCATTACACATTGTTTTAACTTTATAAAAATTAACATGTTTTTCGAGTGTTTGCTATATTTGATATAATATCAGATTTTTTCTTATTTTGAGGGTGCTTCTTACCCACGACACTTAATTGACTAACATACATCAATTCAACTGGCTATTGACTGCTCCAATCCATTGAAACAAAAGACAGTATTTCAACTCAGCATTAAAGGAAAATATTGACATTTACACAGTTCGAATGTTGGGGAAAGGGGTATATCCCCTATACAAAATGGCCCCTAGTCAAAATGGCCATAAAAGTTAAATTTGGTCAAAATGGCCAGTCACCATGGCCCCTATTTTGGTCAAAATGGACCGGTCACCATGGCCCCTATTTTGGTCAAAATGGATTCTGAATTTACATCTCTATCACATTTTCTAATCAACGCAGATAATTAAATTTTTCAATTTTGTAATGGCGATTTGATTAGATTTTAAACGATATATGACAATAAACCATCAAAATATGTTTTCAAAATATTGGGTTTTTTTCGACTGAGGGTTTGCGTTCGCAACGCGTCTGCACTAATCCGTTGCAATAAAAAGTCAATTGGACCCCTATCCAAATTGGCCCTTAGTCAATGGTTTGGTCAAAATGGCCAGTCACCATGGCCCCTATTTTGGTCAGAATGGCCTTTGAATTTCTCCTTTGATTTCAACCATTTTGACCTTTTTTGAGGACCATTTTGACCATTTATCAGGAACCATTTTGACCAAACGAGGGGCCATTTTGGATAGGGGCCCAATTGACTTTAACCTGTTTTTATCGTCTGCTTAGCTCATTATTTGTTCGTAATTGTTGAATGTATTTGTAATGTATCGTCTATGCAGTCACTATTCGCAAAGTAGTCGTTATTAGCCTGCTCTTATTTCCGATTTCCAACTGTCAAGGGATCTTTAACGTGCACAGCCAATAGCACACGGGGCCTCGGTTTATTGTCCCATCCAAGCGACTAGACGCTTTTCCATGTCAGCCCCTCCGACCTGCATCACTGACAGGGGGAAACCGGGTTGAAAAATCCGAAGGTGTCATCTCGACCCATGCCGGGATTGAACCCTAGACCTTCAGGTTAGCGAGCAAGCGTCTAACTCGCTGAGCCACCACGGCTCCCTAATTATAAAGAAGAAAAAAAATGTCTTAAATTTGGGAGTTTTAAAAATAGAACACATTACTTTGAATATTTAAGAATATTAACGTAATTGTTATCTATAGACCACCTGTTTATCGATTAGAATTATTTCTCCCAATGTTACAAAGATCACTAGTTGAATTACAAGAATCTGGTGTATGTTATTATGGGAGATTTCAATCAAAATATCATTTGTTTATACTTAATTGTTTTCAAAAATTTGGTTTTCAACAACTTGTTCAGCATTATCATATTTAAAGGAAAGGAATTCCGTCACATAATGTTCACATTTCACACAAACCTGTATATTATAGCTACCATGAAGCTATAAAAATAACCATACCCATAAGTTATATTGATATAATATTGAATCTATAACCCTTTCACAAAACTTTTTACTAAAATTGAGGGAGTGAATACCAGACTTTAGGGGTTTGAAGTTCAAAAAGTCTTACAGCTATCAGGCAAAGTATCACGGGCCACGCTCAGTGCTGTTCACAGCTCTAGTTTTTCTTTCTTATCTGCTATAAACTGTAAGCAATGACCTTTTAACTTGCTAAAGTTTTCAGTCATGTTTCAATTTTATTAAAAGGGTATTTTTTTGTTATAATCAATGTTTTGATATATCTTGGTTACTAACCATTAGGCATAAACTTTGCTAAGAACATCAGCTGGTGATCTAAAAACCTAATACGGAATGATAACCAAACAATATACCCTAACCCTGCTTTGAACTAAGAATGATAACCAAACAATATACCCTAACCTTGCTATGAACTAAAAATGGTAACCAAACAATATACCCTAACCTTGCTATGAACTAAGAATGGTAACCAAACAATATACCCTAACCTTGCTATGAACTAAGAATGGTAACCAAACAATACACCCTAACCTTGCTATGAACTAAGAATGGTAACCAAACAATATACCCTAACCTTACTATGAACTAAGAATGATAACCAAACAATATACCCTAACCTTGCTATGAACTAAAAATGGTAACCAAACAATATACCCTAACCTTGCTATGAACTAAGAATGTTAACCAAACAATATACCCTAACCTTGCTATGAACTAAGAATGGTAACCAAACAATATACCCTAACCTTGCTATGAACTAAGAATGGTAACCAAACAATATACCCTAACTTTGCTATGAACTAAGAATGTTAATCAAACAATACACCCTAACCTTGCTATGAACTAAGAATGTTAACCAAAAGATACACCCTAACCTTGCTATGAACTAAGAATGTTAACCAAAAGATACACCCTAACCTTGGTTTGAACTAAGAATGGTAACCAAACAATGTACTCTAACCTTGCTATGAAATAAGAATGGTAACCAAACAATATACCCTAACCTTGCTATGAACTAAGAATGTTAACCAAAAGATACACCCTAACCTTGCTATGAACTAAGAATGGTAACCAAACAATATACCCTAACCTTGGTTTGAACTAAGAATGGTAACCAAACAATACACCCTAACCTTGCTATGAACTAAGAATGTTAACCAAAAGATACAACCTAACCTTGGTTTGAACTAAGAATGGTAACCAAACAATGTACTCTAACCTTGCTATGAAATAAGAATGGTAACCAAACAATATACCCTAACCTTGCTATGAACTAAGAATGTTAACCAAAAAATACACCCTAACCTTGCTATGAACTAAGAATGGTAACCAAACAATATACCCTAACCTTGCTATGAACTAAGAATGGTAACCAAACAATATACCCTAACCTTGCTATGAACTAAGAATGGTAACCAAACAATATACCCTAACCTTGCTATGAACTAAGAATGTTAACCAAAAGATACACCCTAACCTCGGTTTGAACTAAGAATGGTAATCAAACAATGTGCTTTTACATGGCTAAAAACCTTTCAAGATAAGAATTTTGTCTGGTTACCAAATAATGGATTTTTGCCTTGCTAGGAACCTAGTCTGATTACTTAACAATAGACCTTCCTTTACCTTGGTAGGAACCTAATCTGATTACAAACAATATACCTTATTGGTCTTGCTAGGAACCTAGTTAGGTTACCATACAAAACTACTGTGGAAAATAGCTTCTTAAAAACTGTCAAGGTTTGGTACCAGTGCTGTAACCATATTAAAGATTAAAACATCCCTCACCGACGAAACAAATATTGTCTTTAGAAAAAAATAGTATGTATGATATATCATAAACAAAAACTTCAAAATACACTCAATAAGACAACATGTCAAGGTAAACAAATATAAACCTTGATAAACAAACGTCAGCGAGTTGTTGTTAACAAACATCGCTTAATGCAAGGAATAAGCTTATTCAAGTTATTGAATTACGTGATCAAAATAAAGTTTCTTCAGGAAAAAAGAAATACATGTAATTCTAAATATCTGAGTAGAAAAGGGACAATTGTCCTATTGTTAAAAGACAAGTTTCACACATTTTCAATGATAAAAAAATAGTGTATTGATTCAGGTTGGTTACAGAATGAAATGCAAGGGACTACATCTTATCGTTATGTTTGTGCTGCTTTCAATGAACCCAGCAAATTAGGTTTTAACAGAATAGATAAATGCATCAAACATTTTCAATCATAGTCACAACTTTATTCGAGTAAATATTTTAATGGTTTGTCATGAAATGACCCACATTTGTAAACATTATTGCAGAGTAATAGAGGGGTTTCCTTTCTAAACCCATCTGATTCACATTGTAACATATCCTTACTAAAAAGTTTGACATTTATCTGAAAAAAAGTACCTCTTCCGCATTTTTGTACCTAGTAGTTACTTGTCCCTTAGTCTGAATAGTTTATTAGAAACTGAATGTCTACTTGAAATAACAAGTGGTTTCCTAACAAGATACGCCCACTTTCCTGATAAATTTTAGTATATCAAGGACACTCGCCAATTTGTGTCAAATCGTATCAAAAATGTAATTTGTAAAAAATATTATCAATTAAACTGTAAAACTGTCAATTTCAAAGCGTATAATTTAAATGATCACACCAAATTTCATTCAAATCAGATGCAAACTGTAGTCTCTATCTTGTTCAAAAGCTAATTTTGACTCGTTTTGACTCGATAACTCAAAAACCACATTATATCGTGGGCGTATAAAAATCCGTTCAAGCAAAACAATTCCACAACCAACAGCATGGCAAAATCGAAATGTCTGTTAAAAAATAAGTTATCTGAAATATACACCCAACATAATGGTAAAGTGAAGGCGTTCAGATTAAAAAAGGCACTTAGTCTTACCTTGGAGGTCTTTTGATTATATCTAAATTTTATCTTTTTTCAGTGGTCTTTGTTTTCTACCAAGTTGATTGTCAGTCAGTAGCACAACAATGTTTAACAGAACAGATCAGAAATAATGCTGGTAATACAAGACAGTTAGCTGTACAACAAAACCCTGAAACAACCACTCTTAATGCTTTTAGATCTATATGCTCGTAAGTACCCAATTTAAATAACACTAACCCTCTTATTGGCACATGGATTGTCTTGGATATTATGACGTGGGTAAATATTATGCAGTATAAAAGATCACTCAAGATGTGTCAGAATTATGTATCTCGGAAACGAAATTGTATTATATCTAATAAGATATATTTCCTCTTGACGGCTTCTGGGGTTCCGAACGTTTCTTCCCTGATCTAAAAATCTGACTGGATGTAGCTTTGCTTGTTGCATTCAGTCAACAAGTGTTTGAGCTAGAAAAATCTATTCTTCGACAGCAGGGCGTTAATTTCCTGGAAACATTTCGTACTTGAGAACCCACATCTTAGAATGAGCATAAAATAGAAGTATGTATTCTTCAGTGGACATTTTTATCAATTTTCATTCTGAAAAAGTCATGAGTTAATATTAATCAACGCTTAAACAGTCTTGTAAGCATATTTTAATAATACTACGTAGTTTTCTGGATTTATCAAATTATGCATGTAATCTTTTGTAAAGTTATGGTAAGTTGACAAATGAATATATATACCACTGGATAGTTTTCATGATTTTAATCTGGTTTACTTTTTTAGAGAATGTTGAATTTTACACAATTTTACCTTCACAGTAAACCAGATTATAACTTTCGGTCAACAGCATCTTTACCAGAAATCAGAGTTTTGAAATTTTTTTGAATTGCTGTGGACACCAAGACAGTCCAGACATTGTTGCTGTACTGCTTCAAATTGGTCTATATTATGCGATCTGTTCGAAACAAGATGTTGAGTCAAGATCTGCGAGTTAGTTCACAACTCTTGAGCACTGTCAGGACTTGCACTTGATTTTTTGTCTGAAAATTGTCAATAAAAAGACCTTCTCGAGAATCTTTAGAGTTATGAATGTTTGTCTAACGTGTTGCCAAAATCTATAATGCACCAAACATAGCCAGTCTTTATTTATTTTTCACTTGTTGTTTACGGCTTCACTAATACCGTCTGATTGGAGATAGAGACTTGATAATCATCTAGTCTTTGATCAGAGACTTTTCAAATCAGTTTGTTAAATTCCAATTTCTACAAACAAACAAAATCGCAACCTGTATGAGACAGATGGGCAGGTCTCTTTATTAACGTGAATTACTTAAAATAATTAACCTTTTATAACATCAAGTGTGCACTCAATAACGCATCTCTCCCTTTTCTGGAGCACGGAAATAACTTCCAAGTTACTTCGATAACTTGAACTAGCTGTGTATCTGCTGTACCATCCAGCCCAAGAAACGTTCTAAAAAAATAAAATCTGATAAACACTAGCTAATTCTACATGTATACAAATCCATATTTTACCATATACAGAGGTTTAAGAAGGCGTGTTCAATTATGATTTTCTCTTAGCATATGTTTATGTGCATGCCATTCTCATTTAAACTTTAGTTCGTCTTTTATTGCTTTATCTATACTTTATCAAATTATCACACCCCTTACTGTACATTAATTTCTTTTAGGAATTTTGATAACTATATTCGATGTTTTCAAAGCAGATTACCCGGTTCTATAGATTCTACAGACAGGTTCCTGACATTAATGTTTGATTACAGAGCTATGTGGACAGCTTACAGAGGTCTCTGTAGTGACCTTAATGGTAAGTGATCTAATTACTGGCAACTTGAAATATAATCTACGTTTACTGGCAACTTTACTGTGCATGGTGTTCAATTCGCATTTTAAAAATATTTAACTGGTCATCGTATGGATTGACACCTTATTTTGTTGTTTCAGTAGTCTAGTTCTTTTTTTTCTTTTTTTTTGGTGCTGTAATTATTATTAACTTCTACTTCCGTTCTGCATGAAAGACACCCGGAAGTTGTATTTTAACTGATTCCTCCAGATCAGTGGTTCCCAACCTTTTTCAAGCTGTGGCCCAGATTCACGAAGCTCCCAGAGCCATGGCCCCCTGTTTTATTCCAAAGTAGGGCAAAATATGGAATATAGCGCAAGAGTTGCTGTCTTGTGCCTCCTCATCATAAGGAGGTCAGATGCGTTTGACAACAAGCAACTACAGACCTTACTCAGCAAAATATAGTTAAATTAAAGTTGGGCTAGAGAGGGAATTATATACATCCTCATGCGCCATGGCCCCCTGACACACACCCAATGGCTCCCTAGGGGACCATGGCCCCCAGGTTGGGAACCACTGCTCCAGATGGTCAACATTTCAACTGAGATGGATGTTCTCGTGATCAATGGAGGAAAGACGTCAATAAAATTCTTTTCAATCTTTTCATATTCACCTGTTTTGGAATTCGTCCCTGCTACTATATACCGAGTATATAGTGACAGTTAAATAATATTTATTCGCACTAGACCTAATTAACATTGTTTAAAGGAGTGATGTACACAGATTTGTCGAGTTTTCCGCATTGTTTATACCCATATTTGTTTATTTATCGTGTTTGTGGTAGAGCACACATGGTTAAGATTATAATTTGACATTTGACTCGTGGGTCAAATTGAGATGTCATCAAGAACAGTTTCAGATTAGTCTACATGCGACAAATATTTGGAATGCTTTTAATAAGCTTTATCCGGCACAAACATAAACGCTGAATGTGTTTTAGATATAGGTATTCCGAGTGATCTACTTATTCTATTTTAAGAATTTCACCAGTTTCAGATGGTCGAGCAAAAATAGTTGTATACATAGAGTTCAATTCAAAATATAAACGGGAACGGTCCAACTTACTTTCGGCAGTTACTGAAAAGTTTTATGAGTAATGTTTATGATAACAGTCTCTGATATTTCTAGTTCCTAGTCCTAGTCCTTGAAATACTCTGTTGGACAGTGCGTCCAGTCTTATGATACATGAAATTTTATTACATCATATAAAATCGAATAAGAACAATCTAGCTCAGTGTGCGATCTTATCCATCTGTAAAGAGACCAACCCAACAAGTAGGAAACAAAAGACAAAACACTCATTTAAATTTAATCTCTAACAAGTTCATTATATACACAATGTCTCAAATCCGGACCGGGACTATCGATTCTGTAGAAACTTTAAGAAACAAATAGACCGGTGGACAAAACCAAAATGTGTGTAGAGATTCTGTACACGGGCTACAGTCCGGATCACACTTATTAGACACAAATTGTTTACTTGTATGTCGATACACTCCAGGATAATGTAAAGATGAAATGAACTGTTCAGCACCTGTTTTGGCTGATGAGGATGGAACATGCCATACTTTATGAAGCAATGAACATTTTTGCACAGCTAGTGGCATTAATCTCCCCGTTATCGTTATCTCTGAACGGTATTGACAGTCGTAAACGTGTTTTGAAAAGTTATTGATATGTCTGTGTTTGATTGTAGTTTTAGCAACCAGAATACGATGTTTATTAAGTACACCAGAAGTTAGAAGATGTTATGATATATTTAACCAAGGTGTAACCCAGGTTGTTAATTTACAGAGTCAATCTAGACTAGACGAGTATGGCTTGAGAAATCTTGCCTGCAAGTAAGTATACGAACGATGTTTGAAGGGATTGTAAAGAGTTTTTCTAAACTTTGTATGTGTATTACGAACACTGATTTGCGGCATTCCAATTTCCATTCCGAAGTCTCTGGTTCTTGCAATTGGCGCAAATTGATGCTACCAGAAAATCAATTTACAATCACTTTAAGTTAAAGGCATTCAAATAAGAGCTTTAGCCTCTGATATTAGGTTACCTCTTTTATTGCTAGATAATGCCTCTTCTTTTACTATTTTTTTTTGGATTTTCATTTCTTTTCAGTGTTTCTGTTCAAAGATATCAATGTGAAACACAAGTATACAGTTTTTGTGATGCCCAAGCTGGTGAGATCATGCAAAGTTTTTTCTACGCTGGAGTTCCACCAACCTGCCGAGACTATACTGGTACTTACTCCAGATATACACATATGTACGGATCAGGGGAAATAACTCGTATATCAAATCTATTGTTCATCTTGCCCGTCTTCTTGATAATCTCCAAATGGTTATAACTGTGACGTCATCATCTCATTTTGGCTGGACGAAAGTGCAATCATTTCCTCAATTGCTGAAATTTAAGATCCATTCCAAACCTTTTTAAGGGTAACTGAAGTGTGCTCTTCTGGGTCATATCTATTGATCTCTTGCCCGGAAGAGATCTAACGTGTACATTTTATTTAATATAAAAGGGTATGACTATAGCATTGGATCATCTGAAAAATATTATTTTAAAATACAGCCTCCACAATAGAGGTTCAACCCAACAAAGGGCAATGTAAAACAACCTTATGATAATCAAAAATGTCAGCGGCTAACCGACATTTTCCAGGTGTGCATGTGCATTTTTGCCAAAGTTTAATCGAAATTTTAGAAAGGCTTTCATTAATCACAGCGTATTTTTTATGCATACTCTCGTAGCAAGAAAGCATGAACATAGCCGAGCTACTCTCGATCCCATTTTGTCCTGGCACAGCATTTTCTCAATAAACGCCATTCCCTTGTTGACCTTCAGACCCTAGCTTATTTATCTATTACTTCATATGAGACAAGAATCACTTCACTCGAGGTTACTATCCGCTTGATAAAATAAAACAAAGAAATCTTACCGGAATATTGGGTTTTTCTGAAGGTTACAGCATATATCAGCAATGGTCCAAAATATTTTAAGGACTTTTATTCTGTGAAAATATTTAGTTCGTCAAATGATCTTTTTCGATATTTTGTTGTTTGGCATTCACATGGACCACTACTTTTTGTAAAAGACAATTCCAACAATATCATGTCCAATTTTAAATAAACATAAATTCAAGTAGAAATTTCTCAGGTTATTATAAGCTTGTAATAGTTTAGTGAAGGAAATGTTATATCGCTCTTTTAATGTAATATTAAATAGTGTAAACACGAATTCTTTTTAAAATTCAAAAAAGTAATTATGTTTTATGTATATTGTGGTAATGATAATCAGATGCCAAAAAGATGCATTTGTTATTGTAAAAATCTTTATATTATCCTATATTCACATGCAATGGTTTAGTCTCATTAAAAATAATTCCCTATATTTACCCCTTTTTAGAAACATTACGGGAGATAAACTCATGCAGATCATAACCAAGATATCCACTGGGCAACTCTTTCTAACTGTTAATGTATAGTGTATTGATATATGTTGTTTTTTATATGTATTATATCAAGTCTCTGTTTCATTATGTATGTAAATAAATTAATTTATACGTATACTCCCACGTTATTGTTTTTTTTTTTTTGTTTTTTTTTTTTTTGGCAGAATATAATTTTTCTTCACGCCAACATAAACGGGAGTGTTATTCATGAGAATCTAGTTGTTCTGGGGACCAAATATAATTTCCATCACCATCCTTTCGTAGAGGCTCCTAAATCATATAAATAGCAGTTGTTGAAAAGTATTGGGTTTATAAAGAAAGACTTTAATAACATGTATGTCAACCAACAAGAGGTAGAAGAAATCGAAATATTTGTGAAACTTTGAGATAAATAGGTCTACGTTTAAAGTCAATGTAAAGTTTACACCTATTTGGTAAACCAGTAAATATACATGTCAGTTGCGTTGATATTACAGGTTGTACACTAGAATCTTTCCTTATATAAGTCAATATTATACCTTCGAAATATACCGGTGTAAATTTATAATAAGAAAACACACTCACATATACATCACCAAGTTCCAGGCTCGTAAATGAAATTGAGTTTTCTGCTCCTATATGACAAACGAGGACGAGGAAACATGCAGTGTGCAAGGAGGAAATTTTGCAAGAACGGCGGCATTCGGGTTCGTCTTCAATTAAGGACTACAAGCGGAAGCGACAATGGTCAAAATCTCCACAAGAAAATTTCATTTTATTTTCGGCTGTTCTTCACTTTGAGCAGGCTATATGTCCAGAAACCCATTTCTTTCAATATCCGTTTAAAAAGAGTAGATTTTTTTTTGTTTAATTTTCTCTACTTGAAATTTCTAATGGTATAATGTCAATAGGCCATTAAAATAGAAGAATTGCTTTAGGAACAGACTGTTCGGGTTTAATTAAACAAAGATTTATATATTCACTAGCTTCTTAAATCATGTATTATATATTTAATGTTAGATGTATTATTGAAGTGATTTGAAAAATGTCATAGATTTAAAATATTTAATATTTAGCACTCTTAATCAGACACTATCTGACACAATATCATGAAAGATTGCATTGAGAATACGTAGAAAATGAATTAAAAGGCAAACTTTGAATATGAAGTCCAAGGAAAAGAATCAAGGTTATTTTAAAGAGACTTCATAGATTGCATTACCATCACTTTAAGTCAAATAGTCTGGGTGGGAGCTAGCAAGATATAATTAGCCAAAGGAACGACATTTCAAGTGTAAGAATTAACTTAGATAATATCAACACTTCTATTTGTTTTCTTCCTCGTTTGTTGATGATCAAGTTTTTAATGAAACTCAAGAAGGTTTACAACATGCTAAATTTGGATAAATAAAGAAAGGGTAGAGTCATTAGTATTCAAGACGCCAGCCTATTGAATCAAAACCCACATCAACTATTGTTCAACCTTTTTATACCTTTTGTTTTAATGGTGCAGGATCTTATATGAGTTTTGTTTCAGTTAAGACCATGTAAATATAACTGGATTTGTTGATAAAATGGATACACGTGTATCTTTTCTGCATCTTGGTAAGAGTTGTTTCTTTTTTTTCATTTTTTCTGAATTCAGTTTTTAGATACATCAATAATGTACCATGTAACTCTCAAGTTAATTTCGAATAATGACTAATTAAAACAACTCCAATTTTTTGTTTTTTGTCGTAGTTGGGTTTGAAGTCACCAATAAACAGAAAAAAATTAACAAATTCTTATGCTGTTATCTGTTATTAAATTTCTTATATGCTGTTAAACTGCTACATAGAAATCGTAGTTATTTTTTCACCTGCACATAAATACCTGTTTGTTGAATAGCTTACGTTAATGGATGACGTTCATGTTGTTCCAATAACATGATAGATTCGAAGAGGCATGAAATGTTTTAAGGGTTCCTAAGCAGTTGTTTTTGGTTTAATGATTTATTTTTTCAAGTAAAAAACTGTTTATTTTATAAACATCTTAGGTATTTTAGTTTTGCAAATCATTTTGGGTGTGAATTGTCAAAGTACAACAAAATTCCCAGCCAGTGACGATCAAAAACCAGAACCGCCTTTGCAGCAAACGCCATCTTGGATTAAATGTCTCCGCATTGATGAAAGTAAATTTGCACTGGATAGCCTACGTAATTTGATTTTGATATCTGTACACTGGTGTAGGTAAGTCGAAGTTATCTCTTCCCAAAAGGGTGTCCAAATCGTTCTTGCAACCAGTATACAACCCGAAAGCAGTCACATTTTCACCAACTGCTGGCAACTGAGAAATTCTTATCAGTCTAACTGTTAAATATTTTCGACCTAAGGACATCGATGACTAGAATCGAAGTTGCTGACAGTAACGATATGCTAAACATTTAGCCAAAATCGGACTTGGTTGCAATCGTAAACAGACGATAAGGTACTTTGAATCGCGTATCAACTGATTGAAAAATTAGACTAACTCTCAATGACCACAAAACCAGATCTAGTTTCAGATCTAAATATTCATGATTTGGGAGAGGTTTGTTTTCATTTAGCAGCAAGAGAATATTTATTTTTGCAGCAATGAGGAATTTATTTTAAACTGTTTAGAGAAGGAAATGCCTCAAGTCAAACAACAAAACCCATTGGATTTCTTTGTTAGTCTTAATTACGACCCTCAGAAAATGAGAGAAAAAAGTGAGCAATTATGTGCTTTGAAACCGGGTAAGTAATGTTAATTCTCTTTAAGTATAAAGGGTCTGGTGACAGGATGCAAAAATATGGCTAATCCTTTAAGCTACCTTATTTTCATTCACTCTGTAGCTCTTTAAATTGCATTGTCATTCTGTGGACGGACATTGTTTAGCTATCGAATATGAATGGTACATGTATGTATTGGCATATAATACTAAATATGAAATACTATCATGAAATTGACGCATGCATATCCTATTGTCTTATCCTTTTATCATTTTAAGTCGGTTGAATTTTCCTACATTGTTGATTAAACATACATCGATGAGGGCATATCGACACTTCTGTAACTCATGGCATCCCCGTTTACAGCTGATACTAAATGTTGTTTTCGTTTGTTATTTTTACAGAAAGTAAAAGAAAGTTAGAATGTAGTGACAAAGTGACTAACAATGATATTATGGAATGTTCTATGAGATTTAAACAGTCTGTAGATTATTTATACTTTATAAGAAATATGACTGATATTACTGAAGAGATTTTGAAGGAGATGACCTGTGAGTAAGTACAAGTATTTCGTTTTGAATAATCTTGTTGATTAAAAACACAATCTTTCAGAATGAATACTTCAGATGAGGTTATCATCTTGTTATTTTGTGTTCTTTTGGGCTCATGAAGCTTAAAATGTAACCATTCACTGGTGGAGTGAACGTCTCCTGATGAGTAGCGATGTCGCGTTTAATGCTATGATCATCTGTAAAACACTACTTGCTATGTCATAACACCATCTGACAAACTTCCTCAAATTAAAAGTTCTTTAGATGTTACAAATTTATTGCCAAAATATGTGTTTACATGGATTTCGAGATTTTTCTTACGGTTGGGATCATTCGTGCTTGGGATTTATTATCAATTATTTTTCAATGTTCCTATGTCGTGTAGTATTCTGTGTTTAATTTGTATTCACGTTCGATGTTATAAATAGAGAGTTGTATGTTTCATAAGTCTCAAAACATTTTAAAAATGCTCAATCTCTGAATACATGTAGTTAATCTAGTATCGATGATGTTAAACTTCTTGAAGTTGATAAAAAAAATTGATTATTAAGTGTTGCGATCAAAGAAATGATACTATTTATAATTATTTTTAATGATATTTTAGTATCACTACAGAAACAAGTAGATGTATAGCAGTACGGTTACAGTCGTGTGACGTAGATGTCAGTATGTTTCTGAATGGTTATTATGGACTATTTACTAATACCGATTGTCTGTATAACACCAGTATTCCAGTAGAACCATGAGGTAATATTCTACTCTAGACTACTAAGTCAATTTCAGATCGGATAAAACTCAGCAAAATCATTTGCATCTCGACAACAAAAAAAAGCTGTTATTTGGTTCAGCGATACATTAACAATGTTTGGAGAAAATGTTGCCGAACGTATCTGAATTGAACACACTGACTTTTCCGCTTTTAGGTGCAGGATCTGAGTTTTTATTAATTTAATTTGAAAGTATTTATAAAAAGTTGATAACGCTTCCTTAAAGTTAAGAGACTAGAAATCAATGTATATGTTTGTTAATGTTATATTCTTGTAGACCACGTCCATCACAGCCCGAGCCAACGGTGGTAATAAAATGTGGTATTGAAGCCATGTCATTTATGGAAGGTGATGTTGACAGACCAATGGTACCAGATGACAATATTTCACAAGCTATCATAGTTTCTGTACTACAACAAGACTGCAAGTAAGACAGATAAACATACTACAAAAGTTCAACAAACTCTAATGTTGTTGTTGTTGAAATCTGAAGGATTCAAAAGGTTTTTCTGGTATTTGTATGGGCATCAAGAATATTTAAAATTTACATGCAGCATTCCGACTTCCACCTCGATATTATTTTGTGTTTCAACAATGTCATGTCAAAATATTATTCAAGTTCAATGATGGATACACTAAATCAGAGAGCCCTTAAAATTTCCCCTGTTTTCAATACAGTCTTTTGAATTTTGATGTCACTATCATACATACATATCATACATGTCATATGCCTTGACGTCCTAACCTACTAATATTATTTCATTTATTTTCAGAATGTATCGCCAACGCTTTCTTTGTTATGAAAGGGAATTTCCCTCTGCATCAGCTTTTCTGGATATTTGGCAGAAGTCTGTTTTTAGTTTAGGAAATTCTTTAATTTCTAACGAACAGTTCTGTGAAACAATAGGTGGTAAGATGCTTTTTTTCATTATTGCTTTTCATCGTTACATTTAGATTTGTTAACTGCTATAATTTAATTACTGATGCTTTGAAATTTCAGAATTTACATCAAGCCTGGATGCCATGTGTTACAATAATGTAGATAGACAGTTACAAAATTGTGAGAATTTCTATGGACGAAGAATTGGTAACGCTCGAGTTGAATGGGACAATGATAAAGATAATGTGAACATACAGAAACTAGCATGCAAGTTAGTGAACAGTTTAGTCATCCATCTAAAATACAATTACAGATAAGTCCAAACATCCTGTCTAATATGTACAAATTCATTTTCATTTATGTTGCCTTCTGTGTAATACAAAACTTTTTTTAAAAGGTTTTTGTTAAAAATGAAATCTGAACCTGCTATATCAGGCCTTCTCAAATAATTTTTGAAAAGTGATTATTATGAATAAAATAAAGGGGCCAATAAGAGCTTAGCTAGCGAAGCATTTTAGCGGGTAGGATCCAGGGGCCGCCCCGAAAACTCTGTTATACAGAGTTTTGGCACTAATCTTACACCAAAAAAAAGCATTGAATTATATTTTTTTCTCATTACCATAATTATTTTTCATTTTGTATAGTAATGTCTGTAGGTTTCGGCAGCCGCCATTTGATAAGATCTGTGCTTTGTCTTTTCTAAATTGTATGTTGATGTAGGATTATCTCAAAGTATTGTGTTTCTGAAAGAACTTAAAGTTCGCTACATAGAAAAAGTGTTAATTATTATATTTCAGTGCCTCCATAGAAAGAGCCATGTGTCTTAAAGAAGCATTTTCTATCTGTGGGGAATATGTTTCCAGGGCGTATTCTAACCTACAATATAGGATGTTACCAGATGAGTGTTTTCCAAATGGTTTACCTCCAGGAGTTCCCCCACTTCCAGAAGAAATCAAACCAGACAACAGACAAACCATAGGTCAACCGCAATCTGAGCCCAAACTACCAATAAAGGAAACAGAAACGTCGAATGCTGCAGTAAATTACGCGAATAAACCAAAGGGGAATAATTCAGTGGAAACATTGTTAATTTCTGTTATTTTACTCCACTGTTCTGTTATACTTAGTTTGTTATTTTTTTAATTGACATAAAGGAATATTCAAATACATCTCACACCCGCCACCGTTATGAAGAAATAAAGTATCTCTTTAATCAAGTTTTGTTTATAGCCTTGGTATGTGTACCGATTACGTCATCATCAGAGCAAGATATTAAAGAATTAGAGGAATTTGGGAAGGTGTCCCCAAAGAGGAAATCAAATAAATCTATTAAACTCTACATCTACAATCCTCTAAGAGGCAGGAAGGGGTCATCATGGGCCTTTCATAACAAAACTGATTAACATCGTCAATAATACTATTGTTCCCTGTGCATTGAGATAATATGTAGACTCTTATCTACGCTGTTGTTCATTGATTTCTGATAATAAACATAAATTATTAATGTAATTAATGCTCTAATTTATTTATCTACCTTAGTACAGTGACAAATAGAAGATATATTTTACTGTGCGATAAAAGATTATTCAGATGAAGTCAGAAATCTCTAAAACAGATGTGTTGGACAAAAGTGTCAACAGATGTTCAACGTTAAGAAAATCAGAACCTCCTGTGTCCACTATGGGCAAAACATGTATTCATCTTTGATCTTCTTATACTACATTTAAATAGCAATTTATTTTATGAATCAAAATTTCACATTGCACCATATCTGTCCAAATCATTTTCTATTCTAATTCCGCTTCACATATTTAGATTAAATATTTGTAACAAGAAGTTTCCCAAAATTTTAAAATTTTGTATTTAATTTTAATACTTTGACTTGTAAAGTTAATTTGCGATTACACATAGAATAAAACTGACGAATCTTGTGATCTTATGATTTGTGTGTAATAAAATGTGCATATATCGTCAAGTTTGACGGTTAGTATCTCAGCTGTTGGTGAACCGATCCCTTTCAAAATTCTCACAGATTTACTTCAACATGTCCTTGTCAGACCCTAAAAATTTATCGAAAAGTCATCGAATAAAAATTGTACAAGTACTGCCACGAACAAAACAGCATGTAAAAAAATTCAATATCAGAGCAAAATACACATTTCAACCTGTGTCCATTGTGCTTTCACCTCATTGAACACCAACATCATTCATTTTTCATCCTGAAATTCTCTCACCGATATCATCTTAAGGTATTTTCTCCCAAAAAGCAACCTGCCTTTCGATTCCTGTTCAGCCAGTTTGTTCCACTGGTGTAGGTTATGACTCCAGGCAGTTTGGGATTCTCTTAAAGAACACTGACTGAACATGAACTGAAAATCAGGATAGTCGTTTCTTGAAAGATAATACCTTTAGATGAGATTCGTGAGAGTTTATCAGGATGGAAAATGGTTGATATCGGTGGTCGATGTGGTGAAGGCACAATGAACACAAATTCAAATATGTAATTTGCTCTGATATTGAATTTTTTGACATGCTTTTTTGTTCGAGGCAGTACTTGTACAATTTTTATTTGGTAACTTTCATATTTTCAAGGTCTGACAGGGACATGTTGAGGTATATCTGTGAGTATTTTAAAAGAGATCGATTTATCAACAGCTGTGATACTTGCACTCAAACTTGGGGACGTTTTTTATGGGACATCCGGTACATAACAAATCCGATATTAATGTTCATATTTGAATGATTTATAAAAAATGAAAACACGTGGTAAGTCCAAAAGTGCTAATGATAAAAACACCACTAATAGCATAATGATGCCCAAGGAACCCACGTAAGCAGCTGATGGTCGTCGATCGACAATACTTCCCTTCTTTGATGCTGTAGACGATAAATTTTTCTTGTTCACCAAGAGCTTGGTGTTTACTTCTTTTTTATAGTCCTCAATAAACGCCAGAGTTTCTTCTTCTGTTTGGGGCAATGGAAAGTTTTCTGGATTGTCACACAGACAAAAGCAAATATTTTCCCCATCTTCAGTGAGATCAATCTATAATAAATGAATAGATACAGAGGAGAATCACACAGCACAACACTAACGTAAAACGTTTCACGCACATGCACCCTTTCTTGTGAGAGAAATATCTATCAGAATTATCAACTTAAAGGAAATGGATCCAAGGAAGTAAGACAATTCCAGATACACATTTTTAATCGGGACAGCAAGATTGCATTTTTTGGAAATTAAAAATTATGGTTTTAAAATAGTATAATTAACTGCACGAAAGTCGCGAAATCTCGTCTAATATACCTTCAAGTAATTATTTGTCTATATAAGGCATAAATTCACTGGACGGTGGTAATTATAAGTAGTAACTCTTCCGCTTCTGTAAGAATGATTTTTACGAACGGATGGTGAATGTGCAAAGTAAAAGAACTCTCTGAGCAACTCTCTGAGCAAGAAACTTTAGACGATAAAATTGTACAGTTATAGGAATTGAAGCCACACTGCGCATCAATTATATTTCAACATACAATGGGAATTTACTTACCATAGAAAGCCTACTAGATCGTTTTTTAATTCTAATTTGGAGGTCTGTGAATACTGATGACGAGCTTTCTTGTTCTTTCGAATTGTTAAATTGGGAAAATTCAGAACTACCATATACTTAAAAAAGAACGACATATATATAAACTATTAGTATATCCAATTCTTGAGTGGGGAAACAGATGTATTAAGGCATCGTAGAAATAGTATTATTGCTGTTTATTTGAGTACAAATATGGGGGTTACCAAAATCGTGATCCTTGTTCAAGGACAACAGTCCGTATAAAATATTTTTCTATTTTTTTAATTTTAATAGAATTCATATACAAAATCTCAGTTTACATCTTTCAAGAATATTGCCCTGTTGAGTGTTTACGAGCTGATTATCAAACGTGTTTGAAGAACAAGGGCAATAACTCATATTGAATATTTTTCGAGCTAAAAGAAAAACGTATGCGCGATATTTCGGTGAAAATTATTAGATCATCACGTAAATCGATAGAGATCATCCCCATAATCTTTTCATTAATAAAGGATAGAAAACATATCTTCTTACCAGCGCCTAGAAATATAAATACAGCTAAAATCCCTCGGTGTAAGACATTCTGATACATTTTAAAACATGGTCTAATGAATGTTTGGTCAAAACGTTACTGGTAGCTGATTAAAAATACTACTACTCATTTCAATGATGAATTATTAATTCCACCAGTCGATCAGCACACTAATCACGCTTTGTTGATTTCTTGGAACAGGAAAACATGCATAATACATAATAATAATATAGGATTTTCTAAAAAAAATAAGAACTTATATGCTTCATGTTTGTTATCTTACTTCTTCTGAAAAACTGTCCAATAAAATTTCAGCATTCTTGTTGAAAACTCAAGGAGCTTTAGTTAGTATTGTTCTTGGAACATGTATCTTAGAAAAGATTCAATTTATAAAGCACGCCTATGTTGGAATCAAGCTAATTTCAAATCACCTCCAGGATAAATATGTGCATCGTGATACCGGTAACAAGCTGCTACATATGATTCATGAGACAACATTATCACTAAAGCATTACCCGACGAACTTTTGGGAAGGTTTATCTTAGATATTTGGTATATTGTGTCAGTATTATTCAAAATGATACTGATAATCTTAGAATGACTTTTAGTTATAACTTATGCAGTGACTTTTCTACGTGGAAGGGTGGGGGGCCGAATTTAGGCTGGCCCGGTTCCCCCCCCCCACACTTTACAATTTCGTATAAAATACATACGTATACCTGGTGCTGGTAGCCCCCCTGACAATTGTTTGGCCCCAACTCAACTCGACCACCCCCCTCACCCCCACCTAAAGATTCCTAGAAATACCACTGTATTCAGGCTCATATTTCTTACAATATAGAGTCAAAAAGCCAACCTTGAATTGGGCATGTTTCTTTAAACGTACTGACGTACTAAGGAATGGATAGCCACCTTTTAGAATGAACAAAAAGGTTCTCAAACTTGGCCATTAAAAGTATATATTCAGAAACGGTGTCAAAAGTATACAAACAGAATCCAATAAACTCATAAAACTAAGTAAATTTTCATAAAATTACAGTTTATTATCGAAAAACTCTTAATATTCTGTAAGCGTTTATCAATATTATTGTTCTATATAAGGTGATTTTCATCAGATTATACAAGTTATCTGTTGTATGTTTATGACACCAGATAAAGATAAATATAAACTCTTATTGAACAAGTTCGAGAATTTTGATTTTTGATCCTTCTAAGAGATGGTATCGCTTTAAAGATAGATTCGAGCAAATTACAACTCATTACAAAACTATATTTATTATCATTAGAAGCGTGAATATGTATAATATGAAAGATTGAGTAATATTAGGATCTTTAGTTGATGTTGAATTCTTTGTTTCCATAGAGGACAAGATTAAAAAAACAAACAATTTTGTTCGTCTGTATCACAGTCTATAACCCCAGTACAAAATAGATTCACTGATGTACAATTCTGAAAACCGCAAAAGAAAGTACCGGGTGTTGGACAGACTGAAAAAAAAATGTATCTATATAATGGAGAAAAATCTGATATATATCATGTCAATGCAAAGAGGAAATCAGTCGGCAGCTCAAGTTTCATCTTTTATTCACTGCATTTGAGTATAAAATCAAAACTAAAATTACATAGCATAACAAGCATAACAAACCAAAATCCCTGATCTCTAATCCTTTTGAAAGACCAATCATGAATTCACTAACTAGTAGTAGAATGAGCTTTGAAGTGTGACTAATTAAAAGAACCTTAAAGACTCAATAACAAATCAACGTCAAATGCTAATTATGCGATGCGATATAAAATAACCAAAAAAGCCATTATAAAGGATGGCAAGGAAATACCAAAGAATTTCCAATAAAATGGATAAAGTAGAAAGTTCGGAATAATCAAGCCATTTAGTATTCACATGCAGTGGATGTACAAAAATTTTCTCACAACGGTGTTAGAAAAAAACCCAAATAAATGTGGGACGATTCGATATGGTGGTTTCGATTTGCTAGTACGATTTGGTGTAATTTGCTGCGGTCCACAACTGTACCGGCGATTTGGCAACAAAAGAAGGTCACGTGTATGTTATACATGACGTCATTGATATATCAGCCAATAGTATTACGAACTGGCACTTTCCGCCATCTTATAACACCTAATCGAATCACCTAACCACCTCAAAATAGCTAATCGACCAAATCGAATCGTCTCACAAAATACCTTATACAGTATATAATACAATGAGATATTTTTTAGCAACGAAAAGAATGAAATAACTTACCGGCAGTGTTACAACTCACTTCGTCTGCATTGTTAGGACAGTCCATGGTCCTATCACAAATTCTAGATATTGGTAAAGGACCCGGGTCACTTGGATCACAATAAAATCCAGATTCTACAAAATAAACACAACAACTGAAATATTTACCACACACAATTACAAAATACGTCATACAAGTATTATGGTATTTCCAACAATGAAGATTAAATCTGGTGCACCAACAAAAAAGAAAATAAGAATGGTTTAGATTGTATCCATTCTACCCAGTTAAAATAATCGTGTGAGATGATATTATATCATATAACCTGATGTTAAAAAAATATACTAATATGAAGAATATGACGAAAATAATATGTATTGTCAACGCCCCCCCCCCCCTCTCCTAACGGAGAATACAAACATATTTAGACCTACGGCGTAAGCCTACCATGAATCAGGATCGTCTGAATTATGTCATGGTGGCAGAAATTCTCATGGCTATAGATCCAGAAAAATTCACTAAGAAATTTGTGGAAAGAAATCCAGATAGGAGTAGGCGGGTGTTTGGCGACTATAAATTGTAAATAGGTCAATATAAATCAATAAATAGTAATTTAATTCGCTTCAATTGTTGTTTCGATTTTCAAAAAAAAAGTTCCCTTATCCTGCAACTGCAAATTGACAAAACTAAATGTAATACACCGCCCCCCCCCCCCTTCCTACACTTCGACCAGTACCCTCAAAAAAGATGTGTCACCCTGTTTGCAAAACGGATCGCCACCCCAATACAACCAACAATACCTTCAAAATTTGAGTATTTATAAGTATCAGCGTTATCAGCGTTTGAAACATTCGACTCAATGTCTTATAATGAAAACAAACTCAACAACTCTCGAAAACGTCTACTGGTCGCTTTAAAGGGATAATCAGATAAATGATCTTACCTCTTGTGGCCTCTCCAGAAGAACTAGATGAACTACTGGATGAACTACTGGATGAACTACTGGATGAAGCTTTCAAACCTTGAGAGATGAAAATCCCAACTACAATGGTTATGAGTACTGATCTTGTAAACATATTGCTAACTATTATCATCTAAAATATCTAAAACAAAAAATACACAAGAAAAATAATCAGAGAGAGAACACCGACATGTTTATTAAATTTGAAGCAAAGGCAAAAGAAAAATTAACACTCTTTCTTGCAAATAAATTGTAAGATAAAAAAGCAAACGTCTAATCATATACAGTATGAAGTTCGTACTTACCTTTTAACTGAAACAATGAAAGTCCTTGAATCTTACTCTCTAATATACCTCTTTCCTGAACTCTTTACCTCTTAATCAGAATTATTCAAGACAATATTTATATATTAAATAATGAAATATATTTACACTACAGATCACATTAAGATAAGTATATTAATGAAAATGAGCATTTATTCGTGCTCTATTTCGCATTAAAATTTTAGTCTCAGATTTGTTTTAAGTCTTCACCAATATGTACTTAGTTTTAGTTTGCTATGAACCAGATTGCCATTAAAGTTCTAGCTCTTTGAGAAGGCAACTATCATTTTCTGTTTCTAAACATGGGGAAATTTCTCTTGAAGACTCTTGTAGTGATCATGAACTACAATGTATCTTGCTTGCTCGATTACTGGTTGTATTAAACCAGACAGTCAAAAATGGGTCATGTGCCTGCATAATGATGAATATTGAGTCCTATAGGTCTTGCTATCATGACAAGAAATGGCGTAGCAGTGCAAATTATTTAAAATTTGGCAAATGTTTAAGCTGTTATTGATTGAAAGTATAAAATTATTATTAGACTTTCATGCTGGGGGGTAAGAATTGACAAGTAAGGGAGGTACTGCAGAACGTAAAAACACCTTAAAACGGATATTCCCTCCTTCTTGAACATGTTTGGTAGGATGCATTGCAGTTAGGGCATGAATTGTAGTTTTTAGATCATAAAAATCGATAGAATATAAGAATGTTGTTTGTTACGTGATGTTGGTTTGGTTGGTCTGGCATCTTGAAAGTGGTTGTTATAGTTGAATAGTCCGGAGCCTAATAATACACACGAGTGATTTATTGTAAGTTAATCTTTATTTAGTGTTGAGGTATTTATCTTATATTACTGTTTAGCTCTTGTTATAATAGAACTGATAAATCTCAAACATAATATTTTGTTTAAAATACTTTTGTTAGTATAAACACTTATAACACTTGTCATAATGTCTATAGGCCTACCTCTCAAATCTTTAAAGGGGAAAGTTAAAATCCTTCTGCCTTTTACAGTGTTTATGAGCTAAAAACTGATCGTATTTCGAAGTAGAAGGGCAATAACTGATATAAAAAAACACTTTGGCTTCGATAGGGTTTATCGTGTGATAATGAAGAATTGTGCCTTCAGTAATTCATAATATGAAATATTTTTGATTTTCAATAGGGTTCATAAAAGGGGTGAAAATGAACAATTTCACTAAGTTTTGTCTCAATCCGTAAAAAAAATTGTGCCTTATTGAGTGTTTACGAGCTTATTATCGAAGGCGTTTTAAAGAACAAGTGCAATAATTCCTATTTTATGAATAACCTCTAATATGTAGTTCGGAGAGAATGGTTGGTGTAGAAACCTAAACATAAAAATTGCAACAATGTTATTTCTTAACTATATGCACTGACACTGAACCACTCACATGAGAGTTCTGACACCAAAGCTTGATTTGACAAAATTTCTCCATGACACCAAAGCTAGATTTGACAAAATTTCTCCATATTAGAGGTTTTTCATAAAGTCTAATTCACGGGTCACAAAACTAAGCTGGCAATCAGTTTTATCAGCTTGCATTTTAGAGTTTCTAGATTTCCGCTAAAACTCGAAAAATCTGCAAGCCCATTAACGTTTTTTCGGTCGCTGGAGGTATGCATTTCTTACTGAGCTTTGTTATTACCCCATCGTCCAATGGTTAGCGATAAAAATCTAAAACACGATATACAAATTGACCATGTTAATGATTTATTTTTCTATAGTGATTTATAATATATTTTATTAGTATTTATGTTTTAAAAAACTGCTAGCTTTCAAATGATTCTAAACATCAAAGGTCAATTAAAACAAACAATAATGATAAATCAATACATCAGACAAAAAATATATATTATTTTCTTTCATTGACCACAATTTTGTTATTCGTCTGTATCACAGGTAATTTATCCGTCGTAAAATAATATAACATTGGCAAACGTTCTGGTCCTGTAGAAGAAAAAATCGTGATTTAATCAAATTGAAAGATAGAAAATGTGTTTATTTAAAGGAGATACATTGACTAAATATTAGACAAAGAGTAAATAGAGAGAAGGAAATTATTAATGTATAAATCAACACTGCTCAAATTTCAAAATGTATACACTATATTCAAACTTTCAAATCAAGAATTGAAATCACATTGAATAACGAACCATAAACTACAATAAATCACAAGAACTCTGTTGAAAAATAAACCACAAATAAAGAGCAAAGAACTAAATTCAGCATGAATAACGAACCCCGAACATTGAAAAACCACAATATCTCGAGCCATGAACCAAATTCAAATAAAGCTTTTTTAAAAATTGACATTTTCATAGAATAATCTCAAATTTAAAGAAAAAAATGCCATCCACCGGTTCGCCTCTTCTAAATATCAAAATTCCCAATATTTTGTTCTGCTTGATACGCTAATATTTTTTAATATTTTCTTACGTCTTAGTATATCTGTTGTAGCTGCTGCTGTAGTTGGTGATTCTGTTGTTACAGCCTCTGTTATAGCTGCTGTAGTTGGTGATTCTGTTGTTGTTACAGTCTCTTCAGAAGAACTAGAAGAACTAGATGAGCTTGATGAACTACTGGATGAAGCTTCCAAACCTTGAGTGATTAAAATCCCAACTATAATGGTGACCAGGACTGTTGTTGTATTCATATTGGCAATTATTATTGAACTATCTACAAAAATACAAACATAATCACAGGTGGCGTCGAATTCATCGTTGTTGTGATAAAATTGACCCATTATCTGAAACCGTGATCAAATACAAGATGAGAGATTTTGACTGACCAGTGACCAAGTATACCAGATACAGTCTTCAAAACGCCATTTATGATATATACAGTATGAAGTTGATACTTACGTTTTAACTGAAACAATGAAAGTACCTTGAATCTTACTCTCTAATATACCTCTTTCATGAACTCTTTACCTCTTAATCAGAATAATTGATCTAAAATATAGTACAGTTAAGATGTAAAACATGAAATTTTTAAGGAAAGATGTGTTAAAAGATTTACAGATGACATAAAGATAAACAGTTCAAACATATATTTTATAATTATAGCGAAATCAATTATAGTACAGTTTTTTTATTTGACGTAATTACTTGCAAATAGTGGTTATCGAGGGTTTTTTAGATATTCCATCCTTGTCAACGTAATGTTCAGTTGCTGTGATAACAGATTTAATTAATCTTAAATTATATATTTTGTTAACCTTTGTGGATACAAAATCCTTTTGTCGACTGTGTTGAGTGGAATGACAGGCCTCAAATGATGTAACTTTTGCCCCAGCTATTCATAGAATTTGTCAGGCCAAATACTGATTTCATCAGATCTTCAAAGAAATGCTGAAGAATCACATAAAAGTGTTTTAAACCTATTAAAAGCTACAATAAATTCACTTAAAGTTAATGTACGAGTAAGTCTGGAATAAGTTTTGCCTTTCTCTACCCTGTCAAGGCCACAGGAATCAAGAAAATCTGTATGAGATAACAAAAGCTTGTTTAAATTAACATTTTCTCCCTTTAATGTTTTTAAGCGAATATCATGGGGTCATTTCACCAAGAAATCGTGCCTGAAGACTGAGCTGCGATCTCAGATCGTGACTTGGTCGCCGAAGGTCGTACACAGTCGACGGTTGACAGAGAGTTGGTCGCGCCTTAGTCTTTCGTGGTCGGACGTGGTCGAGGAATAGTCTCCCCGACGAAGAGATCGTAGCTCGTTTTTTTGACATGTCAAAAAACTGAGCTTCGACCTAGAAGTCGCACAAAGAGCGTCGAAAGAGCGAACAAGGTCGAGGAAAGAACGATTGCGCGCATGGTTGTGCTGCTCGATCTAGCTTCACTCTATTGCGATCAGGTCTCGCCCCTCGCAACCTATCCCAAACCGTCCCTCGCTTTAGTTGCGACCTACCTTCGACTGTCAATCGAATTGTGTAATCCGTAGAATAGATCGGACCGTTTCGGACTATAATTATTCATTTGCAATGTAAAAGTATCTGGATGTCAGAGACTATTATATATCCACTTCATCTGCATGCTTTTCAGAACATTTGTTGTTGTTGTTGTTTTATTTATGAACATGCGTTTCATATAGTGTCTATACAAATGAAATAATTAGCCCTCGAACACGACACATATCACAATTCTCTACGACATCTACCAGATATTTCGACAATGCCAAAAAAGGAAAAACCAAGACAGCCAACCCCAAAAAGAGGAAGGCCGCTCTACTACAAGATCCGTCAACTGTATAGGACTCCCCATCTGAAGCTGAGAATGAGGACATTCCCAATGAAATGCCGGAGGACACCCAGGAGGAATCTGCTAACGTCAGAAAAAAAGCAGAGGTTACATGTAAAGCTGACTGATGACCAGGAGGATCAACTGGCTGGCCTCATACGGGAGAACATAACCCTGTATGACAAGTCAAGCAAGCAGTGGCTCAACAAGGATGTCCGACGTCAGACATGGGAAGAGATAGCTATAAAGATGGGACTTCCAGTGGATAACGTCAGCAGATGGTTCCACTCCATGAGGACCAGATTTGGACACCTTAAAAAGACAAAGTCCGGGCAGGGAGCTCCCAAATTAACAGACAGAGATAGGTAAGTTGAAGGACTGTTAATGTATAATTTGTCTTTTTATTTATCTTTTTATCATGTACATATATTTTCACATGGCTTTTATTTACATTACTAGTACTAGTTTATTATGAACGGTTATCAAGTCTTTAACACGTGTATCAAGTTATTATTGTTAGATAATCATGACTACAATTTAAAACTGTGTCCGCACATAATCGAGGTGTCCCGCCACAACGCTGTTTCTCTGAAGGAGAAGATTGCAGCCAGGAGACCAGCTGATACAGCCAATAGACCACTCGAATTATCCAACAGCCAGACATCTATCGAGGAATCTATCGAGACACCCCTTGACCTCGATGATCACGTAGATGATGACTACCTTGGTCCCTTGCCTGACCTCAACGACCCGGTCCCTGGTCCTTCATCACAGCCCACTAGACCAGTTAGTTCCCGGCCACCATCAGGGACGTCTAGAAGGAAGACTTCTGCCGCTGCTAGCCCCACCCAGGATGACCTGCTATTAAAAATCCACGACCAGTCGATTCGGACCACCGATCTCCTCCAGCAGTCCAACGATATCATGAAGACTTTGCGGCCTTCGGGGGTCAACGAACGGATTTCCTTTGGCCAATGGTTTACTAACGTCCTTGTACAGCTGCCCGAGTCGGTTTATGACAGCCTGATCGACGATGTCTTTACCCGAACCAAATCTGCCAAGATTGAGGCCCGGGGTCTCCAGCAGCAACAACAGCTTTTTATCCAGCAACAGCAGCCTCAGGTACAACAGAAACAGGTTCAGCAGCCGGACTCTGGGTGGCAGCCTCCCCCTAATCAATGAATCCTGAGTATGTGCAGCAGCACTATCCTGCCTACAGATGCTCCAAATCCCCACCGGATTCATAAGAAGTTTTCTTAAGATCATTGGAATTGTCCACCGCCGTACCAGCTGCAACAGCAACTACAAGAGATGTATCTTAATCGTATTGATCGAGGGTATGTTGCAACTCGGGCGTAGCTAGATCGGCCAAGATTGAGCCTTGATCGGTCGAGATCGGGCACTAGCGAGGATAGATCGCCGAGAGATCGACGCTCTGTCGCAGATTGGTCGAAAAAAGCGAACCTTGTTCGTGTTAAGATCACATCAGATCGAGTGGATAGACCCAAGTAGAGGGTGTGCAGAGCGTAAATAGGACGCAGTTCAATCGTATTCATCGAGGGTGGAACGAGATAACATCGAACATAGAGCGTACACAGAAAAAAAGGATCAGGTCGCACGGATTCTGCCCGCGACTATGAGAAAACCAAGCTGCGATCATAGTCGCGCGTGGTCGCGTGCGATTATTTTCAGATCGTACTCGGTGAAATGACCCCTTAAGGCAGGAACTTGGAATTTCACACATAATAACATAATAGCTCCAATAGTTTCTGAGTTACAGCCTGTCAAAGATTTGTTTTTTTATTGAAAAAGTGAAAAATTTACCCTAAAACTAAAATGACCATAACTACGCCAATATTGATCCTAGAGCTATCACGGTTGTACTGGGTGAAAATTTAACATAGCAGCTATATTTTTCATTCAGAAACCAACAATTTATATTTTTCAAACTTTCGAGAAAAATGAGTTTGAAAATGTGTACCTAATTTTAGAGAAGATCAATTCCTCAAATTTTAGCTTCAGAGAGTTGCCAACACTAAAAAATTCGTATCACCCAGACTATTAACTTAACTTTGACAAATAATAACTTCATATCGATGCACAAACGTAGTGCAAATTGCAACGGTCTAGCTCCAATAGTTTTTGAGTTACAGCCTGTCAAAGATTTGGTTTTTTATTAAAAAAGGGAAAAATTTACCCTAAAACTAAAATGGCCATAACTACGCCAATTGTGATCCTAGAGCTATCATTTTTGTACTGGGTGAAAATTTAACATCCCAGCTATATTTTTCATGCAAAAATTTATATTTTTCAAAATTTCGAGAAAAATGAGTTTGAAAATGTGTACCCAATTTTAGCCAAAGACAAATTCCTCAAATTTCAGCTTCAGAGAGTTTCCAACACTAAAAAATTCGTATCACCCAGACTATTAACTACAGGAACTTGAAACTTGACACATAATAACTTCATATCGATGCACAAACGCAGTGCAAATTGCAACGGTGTAGCTCGAATAGTTTCTGAGTTACAGCATGTCAAAGATTTGGTTTTTTATTGAAAAAGTGAAAAATTTACCCTAAAACTAAAATGGCCATAACTACGCCAATTTTGATCCTAGATCTGTCATTTTTATACGACCACATGAAATGTGGAGCGTATATTGCCGTCACCCATGTCCGTCGGTCCGTCCGTCCGTCCGTCCGTCCGTCCGTCCGTCGGTCCGCCCACAATTGCTCGTTAACACTCTACAAGTCACAATTCTTTACGGATTTTGACGAAATTTACTGAGATTGTTTATCATCACCCAAGGATGAACCCTATTGAAAATCAAAATAATCGAAAAATATTTAATATGAATTATTGCCCTTGTTCTTTAAAATGCGTTTGATTTTTAACTCGTTAACACTCTACAAGTCACAATTCTTTATGGATTTTGACAAAACTTACTGAAATTGTTTATTATCACCCAAGGATGAACCCTATTGAAAATCAAAAGAATCGAAAAATATTTAATATGAATTATTGCCCTTGCTCTTTAAAATGCGTTCAATTTTTAGCTTGTTAACACTCTACAAGTCACAATTCTTTACGGATTTTGACAAAACTTACTGAAATTGTTTATTATCACCCGAGGATGAAGCCTATTGAAAATCAAAAGAATCGAAAAATACTTTATATGAATTATTGCCCTTGTTCTTTAAAATGCGTTCGATTTTTAACTCGTTAACACTCTACAAGTCACAATTCTTTATGGATTTTGACAAAACGTACTGAAATTGTTTATTATCACCCAAGGATGAACCCTATTGAAAATCAAAAGAATCGAAAAATATTTAATATGAATTATTGCCCTTGCTCTTTAAAATGCGTTCAATTTTCAGCTTGTTAACACTCTACAAGTCACAATTCTTTACGGATTTTGATGAAACTTGCTGAAATTGTTTATTATCACCCAAGGATGAATCCTATTGAAAATCTAAAGAATCGAAAAATATTTAATATGAATTATTGCCCTTGCTCTTTAAAACGCGTTTGATTTTAGCTCGTTAACACTCTACAAGTCACAATGCTTTACGGATTTTGATGAAACTTGCTGAAATTGTTTATTATCACCCAAGGATGAACCCTAATATTGAAAATCTAAAGAATCGAAAAATATTTAATATGAATTATTGCCCTTGTTCTTTAAAAAGCTTTGATTATTAGGTTGTTAATACTCTAGAACCGTGGTTCTCAAATGCGGGGTCGCGACCCCAAGTGGGGTCGCAGAGACGAAATGGTGGGGTCGCGGGACCGACTTGGGGTCGCTGGGGTCGCGGGGCCAATTTCCTGGTTGTTTTTTTTTCTCAATCTATTATTCCCTAACACTGCCTTGAATCAGTGGCTATATACTATCTAACAAGATTTTCTATTTTGTTTTCTATGAAAACTATTGTCTATTGTATTGTTTACGAAAGTTACGAATTACAAGTACGTGCAAGAAATATTCTTTGCAGCATGATTATCGCACGGGGTCACATTGGTAATGAATTCCGAAGTTTCCAGACTTTCAAAACACAGATAATGACGCTGGCATAATACTTTATTAATGGTACTAATATATATGTACATTTTTAGATTAAAGTATAGGTAAATGGTTGCTTTGTGACTAAAAGGGTTTGGCATGGGGTCGCAACACTCGCAACAAGACACTCGATGGTGGAAATGGGGTCGCGGGAAAAATCGGTGAGAACCACGGCTCCAGAAGGCACCATTCTTGATAGATTTTAATGAAACCTATTGAATTAGTTTATTATCACACGATAAACCTTATGAATTATTGCCTTTCTTCTTTGAAATACGTTTTAGTTTTTAGCTCATAAACACTCTAAACTTGATGAATGCTGAGCCCTTGATGAAATCGAGAAAAAAAATACATTTGGACAACACTTAATTTAAGTTCTGAACAAAATGTAGGCCTATGACTACAGGTTGAATATTTGATGGTTGCTGTTTTCTGACAAATGGTCTTTTTCAAACAAAGCTTCCAGTGGGCGTATATTTCCTTGCCTGGCAAGCTATCTTTGTACTGGGTGAAAATTTAACATCGCAGCTATATTTTCCATACAGAAACCCAAAATTTATATTTTTCAAGATTTCGAGAAAAATGAGTTTGAAAATGTGTACCTAATTTTAGAGAAGACACATTCCTCAAATTTCAGCTTCAGAGAGTACTGATTCCAACACTAAAACCAGACTATTAGGAAGTTGAAATTTGAAACATAATAACTTCATATCGATGCACAAACGCAGTGCAAATTGCAAACGGGCCAGCTCCAATAGTTTCTGAGTTACAGCCTGTCAAAGATTTGGTTTTTTATTGAAAAAGTGAAAAATTTACCCTAAAACTAAAATGGCCATAACTACGCCAATTTTGATCCTAGAGCTATCATTTTTGTTCTGGGTGAAAATTTAACATCCCAGCTATATTTTCCATGCAGAAACCAAAAATTTATATTTTTCAAGATTTCGAGAAAAATGAGTTTGAAAATGTGTACCTAATTTTAGAGAAGATAAATTCCTCAAATTTTAGACTCAGAGAGTTGCCAACACTAAAAAATTCGTATCACCCAGCTTATTAACGGCAGGAACTTGAAATTTAAAAAATAATAACTTCACATCGATGCACAAACGTAGTGCAAATTGCAACGGTCCAGCTCCAATAGTTTCTGAGTTACAGCCTGTCAAAGATTTGGTTTTTTATTAAAAAAGGGAAAAATTTACCCTAAAACTAAAATGGCCATAACTACGCCAATTTTGATCCTAGAGCTATCATTTTTGTACTGGGTGAAAATTTAACATCCCAGCTATATTTTGCATTCAAAAACCAAAAATTTATATTTTTTAAAATTTCGAGAAAAATTAGTTTGAAAATGTGTACCCAATTTTAGAGAAGACAAATTCCTCAAATTTCAGCTTCAGAGAGTTGCCAACACTAAAAAATTCGTACCACCCAGACTATTAACGGCAGGAACTTGAATTTGAAACATAATAACTTCACATCAATGCACAAACGCAGTGCAAATTGCAACGGTCCAGCTCAAATAGTTTAAGAGTAACAGCCTGTCAAAGATTTGGATTTTATTGAAAAAGTGAAAAATTTAACCTAAAACTAAAATGACCATAACTACGCCAATATTGATCCTAGAGCTATCACTTTTGTACTGGGTGAAAATTTACCATAGCTGCTATATTTTTCATGCAGAAACCAACAACTTATATTTTTCAAAATTTCGAGAAAAATGAGTTTGAAAATGTGTACCAAATTTTAGAGAAGATAAATTCCTCAAATTTTAGCTTCAGAGAGTTGCCAACACTAAAAAATTCGTATCACCCAGCTTATTAACGGCAGGAACTTGAAATTTAAAAAATAATAACTTCATATCGATGCACAAACGTAGTGCAAATTGCAACGGTCCAGCTCCAATAGTTTCTGAGTTACAGCCTGTCAAAGATTTGGTTTTTTCATTAAAAAAGGGAAAAATTTACCCTAAAACTAAAATGGCCATAACTACGCCAATTTTGATCCTAGAGCTATCATTTTTGTACTGGGTAAAAATTTAACATCCCAGCTATATTTTCCATGCAGAAATTTATATTTTTCAAGACTTCGTGAAAAATGAGTTTGAAAATGTGTACCTAATTTTAGAGAAGACACATTCCTCAAATTTCAGCTTCAGAGAGTTTCCAACACTAAAACCAGACTAATAGGAAGTTGAAATTTGAAACATAATAACTTGCAAACGGGCCAGCTCCAATAGTTTCTGAGTTACAGCCTGTCAAAGATTTAGTTTTTTATTGAAAAAGTGAAAAATTTACCCTAAAACTAAAATGGCCATAACTACGCCAATTTTGAACCTAGAGCTATCATTTTTGTTCTGGGTGAAAATTTAACATCCCAGCTATATTTTCCATGCAGAAACCAAAAATTTATATTTTTCAAGATTTCGAGAAAAATGAGTTTGAAAATGTGTACGGGTACCTAATTTTAGAGAAGACAAATTCCTCAAATTTCAGCTTCAGAGAGTTGCCAACACTAAAAAATCCGTACCACCCAGACTATTAACGACGGTAACTTAAAATTTGAAACATAATAACTTCATATCGATGCACAAACGCAGTGCAAATTACAACGGGCCAGCTCCAATAGTTTCTGAGTTACAGCCTGTCAAAGATTTAGTTTTTTATTGAAAAAGTGAAAAATTTACCCTAAAACTAAAATGGCCATAACTCTGCCAATTTTGATCCTAGAGCTATCATTTTTATACTGGTTGAAAATGTAACATCCCAGCTATATTTGTTGTGCAGAAAACAAAAAATTATGTTTTTCAAACTTTCGAGAAAATTGAGTTTGAAAATGTGTACCTAATTTTAGTGAAGAGAAATTCCTCAAATTTCAGCTTCAGAGAGTTGCCAACACTAAAAAATTCGTACCACCCAGACTATTAACGACAGGAACTTGAAATTTGAAACATAATAATGTCTTATCAATGCACAAACGCAGTGCAAATTGCAACGGTCCAGCTCCAATAGTTTCTGAGTTACAGCCTGTCAAAGATTTGTTTTTTTATTGAAAAAGTGAAATATTTACCCTAAAACTAAAATGGCCATAACTACGCCAATAGTGATCCTAGAGCTATCACTGTTGTACTGGGTGAAAATTTAACATAGCAGCTATATTTTTCTTGCTGAAACCAACAATTTATATTTTTCAAACTTTCGAGAAAAATGAGTTTGAAAATGTGTACCTAATTTTAGAGAAAATAAATTCCTCAAATTTTAGATTCATAGAGTTGCCAACACTAAAAAATTCGTATCACCAAGCTTATTAACGGCAGGAACTTGAAATTTAAAAAATAATAACTTCACATCGATGCACAAACGTAGTGCAAATTGCAACGGTCCAGCTCCAATAGTTTCTGAGTTACAGCCTGTCAAAGATTTGGTTTTTTATTGAAAAAGTGAAAAATTTACCCTAAAACTAAAATGGCCATAACTACGCCAATTTTGATCCTAGAGCTATCATTTTTATACTGGTTGAAAATGTAACATCCCAGCTATATTTGTTGTGCAGAAAACAAAAATTTATGTTTTTCAAAATTTCGAGAAAAATGAGTTTGAAAATGTGTACCTAATTTTAGCGAAGAGAAATTCCCCAAATTTCAGCTTCAGAGAGTTGCCAACACTAAAAAATTCGTACCACCCAGACTATTAACGACAGGAACTTAAAATGTGAAACATAATAATGTCTTATCAATGCACAAACGCAGTGCAAATTGCAACAGTCCAGCTCCAATAGTTTCTGAGTTACAGCCTGTCAAAGATTTGGTTTTTTATTGAAAAAGTGAAAATTTAACCTAAAACTAAAATAACCATAACTACGCCAATAGTGATCCTAGAGCTATCACTATTGTACTGGGTGAAAATTTAACATAGCAGCTATATTTTTCATGCTGAATCCAACAATTTATATTTTTCAAACTTTCGAGAAAAATGAGTTGAAAATGTGTACCTAATTTTAGAGAAGATAAATTCCTCAAATTTTAGATTCAGAGAGTTGCCAACACTAAAAAATTCGTATCACCCAGCTTATTAACGGCAGGAACTTGAAATTTAAAAAATAATAACTTCATATCGATGCACAAACGTAGTGCAAATTGCAACGGTCCAGCTCCAATAGTTTCTGAGTTACAGCCTGTCAAAGATTTGGTTTTTTATTAAAAAAGGGAAAAATTTACCCTAAAACTAAAATGGCCATAACTACGCCAATTTTGATCCTAGAGCTATCATTTTTATACTGGTTGAAAATGTAACATCCCAGCTATATTTGTTGTGCAGAAAACAAAAAATTATGTTTTTCAAACTTTCGAGAAAATTGAGTTTGAAAATGTGTACCTAATTTTAGTGAAGAGAAATTCCCCAAATTTCAGCTTCAGAGAGTTGCCAACACTAAAAAATTCGTACCACCCAGACTATTAACGGCAGGAACTTGAAATTTGAAACATAATAACTTCACATCAATGCACAAACGCAGTGCAAATTGCAACGGTCCAGCTCAAATAGTTTAAGAGTAACAGCCTGTCAAAGATTTGGTTTTTTATTTAAAAAGTGAAAAATTTACCCTAAAACTAAAATGACCATAACTACGCCAATATTGATCCTAGAGCTATCACTTTTGTACTGGGTGAAAATTTAACATAGCTGCTATATTTTTCATGCAGAAACCAACAACTTATATTTTTCAAAATTTCGAGAAAAATGAGTTTGAAAATGTGTACCAAATTTTAGAGAAGATAAATTCCTCAAATTTTAGCTTCAGAGAGTTGCCAACACTAAAAAATTCGTATCACCCAGCTTATTAACGGCAGGAACTTGAAATTTAAAAAATAATAACTTCATATCGATGCACAAACGTAGTGCAAATTGCAACGGTCCAGCTCCAATAGTTTCTGAGTTACAGCCTGTCAAAGATTTGGTTTTTTATTAAAAAAGGGAAAAATTTACCCTAAAACTAAAATGGCCATAACTACGCCAATTTTGATCCTAGAGCTATCATTTTTATACTGGTTGAAAATGTAACATCCCAGCTATATTTGTTGTGCAGAAAACAAAAATTTATGTTTTTCAAACTTTCGAGAAAAATGAGTTTGAAAATGTGTACCTAATTTTAGCGAAGAGAAATTCCCCAAATTTCAGCTTCAGAGAGTTGCCAACACTAAAAAAATCGTACCACCCAGACTATTAACGACAGGAACTTAAAATGTGAAACATAATAATGTCTTATCAATGCACAAACGCAGTGCAAATTGCAACAGTCCAGCTCCAATAGTTTCTGAGTTACAGCCTGTCAAAGATTTGGTTTTTTATTGAAAAAGTGAAAAATTTAACCTAAAACTAAAATGGCCATAACTACGCCAATTGTGATCCTAGAGCTATCATTTTTGTACTGGGTGAAAATTTAACATCCCAGCTATATTTTTCATTCAAAAACCAAAAATTTATATTTTTTAAAATTTCGAGAAAAATTAGTTTGAAAATGTGTACCCAATTTTAGAGAAGACAAATTCCTCAAATTTCAGCTTCAGAGAGTTGCCAACACTAAAAAATTCGTACCACCCAGACTATTAACGGCAGGAACTTGAATTTGAAACATAATAACTTCACATCAATGCACAAACGCAGTGCAAATTGCAACGGTCCAGCTCAAATAGTTTAAGAGTAACAGCCTGTCAAAGATTTGGTTTTTTATTGAAAAAGTGAAAAATTTACCCTAAAACTAAAATGACCATAACTACGCCAATATTGATCCTAGAGCTATCACTTTTGTACTGGGTGAAAATTTAACATAGCTGCTATATTTTTCATGCAGAAACCAACAACTTATATTTTTCAAAATTTCGAGAAAAATGAGTTTGAAAATGTGTACCAAATTTTAGAGAAGATAAATTCCTCAAATTTTAGCTTCAGAGAGTTGCCAACACTAAAAAATTCGTATCACCCAGCTTATTAACGGCAGGAACTTGAAATTTAAAAAATAATAACTTCATATTGATGCACAAACGTAGTGCAAATTGCAACGGTCCAGCTCCAATAGTTTCTGAGTTAAAGCCTGTCAAAGATTTGGTTTTTTATTAAAAAAGGGAAAAATTTACCCTAAAACTAAAATGGCCATAACTACGCCAATTTTGATCCTAGAGCTATCATTTTTGTACTGGGTAAAAATTTAACATCGCAGCTATATTTTCCATGCAGAAATTTATATTTTTCAAGATTTTGTGAAAAATGAGTTTGAAAATGTGTACCTAATTTTAGAGAAGACACATTCCTCAAATTTCAGCTTCAGAGAGTTTCCAACACTAAAACCAGACTATTAGGAAGTTGAAATTTGAAACATAATAACTTGCAAACGGGCCAGCTCCAATAGTTTCTGAGTTACAGCCTGTCAAAGATTTAGTTTTTTATTGAAAAAGTGAAAAATTTACCCTAAAACTAAAATGGCTACGCCAATTTTGATCCTAGAGCTATCATTTTTATACTGGTTGAAAATGTAACATCCCAGCTATATTTGTTGCGCAAAAAACAAAAATTTATGTTTTTCAAACTTTCGAGAAAATTGAGTTTGAAAATGTGTACCTAATTTTAGTGAAGAGAAATTCCCCAAATTTCAGCTTCAGAGAGTTGCCAACACTAAAAAATTCGTACCACCCAGACTATTAACGACAGGAACTTGAAATTTAAAACATAATAATGTCTTATCAATGCACAAACGCAGTGCAAATTGCAACGGTCCAGCTCCAATAGTTTCTGAGTTACAGCCTGTCAAAGATTTGTTTTTTTATTGAAAAAGTGAAATATTTACCCTAAAACTAAAATGGCCATAACTACGCCAATAGTGATCCTAGAGCTATCACTGTTGTACTGGGTGAAAATTTAACATAGCAGCTATATTTTTCTTGCTGAAACCAACAATTTATATTTTTCAAACTTTCAAGAAAAATGAGTTTGAAAATGTGTACCTAATTTTAGAGAAAATAAATTCCTCAAATTTTAGATTCATAGAGTTGCCAACACTAAAAAATTCGTACCACCCAGACTATTAACGACAGGAACCTGAAATTTGAAACATAATAATATCTTATCAATGCACAAACGCAGTGCAAATTGCAACGGTCCAGCTCCAATAGTTTCTGAGTTACAGCCTGTCAAGGATTTGTTTTTTTATTGAAAAAGTGAAAAATTTAACCTAAAACTAAAATGGCCATAACTACGCCAATTTTGATCCTAGAGCTATCATTTTTATACTGGTTGAAAATGTAACATCCCAGCTATATTTGTTGTGCAGAAAACAAAAATTTATATTTTTCAAACGTTCTAGAAAATTGAGTTTGAAAATGTGTACCTAATTTTGGCGAAGACAAATTCCCCAAATTTCAGCTTAGAGAGTTGCCAACACTAAAAAATTCGTACCACCCAGACTATTAAAGACAGGAACCTGAAACTCGACACATAATAACTTCATATCGATGCACAAAAGTAGTGCAAATTGCAACGGGCCAGCTCCAATAGTTTCTGAGTTACAACCTGTCAAAGATTTGTTTTTTTATTGAAAAAGTGAAAAATTTACCCTAAAACTAAAATGGCCATAACTACGCCAATTTTGATCCTAGAGCTATCATTTTTGTACTGGGTGAAAATTGAACATCGCAGCTATATTTTCTCCATGCCGAAACCAAAAATTTATATTTTTCAAGATTTCGAGAAAAATGAGTTTGAAAATGTGTACCTAATTTTAGAGAAGACAAATTCCTCAAATTTCAGCTTCAGAGAGTTGCCAACACTAAAAAATTCGTACCACCCAGACTATTAACGACGGTAACTTGAAATTTGAAACATAATAACTTCATATTGATGCAAAGATTTGGTTTTTATACGCCCACACATAAATGTGGGCGTATATTGTAGTCGCCCCTGTCTGTCTGTCTGTCTGTCTGTCTGTCTGTCCACAATTGTTGTGAACACGATAGAGAGCTGGTTTCTTGATGGATTGTGATAAAACTTGCTGTGAGTGTTTATAATCATCCAAGGAAGAAGCCTATTGAAAATCAGAAAAATCGAAAAATATTTGATGGGTTATTGCCCTTGTTTTTGGAAATACTTTGTGAACACGATAGAGAGCTGTTTTCTTGATGGATTTTGATGAAACTTGGTGTGAGTGTTTGTCATGACCTTGGGATTAACCCTATTGAAAATCGGAAACATCGATAAATATTTTTATGAGTTATTGCCCTTGTTCCTTAAAACGTGTTAATTTTATAGCCCGTAACACTCTCAAAGTTGTGAACACAATAGAGAGCTGGTTTGTTAATGGATTTTGATAAAACTTGCTGTGAGTGTTTATAGTTATCCAAGGAAGAAGCCTATTGAAAATAAGAAAAATCGAAAAATATTTGATGGGTTATTGCCCTTGTTTTTGAAAATACTTTGTGAACACGATAGAGAGCTGGTTTATTGATGGATTTTGATGAAACTTGGTGTGAGTGTTTGTCATGACCTTGGGATTAACCCTATTGAAAATCAGAAACATCGATAAATATTTTATGAGTTATTGCCCTTGTTCCTTAAAACGTGTTAGTTTTATAGCCCATAACACTCTCAAAGTTGTGAACACAATACAGAGCTGGTTTCTCGATGGAATTTGATAAAAATTATTGTGAGTGTTTATAATCATCCAAGGAAGAAGCCTATTGAAAATCAGACAAATCGAAAAATATTTAATGGGTTATTGCCATTGTTTTTGAAAATACTTTGTGAACACGATAGAGAGCTGGTTTCTTGATGGATTTTGATGAAACTTGGTGTGAGTGTTTGTCATGACCTTGGAATTAACCCTATTGAAAATCAGAAACATCGATAAATATTTTATGAGTTATTGCCCTTGTTCTTTAAAATGTGTTAGTTTTATAGCCCATAACACTCTCAAAGTTGTGAACACAATAGAGAGCTGGTTTCTCGATGGAATTTGATAAAAATTATTGTGAGTGTTTATAATCATCCAAGGAAGAAGCCTATTGAAAATCAGACAAATCGAAAAATATTTAATGGGTTATTGCCCTTGTTTTTGAAAATACTTTGTGAACACGATAGAGAGCTGGTTTCTTGATGGATTTTGATGAAACTTGGTGTGAGTGTTTGTCATGACCTTGGAATTAACCCTCTTGAAAATCAGAAACATCGATAAATATTTTATGAGTTATTGCCCTTGTTCTTTAAAATGTGTTAATTTTATAGCCCGTAACACTCTCAAAGTTGTGAACACAATAGAGAGCTGGTTTCTCGATGGAATTTGATGAAAATTATTGTGTGTGTTTATAATCGTCGAGGGATGAAGCCTATTGAAAATCTGACAAATCAAAAAATATTTGATGGGTTATTGCCCTTGTTTTTGAAAATACATTGTAAACACAATAGAGAGCTGGTTTCTTGATGGATTTTGATGAAACTTGGTTTGAGTGTTTATAATCACTCAAGGATGAACCCTATTGAAAATAAGAAGAATTGAAAAATATTTCATGGGTTATTGGCCTTGTTAACTTGTAGTTGTAAACACTAAAAAATCGTTTAATTTTGTAAACATTCTTGAAAGCACGGTTTTCGACAGATGTTTCATTCACTGATAGTTCTTGTCGACCTCCCGGACGACCTGGCTGACATTACAAAAGTGGGCGTATTACGATGGGGCATCGCGATTTTTTATTGAAAAAGTGAAAAATTTACCCTAAAACGACCATAACTACGCCAATATTGATCCTAGAGCTAACACTTTTGTACTGGGTGAAAATTTAACATAGCTGCTATATTTTTCTTGCAGAAACCAACAATTTATATTTTTCAAACTTTCGAGAAAAATGAGTTTGAAAATGTGTACCTAATTTTAGAGAAGACAAATTCCTCAAATTTCAGCTTCAGAGATTTGCCAACACTAAAAAATTCGTACCACCCAGACTATTAACGACGGTAACTTGAAATTTGAAACATAATAACTTCATATCGATGCACAAACGCAGTGCAAATTGCAACGGTCCAGCTCCAATAGTTACAGAGTTACAGCCTGTCAAAGATTTTGTTTTTTATTGAAAAAGTGAAATATTTACCCTAAAACTAAAATGACCATAACTACGCCAATATTGATCCTAGAGCTATCACTTTTGTACTGGGTGAAAATTTAACATAGCTGCTATATTTTTCTTGCAGAAACCAACAATTTATATTTTTCAAACTTTCGAGAAAAATGAGTTTGAAAATGTGTACCTAATTTTAGAGAAGATAAATTCCTCAAATTTTAGCTTCAGAGAGTTGCCAACACTAAAAAATTCGTATCACCCAGACTATTAACGGCAGGAACTTGAAATTTGAAAAATGATAACTCCATATCGATGCACAAACGTAGTGCAAATTGCAACGGTCCAGCTCCAATAGTTTCTGAGTTACAGCCTGTCAAAGATTATTGAAAAAGTGAAAAATTTACCCTAAAACTAAAATGGCCATAACTACGCCAATTTTGATCCTAGAGCTATCATTTTTGTACTGGGTGAAAATTTAACATCGCAGCTATATTTTACATGCAGAATCCAAAAATTTATATTTTTCAAAATTTCGAGAAAAATGAGTTTGAAAATGTAAACCCAATTTTAGCCAAAGACAAATTCCTCAAATTTCAGCTTCAGAGAGTTTCCAACACTAAAAAAATCGTACCACCCAGACTATTAACTACAGGAACTTGAAACTTGACACATAATAACTTCATATCGATGCACAAACGCAGTGCAAATTGCAACGGGCCAGCTCCAATAGTTTCTGAGTTACAGACTGTCAAAGATTTGGTTTTTTATTGAAAAAGTGAAAAATTTACCCTAAAACTAAAATGGCCATAACTACGCCAATTTTGATCCTAGAGCTATCATTTTTGTACTGAGTGAAAATTGAACATCGCAGCTATATTTTCCATGCAGAAACCAAAAATTTATATTTTTCAAGATTTCGAGAAAAATGAGTTTGAAAATGTGTATCTAATTTTAGAGAAGACACATTCCTCAAATTTCAGCTTCAGAGAGTTTCCAACACTAAATAAATTCGTACCACCCAGACTATTAACGACGGGAACTTGAAATTTGAAACATGATAACTTCATATCAATGCACAAACGCAGTGCAAATTGCAACGGTTTAGCTCGAATAGTTTCTGAGTTACAGCATGTCAAAGATTTGGTTTTTTATTGAAAAAGTGAAAAATTTACCCTAAAACTAAAATGGCCATAACTACGCCAATTTTGATCCTAGATCTGTCATTTTTATACGATCACATGAAATGTGGAGCGTATATTGCCGTCACCCATGTCCGTCGGTCCGTCGGTCCGTCCGTCCGTCGGTCCGCCCACAATTGCTCGTTAACACTCTACAAGTCACAATTCTTTACGGATTTTGACGAAACTTACTGAGATTGTTTATCATCACCCAAGGATGAACCCTATTGAAAATCAAAATAATCGAAAAATATTTAATATGAATTATTGCCCTTGTTCTTTAAAATGCGTTTGATTTTTAACTCGTTAACACTCTACAAGTCACAATTCTTTATGGATTTTGACAAAACTTACTGAAATTGTTTATTATCACCCAAGGATGAACCCTATTGAAAATCAAAAGAATCGAAAAATATTTTATATGAATTATTGCCCTTGCTCTTTAAAATGCGTTCAATTTTTAGCTTGTTAACACTCTACAAGTCACAATTCTTTACGGATTTTGACAAAACTTACTGAAATTGTTTATTATCACCCAAGGATGAAGCCTATTGAAAATCAAAAGAATCGAAAAATACTTTATATGAATTATTGCCCTTGTTCTTTAAAATGCGTTCGATTTTTAACTCGTTAACACTCTACAAGTCACAATTCTTTATGGATTTTGACAAAACTTCCTGAAATTGTTTATTATCACCCAAGGATGAACCCTATTGAAAATCAAAAGAATCGAAAAATATTTAATATGAATTATTGCCCTTGCTCTTTAAAACGCGTTCGATTTTAGCTCGTTAACACTCTACAAGTCACAATGCTTTACGGATTTTGATGAAACTTGCTGAAATTGTTTATTATCTCCCAAGGATGAACCCTAATATTGAAAATCTAAAGAATCGAAAAATATTTAATATGAATTATTGCCCTTGTTCTTTAAAAAGCTTTGATTATTAGGTTGTTAATACTCTAGAAGGCACAATTCTTGATAGATTTTAATGAAACCTATTGAATTAGTTTATTATCACACGATAAACCTTATGAATTATTGCCTTTCTTCTTTGAAATACGTTTTAGTTTTTAGCTCATAAACACTCTACACTTGATGAATGCTGAGCCCTTGATGAAATCGAGAAAAAAAAATACATTTGGACAACACTTAATTTAAGTTCTGAACAAAATGTAGGCCTATGACTACAGGTTGAATATTTGATGGTTGCTGTTTTCTGACAAATGGTCTTTTTCAAACAAAGCTTCCAGTGGGCGTATATTACCTTGCCTGGCAAGCTATCTTTGTACTGGGTGAAAATTTAACATCGCAGCTATATTTCAAACTTTCGAGAAAAATGAGTTTGAAAATGTGTACCTAATTTTAGCGAAGAGAAATTCCCCAAATTTCAGCTTCAGAGAGTTGCCAACACTAAAAAATTCGTACCACCCAGACTATTAACGACAGGAACTTGAAATTTGAAACATAATAATGTCTTATCAATGCACAAACGCAGTGCAAATTGCAACGGTCCAGCTCCAATAGTTTCTGAGTTACAGCCTGTCAAAGATTTGTTTTTTTATTGAAAAAGTGAAAAATTTAACCTAAAACTAAAATGACCATAACTACGCCAATTGTGATCCTAGAGCTATCACTGTTGTACTGGGTGAAAATTTAACATAGCAGCTATATTTTTCATGCTGAAACCAACAATTTATATTTTTCAAACTTTCGAGAAAAATGAGTTTGAAAATGTGTACCTAATTTTAGAGAAGATAAATTCCTCAAATTTTAGATTCAGAGAGTTGCCAACACTAAAAAATTCGTACCACCCAGCTTATTAACGGCAGGAACTTGAAATTTAAAAAATAATAACTTCATATCGATGCACAAACGTAGTGCAAATTGCAACGGTCCAGCTCCAATAGTTTCTGAGTTACAGCCTGTCAAAGATTTGGTTTTTTATTAAAAAAGGGAAAAATTTACTCTAAAACTAAAATGGCCATAACTACGCCAATTTTGATCCTAGAGCTATCATTTTTGTACTGGGTAAAAATTTAACATCCCAGCTATATTTTCCATGCAGAAATTTATATTTTTCAACATTTCGAGAAAAATGAGTTTGAAAATGTGTACCCAATTTTAGCCAAAGACAAATTCCTCAAATTTCAGCTTCAGAGAGTTTCCAACACTAAAAAATTCGTAACGACAGGAACTTGAAATTTAAAAATAATAACTTCATATCGATGCACAAACGCAGTGCAAATTGCAACGGTCCAGCTCCAATAGTTTCTGAGTTACAGCCTGTGAAAGATTTGGTTTTTTATTGAAAAAGTGAAAAATTTACCCTAAAACTAAAATGGCCATAACTATGCCAATTTTGATCCTAGAGCTATCATTGTTGTACTGGGTGAAAATTGAACATCGCAGCTATATTTTTCATGCAAAAAACAAAAATTTATATTTTTCAAGATTTCGAGAAAAATGAGTTTGAAAATGTGTACCTAATTTTAGACAAGACACATTCCTCAAATTCCAGCTTCAGAGAGTTTCCAACACTAAAACCAGACTATTAGGAAGTTGAAATTTGAAACATAATAACTTCATATCGATGCACAAACGCAGTGCAAATTGCAAACGGGCCAGCTCCAATAGTTTCTGAGTTACAGCCTGTCAAAGATTTAGTTTTTTATTGAAAAAGTGAAAAATTTACCCTAAAACTAAAATGGCCATAACTACGCCAATTTTGATCCTAGAGCTATCATTTTTATACTGGTTGAAAATGTAACATCCCAGCTATATTTGTTGTGCAGAAAACAAAAATTTATGTATTTCAAACTTTCGAGAAAAATGAGTTTGAAAATGTGTACCTAATTTTAGCGAAGAGAAATTCCCCAAATTTCAGCTTCAGAGAGTTGCCAACACTAAAAAATTCGTACCACCCAGACTATTAACGACGGTAACTTGAAATTTGAAACATAATAACTTCATATCGATGCACAAACGCAGTGCAAATTGCAACGGTCCAGCTCCAATAGTTTCTGAGTTACAGCCTGTGAAAGATTTGGTTTTTTATTGAAAAAGTAAAAAATTTACCCTAAAACTAAAATGGCCATAACTATGCCAATTTTGATCCTAGAGCTATCATTGTTGTACTGGGTGAAAATTTAACATCGCAGCTATATTTTTCATGCAAAAAACAAAAATTTATATTTTTCAAGATTTCGAGAAAAATGAGTTTGAAAATGTGTACCTAATTTTAGACAAGACACATTCCTCAAATTTCAGCTTTAGAGAGTTTCCAACACTAAAACCAGACTATTAGGAAGTTGAAATTTGAAACATAATAACTTCATATCGATGCACAAACGCAGTGCAAATTGCAAACGGGCCAGCTCCAAAAGTTTCTGAGTTACAGCCTGTCAAAGATTTAGTTTTTTATTGAAAAAGTGAAAAATTTACCCTAAAACTAAAATGGCCATAACTACGCCAATTTTGATCCTAGAGCTATCATTTTTATACTGGTTGAAAATTGAACATCCCAGCTATATTTGTTGTGCAGAAAACAAAAATTTATGTATTTCAAACTTTCGAGAAAATGAGTTTGAAAATGTGTACCTAATTTTAGCGAAGAGAAATTCCCCAAATTTCAGCTTCAGAGAGTTGCCAACACTAAAAAATTCGTACCACCCAGACTATTAACGACAGGAACTTGAAATTTGAAACATAATAATATCTTATCAATGCACAAACGCAGTGCAAATTGCAACGGTCCAGCTCCAATAGTTTCTGAGTTACAGCCTGTCAAAGATTTGTTTATTTATTGAAAAAGTGAAAAATTTAACCTAAAACTAAAATGACCATAACTACGCCAATAGTGATCCTAGAGCTATCACTGCTGTACTGGGTGAAAATTTAACATAGCAGCTATATTTTTCATGCTGAAACCAACAATTTATATTTTTCAAACTTTCGAGAAAAATGAGTTTGAAAATGTGTACCTAATTTTAGAGAAGATAAATTCCTCAAATTTTAGATTCAGAGAGTTGCCAACACTAAAAAATTCGTATCACCCAGTTAATTAACGGCAGGAACTTGAAATTTAAAAAATAAAAAAATAATAACTTCATATCGATGCACAAACGTAGTGCAAATTGCAACGGTCCAGCTCCAATAGTTTCTGAGTTACAGCCTGTCAAAGATTTGGTTTTTTATTAAAAAAGGGAAAAATTTACCCTAAAACTAAAATGACCATAACTACGCCAATTTTGATCCTAGAGCTATCATTTTTGTACTGGTTGAAAATTTAACATCCCAGCTATATTTTCCATGCAGAAATTTATATTTTTCAAGATTTCGTGAAAAATGAGTTTGAAAATGTGTACCTAATTTTAGAGAAGACACATTCCTCAAATTTCAGCTTCAGAGAGTTTCCAACACTAAAACCAGACTATTAGGAAGTTGAAATTTGAAACATAATAACTTCATATCGATGCACAAACGCAGTGCAAATTGCAAACGGGCCAGCTCCAATAGTTTCTGAGTTACAGCCTGTCAAAGATTTAGTTTTTTATTGAAAAAGTGAAAAATTTACCCTAAAACTAAAATGGCCATAACTACGCCAATTTTGATCCTAGAGCTATCATTTTTATACTGGTTGAAAATGTAACATCCCAGCTATATTTGTTGTGCAGAAAACAAAAATTTATGTATTTCAAACTTTCGAGAAAAATGAGTTTGAAAATGTGTACCTAATTTTAGCGAAGAGAAATTCCCCAAATTTCAGCTTCAGAGAGTTGCCAACACTAAAAAATTCGTACCACCCAGACTATTAACGACGGTAACTTGAAATTTGAAACATAATAACTTCATATCGATGCACAAACGCAGTGCAAATTGCAACGGTCCAGCTCCAATAGTTTCTGAGTTACAGCCTGTGAAAGATTTGGTTTTTTATTGAAAAAGTGAAAAATTTACCCTAAAACTAAAATGGCCATAACTATGCCAATTTTGATCCTAGAGCTATCATTGTTGTACTGGGTGAAAATTTAACATCGCAGCTATATTTTTCATGCAAAAAACAAAAATTTATATTTTTCAAGATTTCGAGAAAAATGAGTTTGAAAATGTGTACCTAATTTTAGACAAGACACATTCCTCAAATTTCAGCTTCAGAGAGTTTCCAACACTAAAACCAGACTATTAGGAAGTTGAAATTTGAAACATAATAACTTCATATCGATGCACAAACGCAGTGCAAATTGCAAACGGGCCAGCTCCAAAAGTTTCTGAGTTACAGCCTGTCAAAGATTTAGTTTTTTATTGAAAAAGTGAAAAATTTACCCTAAAACTAAAATGGCCATAACTACGCCAATTTTGATCCTAGAGCTATCATTTTTATACTGGTTGAAAATGTAACATCCCAGCTATATTTGTTGTGCAGAAAACAAAAATTTATGTATTTCAAACTTTCGAGAAAAATGAGTTTGAAAATGTGTACCTAATTTTAGCGAAGAGAAATTCCCCAAATTTCAGCTTCAGAGAGTTGCCAACACTAAAAAATTCGTACCACCCAGACTATTAACGACAGGAACTTGAAATTTGAAACATAATAATATCTTATCAATGCACAAACGCAGTGCAAATTGCAACGGTCCAGCTCCAATAGTTTCTGAGTTACAGCCTGTCAAAGATTTGGTTTTTTATTAAAAAAGGGAAAAATTTACCCTAAAACTAAAATGGCCATAACTACGCCAATTTTGATCCTAGAGCTATCATTTTTGTACTGGGTGAAAATTTAACATCCCAGCTATATTTTCCATGCAGAAATTTATATTTTTCAAGATTTCGTGAAAAATGAGTTTGAAAATGTGTACCTAATTTTAGAGAAGACACATTCCTCAAATTTCAGCTTCAGAGAGTTTCCAACACTAAAACCAGACTATTAGGAAGTTGAAATTTGAAACATAATAACTTCATATCGATGCACAAACGCAGTGCAAATTGCAAACGGGCCAGCTCCAATAGTTTCTGAGTTACAGCCTGTCAAAGATTTAGTTTTTTATTGAAAAAGTGAAAAATTTACCCTAAAACTAAAATGGCCATAACTACGCCAATTTTGATCCTAGAGCTATCATTTTTATACTGGTTGAAAATGTAACATCCCAGCTATATTTGTTGTGCAGAAAACAAAAATTTATGTATTTCAAACTTTCGAGAAAAATGAGTTTGAAAATGTGTACCTAATTTTAGCGAAGAGAAATTCCCCAAATTTCAGCTTCAGAGAGTTGCCAGCTCCAATAGTTTCTGAGTTACAGCCTGTCAAAGATTTGGTTTTTTATTAAAAAAGGGAAAAATTTACCCTAAAACTAAAATGGCCATAACTACGCCAATTTTGATCCTAGAGCTATCATTTTTGTACTGGGTGAAAATTTAACATCCCAGCTATATTTTCTATGCAGAAATTTATATTTTTCAAGATTTCGTGAAAAATGAGTTTGAAAATGTGTACCTAATTTTAGAGAAGACACATTCCTCAAATTTCAGCTTCAGAGAGTTTCCAACACTAAAACCAGACTATTAGGAAGTTGAAATTTGAAACATAATAACTTCATATCGATGCACAAACGCAGTGCAAATTGCAAACGGGCCAGCTCCAATAGTTTCTGAGTTACAGCCTGTCAAAGATTTAGTTTTTTATTGAAAAAGTGAAAAATTTACCCTAAAACTAAAATGGCCATAACTACGCCAATTTTGATCCTAGAGCTATCATTTTTATACTGGTTGAAAATGTAACATCCCAGCTATATTTGCCGTGCAGAAAACAAAAATTTATGTATTTCAAACTTTCGAGAAAAATGAGTTTGAAAATGTGTACCTAATTTTAGCGAAGAGAAATTCCCCAAATTTCAGCTTCAGAGAGTTGCCAACACTAAAAAATTCGTACCACCCAGACTATTAACGACGGTAACTTGAAATTTGAAACATAATAACTTCATATCGATGCACAAACGCAGTGCAAATTGCAACGGTCCAGCTCCAATAGTTTCTGAGTTACAGCCTGTGAAAGATTTGGTTTTTTATTGAAAAAGTGAAAAATTTACCCTAAAACTAAAATGGCCATAACTATGCCAATTTTGATCCTAGAGCTATCATTGTTGTACTGGGTGAAAATTTAACATCGCAGCTATATTTTTCATGCAAAAAACAAAAATTTATATTTTTCAAGATTTCGAGAAAAATGAGTTTGAAAATGTGTACCTAATTTTAGACAAGACACATTCCTCAAATTTCAGCTTTAGAGAGTTTCCAACACTAAAACCAGACTATTAGGAAGTTGAAATTTGAAACATAATAACTTCATATCGATGCACAAACGCAGTGCAAATTGCAAACGGGCCAGCTCCAAAAGTTTCTGAGTTACAGCCTGTCAAAGATTTAGTTTTTTATTGAAAAAGTGAAAAATTTACCCTAAAACTAAAATGGCCATAACTACGCCAATTTTGATCCTAGAGCTATCATTTTTATACTGGTTGAAAATGTAACATCCCAGCTATATTTGTTGTGCAGAAAACAAAAATTTATGTATTTCAAACTTTCGAGAAAAATGAGTTTGAAAATGTGTACCTAATTTTAGCGAAGAGAAATTCCCCAAATTTCAGCTTCAGAGAGTTGCCAACACTAAAAAATTCGTACCACCCAGACTATTAACGACAGGAACTTGAAATTTGAAACATAATAATATCTTATCAATGCACAAACGCAGTGCAAATTGCAACGGTCCAGCTCCAATAGTTTCTGAGTTACAGCCTGTCAAAGATTTGTTTTTTTATTGAAAAAGTGAAAAATTTAACCTAAAACTAAAATGACCATAACTACGCCAATAGTGATCCTAGAGCTATCACTGCTGTACTGGGTGAAAATTTAACATAGCAGCTATATTTTTCATGCTGAAACCAACAATTTATATTTTTCAAACTTTCGAGAAAAATGAGTTTGAAAATGTGTACCTAATTTTAGAGAAGATAAATTCCTCAAATTTTAGATTCAGAGAGTTGCCAACACTAAAAAATTGGTATCACCCAGTTTATTAACGGCAGGAACTTGAAATTTAAAAAATAATAACTTCATATCGATGCACAAACGTAGTGCAAATTGCAACGGTCCAGCTCCAATAGTTTCTGAGATACAGCCTGTCAAAGATTTGGTTTTTTATTAAAAAAGGGAAAAATTTACCCTAAAACTAAAATGGCCATAACTACGCCAATTTTGATCCTAGAGCTATCATTTTTGTACTGGGTGAAAATTTAACATCCCAGCTATATTTTCCATGCAGAAATTTATATTTTTCAAGATTTCGTGAAAAATGAGTTTGAAAATGTGTACCTAATTTTAGAGAAGACACATTCCTCAAATTTCAGCTTCAGAGAGTTTCCAACACTAAAACCAGACTATTAGGAAGTTGAAATTTGAAACATAATAACTTCATATCGATGCACAAACGCAGTGCAAATTGCAAACGGGCCAGCTCCAATAGTTTCTGAGTTACAGCCTGTCAAAGATTTAGTTTTTTATTGAAAAAGTGAAAAATTTACCCTAAAACTAAAATGGCCATAACTACGCCAATTTTGATCCTAGAGCTATCATTTTTATACTGGTTGAAAATGTAACATCCCAGCTATATTTGTTGTGCAGAAAACAAAAATTTATGTATTTCAAACTTTCGAGAAAAATGACTTTGAAAATGTGTACCTAATTTTAGCGAAGAGAAATTCCCCAAATTTCAGCTTCAGAGAGTTGCCAACACTAAAAAATTCGTACCACCCAGACTATTAACGACGGTAACGTGAAATGTGAAACATAATAACTTCATATCGATGCACAAACGCAGTGCAAATTGCAACGGTCCAGCTCCAATAGTTTCTGAGTTACAGCCTGTGAAAGATTTGGTTTTTTATTGAAAAAGTGAAAAATTTACCCTAAAACTAAAATGGCCATAACTATGCCAATTTTGATCCTAGAGCTATCATTGTTGTACTGGGTGAAAATTTAACATCGCAGCTATATTTTTCATGCAAAAAACAAAAGTTTATATTTTTCAAAATTTCGAGAAAAATGAGTTTGAAAATATGTACCTAATTTTAGAGAAGACAAATTCCTCAAATTTCAGCTTCAAAGAGTTGCCAACACTAAAAAATTCGTACCACCCATACTATTAACGACGGTAACTTGAAATTTGAAACATAATAACTTCATATCGATGCACAAACGCAGTGCAAATTGCAACGGTCCAGCTTCAATAGTTTCTGAGTTACAGCCTGTCAAAGATTTGTTTTTTTATTGAGAAAGTGAAAAATTTACCCTAAAACTAAAATGGCCATAACTACGCCAATTTTGATCCTAGAGCTATCATTTTTGTACTGGGTGAAAATTTAACATCGCAGCTATATTTTCCATGCAGAAAACAAAAAATTTATATTTTTCAAGATTTCGAGAAAAATGAGTTTGAAAATGTGTACCTAATTTTAGAGAAGACAAATTCCTCAAATTTCAGCTTCAGAGATTTGCCAACACTAAAAAATTCGTACCACCCAGACTATTAACGACGGTAACTTGAAATTTGAAACATAATAACTTCATATCGATGCACAAACGCAGTGCAAATTGCAACGGTCCAGCTCCAATAGTTACAGAGTTACAGCCTGTCAAAGATTTTGTTTTTTATTGAAAAAGTGAAAAATTTACCCTAAAACTAAAATGACCATAACTACGCCAATATTAATCCTAGAGCTATCACTTTTGTACTGGGTGAAAATTTAACATAGCTGCTATATTTTTCTTGCAGAAACCAACAATTTATATTTTTCAAACTTTCGAGAAAAATAAGTTTGAAAATGTGTACCTAATTTTAAAGAAGACAAATTCCTCAAATTTCAGCTTCAGAGAGTTGCCAACACTAAAAAATTCGTACCACCCATACTCTTAACGGCAGGAACCTGAAATACGACACATAATAACTTCATATCGATGCACAAACGTAGTGCAAATTTCAACGGTCCAGCTCCAATAGTTTCTGAGTTACAGCCTGTCAAAGATTTGTTTTTTTATTGAAAAAGTGAAAAATTTACCCTAAAACTAAAATGGCTATAACTATGCCAATTTTGAACCTAGAGCTATCATTGTTGTACTGGGTGAAAATTGAACACCCCAGCTATATTTGTTATGCAGAAAACAAAAATTTATATTTTTCAAAATTTCGAGAAAAATGAGTTTGAAAATGTGTACCCAATTTTAGCCAAAGACAAATTCCTCAAATTTCAGCTTCAGAGAGTTTCCAACACTAAAAAATTCGTACCACCCAGACTATTAACGACAGGAACTTGAAATTTGAAACATAATAACTTCATATCGATGCACAAACGCAGTGCAAATTGCAACGGTTTAGCTCCAATAGTTTCTGAGTTACAGCATGTCAAAGATTTGTTTTTTTATTGAAAAAGTGAAAAATTTACCCTAAAACTAAAATGGCCATAACTACGCCAATTTTGATCCTAGATCTGTCATTTTTGTACTGGGTGAAAATTAAACATCACAGCTATATTTTCCATACAGAAACCCAAAATTTATATTTTTCAAGATTTCGAGAAAAATGAGTTTGAAAATGTGTACCTAATTTTAGACAAGACACATTCCTCAAATTTCAGCTTCAGAGAGTTTCCAACACTAAAACCAGACTATTAGGAAGTTGAAATTTGAAACATAATAACTTCATATCGATGCACAAACGCAGTGCAAATTGCAAACGGGCCAGCTCCAAAAGTTTCTGAGTTACAGCCTGTCAAAGATTTAGTTTTTTATTGAAAAAGTGAAAAATTTACCCTAAAACTAAAATGGCCATAACTACGCCAATTTTGATCCTAGAGCTATCATTTTTATACTGGTTGAAAATTGAACATCCCAGCTATATTTGTTGTGCAGAAAACAAAAATTTATGTATTTCAAACTTTCGAGAAAAATGAGTTTGAAAATGTGTACCTAATTTTAGCGAAGAGAAATTCCCCAAATTTCAGCTTCAGAGAGTTGCCAACACTAAAAAATTCGTACCACCCAGACTATTAACGACAGGAACTTGAAATTTGAAACATAATAATATCTTATCAATGCACAAACGCAGTGCAAATTGCAACGGTCCAGCTCCAATAGTTTCTGAGTTACAGCCTGTCAACGATTTGTTTTTTTATTGAAAAAGTGAAAAATTTAACCTAAAACTAAAATGACCATAACTACGCCAATAGTGATCCTAGAGCTATCACTGTTGTACTGGGTGAAAATTTAACATAGCAGCTATATTTTTCATGCTGAAACCAACAATTTATATTTTTCAAACTTTCGAGAAAAATGAGTTTGAAAATGTGTACCTAATTTTAGAGAAGATAAATTCCTCAAATTTTAGATTCAGAGAGTTGCCAACACTAAAAAATTCGTATCACCCAGTTTATTAACGGCAGGAACTTGAAATTTAAAAAATAATAACTTCATATCGATGCACAAACGTAGTGCAAATTGCAACGGTCCAGCTCCAATAGTTTCTGAGTTACAGCCTGTCAAAGATTTGTTTTTTTATTAAAAAAGGGAAAAATTTACCCTAAAACTAAAATGGCCATAACTACGCCAATTTTGAACCTAAAGCTATGATTTTTGTACTGGGTGAAAATTTAACATCGCAGCTATATTTTCCATGCAGAAACCAAAAATTTATATTTTTCAAGATTTCGAGAAAAATGAGTTTGAAAATGTGTACCTAATTTTAAAGAAGACAAATTCCTCAAATTTCAGCTTCAGAGAGTTGCCAACACTAAAAAATTCGTACCACCCATACTCTTAACGGCAGGAACCTGAAATGCAACACATAATAACTTCATATCGATGCACAAACGTAGTGCAAATTTCAACGGTCCAGCTCCAATAGTTTCTGAGTTACAGCCTGTCAAAGATTTGTTTTTTCATTGAAAAAGTGAAAAATTTACCCTAAAACTAAAATGGCCATAACTATGCCAATTTTGATCCTAGAGCTATCATTGTTGTACTGGGTAAAAATTTAAAACCCCAGCTATATTTGTTATGCAGAAAACAAAAATTTATATTTTTCAAGATTTCGAGAAAAATGAGTTTGAAAATGTGTACCTAATTTTAGAGAAGATAAATTCCTCAAATGTTAGCTTCAGAGAGTTGCCAACACTAAAAAATTCGTATCACCAAAACTATTAACGGCAGGAACTTGAAATTTGAAACATAATAACTTCATATCAACACTAAAAAATTCGTACCACCCAGACTATTAACGACGGTAACTTGAAATTTGAAACATAATAACTTCATATCGATGCACAAACGCAGTGCAAATTGCAACGGTCCAGCTCCAATAGTTTCAGAGTTACAGCCTGTCAAAGATTTGGTTTTTATACGCCCACACATAAATGTGGGCGTATATTGTAGTCGCCCCTGTCTTTCTGTCTGTCTGTCTGTCTGTCTGTCTGTCCACAATTGTTGTGAACACGATAGAGAGCTGGTTTCTTGATGGATTCTGATAAAACTTGCTGTGAGTGTTTATAATCATCCAAGGAAGAAGCCTATTGAAAATAAGAAAAATCGAAAAATATTTGATGGGTTATTGTGAACACGATAGAGAGCTGGTTTCTTGATGGATTTTGATCAATCGTATATACGTCGGCCATTTTCTATCAATAATAACCTCGTATGCATCAGGCGGATAAATCGCACTACTTTTGTCTCTATTGATGACGTCATCTGAAAAGTCTCTGACATCCACACCATTCCTATCTATAAGCATAATGTGCAAGGGAGGTAACTAACAACCCATAAACAGATCTATTTTTTATCGCGTAATCTCCTTCCGCCCATTTGCATTGGAAGGTTTTCTTCTATCTGCATACGAGGTTATTATTGATAAAAAATGGCCGACGTAAATACGATTGGGATTTTGATGAAACTTGGTGTGAGTGTTTGTCATGACCTTGGGATTAACCCTGTTGAAAATCAGAAACATCGATAAATATTTTATGAGTTATTGCCCTTGTTCCTTAAAACGTGTTAATTTTGTAGCCCGTAACACTCTCAAAGTTGTGAACACAATAGAGAGCTGGTTTCTTAATGGATTTTGATAAAACTTGCTGTGAGTGTTTTTAATTATCCAAGGAAGAAGCCTATTGAAAATCAGAAAAATCGAAAAATATTTGATGGGTTATTGCCCTTGTTTTTGAAAATACTTTGTGAACACGATAGAGAGCTGGTTTCTTGATGGATTTTGATGAAACTTGGTGTGAGTGTTTGTCATGACCTTGGGATTAACCCTATTGAAAATCAGAAACATCGATAAATATTTTATGAGTTATTGCCCTTGTTCTTTAAAATGTGTTAATTGTATAGCCTGTAACACTCTCAAAGTTGTGAACACAATAGAGAGCTGGTTTCTCGATGGAATTTGATAAAAATTATTGTGTGTGTTTATAATCGTCCAAGGATGAAGCCTATTGAAAATCTGACAAATCAAAAAATATTTGATGGGTTATTGCCCTTGTTTTTGAAAATACTTTGTGAACACAATAGAGAGCTGGTTTCTTGATGGATTTTGATGAAACTTGGTTTGAGTGTTTATACTCAAGGATGAACCCTATTGAAAATTAGAAGAATTGAAAAATATTTCATGGGTTATTGCCCTTGTTAACTTGTAGTTGTAAACACTAAAAAATCGTTTAATTTTGTAAACATTCTTGATGGCACGGTTTTCGACAGATGTTTCATTCACTGATAGTTCTTGTCGACCTCCCGGACGACCTGGCTGACATTACAAAAGTGGGCGTATTACGATGGGGCATCGCGATTTTTTATTGAAAAAGTGAAAAATTTACCCTAAAACTAAAATGGCCATAACTACGCCAATTTTGATCCTAGAGCTATCATTTTTGTACTGGGTGAAAATTTAACATCGCAGCTATATTTTCCATGCAGAAAACAAAAATTTATATTTTTCAAGATTTCGAGAAAAATGAGTTTGAAAATGTGTACCTAATTTTAGAGAAGACAAATTCCTCAAATTTCAGCTTCAGAGATTTGCCAACACTAAAAAATTCGTACCACCCAGACTATTAACGACGGTAACTTGAAATTTGAAACATAATAACTTCATATCGATGCACAAACGCAGTGCAAATTGCAACGGTCCAGCTCCAATAGTTACAGAGTTACAGCCTGTCAAAGATTTTGTTTTTTATTGAAAAAGTGAAAAATTTACCCTAAAACTAAAATGACCATAACTACGCCAATATTAATCCTAGAGCTATCACTTTTGTACTGGGTGAAAATTTAACATAGCTGCTATATTTTTCTTGCAAAAACCAACAATTTATATTTTTCAAACTTTCGAGAAAAATAAGTTTGAAAATGTGTACCTAATTTTAGAGAAGATAAATTCCTCAAATTTTAGCTTCAGAGAGTTGCCAACACTAAAAAATTCGTATCACCCAGACTATTAACGGCAGGAACTTGAAATTTGAAACATAATAACTTCATATCGATGCACAAACGCAGTGCAAATTGCAACGGTTCAGCTTCAATAGTTTCTGAGTTACAGCCTGTCAAAGATTTGTTTTTTTATTGAAAAAGTGAAAAATTTACCCTAAAACTAAAATGGCCATAACTACGCCAATTTTGATCCTAGAGCTATCATTTTTGTACTGGGTGAAAACTTAACATCGCAGCTATATTTTCCATGCAGAAAACAAAAATTTATATTTTTCAAGATTTCGAGAAAAATGAGTTTGAAAATGTGTACCTAATTTTAGAGAAGACAAATTCCTCAAATTTCAGCTTCAGAGATTTGCCAACACTAAAAAATTCGTACCACCCAGACTATTAACGACGGTAACTTGAAATTTGAAACATAATAACTTCATATCGATGCACAAACGCAGTGCAAATTGCAACGGTCCAGCTCCAATAGTTACAGAGTTACAGCCTGTCAAAGATTTTGTTTTTTATTGAAAAAGTGAAAAATTTACCCTAAAACTAAAATGACCATAACTACGCCAATATTGATCCTAGAGCTATCACTTTTGTACTGGGTGAAAATTTAACATAGCTGCTATATTTTTCTTGCAGAAACCAACAATTTATATTTTTCAAACTTTCGAGAAAAATGAGTTTGAAAATGTGTACCTAATTTTAGAGAAGATAAATTCCTCAAATTTTAGCTTCAGAGAGTTGCCAACACTAAAAAATTCGTATCACCCAGACTATTAACGGCAGGAACTTGAAATTTGAAAAATGATAACTCCATATCGATGCACAAACGTAGTGCAAATTGCAACGGTCCAGCTCCAATAGTTTCTGAGTTACAGCCTGTCAAAGATTTAGTTTTTTATTGAAAAAGTGAAAAATTTACCCTACAACTAAAATGGCCATAACTACGCCAATTTTGATCCTAGAGCTATCATTTTTGTACTGGGTGAAAATTTAACATCGCGGCTATATTTTCCATGCAGAAACCAAAAATTTATATTTTTCAAGATTTCGAGAAAAATGAGTTTGAAAATGTGTACCTAATTTTAAAGAAGACAAATTCCTCAAATTTCAGCTTCAGAGAGTTGCCAACACTAAAAAATTCGTACCACCCATACTCTTAACGGCAGGAACCTGAAATGCGACACAGGATAACTTCATATCGATGCACAAACGCAGTGCAAATTGTAACGGTCCAGCTCCAATAGTTTCTGAGTTACAGCCTGTCAAAGATTTGGTTTTTTATTGAAAAAGTGAAAAATTTACCCTAAAACTAAAATGGCCATAACTACGCCAATTTTGATCCTAGAGCTATCATTGTTGTACTGGGTGAAAATTTAACATCGCAGCTATATTTTTCATGCAAAAAAACCAAAAATTTATATTTTTCAAAATTTCGAGAAAAATTAGTTTGAAAATGTGTACCCAATTTTAGAGAAGACAAATTCCTCAAATTTCAGCTTCAGAGAGTTGCCAAAACTAAAAAATTCGTACCACCCAGACTATTAACGGCAGGAACCTGAAATGCGACACATAATAACTTCATATCGATGCACAAACGTAGTGCAAATTGCAACGGTCCAGCTTCAATAGTTTCTGAGTTACAGCCTGTCAAAGATTTGGTTTTTATTGAAAAAGTGAAAAATTTACCCTAAAACTAAAATGGCCATAACTACGCCAATTTTGATCCTAAAGCTATTATTTTTGTACTTGGTGAAAATGTAACATCCCAGCTATATTTGTTATGCAGAACACAAAAATTTATATTTTTCAAACTTTCGAGAAAATTGAGTTTGAAAATGTGTACCTAATTTTAGCGAAGACAAATTCCCCAAATTTCAGCTTAAGAGAGTTGCCAACACTAAAATATTCGTACCACCCAGACTATTAACGACAGGAACCTGAAACTCGACACATAATAACTTCATATCGATGCACAAACGTAGTGCAAATTGCAACGGGCCAGCTCCAATAGTTTCTGAGTTACAGCCTGTCAAAGATGTGTTTTTTTATTAAAAAAGTGAAAAATTTACCCTAAAACTAAAATGGCTATAACTACGCCAATTTTGATCCTAGAGCTATCATTTTTGTACTGGGTGAAAATTTAACATCCCAGCTATATGTTTCATGCAAAAACCAAAAATTTATATTTTTCAAAATTTCGAGAAAAATTAGTTTGAAAATGTGTACCCAATTTTAGAGAAGACAAATTCCTCAAATTTCAGCTTCAGAGAGTTTCCAACACTAAAAAATTCATACCACCCAGACTATTAACGACGGAAAGCTAAAATTTGAACATAATAACTTCATATCGATGTACAAACGCAGTGCAAATTGCAACGGGCCAGCTCCAATAGTTTCTGAGTTACAGCCTGTCAAATATTTGTTTTTTTATTGAAAAAGTGAAAAATTTACCCTACAACTAAAATGGCCATAACTACGCCAATTTTAATCCTAGAGCTATCATTTTTGTACTGGGTGAAAATTTAACATCGCAGCTTTATTTTCCATGCAGAAAACAAAAAAATATATTTTTCAAGATTTCGAGAAAAATGAGTTTGAAAATGTGTACCTAATTTTAGAGAAGACAAATTCCTCAAATTTCAGCTTCAGAGAGTTGCCAACACTAAAAAATTCGTACCACCCAGACTATTAACGACGGGAACTTGAAATTTGAAACATAATAACTTCATATCAATGCACAAACGCAGTGTAAATTGCAACGGTTTAGCTCCAATAGTTGCTGAGTTACAGCCTGTCAAAGATGTGTTTTTTTATTGAAAAACTGAACAATTTACCCTAAAACTAAAATGGCCATAACTACGCCAATTTTGATACTAGAGCTATCATTTTTGTACTGGGTGAAAATTTAACATCGCAGATCTATTTTCCTTGCAGAAACTAAAAATTTATATTTTTCAAGATTTCGAGAAAAATGAGTTTGAAAATGTGTACCTAATTTTAAAGAAGACAAATTCCTCAAATTTCAGCTTCAGAGAGTTGCCAACACTAAAAAAATCGTACCACCCATACTCTTAACGGCAGGAACCTGAAATGCGACACATAATAACTTCATATCGATGCACAAACGTAGTGCAAATTGCAACGGTCCAGCTTCAATAGTTTCTGAGTTACAGCCTGTCAAAGATTTGGTTTTTATTGAAAAAGTGAAAAATTTACCCTAAAACTAAAATGGCCATAACTACGCCAATTTTGATCCTAGAGCTATCATTTTTGTACTGGGTGAAAATTTAACATCGCAGCTATATTTTCCATGCAGAAAACAAAAATTTATATTTTTCAAGATTTCGAAAAAAATGAGTTTGAAAATATGTACCTAATTTTAGAGAAGACAAATTCCTTAAATTTCAGCTTCAGAGAGTTGCCAGTACTAAAAAATTCGTACCACCCATACTATTAACGACGGTAACTTGAAATTTGAAACATAATAACTTCATATCGATGCACAAACGCAGTGCAAATTGCAACGGTCCAGCTCCAATAGTTTCTGAGTTACAACCTGTCAAAGATTTGGTTTTTTATTGAAAAAGTAAAATATTTACCCTAAAACTAAAATGGCCATAACTATGCCAATTTTGATCCTAGAGCTATCATTGTTGTACTGGGTGAAAATTTAACATCGCAGCTATATTTTTCATGCAAAAAACAAAAATTCATATTTTTTAAAAATTTCGAGATAAATTAGTTTGAAAATGTGTACCCAATTTTAGAGAAGACAAATTCCTCAAATTTCAGCTTCAGAGAGTTGCCAACACTAAAAAATTCGTACCACCCAGACTATTAACGGCAGGAACCTGAAATTCGACACATAATAACTTCATATCGATGCACAAACGCAGTGCAAATTGCAACGGTCCAGCTCCAATAGTTTCTGAGTTACAGCCTGTCAAATATTTGGTTTTTATTGAAAAAGTGAAAAATTTACCCTAAAACTAAAATGGCCATAACTACGCCAATTGTGATCCTAGAACTATCATTTTTGTACTGGGTGAAAATGTAACATCCGAGCTATATTTGTTATGCAGAAAACAAAAATTTATATTTTTCAAACTTTCGAGAAAAATGAGTTTGAAAATGTGTACCTAATTTTAGAGAAGATAAATTCCTCAAATTTTAGCTTCAGAGAGTTGCCAACACTAAAAAATTCGTATCACCCAGCTTATTAACGGCAGGAACTTGAAATTTAAAAAATAATAACTTCTTATCGATGCACAAACGTAGTGCAAATTGCAACGGTCCAGCTCCAATAGTTTCTGAGTTACAACCTGTCAAAGATTTGTTTTTTTATTAAAAATGGGAAATATTTACCCTAAAACTAAAATGGCCATAACTACGCCAATTTTGATCCTAGAGCTTTCATTTTTGTACTGGGTAAAAATTTAACATCCCAGCTATATTTTTCATGCAAAAACCAAAAATTTATATTTTTCAATATTTCGAAAAAAATTAGTTTGAAAATGTGTACCTAATTTTAGAGAAGACAAATTCCTCAAATTTCAGCTTCAGAGAGTTGCCAACACTAAAAAAATTCGTACCACCCAGACTATTAACGGCAGGAACCTGAAATTCGACACATAACAACTTCATATCGATGCACAAACGCAGTGCAAATTGCAACGGTCCAGCTCCAATAGTTTCTGAGTTACAACCTGTCAAAGATTTGGTTTTTTATTGAAAAAGTGAAAAATTTACTCTAAAACTAAAATGGCCATAACTACGCCAATTTTGATCCTAGAGCTATCATTTTTGTACTGGGTGAAAATTGAACATCGCAGCTATATTTTCCATGCAGAAAATAAAAATTTATACTTTTCAAGATTTCGAGAAAAATGAGTTTGAAAATATGTACCTAATTTTAGAGAAGACACATTCCTCAAATTTCAGCTTCAGAGAGTTTCCAACACTAAAAAATTCGTACCACCCAGACTATTAACGACGGGAACTTGACATTTGAAACATAATAACTTCATATCAATGCACAAACGCAGTGTAAATTGCAACGGTTTAGCTCCAATAGTTGCTGAGTTACAGCCTGTCAAAGATGTGTTTTTTTATTGAAGAACTGAACAATTTACCCTAAAACTAAAATGGCCATAACTACGCCAATTTTGATACTAGAGCTATCATTGTTGTACTGGGTGAAAATTTAACATCGCAGCTATATTTTTCATGCAAAAAACAAAAATTTATATTTTTCAAAATTTCGAGAAAAATGAGTTTGAAAATATGTACCTAATTTTAGAGAAGACAAATTCCTCAAATTTCAGCTTCAGAGAGTTGCCAACACTAAAAAATTCGTACCACCCATACTATTAACGACGGTAACTTGAAATTTGAAACATAATAACTTCATATCGATGCACAAACGCAGTGCAAATTGCAACGGTCCAGCTCCAATAGTTTCAGAGTTACAGCCTGTCAAAGATGTGGTTTTTTATTGAAAAACTGAACAATTTACCCTAAAACTAAAATGGCCATAACTACGCCAATTTTGATCCTAGAGCTATGATTTTTGTACTGGGTGAAAATTTAACATCGCAGATCTATTTTCCTTGCAGAAACTAAAAATTTATATTTTTCAAGATTTCGAGAAAAATGAGTTTGAAAATGTGTACCTAATTTTAAAGAAGACAAATTCCTCAAATTTCAGCTTCAGAGAGTTGCCAACACTAAAAAAATCGTACCACCCATACTCTTAACGGCAGGAACCTGAAATGCGACACATAATAACTTCATATCGATGCACAAACGTAGTGCAAATTGCAACGGTCCAGCTTCAATAGTTTCTGAGTTACAGCCTGTCAAAGATTTGGTTTTTATTGAAAAAGTGAAAAATTTACCCTAAAACTAAAATGGCCATAACTACGCCAATTTTGATCCTTACCTAGAGCTATCATTTTTGTACTGGGTGAAAATTTAACATCGCAGCTATATTTTCCATGCAGAAAACAAAAATTTATATTTTTCAAGATTTCGAAAAAAATGAGTTTGAAAATATGTACCTAATTTTAGAGAAGACAAATTCCTCAAATTTCAGGTTCAGAGAGTTGCCAACACTAAAAAATTCGTACCACCCAGACTATTAACGGCAGGAACCTGAAATTCGACACATAATAACTTCATATCGATGCACAAACGCAGTGCAAATTGCAACGGTCCAGCTTCAATAGTTTCTGAGTTACAACCTGTCAAAGATTTGGTTTTTTATTGAAAAAGTAAAATATTTACCCTAAAACTAAAATGGCCATAACTATGCCAATTTTGATCCTAGAGCTATCATTGTTGTACTGGGTGAAAATTTAACATCGCAGCTATATTTTTCATGCAAAAAACAAAAATTTATATTTTTCAAATTTTCGAGAAAATCTAGTTTAAAAATGTGTACCCAATTTTAGAGAAGACAAATTCCTCAAATTTCAGCTTCAGAGAGTTGCCAACACTAAAAAATTCGTACCACCCAGACTATTAACGGCAGGAACCTGAAATTCGACACATAATAACTTCATATCGATGCACAAACGCAGTGCAAACTGCAACGGTCCAGCTCCAATAGTTTCTGAGTTACAGCCTGTCAAATATTTGGTTTTTATTGAAAAAGTGAAAAATTTACCCTAAAACTAAAATGGCCATAACTACGCCAATTGTGATCCTAGAGCTATCATTTTTGTACTGGGTGAAAATGTAACATCCGAGCTATATTTGTTATGCAGAAAACAAAAATTTATATTTTTCAAACTTTCGAGAAAAATGAGTTTGAAAATGAGTAACTAATTTTAGAGAAGATAAATTCCTCAAATTTTAGCTTCAGAGAGTTGCAAATACTAAAAAATTCGTATCACCCAGCTTATTAACGGCAGGAACTTGAAATTTAAAAAATAATAACTTCTTATCGATGCACAAACGTAGTGCAAATTGCAACGGTCCAGCTCCAATAGTTTCTGAGTTACAACCTGTCAAAGATTTGTTTTTTTATTAAAAATGGGAAATATTTACCCTAAAACTAAAATGGCCATAACTACGCCAATTTTGATCCTAGAGCTATCATTTTGGTACTCGGTGAAAATTTAACATCCCATCTATATTTTTCATTCAAAAACCAAAAATTTATATTTTTTAAAATTTCGAGAAAAATTAGTTTGAAAATGTGTACCCAATTTTAGAGAAGACAAATTCCTCAAATTTCAGCTTCAGAGAGTTTTTTTTTTTTTTTTTTTTTTTTTTACAAATACATTTTATTTACTAAGAAAAACAAATACAAATCTTACATCATACATAATGCATTATACAATACATATACAGTCAAATAGTTTCGTATTCATACACATCAATGAAATCGTTATTCATCATAAGGTATATACACATCAATTAAAGATTAGAAATTAGTTTCATATGCATACATTATTATATTTCATAAGGTTCAATTAAAGATAAGAAATTGGTTTCGAATTCATCATAAGGTATTTACACATCAATTAAAGTTTAGAAATTAGTGTCATATTCATACATTATTATATTTCATAAGGTACACGTCAATTAAATATGAGAACGGTAGCATGTCTTATATATATGTGTGTATTTCAAAAATGAAAATACTTAACAATATTAACAACCCCCCCCCCCCCCCCATAAAAAATACCCATAAGAATAGTTTCAGGATTCCGAGATGTAAATATATTTCCATTTGTCGATAAGATTTTGGTTTTGGTTTGTTTCAATCCTAGCCTGTGTTTTAATAAAAGGAATGAAGTGGTTAAGTAATGGTTTCGAATTTGAACATTTGCATTTGAATATGAAATATTTGCCTAGAATTATAACATGATTTATTTAGAGATATTGATTATTATTTTCGAAATTATTCTGGTCTATACCTAGATGGATTGCTTTATTATTAAGTTCGATGTTGATATTATTTATTTCTATTATATTGCGAATATGATTCCAGATTTCATGGACAAATGGACAGTAGATAAAAAGATGTTCAACTGATTCAAGATCTGGGGCCTGGTTTTCGAAAGTATCGTAAGATATGTCTTAAGATGTATCTTAGGACACATTTTATGACTATCTTATGACCATCTTACGATATGTAATATGGTGTAAATCAAAGCTGTCTTACGATGGTCATAACTAAGATGATCTTAAGACTGTCATAAGTGAAGATAGTTGTAGGCCTATTAATTTTAATAATGATTAAAAATAGATAAATTTAATATAAAAATGTAACAATTAAAAAAATATATAATTTTTTTAAATATATTAACGTTAAATTTTATATTAAAGGAATTTAAAATCATAGTGGATCATTAATTGTTTGAATTTAGTTTATTTATTTATAATTTTATGCGAATGTGTGTACCGTCAATGGCACCGACTACACTTAAAAAGTTTATATTTTATTAAAAACCTCTCTCAATGTGCCAAATCCCAGCTAGGTCAGTTAACATCTGAATGTAGATATTACAAACCCCCTTTGATCAAGCAGTTACAACACGCGTTTTGAAGCTGATGAAGTCAAATACGGCTAAATAACTTACAAATACATGGATTGTTCATTAGAAACACCAATTAATCAATTAGTTAGCTTGATTTGACCCATAAAAAATGCGAAAACCCATCTTTAACGTGATATCGAAGCTTTACGTTGAATATAAAACCATCATAACTTTTGTAATGATCTTAAGTCATGTCGCGAGGTGTCTTAAGATTATGATAAAAGTTATGATATATCGTAACTTAAGACACTTTCGAAAACATATCTTACGACTATGACCTGTCATAAGACCATCGTAAGACACGTCTTAGTCATAAGATACTTTCGAAAACCAGGCCCCAGAGCTACAAAAAGAACATAATGTTGTATCAGTTAGTTTGAATTTACATAGATTACTATTAGTATAAATAATTTTATGGACATATTTATATTGAAAATTTTTTATTTTGGCATCTATACAGATACAGTGTAATCGTTTAAACACTTCCTTTATATCGCTTTCGGTAAGTTCTATGTTTAACTCTGTTTGCCATTTTGTGAAAGCTGTGGGTGTAATAAATTGGTTAGTGTGTAATCGTTTATTATAGATTTGTCTTGTTTTACAGGTCATGAATTCTAAATTGTATAATTTTTTAAAAATGGTTTGTAATGTAAGGAAGATCGTTTGTTTATATATATCGTTATCAGTCAAATTCTTGTCTATTAGGATTGGGTCATTATTAATTGTTTCATTAGTGTTATCATCATTGTTATTAATAGATTTCATTAGTTTAAGACGCTTTGTTCTGTAACCGTGATATATTAATTTGTCTACTTCTGACAGAGTTTTGATATTATATGGTTCGATAAAATTGGATATGAATATAAGATTTTTCTTTATAAGACTTTTCATGATAGTTGTGGTATGTTCTTTGTCTATATGTTTATTTAGAAATATTATTTGGTGTTGTATTTCAATTGTTTCATCTATATGTCTGTTAAATAATTCGTGCCAATTATCAAATAGTTGTTTGTAAAATGGAGAGTGTATTCTACTTGTTATTTTATTGCTATTACAAACTGTTAACAGAAGCGGTTCAGATGGATGTAAACTAAAATTTAAAGTTATTAGCCAGGGTTGTACTGTTTCATGAAATATCTTTTTGATCCAAAATAAAGCCTTACTTGTATGAAATTCCTTTATATTGATAAACTTTATTCCCCCCTTTTCACATGGTTGATATATAACATCACGCTTTATCTTATCTGCGCCATTCCACAGAAAGTTAAAGAAAATAGTAGACAGTTTTTTAATAATGTATTCAGGAACAAATAACGATTGCAATAGTAAAGATAGTTTTGATAGACAAAAACTTTTGATTATAATATTTTTACCACTTAAAGTCAGTTTGTTTAAATTGATTCAGAACCTCTATTAAATGTCGAGCAGTCTTAAAATCTTTTATTAAACATGTAAGGTCATCAGCAAATGCTATTATTTTCAGGATTTTGTCACCAAAGGATATACCACTATAATTCCTATCATTTCTGATAAATATGCATAGTATTTCTATAGCTAAATTAAAAAGAATAGGAGAGATCGGATCACCTTGTCTTACTCCTCTTTCAATAGGGAAATATTTTGTCGTATATCCATTATTCATTACAGAACATTCGATTTTATTGTATAAAGTACTGATCCAACGTAAAAACATCTTTTTGAAGCCAAATTGTTTTAGTACCTCTAATAGATAGTTTGAATTTAAAGAATCGTATGCCTTAGAAAAATCGATCGCCAAGATCATCCCATTAATACGTCTTTGTTGTGCTAAAGTACAGCAGTCATCAATAATTCTAATATTTTCATTAATATGTCTACCTGGTATGAATCCTGTTTGGTTTGGGTGGATCAAATTTTTTAAGAAATATTTAACTCTATTGTATACACTTTTACTAGCAATTTTGGTATCTACGTTGATTAACGATATTGGGCGCCAATTACCTAAATCTAATTTATTTTTGCCAGGTTTTGGAACAAGTTTAATGATGGATTGTCTTTGAGAGTTTGATAAGCATTTTTCATCAAATCCTTCATTGAACGAGTTTAAAACATGGTTACCAATGATTGGCCAGAAACACGAATAGAATTCATAAGTGAGACCATCATTTCCTGGTGAAGAATTTAGTTTAAATGATACGAGCACTTCTTGGCATTCCCAGTCACTTAATTTACCCTCAAGACAGTCAGCCTCGTGCAATTCTAATCTTGGATGATCAATGTTAAATTTCAGAAAATCGATATAGCTATTTTTTGTTTTAGTTTTAAGTGAATATAAGTTTTTATAAAACTTTTCGATATGTGTGAGGACATCTTTTGGTTTATCGAGTAAGGAATTTTCCGATTCACATTGTAACTTGTACATGTATGTACATGTAGATTTTTGTTTTTGGTTTTCTAAACTTAAAAAGAATTTTGAATTTTTGTCTCCTTCATGATAGTCCTGCAATTTAGACCTTATTATAGCACCGTGTGCTTCTTCGTTATATAAATCATTTAATCTTGTTTTAATCGTTTCATGTTCGGCTAACTTTTGGCTGTTGACTGATATCATTGATATATTAATTTCATTTTGTTCATATTCTTCTTCTAATCTTTGTTTGATTTGTCTTTTGACTTTTTGTTTTTTCTTGCAATATATTATAGTTTCCTGTTTAATTTTATATTTCAAAAAATCCCATAGACCGCGTCTATCAGTCCTATCAAAGAAATTACTTTCCCACGTTTTAAAAGATTGAGTTATTAAATTTATATAATTTTTATCTTGTGTTAATGAGGAATTAAATATCCACAATTTTGGACCTTTCTTTTCGTTTATATGATTTATTTCAATTAATACTGCCGAGTGATCACTAAAAAGTGTAGGTATTATGTCAGCTTGTTTAATAAAATGTGAATTTGACTCGGAAATAAGCCAAAAGTCTATTCTACTATGTATGGGAGGGTGGTTTTGTTTCCATGTAAAATTGCGTTCTTTGGGATGTAGATTTCTATACACATCAACTAAGTCAAAATCGTCAATTGTTTTTTCTATTTCATAGAGACCCTTTCTCTTAATTTTGTAGTTTCCCCCTAAACGATCTAGTTCCTTATTCAAGACATTATTCCAGTCCCCTCCTATAATGATATCATTATCTAATGATTCAATATTATCTTTAATTATAGAGTTTAATTTTTTGTAATAGGACTCTTGTAATTGATCACTATTAGGAATATAGGTATTCACAAGTACGTATTGAAAACTTTCAATATCTATTGACAATATATTAAAATACCCATTTTCATCAGCAATATGTTTGTGTATTGTAATAGATTTCATGTATTTAGAGCATAAGACTGCTGTCCCAGCTGAGTTGCTTTTTCCATGGGAAAAAAATATATCCCCACCCCACTTATCTCGCCAAATCTGTTCATCTGACAAGGTGCTATGTGTCTCTTGCAGTAAGATGACATCGTATCTTTTATCTTTTAACCATGTATATAGTTTGAATCGTTTGGTCTTCTCACGAAGTCCCCTTATATTTAAGGATATTAGTTTTGATGCACACATTTAAATGATAAAGTGTGATGTATAAATATTAAATAACCTGTTGAAATGATAAGTGATATTTTCTTCTTGTATATTTTTATGTATATTTTGGTCAGTATGATTGCATTTTGTTTAGTTGTGATGTGATGTGTTGTGTGTTTATATAAAGTATGATAGTTACTTTGATAGAATTTTTGAATAATCATGAAACAATAATACATAGTCAATAAAATACTTGATAAAGGAAAGAAAAAAAAAGTGAAGACAAATGCACGAACTAAGATAAGAAAGTTTCTATTCGACTCGGAATAGATACTCATTTTTATGAGCTCTTCCTTAATTAGAGTGATAGATTATTTTTATAAAAAATTACTTCATTTACGTTAATTCGATATTAAATGAACATATCTTTCAAACTCTAAAATCGGTTTCGCAAGGATGTATTCATTTAATTTATAATCTCAATCAAGTCAAAACATTTATTCCAAACTGGAAAGGCGAGAAAAACGAAAAAAAAAAGAAAAGAAGGAAAATCAAAAACTAAAAAGGAAAAGAAAGATGTCTTGACATGATTGTTGGTCCTATCAAAAGAAACGCTGTCGAGCTTTAAAAACTTGTAATTTAGAATTACGAATGTTTTACAATTTCAATGTTCAGATTATTACCTTTTTTATTTTTGAGAGATAAGATAAAATTTATATATCTATATGTTTATATATAAAAAATGTTTTAATAGTTAAACTCGACAGTGCACCTTTATTTGATATTTCACTAGGAAAACAAAGCAAGTTACTTAAACAGTTCGATGATGTAACTTTTCGTTGATGTTGTCAAACAGATCACATGTTAGTCGTTCATTTCGAATAGTGTTTAAATGGACATGACCATTAAAATACCAGGCATTTTCAATTTGATCATTATGTTTTAGACGATTAATAAGTTTTACGTTACGTCTTGTTACGTCATCAAATAACATTATACCTTTTGATTTAAACATCTGCCTTTTTCGCATTATTTCCGTCTTTTTCTCGGATTTTATAAGTTTTAGAACAATTGGTCTGGGTTCCGATCGTCTTGAGGAAGGAATTCGATGCACAGCAGCAATGTCATTCAACAGCTTCAGAGAGTTGCCAACACTAAAAAAATCGTACCACCCAGACTATTAACGGTAGGAACTTGAAATTTGAAACATAATAACTTCACATCAATGCAAAAACGCAGTGCAAATTGCAACGGTCCAGCTCCAATAGTTTCAGAGTTACAGCCTGTCAAAGATTTGTTTTTTCATTGAAAAAGTGAAAAATTTACCCTAAAACTAAAATGGCCATAACTACGCCAATTTTGATCCTAGAGCTATCATTTTTGTACTGGGTGAAAATTTAACATCGCAGCTATATTTTCCATGCAGAAAACAAAAATTTATATTTTTCAAGATTTCGAAAAAAATGAGTTTGAAAATATGTACCTAATTTTAGAGAAGATAAATTCCTCAAATTTCAGCTTCAGAGAGTTGCCAACACTAAAAAATTCGTACCACCCATACTATTAACGACGGTAACTTGAAATTTGAAACATAATAACTTCATATCGATGCACAAACGCAGTGCAAATTGCAACGGTCCAGCTCCAATAGTTTCAGAGTTACAGCCTGTCAAAGATTTGTTTTTTTATTGAAAAAGTGAAAAATTTACCCTAAAACTAAAATGGCCATAACTACGCCAATTTTGATCCTAGAGCTATCATTTTTGTACTGGGTGAAAATTTAACATCGCAGCTATATTTTACATGCAGAAACAAAAATTTATATTTTTCAAAATTTCGAGAAAAATTAGTTTGAAAATGTGTTCCCAATTTTAGAGAAGACAAATTCCTCAAATTTCAGCTTCAGAGAGTTGCCAACACTAAAAAATTCGTACCACCCAGACTATTAACGGCAGGAACTTGAAATGCAACACATAATAAATTCATATCAATGCACAAACGCAGTGCAAATTGTAACGGTCCAGCTCCAATAGTTTCGGAGTTACAGCCTGTCAAAGATTTGGTTTTTATTGAACAAGTGAAAAATTTACCCTAAAACTAAAATGGCCATAACTACGCCAATTTTGATTCTAGAGCTATCATATTTGTACTGGGTGAAAATATAACATCCCAGCTATATCTTTACTGCAGAAACCAAAAATTTATATTTTTCAAACTTTCGAGAAAAATGAGTTTGATAATGTGTACCTAACTTCAGAGAAGATAAATTCCTCAAATTTCAGCTTCAGAGAGTTTCCAACACTAAAACTAAAAAATTCGTACCACCCAGACTATTAACGGCAGGAACCTGAAACTCGACACATAATAACTTCATATCGATGCACAAACGCAGTGCAAATTTCAACGGTCCAGCTCCTATAGTTTCTGAGTTACAGCCTGTCAAAGATTTGGTTTTTTTATTGAAAAAGTGAAAAATTTACCCTAAAACTAAAATGGCCATAACTACGCCAATTTTGATCCTAGAGCTATCATTTTTATACTGGTTGAAAATGTAACATCCCAGCTATATTTGTTATGCAGAAAACAAAAATTTATATTTTTCAAACTTTCGAGAAAATTGAGTTTGAAAATGTGTACCTAATTTTAGCGAAGACAAATTCCCCAAATTTCAGCTTCAGAGAGTTGCCAACACTAAAAAATTCGTACCACCCAGACTATTAACGACAGGAACTTGAAATTTCAAACATAATAATGTCGTATCAATGCACAAACGCAGTGCAAATTGCAACGGTCCAGCTCCAATAGTTTCTGAGTTACAGCCTGTCAAAGATTTGGCTTTTTATTGAAAAAGTGAAAAGTTTAACCTAAAACTAAAATGACCATAACTACGCCAATAGTGATCCTAGAGCTATCACTGTTGTACTGGATGAAAATTTAACATAGCAGCTATATTTTTCATGCAGAAAACAAAAATTTATATTTTTCAAGATTTCGAAAAAAATGAGTTTGAAAATGTGTACCTAATTTTAGAGAAGATAAATTCCTCAAATTTTAGCTTCAGAGAGTTCCCAACACTAAAAAATTCGTATCACCCAGCTTATTAACGGCAGGAACTTAAAATTTAAAAAATTATTAATTTTTTATCGATGCACAAACGTAGTGCAAATTGCAACGGTCCAGCTCCAATAGTTTCTGAGTTACAACCTGTCAAAGATTTGTTTTTTTATTGAAAAAGTGAAAAATTTACCCTAAAACTAAAATGGCCATAACTACGCCAATTTTGATCCTAGAGCTATCATTTTGGTACTCGGTGAAAATTTAACATCCCATCTATATTTTGCATTCAAAAACCAAAAATTTATATTTTTTAAAATTTCGAGAAAAATTAGTTTGAAAATGTGTACCCAATTTTAGAGAAGACACATTCCTCAAATTTCAGCTTCAGAGAGTTGCCAACACTAAAAAAATCGTACCACCCAGACTATTAACGGTAGGAACTTGAAATTTGAAACATAATAACTTCACATCAATGAACAAACGCAGTGCAAATTGCAACGGTCCAGCTCCAATAGTTTCTGAGTTACAGCCTGTCAAAGATTTGTTTTTTTTATTAAAAAAAGTGAAAAATTTACCCTAAAACTAAAATGGCCATAACTACGCCAATTTTGATCCTACAGCTATCATTTTTGTACTGGGTGAAAATTTAACATCGCAGCTATATTTTCCATGCAGAAAACAAAAATTTATACTTTTCATGATTTCGAGAAAAATGAGTTTGAAAATATGTACCTAATTTTAGAGAAGACACATTCCTCAAATTTCAGCTTTAGAGAGTTTCCAACACTAAAAAATTCGTACCACCCAGACTATTAACGACGGGAACTTGAAATTTGAAACATAATAACTTCATATCAATGCACAAACGCAGTGTAAATTGCAATGGTTTAGCTCCAATAGTTGCTGAGTTACAGCCTGTCAAAGATGTGGTTTTTTATTGAAAAACTGAACAATTTACCCTAAAACTAAAATGGCCATAACTACGCCAATTTTGATCCTAGAGCTATCATTTTTGTACTGGGTGAAAATTGAACATCGCAGATATATTTTCCTTGCAGAAACCAAAAATTTATATTTTTCAAGATTTCCAGAAAAATGAGTTTGAAAATGTGTACCTAATTTTAAAGAAGACAAATTCCTCAAATTTCAGCTTCAGAGAGTTGCCAACACTAAAAAATTCGTACCACCCATACTCTTAACGGCAGGAACCTGAAATGCGACACATAATAACTTCATATCGATGCACAAACGTAGTGCTAATTGCAACGGTCCAGCTCCAATAGTTTCTGAGTTACAGCCTGTCAAAGATTTGGTTTTTTTATTGAAAAAGTGAAAAATTTAACCTAAAACTAAAATGAACATAACTACGCCAATAGTGATCCTAGAGCTATCACTGTTGTACTGGGTGAAAATTTAACATAGCAGCTATATTTTTCATGCAGAAAACAAAAATTTATATTTTTCAAGATTTCGAAAAAAATGAGTTTGAAAATGTGTACCTAATTTTAGAGAAGATAAATTCCTCAAATTTTAGCTTCAGAGAGTTGCCAACACTAAAAAATTCGTATCACCCAGCTTATTAAAGGCAGGAACTTGAAATTTAAAAAAATAATAACTTCTTATCGATGCACAAACGTAGTGCAAATTGCAACGGTCCAGCTCCAATAGTTTCTGAGTTACAACCTGTCAAAGATTTGGTTTTTTTAATTAAAAAAGGGAAAAATTTACCCTAAAACTAAAATGGCCATTACTACGCCAATTTTGATCCTAGAGCTATCATTTTGGTACTCGGTGAAAATTTAACATCCCATCTATATTTTTCATTCAAAAACCGAAAATGTGTACCCAATTTTAGAGAAGACAAATTCCTCAAATTGCAGCTTCAGAGAGTTGCCAACACTAAAAAAATCGTACCACCCAGACTATTAACGGTAGGAACTTGAAATTTGAAACATAATAACTTCACATCAATGCACAAACGCAGTGCATTGCAACGGTCCAGCTCCAATAGTTTCTGAGTTACAGCCTGTCAAAGATTTGTTTTTTTATTAAAAAAAGCGAAAAATTTACCCTAAAACTAAAATGGCCATAACTACGCCAATTTTGATCCTACAGCTATCATTTTTGTACTGGGTGAAAATTTAACATCGCAGCTATATTTTCCATGCAGAAAACAAAAATTTATATTTTTCAAGATTTCGAGAAAAATGAGTTTGAAAATGTGTACCTCATTTTAGAGAAGACAAATTCCTCAAATTTCAGCTTCAGAGAGTTGCCAACACTAAAAAATTCGTACCACCCAGACTATTAACGACGGGAACTTGAAATTTGAAACATAATAACTTCATATCGATGCACAAACGCAGTGTAAATTGCAACGGTCCAGCTCCAATAGTTTCTGAGTTACAACCTGTCAAAGATTTGGTTTTTTTATTAAAAAAGGGAAAAATTTACCCTAAAACTAAAATGGCCATAACTACGCCAATTTTGATCATAGAGCTATCATTTTGGTACTCGGTGAAAATTTAACATCCCATCTATATTGTTCATTCAAAAACCAAAAATTTATATTTTTTAAAATTTCGAGAAAAATTAGTTTGAAAATGTGTACCCAATTTTAGAGAAGACAAATTCCTCAAATTTCAGCTTCAGAGAGTTGCCAACACTAAAAAAAATCGTACCACCCAGACTATTAAGGGTAGGAACTTGAAATTTGAAACATTATAACTTCACATCAATGCACAAACGCAGTGCAAATTGCAACGGTCCAGCTCCAATAGTTTCAGAGTAACAGCCTGTCAAAGATTTGTTTTTTTATTGAAAAAGTGAAAAATTTACCCTAAAACTAAAATGGCCATAACTACGCCAATTTTGATCCTAGAGCTATCATTTTTGTACTGGGTGAAAATTTAACTTTGCAGCTATATTTTCCATGCAGAAAACAAAAATTTATATTTTTCAAGATTTCGAGAAAAATGAGTTTGAAAATGTGTACCCAATTTTAGAGAAGACAAATTCCTCAAATTTCAGCTTCAGAGAGTTGCCAACACTAAAAAATTCGTACCACCCAGACTATTAACGGCAGGAACTTGAAATGCAATACATAATAACTTCATATCAATGCACAAACGCGGTGCAAATTGCAACGGTCCAGCTCCAATAGTTTCTGAGTTACAGCCTGTCAAAGATTTGTTTTTTTATCAAAAAAAGTGAAAAATTTACCCTAAAACTAAAATGGCCATAACTACGCCAATTTTGATCCTAGAGCTATCATTTTTGTACTGGGTGAAAATTTAACATCGCAGCTATATTTTCCATGCAGAAAACAAAAATTTATATTTTTCAAGATTTCGAGAAAAATGAGTTTGAAAATGTGTACCTAATTTTAGAGAAGACAAATTCCTCAAATTTCAGCTTCAGAGAGTTTCCAACACTAAAAAATTCGTACCACCCAGACTATTAACGACGGTAACTTGAAATTTGAAACATAATAACTTCATGTCGATGCACAAACGCAGTGCAAATTGCAACGGTCCAGCTCCAATAGTTTCTGAGTTACAACCTGTCAAAGATTTGGTTTTTTATTGAAAAAGTGAAAAATTTACTCTAAAACTAAAATGGCCATAACTACGCCAATTTTGATCCTAGAGCTATCATTTCTGTACTGGGTGAAAATTGAACATCGCAGCTATATTTTCCATGCAGAAAACAAATATTTATACTTTTCAAGATTTCGAGAAAAATGAGTTTGAAAATGTGTACCTAATTTTAGAGAAGACACATTCCTCAAATTTCAGCTTCAGAGAGTTTCCAACACTAAAAAATTCGTACCACCCAGACTATTAACGACGGGAACTTGAAATTTGAAACATAATAATTTCAGATCAATGCACAAACGCAGTGTAAATTGCAACGGTTTAGCTCCAATAGTTGCTGAGTTACAGCCTGTCAAAGATGTGGTTTTTTATTGAAAAACTGAACAATTTACCCTAAAACTCAAATGGCCATAACTACGCCAATTTTGATCCTAGAGCTATCATTTTTGTACTGGGTGAAAATTAAACATCGCACATATATTTTCCTTGCAGAAACCAAAAATTTATATTTTTCAAGATTTCGAGAAAAATGAGTTTGAAAATGTGTACCTAGTTTTAAAGAAGACAAATTCCTCAAATTTCAGCTTCAGAGAGTTGCCAACACTAAAAAATTCGTACCACCCATACTCTTAACGGAGGGAACCTGAAATGCGACACATAATAACTTCATATCGATGCACAAACGTAGTGCAAATTGCAACGGTCCAGCTTCAATAGTTTCTGAGTTACAACCTGTCAAAGATTTGGTTTTTTTATTAAAAAAGGGAAAAATTTACCCTAAAACTAAAATGGCCATAACTACGCCAATTTTGATCCCAGAGCTATCATTTTGGTACTCGGTGAAAATTTAACATCCCATCTATATTTTTTATTCAAAAACCAAAAATTTATATTTTTTAAAATTTCGAGAAAAATTAGTTTGAAAATGTGTACCCAATTTTAGAGAAGACAAATTCCTCAAATTTCAGCTTCAGAGAGTTGCCAACACTAAAAAAATCGTACCACCCAGACTATAACGGTAGGAACTTGAAATTTGAAACATAATAACTTCACATCAATGCACAAACGTAGTGCAAATTGCAACGGTCCAGCTCCAATAGTTTCAGAGTTACAGCCTGTCAAAGATTTGTTTTTTTATTGAAAAAGTGAAAAATTTACCCTAAAACTAAAATGGCCATAACTACGCCAATTTTGATCCTAGAGCTATCATTTTTGTACTGGGTGAAAATTTAACATCGCAGCTATATTTTCCATGCAGAAAACAAAAATTTATACTTTTCATGATTTCGAGAAAAATGAGTTTGAAAATATGTACCTAATTTTAGAGTAGACACATTCCTCAAATTTCAGCTTCAGAGAGTTTCCAACACTAAAAAATTCGTACCACCCAGACTATTAACGACGGCAACTTGAAATTTGAAACATAATAACTTCATGTCGATGCACAAACGCAGTGCAAATTGCAACGGTCCAGCTCCAATAGTTTCTGAGTTACAACCTGTCAAAGATTTGGTTTTTTATTGAAAAAGTGAAAAATTTACTCTAAAACTAAAATGGCCATAACTACGCCAATTTTGATCCTAGAGCTATCATTTTTGTACTGGGTGAAAATTTAACATCGCAGCTATATTTTACATGCAGAACCAAAAATTTATATTTTTCAAAATTTCGAGAAAAATTAGTTTGAAAATGTGTTCCCAATTTTAGAGAAGACAAATTCCTCAAATTTCAGCTTCAGAGAGTTGCCAACACTAAAAAATTCGTACCACCCAGACTATTAACGGCAGGAACTTGAAATGCAACACATAATAACTTCATATCAATGCACAAACGCAGTGCAAATTGCAACGGTCCAGCTCCAATAGTTTCGGAGTTACAGCCTGTCAAAGATTTGGTTTTTATTGAACAAGTGAAAAATTTACCCTAAAACTAAAATGGCCATAACAACGCCAATTTTGATTCTAGAGCTATCATATTTGTACTGGGTGAAAATTTAACATCCCAGCTATATCTTTACTGCAGAAACCAAAAATTTATATTTTTCAAACTTTCGAGAAAAATGAGTTTGATAATGTGTACCTAACTTCAGAGAAGATAAATTCCTCAAATTTCAGCTTCAGTGAGTTGCCAACACGAAAAAAATCGTACCACCCAGACTATTAACGACAGGAACCTGAAACTCGACACATAATAACTTCATATCGATGCACAAACGCAGTGCAAATTGCAACGGTCCCGCTCCGATAGTTTCTGAGTTACAGCCTGTCAAAGATTTGTTTTTTTATTGAAAAAGTGAAAAATTTACCCTAAAACTAAAATGGCCATAACTACGCCAATTTTGATCCTAGAGCTATCATTTTTATACTGGTTGAAAATTTAACATCCCATCTATATTTTTCATTCAAAAACCAAAAATTTATATTTTTTAAAATTTCGAGAAAAATTAGTTTGAAAATGTGTACCCAATTTTAGAGAAGACAAATTCCTCAAATTTCAGCTTCAGAGAGTTGCCAACACTAAAAAAATCGTACCACTCAGACTATTAACGGTAGGAACTTGAAATTTGAAACATAATAACTTCACATCAATGCACAAACGCAGTGCAAATTACAACGGTCCAGCTCCAATAGTTTCTGAGTTACAGCCTGTCAAAGATTTCTTTTTTTATTAAAAAAAGTGAAAAATTTACCCTAAAACTAAAATGGCCATAACTACGCCAATTTTGATCCTAGAGCTATCATTTTTGTACTGGGTGAAAATTTAACATCGCAGCTATATTTTCCATGCAGAAAACAAAAATTTATATTTTTCAAGATTTCGAGAAAAATGAGTTTGAAAATGTGTACCTAATTTTAGAGAAGACAAATTCCTCAAATTTCAGCTTCAGAGAGTTGCCAACACTAAAAAATTCGTACCACCCAGACTATTAACGGCAGGAACTTGAAATGCAACACATAATAACTTCATATCAATGCACAAACGCAGTGCAAATTGCAACGGTCCAGCTCCAATAGTTTCTGAGTTACAACCTGTCAAAGATTTGGTTTTTTATTGAAAAAGAAAAATATTTACCCTAAAACTAAAATGGCCATAACTATGCCAATTTTGATCCTAGAGCTATCATTTTTGTACTGGGTGAAAATTGAACATCGCAGCTATATTTTCCATGCAGAAAACAAAAATTTATACTTTTCATGATTTCGAGAAAAATGAGTTTGAAAATATGTACCTAATTTTAGAGAAGACACATTCCTCAAATTTCAGCTTTAGAGAGTTTCCAACACTAAAAAATTCGTACCACCCAGACTATTAACGACGGGAACTTGAAATTTGAAACATAATAACTTCATATCAATGCACAAACGCAGTGTAAATTGCAATGGTTTAGCTCCAATAGTTGCTGAGTTACAGCCTGTCAAAGATGTGGTTTTTTATTGAAAAACTGAACAATTTACCCTAAAACTAAAATGGCCATAACTACGCCAATTTTGATCCTAGAGCTATCATTTTTGTACTGGGTGAAAATTGAACATCGCAGATATATTTTCCTTGCAGAAACCAAAAATTTATATTTTTCAAGATTTCCAGAAAAATGAGTTTGAAAATGTGTACCTAATTTTAAAGAAGACAAATTCCTCAAATTTCAGCTTCAGAGAGTTGCCAACACTAAAAAATTCGTACCACCCATACTCTTAACGGCAGGAACCTGAAATGCGACACATAATAACTTCATATCGATGCACAAACGTAGTGCTAATTGCAACGGTCCAGCTCCAATAGTTTCTGAGTTACAGCCTGTCAAAGATTTGGTTTTTTTATTGAAAAAGTGAAAAATTTAACCTAAAACTAAAATGAACATAACTACGCCAATAGTGATCCTAGAGCTATCACTGTTGTACTGGGTGAAAATTTAACATAGCAGCTATATTTTTCATGCAGAAAACAAAAATTTATATTTTTCAAGATTTCGAAAAAAATGAGTTTGAAAATGTGTACCTAATTTTAGAGAAGATAAATTCCTCAAATTTTAGCTTCAGAGAGTTGCCAACACTAAAAAATTCGTATCACCCAGCTTATTAAAGGCAGGAACTTGAAATTTAAAAAAATAATAACTTCTTATCGATGCACAAACGTAGTGCAAATTGCAACGGTCCAGCTCCAATAGTTTCTGAGTTACAACCTGTCAAAGATTTGGTTTTTTTAATTAAAAAAGGGAAAAATTTACCCTAAAACTAAAATGGCCATTACTACGCCAATTTTGATCCTAGAGCTATCATTTTGGTACTCGGTGAAAATTTAACATCCCATCTATATTTTTCATTCAAAAACCGAAAATGTGTACCCAATTTTAGAGAAGACAAATTCCTCAAATTGCAGCTTCAGAGAGTTGCCAACACTAAAAAAATCGTACCACCCAGACTATTAACGGTAGGAACTTGAAATTTGAAACATAATAACTTCACATCAATGCACAAACGCAGTGCATTGCAACGGTCCAGCTCCAATAGTTTCTGAGTTACAGCCTGTCAAAGATTTGTTTTTTTATTAAAAAAAGCGAAAAATTTACCCTAAAACTAAAATGGCCATAACTACGCCAATTTTGATCCTACAGCTATCATTTTTGTACTGGGTGAAAATTTAACATCGCAGCTATATTTTCCATGCAGAAAACAAAAATTTATATTTTTCAAGATTTCGAGAAAAATGAGTTTGAAAATGTGTACCTCATTTTAGAGAAGACAAATTCCTCAAATTTCAGCTTCAGAGAGTTGCCAACACTAAAAAATTCGTACCACCCAGACTATTAACGACGGGAACTTGAAATTTGAAACATAATAACTTCATATCGATGCACAAACGCAGTGTAAATTGCAACGGTCCAGCTCCAATAGTTTCTGAGTTACAACCTGTCAAAGATTTGGTTTTTTTATTAAAAAAGGGAAAAATTTACCCTAAAACTAAAATGGCCATAACTACGCCAATTTTGATCATAGAGCTATCATTTTGGTACTCGGTGAAAATTTAACATCCCATCTATATTGTTCATTCAAAAACCAAAAATTTATATTTTTTAAAATTTCGAGAAAAATTAGTTTGAAAATGTGTACCCAATTTTAGAGAAGACAAATTCCTCAAATTTCAGCTTCAGAGAGTTGCCAACACTAAAAAAAATCGTACCACCCAGACTATTAAGGGTAGGAACTTGAAATTTGAAACATTATAACTTCACATCAATGCACAAACGCAGTGCAAATTGCAACGGTCCAGCTCCAATAGTTTCAGAGTAACAGCCTGTCAAAGATTTGTTTTTTTATTGAAAAAGTGAAAAATTTACCCTAAAACTAAAATGGCCATAACTACGCCAATTTTGATCCTAGAGCTATCATTTTTGTACTGGGTGAAAATTTAACTTTGCAGCTATATTTTCCATGCAGAAAACAAAAATTTATATTTTTCAAGATTTCGAGAAAAATGAGTTTGAAAATGTGTACCCAATTTTAGAGAAGACAAATTCCTCAAATTTCAGCTTCAGAGAGTTGCCAACACTAAAAAATTCGTACCACCCAGACTATTAACGGCAGGAACTTGAAATGCAATACATAATAACTTCATATCAATGCACAAACGCGGTGCAAATTGCAACGGTCCAGCTCCAATAGTTTCTGAGTTACAGCCTGTCAAAGATTTGTTTTTTTATCAAAAAAAGTGAAAAATTTACCCTAAAACTAAAATGGCCATAACTACGCCAATTTTGATCCTAGAGCTATCATTTTTGTACTGGGTGAAAATTTAACATCGCAGCTATATTTTCCATGCAGAAAACAAAAATTTATATTTTTCAAGATTTCGAGAAAAATGAGTTTGAAAATGTGTACCTAATTTTAGAGAAGACAAATTCCTCAAATTTCAGCTTCAGAGAGTTTCCAACACTAAAAAATTCGTACCACCCAGACTATTAACGACGGTAACTTGAAATTTGAAACATAATAACTTCATGTCGATGCACAAACGCAGTGCAAATTGCAACGGTCCAGCTCCAATAGTTTCTGAGTTACAACCTGTCAAAAATTTGGTTTTTTATTGAAAAAGTGAAAAATTTACTCTAAAACTAAAATGGCCATAACTACGCCAATTTTGATCCTAGAGCTATCATTTCTGTACTGGGTGAAAATTGAACATCGCAGCTATATTTTCCATGCAGAAAACAAATATTTATACTTTTCAAGATTTCGAGAAAAATGAGTTTGAAAATGTGTACCTAATTTTAGAGAAGACACATTCCTCAAATTTCAGCTTCAGAGAGTTTCCAACACTAAAAAATTCGTACCACCCAGACTATTAACGACGGGAACTTGAAATTTGAAACATAATAATTTCAGATCAATGCACAAACGCAGTGTAAATTGCAACGGTTTAGCTCCAATAGTTGCTGAGTTACAGCCTGTCAAAGATGTGGTTTTTTATTGAAAAACTGAACAATTTACCCTAAAACTCAAATGGCCATAACTACGCCAATTTTGATCCTAGAGCTATCATTTTTGTACTGGGTGAAAATTAAACATCGCACATATATTTTCCTTGCAGAAACCAAAAATTTATATTTTTCAAGATTTCGAGAAAAATGAGTTTGAAAATGTGTACCTAGTTTTAAAGAAGACAAATTCCTCAAATTTCAGCTTCAGAGAGTTGCCAACACTAAAAAATTCGTACCACCCATACTCTTAACGGAGGGAACCTGAAATGCGACACATAATAACTTCATATCGATGCACAAACGTAGTGCAAATTGCAACGGTCCAGCTTCAATAGTTTCTGAGTTACAACCTGTCAAAGATTTGGTTTTTTTATTAAAAAAGGGAAAAATTTACCCTAAAACTAAAATGGCCATAACTACGCCAATTTTGATCCCAGAGCTATCATTTTGGTACTCGGTGAAAATTTAACATCCCATCTATATTTTTTATTCAAAAACCAAAAATTTATATTTTTTAAAATTTCGAGAAAAATTAGTTTGAAAATGTGTACCCAATTTTAGAGAAGACAAATTCCTCAAATTTCAGCTTCAGAGAGTTGCCAACACTAAAAAAATCGTACCACCCAGACTATAACGGTAGGAACTTGAAATTTGAAACATAATAACTTCACATCAATGCACAAACGTAGTGCAAATTGCAACGGTCCAGCTCCAATAGTTTCAGAGTTACAGCCTGTCAAAGATTTGTTTTTTTATTGAAAAAGTGAAAAATTTACCCTAAAACTAAAATGGCCATAACTACGCCAATTTTGATCCTAGAGCTATCATTTTTGTACTGGGTGAAAATTTAACATCGCAGCTATATTTTCCATGCAGAAAACAAAAATTTATACTTTTCATGATTTCGAGAAAAATGAGTTTGAAAATATGTACCTAATTTTAGAGTAGACACATTCCTCAAATTTCAGCTTCAGAGAGTTTCCAACACTAAAAAATTCGTACCACCCAGACTATTAACGACGGTAACTTGAAATTTGAAACATAATAACTTCATGTCGATGCACAAACGCAGTGCAAATTGCAACGGTCCAGCTCCAATAGTTTCTGAGTTACAACCTGTCAAAGATTTGGTTTTTTATTGAAAAAGTGAAAAATTTACTCTAAAACTAAAATGGCCATAACTACGCCAATTTTGATCCTAGAGCTATCATTTTTGTACTTGGTGAAAATTTAACATCGCAGCTATATTTTACATGCAGAACCAAAAATTTATATTTTTCAAAATTTCGAGAAAAATTAGTTTGAAAATGTGTTCCCAATTTTAGAGAAGACAAATTCCTCAAATTTCAGCTTCAGAGAGTTGCCAACACTAAAAAATTCGTACCACCCAGACTATTAACGGCAGGAACTTGAAATGCAACACATAATAACTTCATATCAATGCACAAACGCAGTGCAAATTGCAACGGTCCAGCTCCAATAGTTTCGGAGTTACAGCCTGACAAAGATTTGGTTTTTATTGAACAAGTGAAAAATTTACCCTAAAACTAAAATGGCCATAACAACGCCAATTTTGATTCTAGAGCTATCATATTTGTACTGGGTGAAAATTTAACATCCCAGCTATATCTTTACTGCAGAAACCAAAAATTTATATTTTTCAAACTTTCGAGAAAAATGAGTTTGATAATGTGTACCTAACTTCAGAGAAGATAAATTCCTCAAATTTCAGCTTCAGTGAGTTGCCAACACTAAAAAAATCGTACCACCCAGACTATTAACGACAGGAACCTGAAACTCGACACATAATAACTTCATATCGATGCACAAACGCAGTGCAAATTGCAACGGTCCCGCTCCGATAGTTTCTGAGTTACAGCCTGTCAAAGATTTGTTTTTTTATTGAAAAAGTGAAAAATTTACCCTAAAACTAAAATGGCCATAACTACGCCAATTTTGATCCTAGAGCTATCATTTTTATACTGGTTGAAAATTTAACATCCCATCTATATTTTTCATTCAAAAACCAAAAATTTATATTTTTTAAAATTTCGAGAAAAATTAGTTTGAAAATGTGTACCCAATTTTAGAGAAGACAAATTCCTCAAATTTCAGCTTCAGAGAGTTGCCAACACTAAAAAAATCGTACCACTCAGACTATTAACGGTAGGAACTTGAAATTTGAAACATAATAACTTCACATCAATGCACAAACGCAGTGCAAATTACAACGGTCCAGCTCCAATAGTTTCTGAGTTACAGCCTGTCAAAGATTTGTTTTTTTATTAAAAAAAGTGAAAAATTTACCCTAAAACTAAAATGGCCATAACTACGCCAATTTTGATCCTAGAGCTATCATTTTTGTACTGGGTGAAAATTTAACATCGCAGCTATATTTTCCATGCAGAAAACAAAAATTTATATTTTTCAAGATTTCGAGAAAAATGAGTTTGAAAATGTGTACCTAATTTTAGAGAAGACAAATTCCTCAAATTTCAGCTTCAGAGAGTTGCCAACACTAAAAAATACGTACCACCCAGACTATTAACGGCAGGAACTTGAAATGCAACACATAATAACTTCATATCAATGCACAAACGCAGTGCAAATTGCAACGGTCCAGCTCCAATAGTTTCTGAGTTACAACCTGTCAAAGATTTGGTTTTTTATTGAAAAAGAAAAATATTTACCCTAAAACTAAAATGGCCATAACTATGCCAATTTTGATCCTAGAGCTATCATTTTTGTACTGGGTGAAAATTGAACATCGCAGCTATATTTTCCATGCAGAAAACAAAAATTTATACTTTTCATGATTTCGAGAAAAATGAGTTTGAAAATATGTACCTAATTTTAGAGAAGACACATTCCTCAAATTTCAGCTTCAGAGAGTTTCCAACACTAAAAAATTCGTACCACCCAGACTATTAACGACGGTAACTTGAAATTTGAAACATAATAACTTCATGTCGATGCACAAACGCAGTGCAAATTGCAACGGTCCAGCTCCAATAGTTTCTGAGTTACAACCTGTCAAAGATTTGGTTTTTTATTGAAAAAGTGAAAAATATACTCTAAAACTAAAATGGCCATAACTACGCCAATTTTGATCCTAGAGCTATCATTTTTGTACTGGGTGAAAATTTAACATCGCAGCTATATTTTCCATGCAGAAAACAAAAATTTATATTTTTCAAACTTTCGAGAAAATTGAGTTTGAAAATGTGTACCTAATTTTAGCGAAGACAAATTCCCCAAATTTCAGCTTCAGAGAGTTGCCAACACTAAAAAATTCGTACCACCCAGACTATTAACGACAGTAACTTGAAATTTGAAACATAATAATGTCGTATCAATGCACAAACGCAGTGCAAATTGCAACGGTCCAGCTCCAATAGTTTCTGAGTTACAGCCTGTCAAAGATTTGGTTTTTTTATTGAAAAAGTGAAAAATTTAACCTAAAACTAAAATGACCATAACTACGCCAATAGTGATCCTAGAGCTATCACTGTTGTACTGGGTGAAAATTTAACATAGCAGCTATATTTTTCATGCAGAAAACAAAAATTTATATTTTTCAAGATTTCGAAAAAAATGAGTTTGAAAATGTGTACCTAATTTTAGAGAAGATAAATTCCTCAAATTTTAGCTTCAGAGAGTTGCCAACACTAAAAAATTTGTATCACCCAGTTTATTAACGGCAGGAACTTGAAATTTAAAAAATAATAACTTCTTATCGATGCACAAACGTAGTGCAAATTGCAACGGTCCAGCTCCAATAGTTTCTGAGTTACAACCTGTCAAAGATTTGGTTTTTTATTAAATAAGGGAAAACTTTACCCTAAAACTAAAATGGCCATAACCACGCCAATTTTGATCCTAGAGCTATCATTTTGGTACTCGGTGAAAATTTAACATCCCATCTATATTTTTCATTCAAAAACTAAAAATTTATATTTTTTAAAATTTCGAGAAAAATTAGTTTGAAAATGTGTACCTAATTTTAGAGAAGACAAATTCCTCAAATTTCAGCTTCAGAGAGTTGCCAACACTAAAAAATTCGTACCACCCATACTATTAAAGACGGTAACTTGAAATTTGAAACATAATAACTTCATATCGATGCACAAACGCAGTGTAAATTGCAACGGTTTAGCTCCAATAGTTCGTGAGTTACAGCCTGTCAAAGATGTGGTTTTTTATTGAAAAACTGAACAATTAACCCTAAAACTAAAATGGCCATAACTACGCCAATTTTGATCCTAGAGCTATCATTTTTGTACTGGGTGAAAATTGAACATCGCAGCTATATTTTCCATGCAGAAACCAAAAATTTATATTTTTCAAGATTTCGAGAAAAATGAGTTTGAAAATGTGTACCTAATTTTAAAAAAGACAAATTCCTCAAATTTCAGCTTCAGAGAGTTGCCAACACTAAAAAAATCGTGCCACCCATACTCTTAACGGCAGGAACCTGAAATGCGACACATAATAACTTCATATCGATGCACAAACGTAGTGAAAATTGCAACGGTCCAGCTTCAATAGTTTCTGAGTTACAGCCTGTCAAAGATTTGGTTTTTATTGAAAAAGTGAAAAATTTACCCTAAAACTAAAATGGCCATAACTACGTTAATTTTGATCCTAGAGCTATTATTTTTGTACTGGGTGAAAATGTAACATCCCAGCTATATTTGTTATGCAGAACACAAAAATTTATATTTTTCAAACTTTCGAGAAAATTGAGTTTGAAAATGTGTACCTAATTTTAGCAAAGACAAATTCCCCAAATTTCAGCTTAAGAGAGTTGCCAACACTAAAAAATTCGTACCACCCAGACTATTAACGACAGGAACCTGAAACTCGACAGATAATAACTTCATATCGATGCACAAAAGTAGTGCAAATTGCAACGGGCCAGCTCCAATAGTTTCTGAGTTACAGCCTGTCAAAGATTTGTTTTTTTATTAAAAAAAGTGAAAAATTTACCCTAAAACTAAAATGGCCATAACTACGCCAATTGTGATCCTAGAGCTATCATTTTTGTACTGGGTGAAAATGTAACATCCCAGCTATATTTGTTATGCAGAAAACAAAAATTTATATTTTTCAAACTTTCGAGAAAAATGAGTTTGAAAATGTGTACCTAATTTTAGAGAAGATAAATTCCTCAAATTTTAGCTTCAGAGAGTTGCCAACACTAAAAAATTCGTACCAACCAGACTATTAACGGTAGGAACTTGAAATTTGAAACATAATAACTTCACATCAATGCACAAACGCAGTGCAAATTGCAACGGTCCAGCTCCAATAGTTTTAGAGTTACAGCCTGTCAAATATTTGTTTTTTTATTGAAAAAGTGAAAAATTTACCCTAAAACTAAAATGGCCATAACTACGCCAATTTTGATCCTAGAGCTATCATTTTTGTACTGGGTGAAAATTTAAACATCGCAGCTATATTTTACATGCAGAACCAAAAATTTATATTTTTCAAAATTTCGAGAAAAATTAGTTTGAAAATGTGTTCCCAATTTTAGAGAAGACAAATTCCTCAAATTTCAGCTTCAGAGAGTTGCCAACACTAAAAAATTGGTACCACCCAGACTATTAACGGCTCCAATAGTTTCGGAGTTACAGCTTGTCAAAGATTTGGTTTTTATGGAACAAGTGAAAAATTTACCCTAAAACTAAAATGGCCATAACTACGCCAATTTTGATTCTAGAGCTATCATATTTGTACTGGTTGAATATGTAACATCCCAGCTATATTTGTTATGCAGAAAACAAAAATTTATATTTTTCAAACTTTCGAGAAAATTGAGTTTGAAAATGTGTATCTAATTTTAGCGAAGACAAATTCCCCAAATTTCAGCTTCAGAGAGTTGCCAACACTAAAAAATTCGTAACACCCAGACTATTAACGACAGGAACTTGAAATTTAAAACATAATAATGTCGTATCAATGCACAAACGCAGTGCAAATTGCAACGGTCCAGCTCCAATAGTTTCTGAGTTACAGCCTGTCAAAGATTTGGTTTTTTTATTGAAAAAGTGAAAAATTTAACCTAAAACTAAAATGACCATAACTACGCCTATAGTGATCCTAGAGCTATCACTGTTGTACTGGGTGAAAATTTAACATAGCAGCTATATTTTTCATGCAGAAAACAAAAATTTATATTTTTCAAGATTTCGAAAAAAATGAGTTTGATAATGTGTACCTAACTTCAGAGAAGATAAATTCCTCAAATTTCAGCTTCAGAGAGTTTGCAACACTAAAAAATTTGTACCACCCAGACGATTAACGACAGGAAGCTGAAATTTCATACATAATAACCTTATATCGATGCACAAACGCAGTGCAAATTGCAACGGTCCAGCTCCAATAGTTTCTGAGTTACAGCCTGTCAAATATTTGGTTTTTTATTGAAAAAGTGAAAAATTTACCCTAAAACTAAAATGGCCATCACTACTACGCCAATTGTTATCCTAGAGCTATCATTGTTGTAATGGGTGAAAATTTAACATCTCAGCTATATTTTTCATACAGAAACCAAAAATTTATATTTTTCAAAATTTCGAGAAAAATGAGTTTAAAAATGTGTACCCAATTTTAGAGCAGACAAATTCCTCAAATTTCAGCTTTAGAGAGATGCCAACACTAAAAAAATCATACCACCCAGACTATTAACGACAGAAACTTGAATGTGATACATAATAACCTCATATCGATGCACAAACACAGTGAAAATTGCAACGGTCCAGCTCCAATAGTTTTTGAGTTACAGCCTGTCAAATATTTGTTTTTTTATTGAAAAAGTGAAAAATTTACCCTAAAACTAAAAATGGCCATAACTACGCCAATTTTGATCCTAGAACTATCATTTTTGTACTGGGTGAAAATTTAACATCCCAGCTACATGTATATTTTTTATGCAGAAACCAAAAATTTATATCTTTCAAAATTTCGAGAAAAATGAGTTTGAAAATGTGTACATAATTTTAGAGAAGACAAATTCCTAAAATTTCAGCTTCAGAGAGTTGCCAACACTAAAACATTCGTACCACCCAGACTGGAGACATAGGCTAGATCTTGTGCGTTTGCACGTTGCATATTCCTAAAAGCTACCGTTTGGTAAATGTGCAACATCTCCAGGAACAGATCTTTGATTTAAGTACTGATTGGATACCAGCATAGGATGTTGAGTATTTGAAACAGGCATAGCAAATGAGGTAGCTTGAGCTGGAAAATTTGGCAAAACTGAACTATATTATGGAGGTAAATGGTTGTTTAATAAATGACTGGTAGCTGGCAAGCCAGATTGAGTACCATCATACTGGGAAACTGGTGGTTGTAAACCTGAAGCCTGAAATATATGAGCTTGAACATTGTGGGTACAATTTGAACTAGAAAATGTGTGAGCTTGTACATTTTGGGTACAAGTTGGAACAGTAAAAGGCTGAGCTTGTACATTTTGGGTACAAGTCGGAGCAGTATAATGAGCTTGTATATTTTGGGTACAAGTTGAAGCTAGAAAATTGAAAGCTTGTACATTTTGGGTACAATGTGCAACAGAATGAATTTGTGCTTGTACATTTTGGGTACAAGGTACAACAGAATGAATTTTAGCTTGTACATTGTGGGTACAAGATGCCTCAGAAGGAATTTGAGCTTGTACATTGTGGGTACAAGGTGCAACAGAATGACTTTGAGCTTGTACATTTTGGGTACAAGGTGCAACAGAAGGAACTTGTGTTTATACATTTTGGGTACAAGGTGCAACAGAATGAATTTATGCTTGTTCAATTTGGGTACAAGGTGCAACAGAAGGAACTTGTGATTGTACATTTTTGGGTACAAGATGCACCAGAAAAGGTGTTAGTTTGTACATTTGGGGTACAAGTAATAGGCTGAAAATATTGAATAGTATCAGATATCAGAATAGGCTATTTGCTCGCGGGCCGCATTTCCTTCACATTTTACATGACGCCGCAGGCCACACAAAATCATTTCAAATGCGGCCCGCGGACTGTAGGTTGCACAGGCCTGATTTAAAGTGTAGAGGTTGCGTGATTTTTTCCAGATTGTAGCGAAATGCCAAGAGAAATTAACTCTATCGTTAAGTCAAACTTGTTTTGAATTCATTCTGTCCTGCACTAAAAATGTAACGAGATCAATTATTGGATAAATTGAATGTGACGTAAGTGTTTTTAAAACGAGGATGTTAGTCTTTAATGACGAAAATAACCCGTCAATCCAGCAACAGTATATGTCTTACGCTGCTGAAGGAACGTGGTTTCTTAGTGGATTTTGGTGAAACTTGGTTTGAGTGTTTGAAATGATCTTGGGAAAAACCTTATTGAAAATCAGAAACAATGCAAAAAGTTTAAAGCATATAATATTCGGGGTGTATAGTCTTTAAAAGTACTGGAACTGTAGGAGCAACCTATTGTTCTGTCAAATATATTTCTTAATTCGAACGTTTCACACTTAAAGGGACAGTCTGGATTTTTTTAGGTCAAAAAATATTTTTGCTCAAATTTGTGAAACTTTACACCAAAATCTGTAGCTATGTGCCCTTTAATGTATCTGAAAGTTTTAACTAAAAAAATCCAGCCGTTAATTTTTAAACGCTAAACGTATACGTAAGGTTTTTAAGTGTGTTATGTTTTTTGGACGCTGATAGCAAACTTCTGAACTGATTTGAGTAAAATAAACGCCTAATAGTAGAGAAATGTTCCTCTGGTGTATTTAAAAAGTTTCAGCTAGAAATATTGAGCCATTTAAAGGACACCAAAACTAGGTCAAATTGCGTAATTAACAATAAGTACTCCCTGTTTGTAATTAACCCTTTAAAACCAAATTCAATTTGATCAAGAAGATATACAGGGATGCAATAAGCATACTTTAAAAATACTCTCAGGTAGCATTTGCGATTTTTTGATAATGGAAACTTTTTTCAAAAAAGCAGAATGGCCCTTTAAGTGTCTATTCACACTTGAGGAACATTAGACTCCATAGTATTGAAAATACTAATGATTGAAATTTTATAGATACAAATTTCATTGACGACGGGGTGAGAGGAATGTGTTTTGGCTTCAGTAATATATTTTCTTTCTCTAAAATCTAAAACACGATAAACAAATTGACCATGTAAATGATTTATTTTTCTATAGTAATTTATAATATATTTTATTAGTATTTATGTGTTAAAAATCTGCTAGCTTTCAAATGATTATAATATCAAAGGTCAATTAAAACAAACAATATTGAAAAATCAATACATATTAAGATTTTCTTAAATCTTCTATCAAAGCATTTTCCTAAAACTTCAAAACTTCATAAAATTTTCAATAAAAACACAGTAAAGGTCAGTTATAGTTGCATGCCGAACCTAGAAACAATAATAAAATCTCATAACAATAATTTATTTGAAACTGACAGCAAACATATATCTAAACCATGTAACTGCAGGAACAAAGAGTTATGTCCTCTAAACGGTGAATGCCAAACAAAAAAATGCAATCTACAAGGCCGATGTCACAAACACTGACACAAATGAACATAAAACTTATTTGGGACTGACCGAAAACACATTTAAACAGAGATTTTACAACCATATGCAGTCGTTTAAAAACCATAAATATGAACATAGCACTGAACTCTCAAAATACATTTGGCAACTTAAACAGAAAAATAATAATTACAAAATATCCTGGTCGATTGATAGCAGGGCCAATGCCTACACAAATAAAACCAAACCAAAGTTAATCATTGTTACCCAATCATTTTGTTATACTTTATTTCTTTTAAGTTTATTTTCTCTTCCATTCTATTATATTTCTATACCTATTTCTCTGTTTTTACTCTTCAAATGAACTCATACCCCTTTATTAAGATGATAAATGTACCCTATGGACGAACCTCATATGTAGATATAATCAAATGAATAGTTTAAAGTTACTGTCCGTCAATGTGAGAGGCTTTAGAAATAAGAATAAGAGGCTAAAAATTTATCAGTGGTTTAAAGATCAGAACCATGATATTATCCTTACTCAAGAAACACATAGTTGCATATCAGATGAAAAAATATGGGAAAAAGAATGGGGAGGGGATATTTCATTTTCACACAAAAGGACCAACTCTGCAGGCACTGCTATTTTTTTTCAAACCATCATTAGATATAACAATTCTAAACAGTCTCTGTGATAGTAATGGCTACTTTAATATTGTCTCATTTGAAATAAAAAATGAAATCCTCATAATAATTAACATATATAGTCCTATACCAGATTCAGAGCAATATGAATACTACAATGAACTATTAAAAATAATTGAAAAATTTACAAAAGAATATGATGATCCCAAACTAATACTTGGCGGTGATTTTAATAATGTTTTAGACATAAATTTAGATAGAAAAGGTGGGAGGTATACAAGTAAAAAACAAGGCCAAAAAGCGATTCTCAGAATTAAAGACAATTTAGATCTGGCAGATACTTTTAGAGAATTACATAAGAATAAAAAAGATTTTACATGGAAACAAAACAAACCACTTATACAAAGCAGAATTGACTTCTGGCTTGTAGCTAAAAACATATTAGATCTAACTGATAAATGTTTCTCTATCCCAACCACTTTTTCAGATCATTCTGCCATTTCACTTCAATTTATTTTTAAAAATGACAAAAAGGGTCCTAATTTGTGGATTTTCAATTCACTTTTATCAAAAGACAATAATTATAAACAATTAATAATAAATAATTTAAATATATGGAAACAGGAATACTTTGAATCTTCAGATTACAATGGTTTGTGGGATTTTATTAAATATAACATTAGAAAAACCACTATAAAATATTCAAAAACTAAGCAAAAAATTAGAAGAGAATTGAAGGAGAAATTAACTGCTGAGATGAAAAACATTGAAAATAATATATCAAACACAGATTCAGAAAAATTAATAGATGAACAAATGAACCAACTTAATATTATAAAATATAGGCTGAATGACATATATGAAATAGAAATACAAGGTGTAATTCTAAGGTCGAAAGTTAAATTTTACCAAGAAGGGGAAAAATCAACAAAGTTATTTTTAAATCTAGAAAGACAAAATAAAACCAAAACTACAGTAAAGAAATTGATAACCAGAGACAGTAATGTCATTTTTGATCAGTCATTAATACAGAACGAAATATATAATTTCTACAAAAATTTATACTCTTCAAATGTTCTTAACAATGGCCATGATAATCCTTCAATTATAGATAATATAAGCGTCAATCAGATAGAACAAAATCTAAAACATATTTTTGAATATAAAGTAGATTTTTTCGAGATTTATGATTCCATTCAATGTTTTAAATTGAACAAAACACCAGGCAATGATGGACTGACCATAGAATTTTACAAAACTTTCTGGCCATATATTTATACCTTTCTCATTGATTCCTACAATTACAGTTTTGAAAATAAAAAATTATCTGATACTCAAAGACAATCTGTAATCAAACTTATTCCAAAAGGAAATAAAGACCGAACGCTATTATCCAATTGGAGACCGATAACACTTATTAATGTTGATGTCAAGATCCTAAGTAAAGTACTTTCAAACAGATTAAAGCCCTTTCTGCACCATCTTCTGCACCCAAACCAAACAGCCTTTATTCCCGGTAGGCATATTCAAGAAAACACACGAATTATAAGCGATACTTTTGATTTAGCAAAACAAAAACGAGTTTCTGGTTTTCTTTTGGCAATTGATTTCTGTAAGGCCTTTGACAGCATTGAGCATCCATTCCTCTTCAAAACTCTGGAAAAATTTGGTTTCGGAAAAAATTTTATTAGATGGATCAAAGTGCTCTATTCAGATATCACTTGCTGTGTTATTAACAATGGCTACACAACTAAGTCTTTTAATGTTAATAGAGGTGTACGCCAAGGAGACCCTATGTCATCTAACCTGTTTAATCTTGTAATCGAAATTTTGTTACAATCTATACGAAACAACGACAATATAAAAGGTATAGAATTTGGAAAAACTCAGATTAAACTGATCGCATTTGCAGATGATATAACTGCATTAATGAGAGACTATGAATCAGCTAGACACTTGTTTGAAATACTTAAACTTTTTAGTCAGGTATCCGGCTTAACAATAAACGTCCAAAAAACAGAGGCCTTGAACCTTAATATTTCAAAAACCGAATTTGCAAAACTATCTCACTTAGGAATTAATATGTGTGAAAACTCAATCAAAATTTTAGGTATTGTTTTCTCCTTAAATGCAGATTTGGTGCAAAGTGAAAACTTTTTGAACTTAATTCCGGAGGTTGAAAAAATACTGCATATGTGGAAACGTCATAACTTAAGTTTAATAGGTAGAATTCAAATCATAAAGACCTTTGTGTTACCAAAAATATTATATCCAGCTTCAGTTTTATACTATTCTGACAACTTCGTTAATAACACTGTTTCAATTCTATATAAATTTTTATGGAACGGACCTGATAAAATAAAAAGAAATCTAATTACTCAGGATTATGAAAATGGCGGACTGAGAATGATAAATTTGAAACTTCAACTGAAATGCTCATCTATTTTTTGGATTAAAAAGATTTTCTTTTCGACTAAAGATACTTGGTTAATACCGTACCGATATATAATGAATAATTATGAAACTTCAAAGCAATTGATACTTCCAATATGTAATTATCCAAAAAATATAAAAATTTCAATTCCTTTCTATTCTAAATTATACGAAAACTGGTACGAGATTTACACAAAATTTATTGACAACCTGACACCTATGGACAAACAAATTATTTGGAATAATACAAATTTTAAATTCAATGGAAAATACCTATTTGATGATTACTTTATAAATAATAATATACTGACAGTTAGTGACCTGAATAATACTGAAAACAAAAACTATAATTTTAATATGAAACTAAAAAAATACATCAAATGTGCAAAAAATTGTTTGAAAATCAAAGATTTGGCAAGTTGTCAAAGTGCCAAAAACGAAACAATACCTATACGTCAAATTTTAGACACAAATTTAATCAATATTTATAACTTCAATTTGAAAAATATTACGTCAAAAATCATTTATGATAAATTACTTAAAACAAACCGTGAAGATTCGCACTGTTTAATGAAATGGGAAAAGACATTGGATATTATTATTTCAGAAAATAATGTAAAACAACTTTTTAAAAATATAAATAAAACATGTATTAATTCAAAACAACGCTCCTTTATGTTTAAATACCTGCATCACATTGTTTTTACAAATACTAAACTATTTAAAATGAAATTAGTTAATTCAAATCTGTGTGATTTTTGTAACTCAAATTTAGAAACTGTCGAACACCTATTTATCTTCTGTGAACAATCACAAAAATTATGGGGTATAGTTGATAAGATTATAAATATGAACAATATTGAACTTCAACTTAATACAACTATCAAACATTTAGGTATTTATGACGATAAAATTATCAGCACTATAGAGCAATCCCTATTTAATTTTATTAATCATTTAATTCTATTAACAAAAGTCTATATTTTTACCTCAAAAATTAATAATACATTTCCATCTGTGAGATCATTTAAAAACTTTATACAAGAAACAGCTAACCTTGAACAAAAAATTGACAGTGAAATAAATGTATATGGGGAAAAGTGGAAACATCTGCCAGATCTATCTACCAACTTACTTTGATGGACAAAAAATGATTTATTTATTGATAGCAATTTATGTCCTTGGGTAGTGTTTATTTATCTTATTCTCTGGGGTTCTTCTTTCTTCTTCTTTACTCTCTTTCTTGACCTTCCTTGCTATCCTTTCTTACAAACTTAAACAAGCTTATCTTTATACTTATATTGATTATGTATATTGTATTATGTATATAATTTATTAAAAAAAAAAAAAAAAAAAAAAAAAAAAAAAAAAAAAAAAAACCAAACGATGTAACTTGTGTCTTACTGAAAAGCTTTCCATTATAAATGCTCCTAAGCACACGTCTTTGAACAAACGTTCCGAACTTGTCTCGAAGTGTAGACACGAGAATAAATTCTACTTGTCTAACTTCAGTAGGGACGCAGGATAAAATAAACCAGTTGTCTGAAGATCGCACAGCGTGAAACTCTGAGTAACAACATGTTTCAAGTTCTATTTTAATATTTTTAATATTTCTATATCGCTCTACATTTAATGTATTGAGCACTATTTTAACAGTAAAAATATTTTGTTATTATTAGACAAAAAATATATATTTTGGTTGATGTTAAATATGCGAGTCAAAATATCAACGGAATTATTTTTTTCCATTGACCATAATTTTGTTATTCGTCTGTATCACAGGTAATTTCTCCGTCGTAAAATAATACAACATTGGTCCTGCAGAAGAAAAAATCGTGATTTAAACAAATTGAAAGATAGAAAATGTGTTTATTTAAAGGAGATACACTGACTAAATATTAGGCAAAGAGTAAATCGAGAGAAGGAAGTTATTAATGTATAAATCAACACTGCTCAAATTTCAAAATGTATACACTATATTCAGAGTTTTAAATCAAGAATTGAAATCACATTGAATAACGAACCATAAACTACAATGAATCACAAGAACTCTGTTGAAAAATAAACCACAAATAAAGAACAAAGAACTAAATTTAGCATGAATAACAAACTCTGAACATTGAAATACCACAATATCTCGAGCCATGAACCAAATTCAAATAAAGCTTTTTAAAAAATTAATTATTCTGTTTGATAATATGAACATTTTCATAGAATAATGTCAAATTTAAAAAAAAAAAATTCCATCCACCGGTTCGAAATAACAAAATGCCAAATAGTTTGGACTGCTTGATACGCTGATATTGAATAATATTTTCTTACGTTTTATTATAGCTGCTGTTGCAGGTGGTAATCCTGTTCCTACAGCTGCTGTAGTTGGTGATTCTGTTGTTGTCTCTTCAGAAGAACTAGAAGAACTAGATGAGCTTGATGAACTACTGGATGAAGCTTCTAAACCTTGAGTGATTAACATCCCAACTATAATGGTGACCAGTACTGTTGTTGTATTCATATTGGCAATTATTATTGAACTATCTACAAAAATACAAACATAATCACAGGTGGCGTCGAATTCATCGTTGTTGTGATAAAATTGACCCATAATTTGCAACCGTGGTCAAATGCAATACGATAGATTTTGACTGACCAAGTTTACGAGATACAGCAACGTCTAGTAGGTTTAACAGTGCAAGAAATACACCATCAAAACGACGTTTATGATACTGTAAGGCTAGAAATCAACAAATTAATGCGACATGGGGTATAGAGACTAAAATGCGAGTACAGTATGAAGTTGATACTTACGTTTTAACTGAAACAATGAAAGTACCTTGAATCTTACTCTCTAATATACCTCTTTCCTGAACTCTTTACCTTTTAATCAGAATTATTGATCTTAAATATAGAACAGTTAAGATGTAAAACATGTAATTTTTTAATGAAAGATGTGTTAAAAGATCTACAGATGACATAAAGATAAACAGTTCAAACATAAATTTTCTAAATAGTGTATAGCGAAATCAATTATAGTGCCGTTTTATTTGACGTTATTACTTGCAAATAATGGTTATCGAGGGTTCAGATTTCAGGTTTTGTACAACTTTTTAGATATTCCATCCTTGTCAACGTAATGTTCAGTTGTTGTGATAACAGATTTAATTAATCTTGTCGACTGTGTTCAGTGGAATGACAGGCCTCACAATATGATGTAACTCTTGCCCCAGCTACAACTTTCCTCAACAAGTCTGGGTCCCCTTTTTCTCAATTAATTAAAATGTGATTTCTAGCCGAAGCATGAGCACATTTGGCTGAAAATAATTTGTGATATTCATAGAATTTGTCAGGCCAAATACTGGCAGTCTCAATAATATGGTTTAAGTAAATATCCATTTCATCAGATCTCCAAAGAAATGCTGAAGAATCACATTAAATTATTTTTAACCTATTAAAGGGCCATTCTGCTTTTTTCAAAAAAGTTTCCATTTAAAAAAAAAACGCAAATGCTACCTGAGAGTATTTATAAAGCATGCTTATTGTATCTCTATATCTTCTTGATCAAACTGAATTTGGTTTTAAAGGGTTAATTACAAACAGGGAGTACTTATTGTTAATTAAGCAATTTGACCTAGTTTTGGTTTTTGCCCTTTAAATGGCTCAATATTTCTAAATATACAAGAGGGACATTTCTCTACAATTTGGCGTTTATTTTACTCAAATCCGTTCAGTAGTTTTCTATCGGCGTCCAAAAAACATAACACACTTAAAAACCTTACTTAAGGTTTTTAAAAATTTTAGCATGATTTTAGCGTTTAAAAATTAACGGCTGGATTTTTTTAGTTAAAACTTTCAGAAACATTAAAGGGCACTATAGTAACAGATTTTGGTGTAAAGTTTTCACAAATTTGAGCAAAAAAAAATTTTGACCAAAAAAAAAATTCAGACTTTCCCTTTAAAAGCTACAATAAATTCACTTATAGTTAATGTACGAGTACGAATATCAGGACAGGAGACACCATGTCAACATAGGCTAGATTTTGTGCGTTTGTACGTTGCATATTCCTAAAAGCTACAGAAGGTAAATCAGAATAATTATGGAAATTCATACCGTTTGGTAAATGTGCAACATCTCCAGGAACAGATCTTTGATTTAAGTACTAATTGGATACCAGCATAGGATGTTGAGTATTTGAAACAGGCATAGTAAATGAGGTAGCTTGAGCTGGAAAATAACTGAACTATATTATGGAGGTAAATGGTTATTTAACAAATGACTGGTAGCTGGCAAGCCAGATTGAGTACCATCATACTGGGAAGCTGGTGGTTGTAAACCTGAAGCCTGAAATATATGAGCTTGTACATTGTGGGTACAATTTGAACTAGAAAATGTGTGAGCTTGTACATTTTGGGTACACGTTAGAACAGTAAAAGGCTGAGCTTGTACATTTTGGGTACAAGTCGGAGCAGTATAATGAGCTTGTACATTTTGGGTACAAGTTGAAGGTAGAAAGTGGAAAGCTTGTACATTTTGGGTACAAGGTGCAACAGAAGGAATTTGAGCTTGTACATTGTGGGTACAGGGTGCCTCAGAAAGAATTTGAGCTTGTACATTTTGGGTACAAGGTGCAACAGAATGAATTTGTGCTTGTACATTTTGGGTACAAGGTGCAACAGAAGGAAATTGTGATTATACATTTTGGTTACAAGGTGCAACAGAATGAATTTGTGCTTGTACATTTTGGGTACAAGGTGCAACAGAAGTAACTTGTGATTGTACATTTTTGGGGACAAAGTGCAACAGAAAAGGTGTTAGTTTGTACATTTGGGGTACAAGTAATAGGCTGAAGATATTTAATCGAACTATCACTGACATTAGGCTGAAAATATTGAATGGAACTATCACTGACATTATGAGAAAAACAAGGTCTAGATGTTGGCATAATACAATTAGGAAATAAAACAGAGTTTCTAGTTTGATTTCGGTGCCTAACGTATTTCAATTTGAATTGCAAAAGACAGACATATTTAAAATCACTGTTTCACATCGTTGTAGATACCAAATGCGAAAGTCAGGGGCGGACTGGGGCCGTGACGCGGCCATGGTTTTTTCCCTTGACCGGCCCACTTAAGTGTGTGGGCAAAGCACGACCCCGAGTATAGGAGTCTTAACAGGGGCGGATCCACGTTTTTCCAAAAGGGGGGAAGGGCGTATATCCAAGTTTTGGCCGAGCGAAGCGAGGTGAAAATTTTTTTGACCTTTTTTTTTGGCTTAAAACATAGAATAAGTATAAATTGTACTAATTTAACGGTTTTTGACGTGGACAATGTATGTTTTATAGTTAAAAAAAAAACGCCTCCAGCGGATTTCGGCCACTTTCTTTTGAAATTTTGAGTAGACCTATAAGTCCAATTTTTTTTTTTTTTTCAAAATATAAATATTTTTTTTTTTTTTTCATATTTCACAAACCGGCCCCGTGCACACCGGCCCGCATGGCTTTAGCCATGTGGCCATGCGGCCCAGTCCACCCCTGGCGAAAGTTATGTGTTTTGGATGATAATTTAGACGGCGTTTCGGACTATTAGATTTTAACCAATCAGACGTTTGTTTACGAGCACATGGGTGAAGAAAATAACCAACATGGTGGAAAGAAATATAGAAAGAAGACAATAATAAGATTTTACGACTATTTTAGATAGATTTCTAGCTTGGAAGCACACAAATTCGGTATTACTTTGACATTATCTTTCAAATATCGTATTGTAGATTGACTGTGCATTTCGAGTGAATGGTTGTTTATATTTTTAACGCTAGTGGCTACGACCACAATTAATTTTCCCAGTGTGTTAAAGGGAGACAATAATTTACCACATAATGTATATGGGAGATAATTAAATAAGTTCCAAGCGCTGATGGGGAGGTAACTTTTTAATTTATGACAACAATTAATGCTTTTAAAGGTTTATTTTTTGTACATTTTGTATATTTCAGTTAATCGCCATTAAACGCCATTGAAATTGATATAAAGTTAATACACCTTAAGATGTTTGTTATGATAATAAATGGTATTAATTCAAGATGGTGTATCGGTGTATATTTCGGGTACCTCCAAGCAGAGATCGATAAGAAGGGTCTATAAGTGACAAATGAGCTCTAATAGTAACACATCGTAGTTATTTAATTATATTTCCATGATCAATGAGAGGTATGCAATTGTATATTTTGAATAACTCTTTTCATGTTGAGTGGATGGACCAGCTGATATAATGAGTTTCGATATCAGAATAGGCAGCGACAATCTGAGGGCTACACCGACAGTGACAAGAGCAAATGAAGTATTTGCTCGCGGGCCGCATTTCCTTCACGTTTTACATGACGCCGCGGGCCACACAAAATCATCTCAACCGCGGACCGTAGGTTGCACAGGCCTGATTTAAAGTGTAGAGGTTGCGTGATTTTTTCCCGATTGTAGCGAAAAGAGAAATTAACTCTATCGTTTAGTCAAACTTGTTTTGAATTCATTCTGTCCTGCACTAAACATGTAACGAGACCACTTATTGGATAAATTGAATGTGACGTAGTGTTTTTAAAACGAGGATGTTAGTCTTTAATGACGAAAATAACCCGTCAATCCAGCAACAGTAGATGTCACGTTGCTGAAGGAACGTGGTTTCTTGGTGGATTTTGGTGAAACTTGGTGTGAGTGTTTGAAATGACGTGGGATAAACCTTATTGAAAATCAGAAACAATGCAAACATTTTACGAGTTATTGCCCTTGTTCATAAATATATTCCTTGAATGTAAAAACAAACTTTCACAAAGATCATACATGTCATAACTTTTATTCTATGTCATATTGTGCAATTGGAAATAATCATGTTCATATTTTAAAACCGTGATCAGTCCCGTATGTGCCAATATGCCATCTTGTTTCCAATTTTAATTTGTTGATTAAAAGACAATAATCAGCATATAATATTCGAGTGTATAGTCTTTAAAAGTACTGGAACTGTAGGAAAACCTATTGTTCTGTCAAATATGTTTCTTAATTCGAACGTTTAACTTATTGTTCTGTCAAATTTGTTTCTTAATTCGAACGTTTAACTTATTGTTTAGTCAAATATTTTTCTTAATTCGAACGTTTAACACTTGAGGAACATTAGAATCCATACTATTGAAAATACTAATGATTGAAATTTTATAGATAACGATTTCATTGACGACGGGGTCGGGGTGAGAGGGATCTGTTTTGGCTTCAGCAATATATTTTCTTTCTCTAAAATCTAAAACACGATAAACAAATTGACCATGTAAATGATTTATTTTTCTATAGTAATTTATAATATATTTTATTAGTATTTCTGTGTTAAAAATCTGCTAGCTTTCAAATGATTATAATATCAAAGGTCAATTAAAACAAACAATAATGATAAATCAATACATCAGACACAAAATATATATCTCAATTAAATGTTAAATATGCGAGTCAAAATATCAACAGAATTATTTTCTTCCATTGACCACAATTTTGTTATTCGTCTGTATTACAGGTAATTTCTCCGTCGTAAATTAATACAACATTGGCAAACGTTCTGGTCCTGCAGAAGAAAAAATCGTGATTTAAACAAATTGAAAGATAGAAAATGTGTTTATTTAAAGGAGATACACTAATTTCAGCATGAATAACGAACCCCGAACATTGAAATACCACAATATCTCGAGCCATGAACCAAATTCAAATAAAGCTTTTTTAAAAATTAAAAAAAAAAAATTCTATCCACCGGTTCGAAATAACAAAATGCCAAATAGTTTGGACTGCTTGATACGCTGATATTGAATAATATTTTCTTACGTTTTATTATAGCTTCTGTTGCAGGTGGTAATCCTGTTGTTCATGGAGCTGCTGTAGGTGGTATTCCTGTTGTTCCTACAGCTGCTGTAGTTGCTATTCCTGTTGTTCCTACAGCTGCTGTAGTTGGTATTCCTGTTGTTCCTACAGCTGCTGTAGTTGGTGATTCTGTTGTTACAGCCTCTGTTATAGCTGCTGTAGTTGGTGATTCTGTTGTTGTTGTTTCTTCAGAAGAACTAGAAGAGCTAGATGAACTACTTGATGAGCTTGATGAACTACTGGATGAAGCTTCTAAACCTTGAGTGATTAACATCCAAACTATAACGGTGACCAGTACTGTTGTTGTATTCATATTGGTAATTATTATTAAACTATCTACAAAAATACAAACATAATCACAGGTGGCGTCGAATTCATCGTTGTTGTGATAAAATTGACCCATTATTTGCAACTGTGATCAAATGCAAGATGAGAGATTTTGACTGACTAAATTTACGAGATACAGCAACGTCTAGTAAGTTTAACAGTGCAAGAAATACACCACCAAACGCCATTTATGATATACAGTATGAATGTTGATACTTACGTTTTAACTGAAACAATGAAAGTACCTTGAATCTTATTCTCTAATATACCTCTTTCCTGAACTCTTTACCTCTTAATCAGAATAATTGATCTAAAATATGGAACAATTAAGATGTAAAACAAGTATTTTTTAATGAAAGATGTGTTCAAAGATTTACAGATGACATAAAGATAAACAGTTCAAACATATATTTTATAATTATAGCGAAATCAAATATAGTGTAGATTTTTTATTTGACGTAATTACTAGCAAATATTGGTTATCGAGGGTTAAGATTTAAGGTTTTGTAAAACTTTTTAGATATTCCAGGAAAGATCCTTGTCAACGTAATGTTCAGTTGTTGTGATAACAGATTTGATTTAGTAGGAGATCAGCCTGTAGGTCCCGTGACCAAAGTCTGGGAACAAATGTTTGAAAGTGTTTTAGTGTTCCCTGATGAATACCGAACAATTTTGACTTGGGCTGCCTCCTTACAAATGTCAGGTATTTCCGGCAGGGGTCAACAAAGGTCAAACAGGGATCAAAATTCAAATATAGTCTTAGGGTGTCGATATGCATATCAAATTAATCGTAGAGTCATGAGGATTCCAAAAATATAGTCTGTGATACCCCGACCTTAAATGAGGGCGCTACGGTCAAAAACGTCCCATGGTCAACGAACTTTTGACAGAGCACAAATATAACATTACAGTTAACATCGTCCAATTTGAATGATTTTAATGTTTAATAATATGTTTCCTCACATGACAAATTCAATTATCTCAGTCTTGGATAGTTCTGACTAAACTGTTCACTTATAAAGACCCGTTCTCGTATGGTTCTGGGTAAACTGTACACTAATACAAACCCGCTCTCAAATGGTTCTTGGTAAACTGTACACTAATAAATACAAACCCGATCTCGGATCGCTCTGGAAAAATTATGCATCAACACAAACCCTCTCTCAGATGGTTCTTGGTAAACTTTGTATTAACAAAAACCAACTTTCAGATTATTCTTGGTAAACTATAATACACTGTACACTAATACACATCCACTCTAGGATGGTTCTTGGTAAATTGTGTATTAATACAAACCCACTCTCTTTGATTTTTTTCTTTTTACAGACCCCCAATCCTACTAAGGATATGGCTTCAAACATCAAAACGCTTGCCACTAAAAGAAGATTTCAGGGATTCTCCCACTAAGAAAATTTTGAAATTCAGGGTTGATTTCCTTGCATCTGATGCTTTTCCGTACAGAATTTGACGATTGTGACTGTCAGGGGCGCCGGAACCAAGGGGGCAGGGGGGCGACTGCCCCCTGCCCCTCACCTGAGGGGGCGAGGGGGGCGAACATGTGATCTTTTTGTCACGGAGACACGGACAATTTGTTCCAGCAAAATTTGTTGTGTCCCTATGCCCAAAAATATAGGCATGACGTACGTTCTGGTATACCTAATAAGTGATCTAAGAAGCTCTAAAATACAAAATTATTCATGATTTTCTGAGTAAGTATCCCAGTGTTTTAGTCGTTTTTGAGTTTTATACAAGACTTCCAGTCTACCATGGGACGCATTACTCCAAACAATACTACAATAATCCATGAAAGACAAGATATTGCTATCATAAAATAAAATTCTTGTTTCAAATGGGAGGTGTGATTTAAATCGGTTTAGCAAATATATTTTAGAAGTTAAATTTGAGTTTGGTCATGTGCTTTCCCCAGTCTATGTGTTCATCTACCGTTACTCCAAGAAGCACAGTGTCACTAACATTTTCAATAAATTCATTTTGTAGTTTAAGAGAAATGAGACGTTACGAACACCTATAGAATATTACAAAGCACAACGAAATCCTTGACAATTACAAAATTTATTAATCCAATTCAGGATTTAAAGGGATTGTTAAGAGGTTTCCGAAACGTTGTATGATCGGGGACACTGATAGCGTGGAATTGCCAGAACTACAGACGTCGGACTGAAAATTGGAATGGCCCAAATTTTTGCTATCAGTGTCCCCGATAAACAAACAAAGTTTAGAAAACCTCTTTACAATGCCTTTAACACAGAATAATGATAACTATAATATGAATAAAAATCTATACAAGCAAAACATTTGTAATGTCAAATAGAAACGAGGCCGAACCTGAGCTCTCTTCCGAGGACAACCCTAGTTTATCGAAGATCGTGTCCTGAAGAACCAGGGGTCTCAGTTCGGTCACGTGGGATTGGGGTTCAATAACAGTGTCAGCTTTCATTCAGTATAGACTAGATCAATTATAACAATGCTTCACCATCTGTCTACTACTCTACACTGTCTGATACATTCGTGTTATTATATCAATATTTCAAATTGCAAACTATAATGTTTTTCTAACTAAACCATAAAGGAGATAAATAGGCAAAAATACAGTTTGCGTATGGTAAGCGTATACAAATATTGTGAAATAATGTATTGGTATATACGCAAGCAGAATAAAAAAAAGATAATCCGAGATTTAATCAGCCAAAGGGTTGACATTTGAAATGCCACTGTGCATCGTTGGAATGGAAAAACGAACTATGTGTGCGATGCTTATAAAAGTTTCGGAGTTACATGTTACGTTTTTTACAACTACACTAGCTGGGTTCTATGTTTTATATTTGTCTTTTGGAATAAGATCTTTACACAAGACGGATTATTTTGACCTACGTAATTAAATTCGCATTTCAATTGATCCTCTTCTGATTGATATATCTTTGAAGACTTTTTTATTGACATAGAATCTTCTGTTCCCCACTCTAGAGTTAAAGTAATAGCTGTTGTAATAGATTCTACTAACAGAGTATCCTCGAATTCAATAAATGGTGTTAAAGAAACATCAACATGCTTGCCAAATGTACTATCTTTCACCTTTATAGACAGCGCCCAGTTTATGTTACCAAAGAAAATATCAAATTCGCTGTAACTTTCCTCTTGCATTTGAAATGTAAACAATCTCCCCATTTGAACATCCATCATTCCAATTATATCATCAATATTATAATTGTAAAAAATTTTATGAGTTGTAATTCTTTCTCTCAATTCTTTTATCTCTGTAATCAGATTTTGACCAAATTTACACTGCCTTCTGCTCTTCCTGATTCTTCTTCCCATGGAATTTATTCTATTTAACAATGTTTTTTCTTCATGTTGTTCTTGGTTTTCCAATTGACAAGCCTCTTCTAATTCTATCTCGAACTCTTTGCCAAGAATTTTGATATTTTCAATATTCTCACGAGCTTTAGATTTCATGTTTGAGGACAAATTTTCTTTTGACATTTTAGCGCATTCCAGCTTGAATTCAATATTGGCAGAATAATCTTTCATTTCTCCATCTATTTTCTTCAAGTAAGATTAGAATTTTGTGTAAAATATTCTCTGATTTCATACATTCTTTACAACCTGGTCTTTCACAATCCATACAGAAATATACAAGTTTTAATTCTGGATGTTGTAGACACTTATATTCAGAAGGGTCAAGATTTAGATTTTGTACTTCATGTTTTAGCCAGGTATCATGATTTTTTTTGCAAGATGCACAAAACACTTTAAGACATTGAAAGCATTCATATTCAACTGGGACACCGTTTTCACAGACAACACACGCATTTATTTGATCTTCATCATCATCACTATGATTGTAATCATCGTAAAGATCTCGTAAAGCGTTATCATCTTCATAACTTGAAATATCAACAGCACCTTCATTACCAGAATCTTCATCATCAGCATTTTCATTACCAACATCTTCATTACCAACATCTTTATCATCAGCTTCTTCATTACCAACATCTTCATCATCAGCATCTTTTTCACCAACATCTTTATCATCAGCATCAATATCACCAGAATATTCATCATAAGCATTTTCATTACCAGATGGATTTTGAGATGAAATAGAATTTTCAAAGCTGGCATTGTTATTTGCATTCATCTTTTATATACCACTTTGTCCTTAAATTATAATAATAACCAGGATTTAAAAGACAATAAAAGATTGAACTGTTCTAGTATAATATCGCTAGAAACTCAGATTTTTATAGATACAGCCAGGGCTTGACAGGCAAGGTAGCATACGCCCAGTGACAGCTGTCTGAAATGATCATATTTTAATAACGATGATACAAATTTTATTATGTCAAAAGAACAAAAAGTCAAGGGCAATAACTCAAAAACTGTTCATCGAAAATGCCTCACGTTAGAACTGAGATCTTATCAATTCTAGTAATCACACCAAGTTTCATCAGAATCAGTTGAAAACTGTAACATTTATGGTGCTCACGAACTATTTTTTATGCTTTTTGTCAAAGTCAAGGGCAATAACTCAAAATCAGTTCATCGAAAATGTATTAAGTTAGAACTTGTTCAGGATCTTATCAATTGCAATGATCACACCTAGTTTCATCAGAATCGGTTCAAAATTGTAGCTTCAATCCTACTCACAAACTATTTTTTGATGCACTTTGACAAAGTCAAGGGAAATAACTCAAAAACTGTTTCTTTAAAAATGTGTCAAATTAAAACTTATCTGAGATCTTATCAATTCCAATGATCACACCAAGTTTTATCAGAATCGGTTGAAAATTGTAGCTTCAATTCTACTAGTATTTTTGACGCATTTTGACAAAATCAAGGGCAATGACTCAAAAACTGTTCATCAAAAATGCATCAAGATAGAACTTGTCTAAGATCCTATCAATCTATAGGAGCATACCGAGTTTCATCAAAATCAAATGACAAATGTAATCTCTAGAGTACTCACGAACCAAATGTTTACACGTTTTAACAAAGACAAGGGCAATAACCCCAAAACCGAACTTGACTGAGATTTTCTAATCGTATAAAAAAAGGTTGAGACAATTTGACTCTGTAATAATGACAAACTTCCTCAAAAATTCATTAAATGGTTTGGAAATAACATCCACGAAAACGGACACTAGATGTCCGACCCTAAACAGTGATGAAAGTATATCATATAAAATATTACAAACAATACCGAGGCATTCTACTCGAATCTACGTCTCAAATATGACAAGAAAAGACCTAGGGCTAATGGCGTGAAATTGATTATGTATCAAATAGAGTACACAGTTAATAACCTAATATGGAAAGTGAAAGTAACATTTCCTCGAATGGCTATTTTAGGTGTTTAACAATGGATCCTAATAATTAGTGTCTATATTTGGCTCCTTGTTATTGTCAAATTATAAAACTCACTTTTAGCTATCTGCACCACTACTAGGTTGACGTGGTAGGAATGTATCATTAATTTTACATTATGTGCTCGCTGACTAAGTGTGGGACATGGGTTTGATTTTCGCATAGTTCAAAATAGCAGGCTTACCCGATGATTCAAACTCCTTCACTTGATCAGTGATAAAAAGGGCACAATAGTTGCTCTTGTGGATTCAGTATGTGTCAAGATATATCCTTTGGCATTTGAAAATCTACACAGAGCCTGCTAAGATATAGGCTAAATTCTCCTTTAATCATACTTACACTGCGTCAATAATAGATATAAGAAGTGGGTCATATGATATGCATCTAACTTATTACGCACCACTATAAGTGGTAGAATCATAAGCAATTGAATAAAATTTAGTGACGACCTTACCTGTCTAGTTTCTCCTTCAATCCTAAACTTTCCAAATGTGAAATACACGACGTAGGCTATAACTTTATATTATCAATTTCAAGTGAAGATAGTGTATTCAAATACTTTTCTAAGAAACTTAGCAATTTTATGAGGAAGAGGAAGTACTATTACGTAGTTGCGTGGTCTACCAATTTAGTAAGTGATGTTCTGTTGTCTGCTAACTTTTGAGTTTGAAATGGTAAAACATAGTAATAATCAATCAATAGTATTTTAATTCTCAATATAAATTGGTGTGTTTTTTTAACAGATAAATATACCGTTTATTGAAGTAAAAGTATCATATTACAACATGAATTCACTAACTGTTTGAATAAAACAGACGATTCAAAAGCCTATCAACATCGAGAGACCTCGAGGGTATAGTAGTTTCAGAATGTCTTATTGTGACCGATTTACTCTTTGACCATATGTCGTTATGAGTTTTCATTTTTGTCACAAATTATCAACTAGGACTATAGTGCCGAAAAACGTGTAGGCCTATTTATATACAAAATTGAGATTTGACTCGATGTATCGCAAAAATATGAAAATTAACCATGATGTATAGGTGTATCGTTGCAACCCTAAAAATAAGTAGGTTTCAAAATTATTCTTTAAGTGTAAAAGTATAGGCTATAATATTACCATTAATTTCTCGCCCCTGCAGACAACGGTATCGTTCATGCCAGCGACTTTTGATACAAATGAAATGACATTTTACGTCTTGCTTTCTGCTTTCAATCTTATTTTCGATTTGCAACTGTCGAGGGATCTTGAACGTGCACAGCCAGTAGCACACGGAAATGAAATGAATGGAGTTTTACTTTTCTGCACCTATTTGGGCTAATTAAGGACGGGCAAACGTCATGCAGTGTGCAATGAGGGAAATTTTGACAGGACAGCGGCATAAGCTTACTCTTATTTTCGATTTAAATTGTCGAGGGAACTTTAACGTGCACAGCTAATAGCACACGGGACCTCGGTTTATTGTCTTATCTAAACGACTAGAAGAGTTTTGCTTGTCAGCTCCTCCGACCTGCTTCACTGACAGGGGAAAATGAGGTTAAAAAATCCGGAAGATATCATCTCGGAATTGATTCCTGAACTTTCAGGGTAGGGAGAAGCGTCAAACTCACTGAACCACCGCGACCCCAACTTTTGATGCAAGGACATTTGCAGGATTAAATTCACCCAAAGCATCTATTGATTTGGAGTGTAGTTTCCGTCGTAGAAATATTAAAACCTAAAAAATTAGTTCTTTAATAATGCATTAAAACAAAAATATAAACTATAAAGAAAAAATTTAAAAATTCAAATTCAACATTTAAAAAACGGATTTTGGAATTTTAACTATTTAACATAAACATTTCTCGATAGAAAAATATCGAATACGAATAACTTCTCAGTAAAGTATACTATTGAAAATCTTAAAATATACTTTATGGAGCACGTTATGGAGCACGTTAAAATAAGAATAAAATTCAACTTAAAACATTACAGCTAAAAAGGTATAAAATGCGTTTTCGATTTAATTAGTTTAAAAATGCAAAATTCATAAAATGTTCAAAAATGATTTCTTTCAATTCCTTTTTTAAATCAAAACATAAATTGTCTTAAATTGATCTGTCTTAACTTTATTTAAAAAAATATTTAATGTTAAAAATATGTTCATCTGATACATTAACAAGAAAGCACTTAAAAAAATTGCCATTTTCATAAAAATGATTGGTCACTGTCAAATACGTGAAGAAATAAAATTTGCCCAAATTTAAAAGTACCACACGTAGTCTCTAGTAAAGATTTTCATAAAGTAAGCGCCAACAACATCCATCTAAAATGTCTATTATTATTATGCGTAAAAAAAGTGCATCACTAATGTATAATGTGCAATGTAAGATCTCTAAAATAATTCGTTGAATCACATGCGCAGTTTACATCTTTTCGACGATATACTTTTCATTAGCAATGTTGTATGGCGGTGGTGATTTCTTTTCGTTTATTCCGTTCATTTCGTTCATCCCATTCATTTCCACATCAGATACAAAGCCATTGTTGACTTGTCCCTGGTATCTTCCTGTTCTGTCTTCAGGTAAGGCTGGTCCCCAACCGCTTTGTGGTTTGAAAGCCTCAGTCTGAAACAAACATAAAATAATGCTGAAATTAGTTAATTTAGCAATTACATTTCTAGTAAAAAAAAATTGTGAAACGTTTCCAGCACGTAACATAACATATAAACACTGAACACAGAAATATACTTCTGATCATGTGTTTGGATCATTCACCATTAATCAAAAAATTTCCTATTTCTCTATGTATTGGCTATGTCTTTCTCTCTATATTGGCAATAAAGTGAGCCGATTTTTAAAAAAAAACCCTGGATGATTGTCTTTGTTTATAAATGGGGAGAATTTCCATTCTAATTTTTGGGCTTTTTTCCCATTGAACATGAACATAATTGCTGTTTGTACAGCTGGATATAATACACAAAACCTAGAGCAGAAAGGCGTATTTCAATAAAACCAATCAAATGCTTAAATATAAAATCAGATGACTTACACCTCCATAACGTATAATTTGAATTATCATGACCAAGAAAAATACAGCAACCGGTATCATAGCCAACATCCAACCAATACCTTCTGCCCATGATGGGAACTTGTAGTCACCATAATAAGCTGGGGTGTAGTAGATTCCAGAAATGATCAAAATAAACTGAAAATACATAACAAAATAATCTTTTAATAGAAATTTCAATGTTTTAATAATATAGGTACATTTTATAAGTTCAAAAAGCAACCTGAAACACCTTCTTTGTAAATATCAGAAATAGTAACGTGGTCACAGTATAACAGTGACCTTTCTGCAAGCTGTGATCATATTGGGTAAGAGGATATTTTTACTTCTATTTCTCACAATTATGAGACAAGCTTGTTCCGGATGTGTCTGTTATGCACGTGACCCAACTTGATTTATGGTCATGATTTCAGATAGATTCATTTTATGGCACAATTTTACACAACGTTCTGAAAACACCTTGCAAAATCTTATACTTACCAAAAGTGCAAGTGGTGTCAAACATAACCAGGTGGCTAACCAATATATATTTGGTTGATATCCAACCATCATTTCTACATCTTTACAGAAATTTCGGAATCCTGGAATTAATTTAAGGAAGTTTTTCACAGTTTTTGCTAATGACGGGGCAAGTAAAGACGTTGGCACTTTCATCATCCGTTCCTTACATTACACCCCAATTACACACCTTTACTGTCAGAATCTAACAATTAATTAGCTTGAAAGCAATAGGGCTCGCAGCTAATTTTGGTCATGTGTATCCATAATTATCCGACTACGGCATATATTTAGAAAACAAAGAAATAGAAAGTGAAAAAGGTATATTTAAAAAGGATTATGTGATTGCTGTCTAAAGAAAATATTACTTACCATAGACAGCCATGAGACAAATCAGTTCCATAAGTGCTAAGAACATCAGATTGTAACTACCGGAATACCAATCAAATAGTGTCAAAATATAAATTCCACCCTGAAAAAGATGACATAAGGTTTAAATATAATTTTTGCACCAGTTAGAGAAAAAACAAACCAATCTGATCAGTTAATAATTTAGACCTTACCTTTGAAAATACATGTCCTACCCTGCATCGCGTCCTTATTCCAACTTGCAAACAGTAAAGTAATATCTTGCGTGCATGATTTATCACTTCCGGTCTCAGTTGCAAGTTATATTCGACCATAAACATAAACATAGTACATAATTATAAAGGTGTTGGTTTTAATACTTACCTTAGTTGACATAGGAATACCCAGTAAAAAGCCAACCATACAGCAGAAGAATGTGAAACTTAATTTTCTCTTTCTAAGAATGTGTGGGAAAATATCAGTGATACCACTAATAACCGTTTCCATCATAGCAAACTGAAAACAAAAACACACAATTTGTATGGATCTCATCTGAAACCATTCGATATCAACTGATAAAGTACACGAAGCTAAGATCAAGATATCCTGGCTTGGATAGAAAAGCTTTATATCTTATATCTTTATATAAATTATTATGCAGATAAAATCTAGTTGAGTTCTTACCTGTGAATCTAAACCGAGCGTTAAAATCATGAAGAAAAACAGGAAAGCCCAAATAGGAGCAACAGGAAGACGGGCAATACCTTCAGGGTAGGCAATAAAGGCCAATCCGGGACCTGAAAACAGCATTAAAAAATAAGGAAAATATACAATGAGGATTTCTGATAACTAAACAAATTTGGTTGGTGTAACATAAGGTTCAGTTACAATAACAGTTACTGAAAATATTCTAGAAATACCAAAAGCCGCCATTTGGGCATCAATGTCATAATCCGATACTGATATGTAACCAATTTTTTTAGAACAGTAACAACTAGTTTAGAAGGTCAAGACGAAACATCCCCTTTCAGAGGTAATTTATCGAAAACATTTTGAAATCTACATAGGATCGCATGGAAAATATTAAAAAGTACATACCGTCTTGTGCGACATCGGCTACATCTTGATTGGTAACATGAGCCATAAAACCCAACAGAGAGAAGATAGCAAAACCGGCAAATATACTTGTAGCACAATTAATACAAGCTACCAATATAGCATCCCTGTAATGAAATAGGGTCAATAGTAAACAAAATATTGACAAATCGAGTGCCTTATGACTGAAAGTTACATGTGCCTGACTGAATGCCTTCGGGTGTTTTAATGAGTTTATAACAAAAGTACCCAACAAGAAAAGCCCGAAGAAGGAGGCCGGATTGATAAACACAGTCGCATCGGATTTTAAAGAAGATGGTATGTTCGGTCTGGTTAGCGACACCAACAACAATACTATTTTTATTTGCTTACAAATTCTTCACATGGAAAAAAATAAGTGTTAAGTTTAGAAAACAAACCACAAGTTAAGCACTAGCGACATACATTATGTTTATTTGAGAAAAGGGTAAGGGTACACTTAGAAGAAAATGTTACCTGTATACGTTGTTTCTGAACTTGTTATACGAGGACATGGTCAATAACCCACCAAATCCAATACCCAATGAATAGAAGATCTGTGTAGCGGCATCACCCCAGACCTAAAATAGAATTTATCTAAGTCAGCGGACGGCAAATAGTTAATTCTCCATTGTTCGAGATACCTTTGGAGTTTTCAACCAAATTTACCTATTTGACATGGGGGACGGAGGGGATAACATGAAAAAAGCAAATAGTCGTTCTAGTTGGTAGATGACAAAATAACGTTCGTTTCCAGAAGCAGCTGATATCGCATTTGCCTTCCTTATGAGCCCAAAGAATTGCAGGAGCTCAATTCATTTTCACTCTTCTGATCATTATCGCGAGTTTTTGATCTAAAATCTGATTATTTGTTCCATACCAGAAAACTGAACTCTGACCTAAGTCAATGATGTGAGTTTCAAAATGAGCAAACATAGTATATCATGGGTTTCCTTACCTTAGGATCCAAGAGTTTTTCTGGTTTAGGAATGACGTAGAAGTCAATTCCCTTTCTAAATCCAGGTAGTGTAAGACCTCTGATTAATAAGACGACAAGAATGACGTATGGGAAGGTAGCTGTGAAGTATACGACCTAGAAATATAACGATATGTTTTAGCTTAGTTCGTCTTCATCTAGGCTAGGATATCGAAAAAGGTTAGTTTTGAATTTCTAAAATATCTGTAAAGCGTTTCATGTCCTTATCTAGATATTTATATTTTTTTGGATAAAGTACTGTTTGTCTCCATACTCGAAGTAGAGTTTTGGGCAAATGTCTTCAAGAATTTCAGTGTTGTCGTTACCAGATCAACCTTTCAAACATATTTCAAATGCATATTTTTTTTCGACCAATCGTTTACACTTTTCAAAATCTATGCTAGTCTCAGTCCTCAAGAAGGAACGAATACTGCATTCAACTCTTATGACTTTATTTTAGTTCATAATACAACCCAAGCACCAAGCCACCAAAAAACTGCAGATGAAACTCACACCACATATTGGCAAAACATTCGTAGCTGGCTAAGAATTGTTCACATGAGAAAGTATATCAATATATAAAAAGCATTTCTGCCTTCGGATTTTTTGACAGGGGAAACCATGAGTTATACCAGAAAGGTCAGATTAGCAGATTGTTGTCCGCTACTTGTAAGGTCATAGAAAATAAAAACAGAACCTACCTTGCCAGTGGATTTGATACCCTTAATCAAACAGGCGAAGATGAGAATCCACGTAAAGAATAACAATAGGCAATTTCTCAAACTAACTCCACCCAACCATTCCAAACCATCAGCTTCTTGTAACATCAATACAGAGCGGCTAAAGAAACAATTGAATGTCTACATATAAAACACCTGAATACCTGGCATCAATTCTTTCAGTTGAACAACAGATAAAATCTCTGTGTCGATGCATATAATACATTTATGTTTTACAAGGGTTACGATTTAAGTTCACATGTGAATCCTTTCTTCCAACTGATCCTAAGACAAATATTTTTGTATTGATAATCCTACCCATTACAATTGTGTTGACTGGTATGGTATCATGGGTAAATATGACTCAAGTTAATCGGACTTTCACAACCAGATAAAGATCCTAACACAGAACCACCAGTGTTCGCAACAAAGCAGATGAAGAACGAGAGTATTCATAGTTTTATGGTGGGGATATCCTTTAAAAACCTTACAAGGTTCAACGTTTGAAGTTTGAAATCGGTTAATGATCAGTTAGAAATCAATAAGATCAAGTGCATTGATAGAGTGATATGATAAGAAAACTTACGTCCAATATTGTTCTGAAGCAGTTTGCCATTTTAATTTACATTCTTTTAAAAGATCATGTTGTAACATACTTGAATTAAAATCTTCTGGATTCAACATAGAAGTCAGGTTATATTCTTCCGTTAAATTAGCAGCAAATTGGGATGCACAAGTAAAGTTCAAAACATTACCTGAAATAAAGTACAATCAAACTTGGTCCAACGGTCAACTCTATTCAGCACCACCCTTTAAAGGGACAGTCTGAATTTTTTTTGGGTCAAAATTTTTTTTGCTCAAATTTGTGAAAACCTTACACCAAAATCTGTAACTATGTGCCCTTTAATGTATCTGAAAGTTTTAACTAAAAAAATCCAGCCGTTAATTTTTAAACGATCAAAACATGCTAAAATTTTTAAAAACCTTACGTAAGGTTTTTAAGTGTGTTATCTTTTTTTGACGCTGGTAGGAAACTACTGAACGGATTTGAGTAAAATAAACGCCTAATTGTAGAGATTGTCCCTCTTGTGTATTTAAAGGGTTTCAGCTAAAAAATATTGAGCCATTTAAAGGGCAAACACCAAAACTAGGTCAAATTGCTTAATTAACAATAAATTCTCCCTGTTTGTAATTAACCCTTTAAAACCATATTCAGTTTGATCAAGAAGATATAGAGATACAATAAGCATACTTTATAAATACTCTCAAGTAGCATTTGCGATTTTTTTGATAATGGAAACTTTTTTCAAAAAAGCAGAATGGCCCTTTAATGAAAGGCCACATCCGATGCAATTTAACCAAATTTACCTCTATTGTAGTTATATTTAATTAAGAATGGTTAGTATGTTTATATGAATTCAAATTAAATTGACATACATAGAAAATTAAAAATGAGTTACTTCCCTTTGCCGCTGATTTTTTGTCGTTAATCAAAAATAGGGATCTATTTTCTCAAGGCGATTGCATAAGATCTCTAAATGAGAAAACCTGGCATACATGTATATATGTGTGTTTGCATTGCTTTCAAATAATACCTACTCACCTTTCAAAGCCTCAACTTTGTCCGTTTCATTCATGGAATCAAGTGCAGGATATGCTTCAATACGACACATCTCGTTATTCCAGGTGTTGTTACATGACTGCCATGGTAATAATGTATCCAGATTAACAAATGATACCAACATGTAGTAAACAGCATACATAATGATAACATTGTAGTAGATACTGACCATACCACTAACTAAACACATACCAAACCCAATACCTGGCAATAAAGACACACATTAATATTTCAACCGGTCATATACAGAATATAAACATTCCACAAAATAAATACAAAGGGATATTCTGGTAAAAAGTAGAAATAATAATATAAGTACAAAGCTCAAGCCTTCAATGCGGACAATCCACTAATTTCGGTAATCACAGCCTCTAATTGCTAGAAATTGGTGATCACAAAGGTTGTTGATGGTGACCCTGGTAGGAGAAAGACGTATTCAGTATATTTGGAAACGTTAACTTACCTGAAAATGCAGGGCTGACTTTCCATACTGTGATAGGACCTTCTGAAGCAAATTGTCCAATAGCCAACTCAATAAAGAATAGTGGTAAACCAGCAATACTCAACATAATAACATATGGAATCAAGAATGTTGCTGAAAAAAATGAAACAGAATCATGATATTTGTATATTTCTTTTTAGGTGGCTGGTAAGGGGAATTAGCAAGAGTTGAGAATACTAATTTGGTATTTTTTTTTGCATTTCTAGATGAAGACCTCAAAAGCTCTTCCTGGTCAGACAATGAGATTCTTCAAATATGGAGTTATTTCCCATGGTTAGTGAGTATGGTTTTCTTCAGAAACACATAACTACCCTTTGCGGCGCTTATTAATAAATTTCCGAAGTTTTTGATTCATGGAAACAACCAGAAGTTCATAATTTCTGTCCGTTCAGCTGTAAACGGATACGGATAATCCGGGAAACATCAATGACAAGAGGTTAGGCTAAGAACAGGCTGGGAGATTCTCGTGTGAACCGATGATGCTCCCAAATCAGAGCTACCCACGTTTCAACACATAGAAAAACCATTTGCTCGTTTCAAATTCAAATTCTGAAATGTTCAGACGAAAGGAGTTTTTCTTTATCAAAGATTTTACAACGATAAAATGCCGACTTGTCATAATTTATAAACTCGTAATACGAGACAAGCACTTACCTCCTCCATTTCTGTAAGCTAAGTAGGGAAATCGCCATACATTTCCCAAACCAACAGCATAACCGATACACGATAGTAAAAAATCTAATCGCCCACCCCAATTTCCTCTTTCCATCGTCTCATCCTGAAAGCAAAATAAAAAGAATATTCATTAAGAGGTTCTCTAGATTAAATTAAATTGAGTAATCTGAAGCAAAGGTAAATTTCGGATAATCTAATCACCTTTCCTGAGGACTTATTCTCAAAAACTTAACTTAGATAAATCAAGATTTTAAGAAATACAGTAATCTGATAATAATGCCAAATTTAAAATCGATTTTACTGATTGACCAATCAGATTGCTGGATAAGTTAAGTTTTCAAGAATAAGACCCCTGGTGTAGACGTCATGTAATTGAAGAAAATAAATATCATCGGAAGTGACTACATTGTAAATTCCTCAGCAAATTCCTAATTTCCCCATGAATATATTATGCATTAAGGATAGCATCCGTAATACATCCCAGTTACAATCATTACATGCTAGATTATCAGACTGTGGTCAAACAAACTTTGTTTCTGAAATATTTCACGGATAGATGAATAACTCAATTTTATGTAAAAAAAAAAAATGCTGATTGCCATATCGTTAAGGTCTAGAAGACCGAAGGACATTTAACCACAACTTTTGCGACTGGAAAATTAAATTTTAAATGTAATCAACTAAATCTTTAAGAAAAAGACAAAAATATTACCAGTTATTTAAAAACATACTTAAATTTTACTAAAAGCGTGATTTTATTATTAACATCTTTTTAAAAGAAAAATCATAAAAAGATATTGGATTGGGGTTATGACACATCATAAAACTTTCGGCTTCAGCAAGTTTTAAGAGACAAGTAAACAAGTTTTGACTGATAGTATAAATAGCTTATGACGTAAACATTCCGCTACATTCACAGCAAATAAATAACCATATAGAATTTCGTTTCAAGTCATGCTTTTGTTTAACATTTTTGAGGGAACCGGTTGATACAAAATATAAAATTCGTACTCTTTACACAAAAGAGTAAAAGCTTTAAAAGCTTCATCTCAACGGAGCCTTTATAACGTTTTGAGAAACAGTTGAGATACTATTTTATTATAAAGCAACATCTTTAGACACAAGATAAAGATTTCGGTGAAAAAAGGTTTCAAATAATGATTGTCTAAAAATTGAGAGTCTATGAACCCACAGAGTTCGTGTACTTTAAACTGTCCTGACGTATATAAAGGTCGTGAATCTAGGAAGTGGACATTTTCAGCTCATAGATCATAAAATAATATAGAGGCAACATTATACATGGCCATAATACAATGTAATATATTCACACGTAACCTAGAGTACAACAAACAGTATTTGTAGGTTAGGCTACATAGAATGAACTTGGGACAAAAAAACATTTCGGGTTGAAAACGAATAAAACCTCATTGAAAATCAAAAAGAGAAACCGCCAAGTCATAAAAAGCTTCACAAAACCATTGTCCTAATGTTCATGTCACGTATTTCGGGTATGTTTCTGTGACGACAACCATAGAAACCTTAGAAATAAAAAATCGTACATTGCTGTAAAGGCTTTATGCATATCGTTTCTGATGCATTAATGTACTTAATGGAGCTGAACGACCCATTCTTCTGCTCCTGGTTGATAAATATCCATCAAAATTCGACCTAGATAAAAGGCATTGAAATAACACTGTAAAGGTAATCGTGCAGTGTATATGTTTTGTTTTTATTCGATCAGCGAATCTCGCAGACTTGAAAGCGTCATTTTGCATCAGTGCACAATACCAATGTAAGGGATAGAAAAGCATCAAGTCCTTAGTTTAGGACCAGAAACCTAAGCCTCAGTTTCTACAACCTCTGTACGTTGACCCTATCCAATGTAACACAAGGCCATAATGTTTAAAATGTACTTGTTAAGTACATAAAAATACCAGCCTTGAAATATATTCTATGCAATGCTGAGTGATATCATATATCTGTAATCTTCTTTATGTATGTAGACCAAAGCCGTATATATTCATATTCGCTCTAGCTATTGTAATTAAGAAAGAATATCCACTCAGGCTTCAGTGGTATGAAGTTATCTTATCTTTTAATTAAGCCAAATATGCATCTCTCCAGCTTATCTTTTCTAGTTGGCTAAGCACTGGGTCAACCAACGTCGTTGAGCATAGGATTACTACACATGATAAGAGGTACCTTAACCAGAATAACAAATTAATGATTAAATTATGAATATGGACTCTAGATCTGACGCATCATTTGCAAGGTCTACATTACAATTTGCTTCGACCTTGTAATAACGTCACGCCGTCACGAAATATAATTTTCGATTTTATATTTTGTAAACCATTATTTATATTCAGTGTCACAATCTTCAATATTCAAATTTGGCTATTTACATATTGACACTTCTAGATAAATATACATAAGGTGTTGAGTACAGACAACCATAGCCTCTACATACTCGCCGAAATATTTAATGTGAAACTTATTTATTAAAGAGAGTGTTTATAACTGATCAAATATTGGATCTATATTTTAAGGGCAATCGGTGCATTAGCAAACGATCTAAAACGTCAAAAATTGCAAACGGATAAGAGAAGACAGAAGAAAGCATTGGTTTTCTGGTACAACATGCTCATTTTCAAGCGTTTGCATATATTCCTTGTGTAATTACTGTTTATTCTATCTAAAGACTGATTGTGTACTGTGCGGTTATTACTTTTGCAAATAAATATTTTATCTATTTCAATTTCTTTGCTTTCTATATTTGAAAGTTGTACATTTGTAACAAGGTAAAGATGGGCACATGTTTTCAGATATTTACGGTAAACAATATTAATATTAAAGGTATATGGAGGTTTTAAAGGCTTTACAGAAATTGATATTAACTAATCCAAAGAACATACAGTAAAACCTTTAGACATTTGTTTGAACGACGTTGACCCGATGGGGTCTAGTTCCCTCAATGAGAAAGTTATTGTCTATCAAGGGTATTTCGTGGGCAAATAAAACTGTTTGATTATGGTTGTTATTTAACCGGGCTGGTTATTAACATTCATCTAACTTGCGATACCTCATTGCTATAATTGATATTACTGACTTTCGACGAAGATTTTACGTTTTAAAGATCACTTCCGGTTTGTACTAGTTCAGATTGTTTACTATACACAAATTTGAAAAATGAACAAGGATGCGATTGTCTAAGCTTAAATCGACACATGACCAAGCTCTTACCAGGCCAAAAGAGTAAGGTGACCGTAACTCTAAATAAAATACCTCCTTGGTTGTTACAAGACGTACTTATATAACTACTTAATGCGCACTGTTACCAAATCAACACTTTCTCAAGTTATAAGAAACGCATCATTTCCAAAATCTATAACTTCTAAGAAGAGTGTCAAATGTAAAGCCGCACATTGCAAAAACTTCGAAATGTCACAATAATCTTCAACCCTGTACACGAATTTTATATGCTGCATAGTTTATGCATTACAGACTTACATGCATTAAGTGTACAATAAAATTGGGACACCTAAGATGAGTTTAGTTTCTTTGAATAACTTAATGATAATGTTGTTACCGACTATAATATTATGCTTCGTTTGTTGACCGATAATGTTTCAAATCTAACTTGTGATATGAAATTACATATGTGCATAAAATTGGGTTGGTCATCGACCTGTAACAAATTGAATCTCCCACGTACAATATGTAGGTTATCTGTTAACTTGGTGGAAAATATTGCATTATACTTGATAAACTATGCTACTGGTTAATGAGTACTATGTATTGTATAGTATGACAATATTATAGTAACGGAGTTTCCCGCCAAAAGTTGTTCCTATAAAAACGCACAGGGGCCCTATTCTCGAAAACTTAACTTAAGATGATTTTAGTGTTCTAGTTATCTGATTGGTCAATCACTAAAATCGATTTTAAATTACGTTGCATGAACCAATCAAATTGCTGTATTCCTGAAAATCTTGATTTAAGTTAAGTTAAGTTTTCGAGAATAAAGCCCCGGGACCCACTTTTATTTCCAGTTGGAGAAATGTTATTCATAGCATGTAGCTTGTTTTCTATCTAAACGATTGAGTGACTTTATAAGTTAGCCAATTCGGTTATTTTGATGACCGAGTTCAACCCGACCCCCTTCAGTGATGCAGGTAAGAGGAACGACATAGAAAAATAGTGGTTCGGCTATGACAATAAACCGTATGCTACAACAGCCACTTTAAATTGGTCGTTAACTTCCCGAAACTGAACTGAAGATTCGAGCAAAAGGTCACTGAAACATTCTTGAATAACTTGACTAACGTGTCATAAAAGTTATAAAATGTGTAGAATAATCTAATATCCGGGATCGTTCCCATTCCCTAATACCTATCCTCCTGGCCCAATTTTTTCACCATTAAAGGATCGACAATGAGTATTTTTTAGATTTTTAAAAACAAAACATTGCACATTCCTATATCTATTTTAACATGTTGAAACGAGAAGTAATAAATCTGTAATATAAAACTAACTTGGGTCATAATTTGATATTTATATTTCTTATCTGATGATTATTCTACCTATAACTATAATCCAACAAAGGGATACACTGAGCTTGCAAATTAGAATAGGTCTAGTTTCAACACATTATGTGCATGTAAAATGTAATGTAGGCCTTCTCAATTAATGTTTCTTAAGGGCCAAATAGAGCGGGTGTAGTTATGTTTTTGGGCCACTCTTGAGGACTTCGCGGGCCGCCATTTGAGAAGGCCTGAGTAATTTTAAGTACCGTCGTTGCACTTTGCGATATAGTGCACCATTATCATGGAATACATGCGTTGCTTCATTAGTTCTTAAGAGAAACGTTATACATGTATAACCCTTCTGTTTCTGATACACTTATTTTGAGGAATGTAATGTTTGATCATATCAGTACATATAATGACGTGTAGTGTAGTTACATCCATGATCGATTTTATTTCAATTTTTCAAAATTAAGAATCTTCCCCTGCATGATAACAAAGGGTGTCATTAATTTTGCAATTTGTAGTATTGTAATTTTATTTTCTATTCTAGTAAATCAAGTGCGCATAAACCTAATTTCACTGTAATTGTTACGCAAAAGGCTTCTTGTTGCTCATATAGCTAACTTTTTTTAATATGACTCGAGCTTTTTTCAGATGTTTCTATACAATTTGATAGACTATGAGAAAAGAGTAGGTACAAAAGGTTCAACCTGCGTGACGCCATTTTCTCATCCTAGTCTAGATATGTAATTTGCTGTAATTATTATTCAACGATATAAATGTCAGGTTCATAATCTGAAAAGTAAGTGCACAACGCTGAAAATATAGTTTTGTATATGGCAAATAGCAAAAAAAACAAAAACTCTTAATATACTCATTTGTATGAGTATTGGGTGATATTTTGATTGTCGAAAACGAAATAATTTATGAATATGTGGAATTGGTAAATAACTACCTTTAAAAAGTAACGTGGATGTAAATTTGGTTCATTTGTGAGGAAGGTTTCATAATTTCTCGTTACGTATGTATGTCGGCATAAAACATATTTTTCTTAAGTTTCAGTAGGATGATTCGCATTTTAAAAAAAGTGGGCGAGCGAGTGACACATCATTTCGGAAGACTTAACCCTAAAAAGGAGCGTTATCATTTCCCACAATTAACGATGCGTAATAATAAAGAAGCCAGTGAAGCATTTAAAATCGTGTGAACCTTCACTAACATTCGATCTTGATTTGAATGCGTTCATTTAAATCCTTTAAGATTAGAATAACGTTCAGGAAAATTATTAGGATTTAAAGATAACGCAATTACATTATTGTTAATGGGCTAATATTTATCTTTAAATTATGCAAATCATTCTATGCGTGTCGACATTGCATGATTTTTTACCTGTCTTATCAATATAGAGTTGCCTAAAAGCTGTTAATATGTGCATGGTCTTAACACTCACTTCAGTTTTAAATCAAATTATGTAGAAATGAAATTTTCGAACAAAATTTGTTAAATAAGAAAAAGAAACATTATTAAACTAGATAGTGTCAAGTTCATTTTAAAGCCAATAAGATAGTAAATGACTACTGGTCAGACAGCTAGTAGGGTTGGTAAATTCGGGTCAACAATCAAAAGACCAAACAATGCATTAACCGAGTTGTAGCCTTACGTTGACCGGTCAAATGGGTTCGGATACCGGATTTTTCTACGATTGAATGAATTACCACGCATGGCTTGTTAATTCACGGCACAGTATGAATGGATTGGTCAACGAGGACATGTAGATATTATATCCAATAACTTATTTGTACATGAATCAACCCATAGGAAATTTCCCTTGACTTTTCAAATAGATTTCAGTAGGGGTCAACCTTTAAATGAACATTTGCTATGAAATCACAACGGGGTTATCCATGAAAAATGTAAACAAGTCGCTATAATCTAATCCCTTAAATAAACCAAAAGCAAAATGTAAATCACATCTTTAAAAAAAGACAAACTGCATAATGAATAATACTCAAAAATCCTTTACAATCATTCGAGTTTGACGTTAGCGTGGAATAAAGATGGTTGGACAGAACTAACGGTATTTGAGCATCGGAAAAAGAAGCCAATTTCCAACGACAGTTCAACTCAGAGCAAAAGATGAATGAGGCAATAATGTACAGAATTTTCAGACGTTAACATATCATCACGATAAAGGTATAAAATCATGATTAGACTCAATAAACAAAATACAACACCTTTTCTGTGCTAAAACCGGTTTTATATTCTTTTATCGTATGTCAGAAAATATCAAATAATAAAGTACTTTTTACACGAAACTTATTGAATAGTGTTGAATGATACTTAGTCATTGACCACGTTTAGGTATAAGAATTTGGTTATGAATATCGAAACGGTATTTTGTTTGTCACGTGAAATGAATAAACTTTGAGTTTTAAGTCCTGCTTTTATGATTTGAAATGAGCTAAAGTAAACGACATACAGTATGCAGTTGGTATATTGCATTTGTTAACACTCATGAATAAAGTCAACTGATTTTATAACGCAGAAAAACTCAGTTTTATAACATTTGAAGTGGGGAACAAGTAAACAAAGCGTTGTAAATATTGTGAAATATATCGATATCCGCCTACTAAAGAACTTTTTATGACAGGATTTATGTGGTAAACAATAAAATTACATTTCAACATCCTGATGACAAAACACACCTCTAGAATGATTTGTTTATCAACATAATCTAACATGTACATTCTCTAGAGACAATGAAATGGAGTTTTACGTCATACATTTCTACATCTTCAAGAACGTTGATAAATTCGTTCTGCAAGACCGATTACGCAATTATAACAAGCGGGGATATCAATGCATAAATGTTAATCATGCCCCGTTCATTGGCTCAAATAAATGTTAAGGGGAGCACTCGGGGATTTCGGGAGTTAATTTGGGTACATAATAATGTCGAAAGTCTTCAGAAATTTCAGAACAGCACGAATAACAATATAATTCAAATTATAAATTTTATTTACTATTTGTCTTTATATGTGTGCAGCTTGGTTTCACTAAAAACGGGTTCGATTTTAATTTTCAAATTCAGATAACTAAGTATACACGTTGGTTTTAAATTTCGACTATGATCCGTGAACACTTATTGATTAGCTCATTCATAAAACAAATGCCAATTCTGAGTCGAAACAGAATGCACTAAAGTATACTTTATAAAGTATAATAGTATACAATTTCTTTTTTGTAATTTAAAGTCTTTCGAATCACGTTTTATCAGTTATATATTAACTGTGTACTTGATTTAGACAATATTCCAGTTCATCAAAAATGTTATGTTATGGCACGTACAGTAGCGACCAGTAAACTCTAATAAATACTAATGAGATGTTTATATAGACTTTATATCAAAAATTCTTTTTCTGTTCGAATTCCATAGTTTTCTTCAAGTAATTTCAAAGCAAAGCAACTCTTTAAAAATCAAATAATTGTTGAATTCTTACCTTATTGCCACCCATATTGGCAATGTGTATAGTAAAACACCTTTATAAAAAAATTCGCGAAATCCAGCAATGTTCTATGTGTGTGTATCCAATGTGAACAGTTGTTGGTACAATACAGGGACTGACGACAAGTTTATCTTTTCTTACTTATAGTCTGGCCTCGTAAGAGTTCACTCAGCCGTAAATTCGGTTGAACACCTATCACTCCTTTAGGACATTTAATAGTCCGAAACTTGACTTTTACCTGGTCTCTGACAAGACAGTAATTTTGATATATTATGGACAGTATAGCAATTTTCCGCAATTCCAATTAAAACTCTTTACGCTTGTACTCTTAGTTTCATCGGAATACAACAAATTCGTATTACGTGAGACCGAACTCACCCTTCTGGTACGTAAAACTAAACAACTTTGTAGGTTTTTGGAGTAATTAACCCTACGATTCGTTTATCCGAATTCGAATGTATGAATGAAGTATGCTTAGTGCATTCAAGTAAAACAGTTCTCTTACAGCCTTGGTTCCCAACCTTTTGGACTATTCTTACCCCTATTTTGTTCAAGCAATCTCATAGAACCCCTTCGCCCACCCCAAGTAACATTAAGAGCTAACATGAAAGTAAAGGGATATTTGTCAGTTGATGGAATTTGATATTTAATCCATTCCATACTGTTTTAAAATTGACGGAGAGGCTTCTCAGGTACACCTTGTGATGTTCGCTGGTACCCCCGGTTGGGAACCGAGGTCTTACAGTATGTATACAATATTAATATGTCAAAAGTTGTTCATCAGAGGATGGGTAAATGTCGGATGGTTCGGACTGCCTGGTCATAAATTTTCCATTCATTAAAAACCAATATTTACATTTTGGATTTTCCTAATTACCGAATATTCTTTGAATGACTTTAAATTTCTTAAGAAATATTGAAATAAGTGGGTCTAATTAGTCGAGTTCACTAATCCAGCCGAAGTTGTCGCTAATCCGTCCTCAATACAAAAATCGTAAAACAAAGGAAAATATTCACAAGTGCCCCTTTGCAATAATTTTCACCAATTTGCACATCTCACATGGTTCTCCTATGTGTGAAGTCTTTATATAGGGAATTAAAAGATCTTTAACTTATCAAACTATATAACAATAGGATCTGCTGTTCCGCTGATTGAAGTATTCAACTTTCACTAATCCGCCTTGTAAAACACACGAATTTATACAGTTGTCAATTCCCCTTTGTGATGTCTCACATTATGGACTGAGAGCACCTCGTGTCTCGACTTTAAAACAATGAAATAAGTTTTCCGACACCCAGCCAAAATTAGCATGTTCCCGTTTGTAAGATGACAAAATGTAAAGATAGTGAAAAGATCTTCTCACTTCCTCTTAAGGGCATAAAAAGCATTAAAAGATGTCAACTTGACATTTTAATCATATAAGTGTTCTTGTTTGGCATTTTCAATAATCTCGACATGTTCTTACATTATCAATTGCACTTAAATTTATTTGTATTTACCACCCAGTAAAATCTAGGTCACCAGTATGTTATTTTGAAGTAAAAGTTACTCGTCGTTGTAATTTGCGTGTAAACAATAGTCATTGTCTAAACAAAAGTCAACCTCACATCTACATTAAAATTTTAATTTAACTCGTTCAAAGGATGACTTAATTTAACTTCAGAGAACAAAAAATTAAAAATAAAACAATCGAGTTTCCAATTTGTAAGAACATGACTCTAAATATTGGTGTAGTTAACCATGAGATGAGTAGAGGAGAACTAAAACAAGAACTACAAGAGAACAGTCGAGGAAAACTAAAGAAAATAACCACAGACAGTCGACCTAGAGGAACTACAGAAGTACTGACCAAGAGAACGTCAAGAGAGCCCCCAGAAGAACTAAAGAGAAGAACTACAGGATAACAGTCAATAAGAACTACAGAGAAGAACACCGAGAGGAACTACAGGGAGTACTACAGGAGAGTCACGGAGAGTCGTTGAAAACTACAGAGAAGGACATCGAACTACAGAGAAGAACTACCATATACCGTATGTCTTTTATTTATCGGGTATTCCAAAGAAACGACCCCAAGTTTGACGGTAAGTATCTCGGTTGTTGGTAAACTGATTTCTTTCAAAATTCTCACAATTGTACTTCAGCATGTCCTTGTCAGACCCTGAAAATATGATAGTCATCGAATACAAATTGTACAAGTACTGCCTCGAACAAAATGCCATGTCGAAAAATACGATATCGGAGCATATTACACATTTCAACATTTCAAACCACAAGAACTACCAATATCAACCATTTTCTCACAAAAAGCGACCATCCTGCTTTTCAGCTCTTGTTCATTCCGTATGTCCCACTAGTGCCTGTAATGACTCCGAGCAGTATTGGATTCTCTTAGATGAGATCCATAAAAGCATCACTGGATGAAAAATGGTTGATGTTCGTTGTCGATGTGGTGAAGGCACAACGATCACAGTTTGAGAAGAACTAAAGAGAAGAGCCACAGGAGAACAGTGGATTAAAGCTACAGAGAAGGACACCGAGAGGAACTACAGAAGTATTGACCAAGAGAACTACAGACAATAATTTCAGGAGAGCCCCTCACCCCCTCTCCTAAAAAAAGAACTAAAGAGAGTAACAACAGGAAGTCTAGGAGAACTACATAGAAGAACCCCAGGAAATGGGTCGTTGAACCTACTTTATTTCTTTGTCAAATGTGTTGTTTACTGTCGTGTCTGTGATATAATTTGAGATGACTAATCCTGTACTTCTCAATTTTTAATTTTATTTAGAACATTGCATTGTTCTTTAACAAAAAAATACAAATATATTAAGGTATTCAGCTAGTATTAAACGTGATTTTGAAACTAGTATTCGCGAAATTAGATCCCCAGTAACTCTTAAATCATACAAAAACATATCAATGGGAGATACCGTTGCTCGAACGACTTACAAAAGACGACGAAATCATTGAATGTATTTGTATTTGACTTAACCTATTATCAAATTGCGAAACAGTCGAAATATGAATCATTTTGTGCACACCTGGGAACATATTAATAATAAACACGATCACCCTATTTTCATTTTAAGCAGAATAAAATATTTATTGAAATGTTTTAATCCAGTTCTTCGGCCTCTGAAAACCAACTGCTATATTCCCTCATATAAGACAGACTTCTTAAACCAATTTTAACCACAAGAAGAAGATCGAAACAAATTGATAGATTTTTTTATGGGAAATATTGCATTTTTTCCCCTACAAAATCACTCTGCAGTAGATAGACAGGCTGGATGCATAGCTGCATCACCTATCTTGGTGGATAGATAGTTAGTGCAACATATCCATACATGACTATAAAAATAGCGATGCCCCATCGTAATACGCCCACTTTTGTAATGGCAGCCAAGTCGTCTGGGAGGTCGACAAGAACTATCAGTAAATGAAACATCTGTCGAAAACCGTGCCATCAAGAATGTTTACAAAATTGAACGATTTTGAGTGTTTACAACTACAAGTTAACAAGGGCAATAACCCATGAAATAGTTTTCAATTCGTCTGATTTTCAATAGGGTTCATCCTTGGGTGATTACAAACACTCACAGCAAGTTTCATAATAATCCACCAAGAAACCAGCTCTCTATCGTGTCCACAACTTTGAGAGAGTAACGGGCTGAAAAATTAACGTGTTTTAAAGAACAAGGGCAATAACTCATAAATATTTTTTCGAGGTTTCTGATATTCAATAGGGTTTAACCTAATGTCAATACAAACACTCATACCAAGTTTCATCAAAATCCATCAAGAAACCAGCCCTCTATGGTGTCCACAACATATTTTCAAAAGCAAGGACAATAACCCAGGAAATATTTTTCGATTCGTCTGATTTTCAATAGGGTTCATCCTTGGGTGATAACAAACACTCACAGCAAATTTCATCAAAATCCATCAAGAAACCAGCTCTCTATCGTGTCCACAACAATTGTGGACAGACAGGCGGACAGACGGACAGACGGACGGACAGACAGACAGACAGGGTCGACTACAATATACGCCCACATTAATGTGTGGGCGTATAAAAACCATCAAACTAGGAACATGGATCTGGGGGCAACCCTTAAGCGTCTACTCTCCTGCACTGTTTTGAGCAATTTGCTAGAAACGCGACCAGGTTAAGGTTGGCCATTTTTTTTTATCTAATATATTATGGGCGTATGTTATGATGTCAGACAATATTGTATGTGTTGAAATATCACAAAAGTCCAGAAAGAAAACTCCAAAATAGAAATTATGAATTTGTCTGGTGGGTGTGGTATATCTGTATGTATATCATAATTTATGTGATACACTTGAATAACCTAACAAGAATTTTGATCTCATTTTGGAGTTATATTCATTTAAATTTAATTAGTATATTATTTCTAATTTCTAAATAAACAAGAGATAGGACTGTAGATTGATCTCATCGATAGAATTGATTTGATGTCCAATAGACTTACTATTAAAACGATCTTTGCCCCCAGGATGTTCTATAGAGTCATAAAAGAAAACCGATCAAAGATATCCGACATTATTTAAGCTTCTGATTTGATCTTATTAAACTTTATCATCTATATTAGTGGTTCCCATCTTGGTTGTTTATCGGGGGGTGAGGGGCATGAGGATGTATATCACTTTTTCTTTAGCCCAAATTTTATTTAACTATATTTTGCTGACATCCTGATGATGAGAAGGCACAACCCTTGCGCTATATTCCCTATTTTGCCCTGGTTGTAATAGAACCGGGGGTCATGGCTCTGAACGCTCGGAACGCTCAAAAGGGAAATTGGTCGACTATAGCCACACGGGTTATTTGTTCAATTTTTACCAGAAAGCAGACCTTTAGCAACCCTACCTTTTGCAGGTGGCTGTGGTTTGGATCGACCTATAACGAAATGAACTGGAGTTTCACCTCCTGCTTTTCTGCACCTGTGTAGACTGATCAGAACGGATAAACGCCAAGCAGTGAGCGGTATTAGGCTGCTCTTATTTTCGATTTCCAACTGTCGAGTTATCTAAAACGACTAAACGCTTTTTTTTTCAAGACAGACTCTCCAACGTGCATCACTGACAGGGGGATACCGCTTGAAAAAATTCGAAGGCATTATATCCACCCATGCCGAGATTGAACCCCGAACATCCAACCGCTTTAGTTTCGGCGACCAATCTGATTATAGTATATCATCTTTGTACATTGTAAGTGATAAATTCTCTTTTAAATATACAAGAAAATTATATCTAAGCATAAAAATAAGTTATACAAATGAATTGATGCATTAAACATAAATCATATTACTGTTTGCTTTGCTATTATAATATAATATCATATATGTGCATTAAAAAACTAGTAAAACCAATAAATAAAATCCAAATAAGAAAGTGTACGGTTGAATAATTTTAGAAGAGAGAACGTAATTTTAGTATATCACTGCACATAAACATAGAGCCGAAAGAAATAATTATAGGGCTTTGAAAAGTAAACACATTTCTAAAATCGAACCAGCAATTTTTGTTGGTATTATTTTGCATTCGTTGACCGAAACACAGCACCACCCATAGTGTTTGTACGGTAACAGATGACTCCCGTTGCTAGATCTTAATTTACTACTATGCAAAATCAAACGTTAGTAATCTTCAATCACTTATTGTCTCAGAAAGAATTTATGTAATGAGTCGCAAATTCCATATACAAAGAGCTTGTATTTTACGGAGATGTTTCCTTGGCCACACTCTGGTTAAGAACGATTATGCGTTTCTGATTGTGGTTTGTTGGTGTATGGTAAATCACATTTTCTAAACTAGCCAAACGAAAATATTGGATATCATTGATTTGTCAAAAGTTCGTTCTTTTTCTCGCTACTCATTTATTGCCAGCAGTCGATTCTCCATGAATTATGACTTACGCTACCTGAATATTATATTACATATATTCATATTATTAAAAAATTTAAAGGGATCGAAAGGAAATGTTTCTAATCTATTCATATAATTCGAGAAATTGCCAAATTGGTACACATAACATGATAAGACTAGTATTTTTTTTATTTTACAATAAATATAAAAGGCACGTAGATTCATGTAGAAACCTTCTGTTGTTGTGTCTGGGAAATGTAGAGAAATCTTTTTTGCGTTGCTGAGAAGTTGCTGAGGACCACCTGTGATAGCCATAGTGATTTGATCAATTTAAGTAGATCTTGCAGTAGTCTTGTATGTATCGCTTAACTTGAAACTCTGAATAAGAAAATGTCTCAGGTTCTGTTTTTCAATATTTCATTCATATTTTATAACATTTAACTCATTTCAAATATATTTAAAATGTACCCCCCCCCCCCCCCCCAAAAAAATACAAATAATACATTACTCAAAAATAGAAAATATGTGACACTTGTGATGAATGATGATCCAATCCATCAAGAAAACTGCCACCCATGAATGAAACTTTCCACAAGTAACCGAGAATTGAGTTCAACTTTTAATTTAAAATTTAATTTGTTACCAATTACCATGCATATCTCAGTTTCGATTCTAATTTTTCAAATAAAAATAAGCCTTTTTTTAATAATATTCTTATATATTTTATTGGCGTATGTTATGTTGTCTGACAATATGTGTTGAAATATCAAAAAAGTCCAGAAAGGAAACTCCAAAAAAGAAATTATGAGTTTATTTGGTGGGTAGGTTATATGCCTACATGTACAGGATATTATGTTTATACACTTCAGTAACCCCACAAGATAATAAGATATGTATATAAAGAAAGATGATCAGACTTTGAAATGATCTCATTTAATTTAATGTTCAGAATATTACACAATCTGTATACTTTTGCACAAAGATTATAAGGTTACTTGACACACAAACTTAAAATTTCTTGTAGGAAATTACAGTTATTAAGTTATTAACAGAATTTTTTTGCTTGTACGGATTTTTATTAAGACTGTTCAATGTGCCCTCCATGTACTTCAACTGAAATCGTTTTTTCCGCCCGAGATGTTGCTACAGAACTCATCTAAAGTTATCTACTCTAAAAAGGCGACTTTCCCACCTTTTATTTCCTGTGGTCACTTTGTCCCGCTGACTCTGGTGCACCTTTGTGGTTGGACAACGACATGTTGAAGTGTATGTATATGTATATGACAATTTTGAAAGAGATCAGATAACTAACAGCTGAGATATACCCGTCGAACTTCGGGATGTTTTTTTTATGTCAGATGTCAGATTAAAGGGGTCTTAATGCACCATTTGATGAAAGAAAAAGATAAATATCTTTTAATAATATGTAATTAAAATATCTTCTATTTATATTAACAACATAGACATGTTTTATAAAATGAATAATTCATATAATTGCCGCAGGCTTTTCAGATGCCTTTTTTTATAATTTCATATGTATTTTAATGTTTATATCATTTAAAAAAAACATAACGCACGGTAAATACGAAAACTCGTGCAAGTAGGTGCAATAGACTAAAGCTAAATACATGACAATGGAGCTTAAAATTAATCGTCAAAATCTAGTCACCATTGAGTTTTGTTAAAGAGCATAAAGCACACCTTTTCCATAAAATGTCACGGTGAGACTTTTACTTCCTTGCTAAAGCATGGTTTAATTTTTTTAAAGGTAAAACTCTGTCATTGATGCTGGTCGGAGGAGCTGGCTAGTCGTTCATATTGGCCAATGATTCGATTCGAGACCCTATGTTCCACAGGCTGTACACGTTAAAGGTCCCTCGAGATTTGTAAATCACAACTAAGCGAAGGCTAATGTCGCAGTCCTGACAAAATTTCCCTCATTGCACACGCCATGCGGTTCTCGTCCCCGTCACCACAACTAAGCTTAAAGTGTGGGGAAGCAGAATGTGGACAAATTACAGTCTGTTCAACACTGATATGCACCCAACAGAAAGGATCCATGCAAACGGCTGTCAACCAAGCTGCCAAATCGACATAAAACTTAGGTTTTATTATTTTGGGCAAACAGATAAACATTAAAGGTGATGTACATAAATGCCATAGGATCGTTCAGTTATATATCGCTATGTACAGCCTGTGATAGAACACTGAAGAAATTAATGTTCTGCAAATGAAAGCTATACGAATCAAAGCATTCTTTGTGCCAGAGCCAGAGAGAAACCATTGTCTCTTCAAAGAGAGGAAATGCCGTTCTTGTTCGAAAGCTGATCAAAGTATGCGAGATTTAAAGATTTACTCGTATGGGAAAGACCAGACCTAATTTCGTACGGGAAAGGAGTCATTTATCTATCGAGAGAGCATAAGCTCTCAACTTACGACCCTTGAACGACGTCTATTATGAAGGTTATCAACCGACAGTCAACACTCCGCTGATCCAGAATTCCAACAAATTATTCTGCATAATATGCCGACCATTAGAAAATCCATATGGATAGTTCCAAGAGTAATACAGCAACAGGTCACAGTTTGTAAATCCAATAAAAGGAACCCTCCACCTCATTGTTCAATGTTCACAGCATAATTTATTGCCATCTTTGACACAAGCATCATACGAAGCATGTGATAATTTTATCAGAATCGCTAAGCAGCCTTTAATCAATTTCTCTCAACTCTTCTAATTGTAGGTCAAATGGTCATAGCTGAATTACAAAGAATGATCCACGACAATGAAACCATCAACAACCATCAGTTCACACTAGCATGAAGCCCGTCACGTGTCAATCTAGCAGACCATTGGATTGTAACGATTCTGTAGAATACTCCTTTTCAGAATTCTCACCAGATAGACCCGAGGATGTTAAACCAAACCAAACCATGCATACAAATCACAATACGCGATGTTTTGGCTCCACGCACTGGAATGGAATAATGGAACGTACCAATCATTACCCTTTCTTCTTTCTCTGACATTGGCCTTTTCCTTTCGTATCATGACTTCCAGTTACCAACAGCTTACAGAATCTAACCTAACCAACCAACGACTTCCATTTAACAACCAATATCCACAAGAATCACGCTGATCATAACATAGCGAGTTTGAAAGAGTGAAGAAGATGGAGTTACTCACGTCCCACCACACAGGGACGAGTTTCATGGACGAATTTCATTCTCGTTTCTCATGAATTCTCAAATAACCACAAATTATCATCAGATCCAATTGAATCAATCAAGCTAACAACTACTATGACTACCAACAATTAGTTTGGAATCGAAAGTTAATTTGTCATCTACCTACTGGAAAGCATGACATAAGCTTCATCTGTATTAAAAAGCCAAGTGTAGTGAGGGGAAAATTTTGACAAAAAACGCAACTAAACGAGCATATTCGATATAAGATGTGTTCAGATTACTCATAATGAATTATTTATGGTTCAGTTCAGTTAATCCCTAACTATACCCACATTATATGTGAACATAACTTTCCATGAAATAATGTCCAATTTTATGGAATAACAGATGTGCAAAGTGTGTGTAATTGTTTCAACATAAATGTACGTAGCCTCTTTGGGATGTTATAAATAAAGTTCAAGTCAGATTATGAAATCAATCTGTTCATCAATCGTTAATCCATCTTCAGATCTGTCTGATAAAGTCAAAATTGGTGTGGATATTGGTGTAGAACATGCTTGCTTTCCCGAATACACGATGCGAGTAGGTGCCAGTGTCAAAGGGCTGGGCGTCCCTTTCTGAGAGTTTTATATCTTATGATTTTATCTCACTCTACATTGTAAGTTTTTAAGTATGAAACGTGATTGTATTTTGTATTTAACAAAGTAACTTGATTCTTCAAGGTCTGTTTATTTATAAAAGCAATAAAATTAGAAACATTTCTTCCTTTATGTTACATCATTATATAACTATTTCTATTGAATTTCATAGTCATTTATATTCTTGATATCCCACCACATAAGAATAACACCACTATCAAATTTCGATTTTTTATGCTGATATACCAAAATATCAAATACCGGGATGTGATATGCATCTTTATATCTGACTTGAAGCATGAGAAAGTCGGGGAACGTGTAAAAAAGGACGCAACAGGCAGCATCGGAACAGACTTGTTGCTTCCAAAATGAAAAGGTTCTGCGTCCTATACTTGACATTTATGTGATCGAGCAGTGCAATAATTATACTGTATGCTGTCTTACTGACATTGGCCAACTCTTTTCCCAATTATCATATCGATAGATGCATAATATGTGGCATTCTGATTCTATGTCTAATCCGAATGACTCGACACATTTGCCTTGTCATATTTATTCATTCGGGAAATCATGTTTAAATATTCTAAAGACCTCGGGCCTGTTTGTTAGTCAATAGAGATAATGTGTCTTAGGTGTATGCGCTCGCCATTATACGAGTATCACATGATCTGAATCACTCTAATTGTTGGCTGGTAATTTTCAGTGTCAATTTGGTCTCTTTTTTCTTGTGCTCAAATTTGGTGAAACTATACACCAAAATCAAGAGATAAATGCCCTTAAATGTATACAAAAAATTAACTAAAAAAATACATGTATTAGCCATTAAATTGTAAACGCTAAAAATACTTAAAACTTTACGTAAGGATTTCAAAGTTCGTTACGCTTTTGAATGCTGTTAGTAAACTACTTTACGCATTTTATTAAAATAAAAACATTATTGTAGAGAAAAGTATCTCCCGTGTATTCTAAAGGTTTCGGCTAGAAATATTGAGCCAATATCGAAGATGTTAAATAAGCAAAAGAAAGACTTGTATAATTTTCCTTACAAAAAACATAATTAAAAAACTCTGAATGTCACGCACTTCAGATGAGTACTGGTCTTTTGAGAATTCAATATATATTTTTAAGTGGCCAGAACGAGTTTTTTTCGCAGGTGTATTTCATGACGGACTAGCCATATAGTTGGGCAATATGACGTATTCACAGTCAATCCATTATATATTAGTAAATAAATGAGGTCATGGACAAGTTTTGTTTGTTTTGAAGCCCGTATTAAAAACGTTACAAAATAATATTATATATTCATAAAGGGGTGTGACATATGACATTTCATCTTATTTACAAGCTTTTATAGTTTTTTTACGAAGTATTTACGTTGATTATTTTCAATAAAAGAGTAAGTAGGGCAGTGAAGCTTAACGTGTTCTCGACTATATTATTTCACTGAGTCATATAGGTACGCTGACCATTCTTCCATATCGGTTTTTAACTTTTTATTATCCACTTTAGGTGGAGTTATAACCGTTTTATTTGTCTTTATATTTCATTAACTACATTCTTATCCTGGATTTATCTGATATCGGTGATTGTCGTATTTATGACATCAACAAGTCATTGTTGTTTTTTATCATTTGAAAAACAAAGGTTTGGCACACCAGCATCAAAAATGCATCATTGAAATCAAAGGCAATGGGATTTCCATTAAGAGTTTTATTATACATAACTACATCCTTATGGACATTACTGCATAAACCACAAGGTAGAGCACGAAAGTGGTGTTTAATCGTGTTTAAATTATATTTCTTCGCACGCCCCCAACACGACTGAACAGATCGTCGTATGACTGAACACGATTTTCATACGATTGAACACGACCGTGATAAGACCTGCATACGACTGAACACGACTTCTCAGCTTGTGTTCTGATACATTACATATTATTAGCAATTTTATCTGTTTGATAATAACCATCATGGGCGTGGATTTAGGGTTACGTGTCCCTCCTTTGAACTCAGAAGGGGGGGGGGGGCGGAGACGAATAGGTCTTGGTCCCCCATCTCCCCATAATTTGATAATAAAATAGATGTTTTGAAGAATCAAAATCGATCACATGAAAATCATAGTAGGAAGTCACTATTACCAATTGAAAACCCGGAAATATCTGTCAAAATGCATGAAATTGACGCCATTTTCCATTGTTTTCTCTAGGGTGAGGATCTTGTGTTTGGGTTTGCGGTTGTGGCGCTTCGTGACGTACTCTACAACCCATGCTGGTTGCCCCCCCCCCCCCAATTTTTTTTAACAAAACCACGCCCTTGATAACCATACGAAAGAGGTGATTAGCATCTTGTACACGTCCACAGCCATACGAGAGATGTTTTACGTTCAAATCGGTTACCTCTCTAGAAAGTAAAAATATAAATATTTATAAATAGAGTTAAGTTTGAATTGAGTATTGTTTTCAGTTTAGCCTCATTTGGTAACTGGTTTGGAACGTTTCAGAAATTTCTTGAACCATGGCAGACAGTTTTAATAATAATAAATAATAATTAAAATATCTGAACATAATGGTTTTGGGAGTATGGGGTGATCCTACATCTAGTCGGTGTTTTCTCGATTATTGAAAATATAATGAGTGTAAAAATATATTTATTTATATACAAAAATATCATATTATCAAACGATACAGGTAGTAGAAACATAGCCAATATTCGTCGTGTATTTCAAAGTCGTTCGTCAACAAATCCATCATTACTAAGGCCTTGAACAGAGTCGAATTCTTTTAAGCTACCGTTGATTCCATTAGTAGTTGTTGTATCAGAAACTTTACCACTGGTGATTGTTGGTGGGATGTTGGCGTATTTACCCGTTCTATGTTCTGGCTTAGCTGGTCCCCATGCCTCTGTTGGTTTAATAGCATTCTTGATACCCTGTTAAAAGACTTTAATTTTAGTATGAGCCAAGGAATTACAACAATTGATCAACTGAAGGCAGTATGCAAAATCAAAATTCTTGATGTTTTGAAACAAATAAAATGCTAATATTTTGGTTTTTCAAATAATTTGATTTGATAAACGTCTAAGCATAGAATGCCACGTATTGTTGTACATATATTCTAAAAGCAGTTAAGAGTACATGTATACGAGTAATATAAATATCACCGATTTTCATATTGACCGAAATTATTAAATTCACGGTAATAACCAGTGATATTCTTTTCATTTGTCTCAGCATCATTGAATCAGACATTTTTCAATATATAAAAAAAGTTTTTTGCTTTACGATGACATTGTTATCACCAATAACTCTCCCGAAATTATCCATGTCCAATCTATGCGGATCTATTTCTCTGATCAACTTGAGAGATCGTGGTGTTTAACATCAACGCATTCTAAGAAACATCAACCAAATCTAAGATGCAATTCCGCTACTTACGCCATAACTGTATATCTGGTAAAACATCGGAAGAACAAGTAAAACTAATGGAATAGCAACCATTACCCAACCTACACCCTGAACCCAGGGTTCAAACTCATAATCACCATACGATGCTGGACTATTCTGAATGGCTGACAGTATCAACATGAGCTACAAAAATAATCAGAGACGATTAAAAAACTAAAGTCAACAGTCAAACAGTACTAATTCGAAATTTTTAATGGTGTGTTCACTAAAGTCGCCTGAAGAAAAAATGAAAGTCACAATATCTTAATTAAGAACGCTTTTAAACTGTGGATTTATTCTGAAATACAACTTGAACATGATGGTTTCGTTCTTATTTTCATATACATGTACCTAAATGCTTCAATTGTATCTATGACCAAAGCAATTGGGTGTTCAGAGTTTAGGTCTTTCAAATTTGTTTGAGCCATGACATTCGACATGTGATAAAAAACCAAAAGCAGTCCTAAGATGAAGGGTTGTCTACATAAGTGTGATGGCTATGATCCAACAAAAAGCATAATTCTACCATTTGGTTCTTAAGAATAATGACCATCATGTACTTACAACAATAGCAAGTGGTGTTATAACTAACCACGTAGCTTTCCAGTAAATAGCTGGTTCAAAACCAAGCATTAAATTTAAATCAGCACAGAAATTCTTTAAACCTATAAATTACAATTGAAAATTCAGTCATACCATTGCAAACCGACCCTTTGATGTAAGCTGACACATGAAGGTGTATTAAAATATTAAAATCAAGCCAAGCTCTACTGAACCAAAAACTGGCGTTACACAAAATTGTAGTTGTATTAATCGTTCAACTTTAGATTATTCATCTTAATGACACCTTTAAAACTGTTCAGTGAATTTGCTTTTGTTTCATAAACCCAAATATTCAAATGTGGTCCAAAACCCGTGTTTGAAACATGCGAAAAGCTCTTTCGACCTTTGACTTTTTGTATATGTTAGATATTTCCGCTGAATATAAATGTGTTTCTTTTTGGGCGGAAGTCGGAAAATTGTTTACAAAACATACCGTATATCCATATAACAGCTATCAATTCTGATAAACACACTATCATTAAAGCAAAACTAGCTGAATACCATTCCATTAATGTTAATACCCATATTCCTCCCTGGAAAATAGATCCTAGGAGTCTTAGTCGGTTCACGATTCTAAAACTGTAATATCCCTACGCCAAATTGGTGTTCCTCTAGTCATGATAGCCGCTAAGTATTCATGTAAAGCCTGCTAATTTCAGTAAATGTAAAATTGTAACTACTATGCCACTTTCTACAGCTAATCTGGAAGGGATTTACATGATTCTTTTGGTACATCGTCTCTATTTATTTTATGGAATTCAAGAGATTTCCAGGAATACATGTAGCTAGATTACCTGTAAGAAACATTGGAAACACTAGAAACCACATCATATGGTTTTTATTTAACATACCTTTGTAACAAGAGGTATACCCATTAAAAATCCAATAAAATGACAAAACATAGCAAATTTTGTTCGTCTTGGTCGAAGGAAATGTGGAAAGGTATCAATAATAGCACTGATAATTGCTTCAAACATGGCAAACTGAAAATAAAAGAAATCAGACTTTCATTTCTCTCTGATCAATGTAGAAAAGGGTGATGCAAAGGATAAAAATACACTTAATCAATTAAGGAGCCATAAAACGTGTGGTGAATCCAAAAGCAAAACCATCAAGTACGACAAGCTGGATGATTAGAAATTTGTATCTTCCCCATGATGATATTTACCACTTCCAGTCAAGTATCACTATTTGAGACTCGGAAGCGCAGGCAATGTTAACAGTTATAAAAATCCGTATAGTAAAACAATTCCGTTAATCAAAATCGCATCCAAAATCATGGCGAAATCGAGAGCAATAGTTATATTGTTTAAAGCAATGTCTGTAGCAAGGTCAAATTATAAAACAATACCTGACTGTCTAAACCAAGAGCCACCAACATAAAAAAGAAGAGAAAAGCCCAGATAGGAGCACCAGGCATATGAGCTATTCCCTCGGGATATACAATAAACACCAATCCGGGACCTGAAATTAACGTAACGTAAATTATCATACTGTTTTGTGTTTGATTCTGTAGGATCGATAATATCATTTGATTTAATTTCATATCAATGGGTGAATTATAAGAATTACTTTCACAACCAATATTTGTCTGATGTAAGGTTTTAACAATTATGAATCAAAATTGGTAGTTAAAATCATATCATCAACATAAAATGTCTGTGCTAAAAAACATATTTACCATCCACTGCTACATCTTGCACCCTTTGGTTGGTATTATGAGCCATAAAACCCAATACCGAGAAAATAATAAAGCCAGCAAAAACACTGGTAAAACAGTTGATCAGTGAAACAATAATAGCGTCTCTGAAATATAAGATAAACGTTAACAAGTAATATGATTTCAGGACATAAATAGATTTGCAACGGGAAACGGGCCAAGGACAGAATAAGAGTCAAACTATCGATATCAGGGAATACTTAACCATTAAAGGAGAATGTTCGGCATTTTCGAGGATCGATTTGGGCCTGCCCGATTTGGAACTGACTAACAATCGCACAATCCCGTACCTTAAGTTCTAGTCTTACTAAAGGTCAAGTCGTATTTTTGACTTTCAAACGCTGATAAGTGTGGAGGGAAAGTTTGGAACATTATAACAGATACAAATTCCCGGTTCTGAGACTAACAGTTATTTGAACTGACGTTTAGTTTAGTGAACGTCTCCCTTTAAAGAAAACTATCTGAATTTTTTGGACTCCTTTGAACAGTTAAATCCAATGGAAATGTGGAATAAGAACCAGAAGAGTGAAGATATCTAATACTTACTACCCACCACAATTCGATTAATGTTTTACTGACCTATGACAATTGTGTTTGAAAGGATTGAAGCTGGACATCATGATTAAACTTCCAAATGCTGGCCCGAGAGAGTAAAATATCTGGGTAGCTGCTAATCTCCATACCTTAGATTAAAAATATACGTGAAGGGATATAGCTATGGCTTTAATAGTTTACAATGTGCTTCGTGTGCTACAGTCTGCACATGTTAAATAACCCTTGACAGTTGGAAATCGAAAAGAGTAGACTAATGTGTTGTAGCAAAATTTCTCTCATTGCACAAACCATTCGTTTCAGATAATTTATAGTTTTGGACATGGACTAAGGCTCGAAGATATTTACATGCAATGCTTGATAAGAACACATACAAGATTGACAAGGGCAACCATTTGCAATTATCCAGACGCATTTATAGCTAGGTCGTCAGAAATGACATACTTACATCGATGTCGAGAAGTCTTTCCCATTCTGGTATGATGTAAAATTTGATTCCTTCCATGTGACCTTCCAGAGACAAACCACGTATAAACAAACTGATTAATATGACGTAAGGAAACGTTGCCATAAAATATACAACCTAAAATAATGAATATTGAAGCTGATGGACTTAGTATCAACATGTTCAAAACTAGAGCTGGATAAACTGCAACTGCAATCAAAAGCATGATCATAGATTTCGACCAATGGAGTCAGCCTTACTAGATAATAGACAATGAGCTTCTTACGACGATTCAGCCTTCAATGCGTCCTGGCTGACTAGCGGACTACATACAGCGATTGGCGAAATTCTCCAAGATTCCGGCCATTGGTAACAGTCCTTAAAATCTGCTTGCTCCTCATAATCTTCTACCTTACCTTGCCTGATGTTTTGACACCCTTTTTCAAACAGAAAAACAATAGAATCCACGATATAGCTAAGATAAAAATTAACTTTAAACTGATTCCACCAATGTTACTGAAATTTTCAGCTTCGTGTAACTGAAGAACAAATCGACTGAAAAGCAAACCAGATTTAGATTGGGTAAAGTGATCTTTAATTTTTTGACCAAACCACCTATTTTGACTGTTTCCTGAATAAAAGATATTTAATGTTAACATATATCGATCCACGTTAATAACTTTGCAAAACGTTATTTTTTATTACGTATATTTTCTGAATTGAGTTTTGTTTAACTGTTTAGATTAAAATTAAAATACTGGCTTGTCGCAGCACTTATAACATTGAACGAACGGTAAAAATCGTTAGGATGATCATTAGGCATTTTATCAATCATACAAAATTATTGCATATACTGGCACCAATCCTGAAGGATAATATAGATAATCATTGCTAAATTTACCTACGTAAAATATTCTTCACTTGGTAGTTTATAGAGATGTTTAAGGCTACAGTCTGAGAGATTGGTAACTGAGAGATTATAGGTTAGATCATCTTTCGTTAATCCTAAGTCACTTAATCCTTCGGTTAGGCATGTTTGGTTTAGCATATCTGAAAAAGAAGTTAATTTGAAGTCTATTTTCGATGCATTTGCGATATAAAGACAAAAAAGTCCTGTACACCATTATGAAAGATATGAAGGGGCCTACACCGTCAACCTATTGCTCAATAGCAAAACTGCATTGAAACATACCATCGACTATTGAATAAGTATTATTATAAATTATGTTACAAAATATTATATCAAAAGATATTCTATGAAATATGCTGTACAATATGTGAAATATGCTAGGAACTATTAAATATATCTTGTCTCAAATTATGCTATGAAATATATCGAAAGATATGGTATGAAATAAACCATAGAATATACAATAACAGAACATTAGAATATGTCATGAAATATGTGGTATAGTATATGTGTCCTTAACGATGCATTATCCTCTGTAAAATATGTCTTGAACTTATGTATTTTTTTTTTATACCAAACCATGCTTTCGAAAAATGTGCCATGATATACACCATAGATGATGAAATATGTTGTACATTATTTTGTGTCCTTAACTATGCTATGCATAATCTTAGGAAAATATAGGTAAAGCATCCATACGTACCCATGGTCGCATTGAGTTTTTCAACATCGCTGAGATTCGTTAAAGAGGGTAAAGGTTTAGAGAGACAGAATTCGGTATTCCAGTCGTTGTTACAAGTGGTCCATGGAAGGCGACCGTCCATAGAAATTAACGATACCAATAAATAAAACATGGCGTAAGTTATCACTACATTATAGTATACACACACCATAGCTGATATAGCAATCATCCCAAAACCTATACCTGCAAAATAATTAAAATGGGAATATTATAACTTAGATCTCCCCAAGTTTTAGATGCGATTTTGATAAACAGAATAATTTTGCTTGTACAGATTTTTTGATTTTTTAAGTGGATGAAATAATTCACAAAATCTTCAAAGTAACACAATTAATTTGAAAAACGGATCTTATTCAGTCTGTTCTATTCTGTTTTGTTTTGAGTCAAATCTTTACTGTAAATCCTTGAAATATAATCAGTATTTTGCTCTATTCACTTTATGTAGATCTTAATATCAGATATTATATGCTTACCTCGAAAGAGTGGGTTTATATTCCATATTGCTATGGGTCCAAGTGAAGCAAACTGACCAAATCCCAACTCGAAGAAGAAAAGTGGTAAACCAGCAATGAGTAACATGATAACATACGGTATGAGAAAGGCACCTGTTAAATACAAAATTAGTGTCAAAAGTCTCAAATTAATCGCATCACTAAATCATAAAAAAGGTAATGAGTTTTTTTTTGTTTTTATTTAAATAGATAAATCGAAGAGATTGCTTTTCATGGATTAAGAAATACATTTGCAAATTGCGATTACGCTTAAAGGGAGAAAACCATAGATTTCCAGTCAACTTCTCAAATCCAGACCGACTTGCCAGAATTTTCATGATGTTTAATGATGTAATGAGGGTCGATTTTGCCCGATTTTTTGGAACTCGCTGCCCGAAGACATACCTTTAGGAGGGGGCAACTGTCCCATTTCTCCTATGTCTATGCCCATAAGGAGGACGTAAAACTGATTTTAAAATATCACAAGCGTTGTCTTGAATGAATTAATTTATTTATAGATAATACATAGTGAGATAACCGTTAATTGATTCAGTTTACATGTTACCGCATGTTCCTGTGCTTAAGTTTATTAACATTTGCTACAGTCTACAGTCTTGCAATCTACTTCTTTAGATAGATTCTTTACTTCAATCTTTCAAAATATGAAATTCCTAGATGTATTACTTGCGATTCTATTATATTGTCCAGATTGTATCACGGGTCTCACGAAACTTCAGACCAATAAAGAAAGGAGAAATAAGACCCCAATTTTTGCCTACGACCCATTGAGTCCTTAAGTTATCACAGAAGAACAAACTGGTGAAAATAGGCTAAATTTTGATACTCTTCATAATGGCTTTTTTCTTTATAATAAGCATGGGTTAACTTACCTCCGCCATTTTTAAAACAAAGATATGGAAATCTCCAGATATTTCCTAATCCAACTGCATAACCAACACATGACATAAAGAAATCCAACTTCCCCGACCAGTTTCCTCTCTCCAGCTCATCCACGGGTGACTTTTCCTTTTCTTTTTCCATCTTGGAAAGTGATAAAATAATGACAAATATCTTACTGATAACATTATGACTAAGATAAAATTAAAATAATAAATTAAAACACATTTCCTGATAAGATTGTCTAGTTGTATTTCTTTTGTGGCTTCTATATCTATTGTGTTTTATTACATAACAAAAAATGTGTTGTGGCTGTTGTCGCGTAAGGAAAATTCAGTTTTCTCATAAATTTGACAACAAAAAGCCCAAATCAAGAAATGTATTATGACAGCTCTGTGCTAAGTGGTTATAGCAATGAACGCTGAATTTTGTTGAAAATGTTAATAAATGCGATTTTCTGCCACCTTGCAAAGTACTCCAAGGTGAGGTTTGCACCCATCACTTTTCTCTGCTAGGGACAATGAAGCATGTAAGTGATAAACTACAAAATACACGCGAATGTGAAAAATTTAACTGTGTTCAATTACAAAGTAAATTACAGAATACAGCACAGTTGTGTTAAATTAATTGTGTTTATTTATAAAGTACACTACAGAATACAGCATTGTTGTGTTAAATTAATTGTGTTATTTATAAACCGATGTGTTTGAATTAATTGTGTTATTTATAAAGTACACTGCAAAAAACAAGACAGATATGTTTTAATTAATTGTGTTCAATAATTAAGAAATGCACTACAGAATACAGCACTCTTATGTTAAATTAATTATGTTCATTTATAAAGTGCACTACAAAATACACAACTGATGTGTTTAAATTAATTGAGTTCATTTATAAAGTGCACTACAGAATACTCGACTGATGTTTTTTTTTAAATCAATTGTATTCATTTATCAAGTCCGTTACATAATATACAACTGATGTGTTTTAATTAATTGTGTTATTTATCAAGTACACTACAGAATACTATACTGTTGTGTTAAATTAATTGTGTTCATTTATAAAGTGCAATATAGAATATTCGACTGATGCGGTGTTCATTTGTAAAGTGCGTTACAGGATATACAACTGATGTGTTTTAATTAATTGTGTTATTTATCAAGTACACTACAGAATACTACACCGTTGTGTTCAATTAATTGTGTTCATTTATAAAGTGCAATATAGAATATTCGACTGATGCGGTTTTTTTTAATATATAAATTGTGTTCATTTATAAAGTGCGTTACAGAATATACAACTGATGTGTTTTAATTAATTGTGTTATTTATAAAGTGCACTACAGAATACTCGACTGATGTTTTTAAATCAATTGTTTTAATTTATAAAGTGTGTTACAGAATATACAACTGATGTGTTTTTAATTGTGTTATTTATCAGGTACACTACAGAATACTATACTGTTGTGTTAAATTAATTGTGTTCATTTATAAAGTGCAATATAGAATATTCGACTGATGCGGTGTTCATTTGTAAAGTGCGTTACAGGATATACAACTGATGTGTTTTAATTAATTGTGTTATTTATAAAGTGCACTACAGAATACTCGACTGATGTTTTTAAATCAATTGTTTTCATTTATAAAGTGCGTTACAGAATATACAACTGATGTGTTTCAATTAATTGTGTTATTTATAAAGTGCACTACAGAATACTCGACTAATGTTTTTAAATCAATTGTATTCATTTATCAAGTACACTACAGAATACAACACTGTCAATCAGTCAAATCAGCGAAACTAGTTAAACGATCCACACAAAACAAAAACATATCCAAACGAATCACAGGCACAAACTAAGAAACTATGCAATATTCCAACTCACGTTTTATATCCGTAAATCCTAATCTATGGTTATTACATTGGGTCTGACTGGGCTGCGCGAATGGGGCTGTTATATAAGGATCAAAATGAAACCCGACACCAAGAAATAATAGAGACAGTTTATTTAAATATATTTGATTAGCTAAGTAAGATTTTAGTGCATGGGACATGACAGCTCTCCTTCAATTGATGGTAAGAGATATCTCATTGTAAGTATGAGTTTGAATTTTAATTATGTTAGATATCTTATATGACCCTCACACCCTTATCGGAGAAGAGTACTTTTTTATTATCTCCCCTAATAAATATATTTCTTTCAATTGTCCAAATTATCCTTGATTTTGGATTGATCCCAATTTCAGCTGACTACAGACCGTTCAAAATAAAATCGGACAACTACGGTAGACTACAATAAAATAAAATTGTAATGTAATGTATTTTGGGATTAGCATAGAGTTATTTCCCATTAAGTAAGTACATGTCATTGTTTGCTTCAAGAAGTATAACATGAAAGTGTTTCCAATGTCTATTTTAATAATAATTATGGATAACATATTTAGATGCCCTATTTCCTACCATTTTGTATCATTAATTAACGGATTCATAATGTTATTTGTTAGAAGTTCTACGCAGAATATATCGGTCTACCTCTTTTACCACGGCTATGTACTCGAGTGTAGGAATTGACCAAAGCAATTCAGTATTCTTCATTGAAAATAAGTTAATTTGAAAAGGACACGAAAAAGGGTTTGACCTGTGAATACAAAGACATTCTAAAATTAATTTTAAGGGAATTTTGCAACACTTACATGAAGTCTAAGATCACTATTACATATATCGTGTTTTTAATATACACACGGACGGACAACATTGACTCTACGTTGTTCTTTAGTCTATTAGTTTTCAGACCTCAGGCTTTTCTCCACTGAAATAAGATGATGGGCTTCGCTATCAAGATGATAGCCAACACTTTTGCAAAACGTGTTGTAACTCTACAATTGCTAATTCAACATGCATGCCCTCACTGAATGACATAAATTATCCAAAGTTATTAACAAAAGTTATATCTTACCTTGAGGTTCAGGTACAGTCCTTATTCCAGTTCCTATGACAATGAGATGAGCATGGATATATACAATGAACTGACAAATATAATATTGACTTTAACAGATAATCGACATTCTTATCTTGATGATTTAAAACTTCCCACGAAGAAGATTATAGCTTGTTTCACCATTTTCATATCCTGGCATGGGTCTCAAAATTTTCCAATACAAAATTGAAATATACTTCATTGCGTTGCACAATGACAAGCTATTTTTTCAAATTCTTTCGTTCACATGGTAAACATTGGCTTCATCGACCTTGAATTCTATCAATTCAGGATTTTGTATAGTAAATAAAGGTGAAAATGTAAAGTGAAAAACTATATGTCAGTGAGACCTTCGAACCTGGGTTTTCAACTTGGGGGACATTCTCCAGGGGACACAAACTGATCTATAGGTCTGAAAAAATATGTTTTATATTTTGTATAATAGTGAAACACCAGTGTCCAATGCCCGAAATGACCACAATTTATGTTTTTGTTAAATCTAAAATTGCGGTGTCTTCTTCAAACAATTCAAGGGACATGGTCATTTCCTTGTGTATTTTTGGGGACATTTGAGAAAACCAGTTGAAAACCCAGGCCTTAGAAGAACAGTCCCATGCAAATCATGGTCTTTGGATGTTGCTTTATAAGCTGTTATAAGTCCAAGGTACCAAAGCGTTCACCCGAAAAAGTTTCCCTTGATTTCTATATTAAATCAGAAGTGTTAATCAATTCATGGGTAACTAAAATAAATTTTCAACATTTGGTAGGCCTATACATTTTCACCATTTTTAAATGTTTTTCATAATTCTGATCTTGGTCAGCTAAAAAATTGTTCCCATGGGATGCAAAAAAAGCGCAAGTCTTGCACTTTTTTCCGTTTTATAAAAACGTCATTGTTACGATCGTTGACGAGTGTTTCATAGGTTTCTTTCACTATGAAACAATTTATCTTATTACTATAAGTGATTATCCTCTTCGCCTGAACCAAACAGTAAGTTATAAGTGATATATTCGTTTACGCCTTCCCAGTCCTTAGAGCTCAAATTTAGCTGCCTGCATCACTTGGATCTTGTGGTTTTCTTATTATCAGTTCACACAAATTATCTTTATGACTTGATCATTTAGTGGTTGTAATTCAAATACCTTAGTGACTTAAGAATTATAAGTCGCCGTTCAGATAAAAAGTCAAGAGCGGAGTCAATCAAACAGACCTCGAAAATTTTCCATCAAACTTTTCACGTGTGTCAGGCCGAAATTATTGACATTTGGATTGTCAACAGTAAGTGTACATTTGAAAAAATATAAGATAAGAAAGCGATAGGAAGGATATTATAATCTACAGGACCAATGTGCAAAGTTAATGGATTGTACCCATGGTATCGTAAGCTAAAAAAAAATAGTTAAGATAACAATCGTATAAGATTAAATCTTCAATTTTTTCTCCAAAATTCTTTGCATTCTGCGGAAAGTAATGCCTTTAGAATGGAAAATGTTCCAGTATGCTACCTATATCGAGTGAAAATATTCTCAATTTTTTCGAATAATAACCAATCAAATGATATTCTCTCTCACTAGAGAGGTTCCGCAACAGGCTGGATATGCTGACTGGATTGATACGTATCTGTTAGTGTAAGCGTATGTGACCGGTACGATTATGCGTTCCGCTATCCCGTGCTGGATACTCAGTAGATGGTTATATAGAGAGGCAAACAAATGAAATGAGGCCGGATACCACGCTCGATTCAGATCCAATTTCTAACAACCATACTCCACTTTTCAAACTATTATGCATAGTATTTTTCTCAGAGATTCATGTAGATTACATACAATGACATCTTTGATGTAAGGATGGGTAATTAATGGCCTAAATTTGCCGAATTCGTATCTTTACTAGTACTAACGGTTATGGCGGGTGGTAACCCGGTGAACAGGATTTCCACGAGTGTGCAGAATATGGATACGTCACAGCTACACATAAAGTGATGACGTAACCGGCTGTGCGGGCATATCCAGCCTGTTGCGGAACCTCTCTTATCACACCAAGAACATTTTCGGCAACTATTGGCCAACAACTCGGTAACAAATATTTGCTTCTGTATATAGACAAGACAAGAAAATGTTGGGCAAATTGTTAACATCTATTGGCCGTGGTTCAATTTTTATTTGCATCACATGGAATCGTAAGATAAAACTCGCCACATTTTATTTATTTCATATTATAGCATCATTTGCACAACATTAAATTTGCTGAATTTTTCCGAACTGACAACATTTTCGACGACATGGCTTTTCAGTCTGAACAGCACTTTACTTTTAAAATCTACCCGAGGGAGAACCCCCAGGCCCTCTACGGGTAAATTGCAGATTTGGCATTTCTGTATTTGAAGTTTCAATCTCCGGCAGTCCCACCCTTCCCCACCATTAATCCTATTCCCCCCTATTCGCAGCCAAATTCCAGCAGACAGACAACTGAATAAATTGCTGTGTACGTTTATGTCTTATTCAAGAAGTTTTGTGGTGAGTGAACTGATAAAATTCATATCAATTATGTCATCACCTTCGTCTATCTCAAACACTCCAATCTCGTCCTATCTCTGATTATCTCGTAGTAAGCGATACATTTGTCAGTTATATGTATATCAGTTGTAAGCCATACGTACCCCACATTCATAATATTTTTATCTCACAATCTTAAAAAAAAAATTCAGCTCATTTATCAATGGGCTAGGGGAATTTAACAAGGCTATTAGCCTACGCTTTATACATTTCCATATGTCGTACATTGGCCTTATCATAATGTTTCGGCCCTTTTACCATGTCAGGCCTTGTGACCTGCATCACTGACAGGAGGCAAACCTAGGTTACTAGGCAAGCTTCCTATTCCAGAACAGCTCCATATAATTTATCAAAAAAAACCAAAGGATGTACATACTGTTATAGTTTAGATGAAACCCATGTGACATTCGGCAACTCAAAAGCCACCACAAAAAAATTGAATTTATGGTGCAGAGATTAAGACGAACTATCAGAGTTGATCATAAAGCATTTTCAATAAGGCGATATTGTTGGTAAAGTAAAGTAATGTAAAATAGCGATGGCCATCGAAATACGCCCACTTTTATAATAGCAGCCAATTCGTCCGGGGGTGACAAGAGTGATCAGTAAATGAAAGATTCTGAGAAAGACATTTTCTCTTTTTACAAGAGTAAAACCATGGGTTAAAGTTTCCTGGAAAAAACAAATATGTCACTGAAATATGCTTAAAACAAGGGCAACTAACGTTTAGGTTCCATCCTAAAATGATTAAGAGCAGTCACATAGCTAATGATGTTTCTGATTTTCAAAAAGGTGTATCCGAAGGTCAATACAAACACCAACATCCAGTTTCATAAAAATCCACCAAGAAACCAGCTCTTAATTGTGTCCACAACTTTGAGAGTGTAACGGGCTGAAAAATTAACGTGTTTTAAAGAACAAGGGCAATAACTCATAAAATATTTTTTCGATGTTTCTGATATTCAGTAGGGTTTTTCCTAATGTCAGTACAAACACTCATTCCAAGTTTCATCAAATCCATCAAGAAACCAGTTCTCTATGGTGTCCACAACATATTTTCAAAAGCAAGGGCAATAACCCAGGAAATATTTTTCTATTCGTCTGATTTTCAATAGGGTTCATCCTTGAGTGATTAAAAACACTCACAGCAAGTTTCATCAAAATCCACCAAGAAACCAGCTCTCTATCGTGTCCACAACTTTGAGAGTGTAACGCTGAAAAATTAACGTGTTTTAAAGAACAAGGGGCAATAACTCATAAAATATTTTTTCGATGTTTCTGATATTCAATAGGGTTTATCCCAATGTCAATACAAACACTCATACCAAGTTTCATCAAAAGCCATTAAGAAACCAGCTCTCTATGGTGTCCACAACATATTTTCAAAAGCAAGGGCAATAACCCAGGAAATATTTTTCTATTCGTCTGATTTTCAATAGGGTTCATCCTTGAGTGATTAAAAACACTCACAGCAAGTTTCATCAAAATCCATCAAGAAACGAGCTCTCTATGGTGTCCACAACATATTTTCAAAAGCAAGGGCAATAACTCATGAAATATTTTTCGATTCGTCTGATGTTTAATATGGTTCATCCTTGGGTGATAACAAACACTCATACCAAGTTTCATCAAACTCTATCAATAAACCAGCTCTATATCGTGTCCACAACAATTGTGGACAGACAGACAAACAGACAGGGGCGACTACAATATAAAGTAGTAAAGTATAAAGCAATATATCAGTATATGGTGTGACAATTTTTCGATGCACATGTATATGGCCTAAGCTATCATGGAAAAGGCATCCAATCTATTGGTCACCAAATCCTATGTTTTATGGTTTTAAAGATCGCCCATTTTCAAATTAATTTTTCATGGCATGTTGCAGTCTTGATTATTTCAATATGGCATCCTGTAACGTAAAACTTCATTGAAAGCCTATTGTAACAATGAATACGAAGGCGCCCAAAATAGTTCATTGTAATAAAATAAGGGAGGTCATCATGTTTTAAATTCAGATCAATTTTATCGAGCTAATATTTACGTTGGCACAGGATAACAAGGGGAATATACATGTATAAATTGTTGAATTTCAGTTCTGACGTAGGTACAGTGCAGGTGCAGTTAGATAGAAGTTTTATCTGTAGTATTTATTAGAAATTAATTGGTAAGAGAAGATAAACGAGAAGTTTAACCTGCAATATTCAGAGCATTTCATTGACGAAATTAAAATAGACATCCTAAGACATTTACATCCTATTCTTTGGTTAGATTCAGAAGTAGCGTAAATTCCAAGGAAAAGGTTTCTGCTGTAGCCACGTAGCATGTACATTGGATGTTTTCTTTTGACTCCCGTTGGCAGTACTAATAACTTACCTACCCTTTTTCTCTATCCCTATAATTGTTTTCAAAAGTACTTATTTCTGGGATGGTGATCACCTCGTATGTGTATTGGGACGGATCGAATTCCCCAGCCGAAGTCTGTGGTTCCTGCAATTCTAAGATTAAGTCACCATTGCGCATGATATTAAAACATTTAGTTTTTTTGCAAAAACGACAATATGATCTGTGAACAATTTTACAAATAGAAGCTATAATGTTCGTCTCCGATACATATGAACTAAAAATCTTTAAATTTTATGCATCTTCTTTGGAGATGTTTATTTCAGAATCAAAATGGCCGGAAGGTATTAACTCAATTAAAGATCATTTTAAAAGATCTTAACTCACACATTGAATATTTTAAATGCTTTAAACTATGTGATTGTAAGTCATAAACCAACCATAACAGGGAGTGGTGGTGAAAAAACAGGAACTATTAAAATTAAGAATAAACATATTAAATAGAGGGCTTTCAACACCACTTTCATTCTTAATTTGTATAGCTGAATTTATAGTGATATATCCAAAACCATTATAGAGCATTATAGTATTATTTCTCTTTCTTGTATATATTTATCTCAATGAGTAAGATGAAATTTATAGTAAACCTCGTTAGGCTAATGATGGGGCTCTGGTCTTTGGTTTTATCCATTCATTCATTGAGCTGGCGCCGTAGATTCTCGTGTACAGACAAGATAAATTGGAATTATTTGTAAACTATCTCAACTCCGTAGTTAGTCTTTAACTTCTTGGGGGCCATGTGCGTTTGAAATTATTTCGTTTAACTTCCGTTTTCTTGTCACGTCGTGACATATTTTGACTTCATGGTTGAAATCGTGTTAAATGTTACCATTTTAAACTATTGTTTAAAAGGTTACATAAAAATAATGTCCTCTGTTAAATACAAACAATGGCAAAAACTAAAATTGAAATTGTACTTTTTATTCAAACAACGCCACCATTAATTAGCATATACAATCCATGAGAAATACACCACCAACCAGAACCAAAATGGCATCATGCATCTATTTTGGAAAAGTGTCAAATTATTGATTCTGTCAGAGATGAGTATGTTATTCAAGGGATAAGAAAATAACTCAAGATTTGAAAATATTTTAATATGATTTTACAATTTTTCATCAAAATCTGTGAATATTTGTACCCATTGACGTACATTAACCCGTCCATAATTGTACAGTTTAGCAACTTAACTTAAAATAAACTGAAACTAAACTAACCTGAAGATACTTCTGTGAGCATAGGTCTCATCAAAGAAAAGTTCTTACTTTGGGTGATTTTGTGCGTACTGTTGAAAGGACATGGGTGACGAATTCATACCAATCACTGGAAAATTCAAATTACTCGGTATACCCTTGTGGTGTTCGCTAGTGCCCCTTGATTCGGGTGTTGTAACATAAGCATTAATGTATCTCTCTGGCTATATCTGATTCTACTAATTTAACAAGCCTAGAAATATCAAGTGTACAATTATGTACCTCCCGGTAGGTAAAAGTTGGTAAAATCTCATATTTGTAGTAAAGAAGGGTAAAGTTATCAGTAAGACTCAGTGGGGTGTGGTATTTGGTAGTACTGTGATGTTGTGAGTTGCTTTGAACCATGAGGACACCCTATGATGATAATAATCATTACTGTAATAAATCATACAGGTGTACTGTACAAATTATACTTTTACTTTAGTTGGAAGTTACTTTACTAGTCAGATTGTCTGTTTTCACAAGATCCAAATTTAATGAAAAAAAAAATATTTTCTGCTTAGTAGGAAGCACTATAAATTTGTAATTCGATTCAAACTCCGATTTTTTTAATCTAAATACAGAATATTGACTAAGCATAGATAAAACATTGATATTAGTCAATGCACGAAAAATGGTTGTGTTTTAAAATCATATTGCTTTACAATCGTTCTATGATATTTACAATTATTGTGGTAATAACGGCAAACATTCCGGTAGAAAAATGAGAACTTGTGCTCTCTACTGTTATTTTGCCAGTACACTATAACAACCAATCAAGTCCTAAATCCACTACTGAACTTTTGGATCAGTTATCTAGTTACTTCCCTTGTTCCATGTACACCTAGAGTAAATTGCAGCATGCCATTGTAATATATATTGATTAATTTCATTTCGAAAATATCACGAATGGGGCAAACTTAATTACTTTCAACTTTCACAAATAAGTTAATATTGCAATATCTTTAAAACCATCTATTTTCAGTTATATGTGTTCATGAATTTTAAAATAAATTCAAACCGCAAATTTAGTTTGGTTGTCTGAGACGATTTTTACAATTAGATTATCAGCATATTAATATCGCTTATCATCATCATTGTATTAGTTACATGTAATATCATTTGCTTAATTTTCCTTTCAAAGTGGTCATTCGATTCCCTCGTCTGTCCTTTGGTGCACTTTGATCTCGCGTTAATATCGTTAACTGTCAGCTGATTACGAGATTTCATCCCTGATTAACAATTACGTCACAGTTTGCCAACATGCGCGTGCTAGAGTCTTCCCATGAGGTTAGATATTACTGGTTCGTTACATTTTGGATTGGATTTCAAAAGCGGAACAAGTAAATGGCGCGGAACTCCCGAATGTATTATCCCCTCACTTAGACTATTATCAGTAATCTAGATGAGTGTTTGGGTGGTAAAAATCAAAAGTTCTCCTTATTTCTCTGTAGTTTTCTAAGTTTTGATTACTGTGATTAAACCTCTCTAGAGACAAGATAGAGAAAGATGAAAGAATATGGCCGGTTTTTGATCGAGATATTCTCCAAATCAAGACAAAATTCAAAAATGGTGCTGATAAAGCTAATCAAATTAATTATGTTAATGATTTGGAATAGAATTTCGTTTCATGTCATACATTTGGAAATATATTTCTTACTTTGTGCCTTCAGATAATAAAAATTGGAGACTTCTTCTTCAAATATATTTAAATATACAATGTAATTTTTTTTTTATTTATTATTTTTTTTTTTTATTAAATTATGAATTTACCAACAAAACCAATTCTAAATTGGCACCTCAATCTTATTGGCACGAAGGAAATGAAGCCTAATAAAAACAGAGGTTATGTTCTACGAGTTCTTTTATGATAGTTTCAAAAAAATAAAAAAAATAATTCTGTAACCTTTGTAAGTGTATCGGAGGTATTTACAAAATATAGCTTTCTTCCCGACTGCCGTTTGTGGTTTCTGTAACTACAGAAAAAATAAAATACAGACATTAAGTATGACCACTTTTAAATTCGCAACTAGTGATCTTTATGGTTTGGGAGTATCATTAGTCAGCTTTTGCCTGCGATCACCTGCGTACAAGTTACCTAATTGAAACCTTTAAAACCTATGGGTTACATGTGATTTCCGTTTGGAAATTCGCTAATTAGTTTTTAGGCAACCATGTTAGTTATCGTGTGAGTACGCCACATAACACTACTGTTGGACTCCGCTATGTGATCCATGGCAAGTTTGTGAGAGTCGCGCGAAACAGCTTATGCTTACTTTTTGAAACGCCTAATAGTACTTTTCGTTTCAGAAGTCCTCTACTATGTAATTCATGCTTTGAACGAAATTTTTTTTTCCTGAATTATTTTGCTTGTACGGATTTTTTATTTTTTTGCAGAAGAATAGACTCTTTTCAGGTTCTGATTTTTTTTAAATCTACCATGGCGTCTGTATATATAGGTAGTTTGTAGCAGGGTGGGGTTAATTCTCATCTTAATCACAACAATAGAATCTTGTAAAACAAGTAGAAAGTTACATGGCTTGTTAAAGTTCAAACTAATACCAAGTTAAAAACCAACAGATAATATTCTATACCTCCATAAAATTAAGAATGGCAAAAGGTCAAGAAACAAAATGTTTGTCTGTGTTCTGGCACGTGTCTGGTGTTTCCAGATTTCGTCAACAGTATCACTAGATTACCCATCTCCATTAACGCTTTGATTAAAAATCTTCTATTCATTTCGTTTTCTAGTAGGAAGGTGCAGTCAGGAATTTGAGTAAACCGACAGAATCCATTAAAATTATCGACTAGCTAAATACACGAAACGAAAATATATCAACAAGACGTTTAGTTGTACATTCCACATTATGTGAACAATGTCAACTTCACAACATAGCAAATGTAGGTATTGAATGAATGAAACAACATTCTAACCCAAACATGTTAAAAGTGTTTGCCAACAATGTTTTGTTGTTACTTTTCTGTACTCCAAAATATGCACAGCTGATAGTTTGAAGGGTTTTTTTATTTACACACACGTACTGTTCTTTGGTGTCTGAAGAGATTTTGTTCAGGTATACGACGACATGTAATGTGCAATGAGGGGAATTCTTCGTTGGTACAGGAAATATGTCGTTACAAACCTAGGTCGAAGAGAACGAAAGGCAACTAAGTTTGTTGGAAAAGACAAGATTTATGAGCAGGTTTCTGTATGGTCAGTGGAAACTGATGTCTCAAGTATTAAATGTTAGGCTGATAAGGAAGAATTATCATGACAAATTTTTGGCAGGTCATTAGACAGGGTGAGTGGACGCCTGATAGTCTGAAACCTTCAGATTATTAGCTTATCTCGACCAAAGAGAAAGTCTTATCGTGGCTAGAAGATAGTCCAGTTACTGTACCTCTCCTATTTCTAATGTGATTTACTTTAGTTTATAAACTCTTCTTTAATTCAATTGTTAACTGTTGTGATATAGGATAGGATCTGTTGGTGATAGTCTAATTATTTCAGTAGAATAAATAATCACAGTAATATTCAGATAAGATAAAATCTGTTGAGCTTTATTCAGTAACTGCAAAATACAGATCCGTTTTCTCCCTGCATTTGTCATCCATGATCTGAAGAAACACCTTTTCAGATCGAATTCAGTCCATTTTCTGTCTATTCCGTCATGATTGATAATAATTAATGCAATAAAAAAAAAACCTGTTAAACTTTAGAGGTTATGTTTATGCTTAATAATTAATATATCATCTAATATTGATCTAACATTTGATTCAATATTTCAGTAGCCTTTGGTGCCTAATGCTTATCCATTACATTTCTTACTGACCACGCATAGCAACTACAGTAATCCTCTGAAAAAAATATCCAAAATATCAAGATCCGCATTTTTAACCAAATTGACTAAATCGATAACATATTTCATTCTACGAAATATATCTTAAAATGTAAATTTTTATTATCAATTGCTACGAATGAAAAATAAAAGAGTATTATTTTGTACCAGTAAACGAAATTTGAGATGAGTACACCTAATTTGACAGATGAAAAATCCAAATCGATGTTTAACCTATTTCTTTAGCAAGGTTAAAAACTTCGCTAGAATCAACCAGTAGGCGGCTCATGACAAGAAATTCCATTATTTTAAATTGTGAAACGTATACAAAACGAAACGAAATGTTATAAAGTTTACATGATATAATTTAACCGTCTGAGTTCTGTTTAAATTACTTTACATTCATTTATCATTTCATTTTACATTTCCACATTATTCAATTCGCAGGTGTTCCTATATACAAATTGGAGGGATTGAAAAATGACTTCAAATTTAAACGAAACGGAGGAAATGATTTTATTAAACGTCTCGGTAGTTCGTAAAGAACCTGGGGCCTTATTCTCGAAAACTTAACTTACAATGATTTTAGTGTTCCAGTCATCTGATTGGTCAATCACTAAAATCGATTTTAAATACAGCTTTATTATCCAATCAGATTGCTGTATTTCTTAAAATCTGGATTTTATCTTAGTTAAGTTTTCGAGAATAAGCCCCCAGCTTTATGTGAATGTATATCTTCCGTATATAATATTGAATTTTTTGTGCATTTTAAATTGTTTTGAATATTATAATTGAGTATTTTTATTAGTCTTTATCATATTACTGAGTTATTCCTTTCAACTATTGCTTGAACGTAAAATAAATTTAATTACAAAATTTGGTATTGCCGAAATGTGAATGATCTGTACCGAACCAAAGGAAGATTCTATGCTTTTTAAAAATGCTGGCATCTGAAGATTATATATTATATTACTTGTATTCAAACCTGAAAATTAAATTGAGATAATATGATTTGTATTCACGAGTTCTCATTAATTAATTTGTATATAATTTTTATATCCATTATCATTTTGATTAAATATGTGTTTATCAAATTTTCATACTGTCAGAAATATTGAGAAATTACAATTTAAATGTTGATTTTGTTTATTGCTAATGTAGATTTATGATTTGAACTAATTTAATATATTTTATAGATATCATATTTGTTTATAATTTCAATGTATTGTATGTGTGTGTATCAAATTTGATAGATTAAAAAATATTATAAATATATGATATCAAAAACTATTTTGTTTTACATTTGAGTAAATAATATGTTTGTATAATTCTAATTAACAAAAAAGCCTCTTAATTTAGAAAAAAAATTAATTAAAAAATTTTGTTTTGTGGAAAAATATAACATTTTATAGCCTAGGTAAAAATATAAAATGCATATTTGGTAATGAAAACGAATACCATCAATAGTATTGGTAAAAAGTAAAATTCCAAACAGATATTTTGGTAAGAAAAATATACTTTTAAAGTTTCTTTTTTTGTATAAACAATATTTATTTACATATTAATATTAAAGTTGATTTAAGTAACGGTGTTGTACATATTTTCTATTTCATCTGCATGCATTTGACTAACTGCATGTAAAAATAATTTCATGATAAAAAATTTGAATGTAAATTTTTGTTTGGAAAAACTTTGAAATAACATCCTGAAAAATGAACAAAATTCTTAAAATAAAATTGAAGATTGTGAGTTTGATATTTTCTCTCTCAATCATTGTGAAATAATTTGATTCTAGCTGTTTATCAATCACATCAATTGCCGCCAAGCTAGGCCTACCATCATCTTCTCTCGTCTTGTCATTAATCCTCATTATCTCCCATGTTACCATAGATACCAGCCGAAAGGGGGCGCTAATTGCATAATTATGGTGGATGAGTTTGAATGAGACTCGAACGTCAAGACCAATCTTCATAATTTTAAAGCTATATTTACTCATATATTCATAATTTCACTAGCTCGAGAAGAGAAGGTACCGATAATATTACAAAAATGGCGGATTTCAGAAAGCTCGTCTTGCATACGAAACTTACTGCTTGCAATAGTTACCAGAATCGTTGAAGAACGACACACACACACAAAGGAAGGTCTACCATCATTTGATGTTGAAAACTCTCAGCACAGAAACAAAATGTCATGATGATCCAAATCTACAGGAATATATACCTTGTATAACAACATATCAATACCAAGGCACTGGATGTTCGAAATTTAGTATGGAAATTGACTGTGGAAGGCTTTTGGTCAGAATTAATTTAAAATAAAAGACAAGAGATATAAACCACATGCTGGCTAATTGAATCAACTTTCCGATTACTCCTCAAACTTTTATTGTCTGTGATGGCTTAATATCTTATAATGGCTACCCAATCAATTACATTCTACCATAAAAACAGGCTAATAAACTCCCAAGACTTGCTACACAAACTTCCCCAAATTAATTTTTACTGCAAGTTTCCAGGAATTTCTGACATTAATCGATTAACATCATCAAAAATTAGTTTCCTGGTAAAAACACAGCACCAGAAGAGAATAATTTTCTAGCACTTTCTGAGGCAATGAATAACTTCAACTATAGATTATAGATAATTGACTTTCTGTGGGTGATTCTGCTGGTAGTCTGTTGGTAGACCTGTCTCCAGATCAATCACTAAACGGAACTGTCGTGTTTTAGTATCGGAAACATTTTACGATTGTGTAAAAGAACCAGTTGCCCTTCGATACCGTATGAACCAAATCCAGCAGGCTCCCACCCCTAAGGCTGAACAAATAGGAATAAAAAGTAAGTTTTCAGGTGGAGACTCTGACCGGACACCCTAAGCAAAGAGCCCTCGCTCATCTAGTTGAGCCAGTGTAAGATATGTAAGTGATGAATATTGAGGAAAATTGACAATGAATAAATTAGATAAATAAATTTTATGTAATACTATTATAACTTATCCTTCAAACTACCAAGATTGATTATATATCTTATCTGAAAGTTTCTGAAAAGGCCGAAATGCATTGCATATTTGATATAGCTATATTTCTTGTTATTCATTTCTTACAATCATGGTGACCTTATCTGGTAGTTATTTAGATGCTCATTAGTAAATTTAGACGAAATAACGCATTGAAAAATATGTTTTTGATTAGAAACAATTCCACTGTAACTTTGCTGATGACATATATTTTTTATTGCTTACTGTCTGACCAATCGATACGAGTTGACAGATGGAATCGGCGTTTGACGAAAAAATTATGAGATCTACGTTATGTAATTTTTTGCGTCAAATTCTTAAATTGTGGAAGTGCGACATACAACATATGGGAGAAGGTTCGAAAAATAATGCCCTTGGAATTTTAAACTAGGGTTTATGATGGTAGATAATATGACAAAGATTCGTCCTGTCAGAGTTCACCTTTTTACACTGAATTTACGTTCAATTGAAAAAAATCACTCTTGGTTCACACAAAAAGACGAGATAGAGAGCCTACAACTCATGCCAATGCAATTTTACCAATTTGTTGATTCATAAACAGTTGTACGATCAACCAACTGATTTTCCATCCTTCTCTTTGCAAATTACAGGCGCACGTCATTGGCATATGAAGACAAGTAGGCGCCTTCAGTATTTTCGAACAACATTTGTCCAGTTATATTTTTTATTTGAAATAATATTCAGAATATATTAACCATTTTTCTGAGAATGTTATCGCGCCAGTCTTTAATAAATAAATAACTCAAGTAATAATAGTTCTTCAATATTTTTTATTTAAGTGAATTGTATAACATGGCAGTCTAAAGGTGAAAAATACAAATATTATAAAACACGATACAATTTGGCACAGTTAGGGAAATAATCACTCTTTCCTTTAAGACGATTTGCTTCAAAATCAAATTGTATTGCTACTTCTAGTTCCCACAAAAAGGGTCTCTAGTTGACCTATTTACAGCATCTCATCAAAAAGCAGCAGAGATCAACTGAATGGTTGTAGATTCCAGCCGGTTAAGGTGACTGGCAACGACGATTTTTCAGTTATCAGTGCGCTCAGGCCAATTGATAAATGAGATATTTTTTAAAAGATACCGTCATTTGTCATATGTATTTGAAAATACCTTGCTCCTAGATTGGAGCGTCAACCAGAGCCAGATTTGTAACCAGATATGTGCTGATTTATTTAAATAATTTATGAAAATATATACTAATAAATATTCAGTGTTTTGCAAGTTATGAACAACCATTGTCGATATCGTGTCTCTTGCTAGTAAGATTTCTGATAAACGACTCGACTGAAGAGGAAAACAATTAATTTTACATAAAAGAAAATAAACGTAATGAAGTGAGAGTTTACAACTTGTGAGATTAGAAATCAAAGAAAAAATACAAAAATATTTTAACTTTAAGTGTTTTTTCTTGTTATCAGCTTTTTGTCTGCCGTCACGTCGCATTGTTCTGCAATGTCGCCATGTTTAGACGTCAGGCTAGCGATAAGCGTCATTATTTCGAGTAGCCACCCTTTTCTCGAATATCACGACATTTTATTATCAATGCAATCTGACTTTTAATATCACGTCTTGGTGATCTTGATCAACCCTCCCACGACAGTAGTGCCCCCCTTGGACCGCACAAGATGATGACGTAGATCACAGTTTTGTGGAGATGAGGTGATTAATATGATCATTAAGAAGCTCATTGCGTGGGGTCATTATCTTAGTTTATGTCGGTTTAACTGGAGAAATGTGACGTATTTATTGGGTGGGAGGTGTAGCTTACTGCAAGAAGGTTGAGGTTGAAGCTATTGATAAAATTGAAATATGCGGGTCGTTCAAAAAGCCAAAAGACAACCGAATTTTAAACTGAATTTTAATTATTTCCAAAAATACAAAATATCGCCCATTATTGTCATATATTTTACTTACTTGAAAGGGCACTTATAATTTTATTTTACTCAATTTATCATTAATTTTTAATCCTGTTACTCTGATTGAGACAAAATCTAAAAGATTATGACTTCACCACAGAAGTTAAACGGGAACTCTAATTAGTCGCGTAAAAAGAAAAATCAGGATTCTCATTGAAGGCTAAAGAGAAATTTTTGAATCCCTTTATATGCATTACTTTTTAAATAATTATCTGGATGTACAATTAATATACAAGATAATTTTATTTCAATATCAAGTAACCAAGAGAAATTTCTTCAATTATGGATAGCATGTGGAGTTATCGGTAGAAAAAAACACGAAACGAAACATATTTGAAAGAAACAAACAATCATCTTAGTTTCCTATCCGGATCCTTTAAACCAACTCCTTTTCTCAGTAAAATACGAGCTGGATTTGAAAGCTTGAAACTATTGTCCTTCCCTAATTCACCCTGTACGTAAACAACATAAAAGAGTAATCTTCAGCCAGTTAAGAGAGTGAAATATGATGCCCACCCGAGAAGATAGGGTAATTTATCTGTTTTAAGATCTGAAACCACTTTGTCCCGTCTTAATTCACAAGATATTAAATTATACCAAGTTAAAATGAGGGTTGAAATGGATTCCATTTGGGTTATTTATACACTCAACTTTGACCAAGAATAAATAAATAATGTATAATTTGAGAAGGATTCTGATAATGATAATGTTAATATTTTTCCATTAAGATTTTAATTTTGTTGAAATAAATAGGGGAAGATGAGTAAAAAAAATCCAACGTGAATGTGAGTTAGTAGCAGTGTAGTATACTCATGAAAAAAATTCTAGTATGTTTTAAATTGAATGGAAGGATCATCGAAATGGTATACACATGTACTGATAAAACACTCAATAAAAGACATAATGCTCCGACGTCTGATACTTGACTTTTTGTTCCACTATTCTGAAATAGGCTTAGTCCTATATATTTTCTTTGAGATCCATTCAGTTATCCGTATTGCAAACGTCCTGTTTGCACGCAAGTATATAGTCCTAAACATACGTCGTTTGACTGTCAAAATTACTCCAAAATAAATGACAGTGCATGCTAACAGGAAGTTGAAAAGTAATACGGATAGCTGAAATAATTAAGCTCAATTTCTTTGTTATATTACTGTAGTTATGGCGGCGGTTCTGTGTCATGGCTGTGCTTGACATAAGAGTGATATTCTAGGCTACTGCTAGCATAACATAAGTCCATTTATATTTGGTCCATAAACACAAAAATACAAAGAGATCTAACTCAATACTAATGAGAGTGAAAAACAATAAGAGGAAACATTAAAAACAATCTAAACTATCACATTGTACACTTTGCATTGCCATGCTAACTTTGTCTCTAATAAACGCTTTTGAATTCAGTCAATCGATTTCAAGTACATACGATTCGCCCACAGTCGTAAAACGACAATAAGGCAATAAGACAAATTAATGTCTAAACTGAGCGTTTCCTCATGTTGCGACCATATAACAATCTTCGGTTTCCATTATAAAGGCATCATTTTTACAAAAATTACCCAATATACTATTTGTAAAAAATGTAAATGCCTTTGAGGGTCGACTCTGTGTCCTCCTTCCACCATTAGTGGTGACCATCAAAGTAGTTTAGACCTTGATTTGCCTACTCTTATAATATTACAATTACAGATGGTCTTATATACTTGAATTTGTCCAGCAAATGATGTATTATCAACTTATTTTGTGGCGAATCACGGGCGTGTCTCTTTGGTAAAATCTCTACATCACTATTATCACTGCGAGCTCCCACACAACACCATGAGGCTACGCATGTTACGACATTTGTGATATCATTTTCACCTTACAAACGCACAGGATGCTATCAATATAGCTGATTATGCAAATTCTATTGTTTTGTGAATACGAGGTCATGAAATGACCTGATTTAATTCCCATTGTTTCTTTTAAACACTATCACGTGACACTAATTACAGTGACGTAAAAAGTCAGGTCAGTGCGCGTGCTCCAAGATCACAAAATCAAAATGTCTCGTGCCCCACACGTGCGATATGAATATTATCAGTATTATTATAAAATGATAATTCACTTTGTCGAGCTGAATTGGGTTCGATTTGAATCATTGTTTTAACTCCGAGGCCCAAACATGTTGAGGCCAACCCGTTCGCCCATTTATATTGTTTTTCTTTTCGTCTGCAGAACTGCCACACACACTACCTGAAACACTTCCGGTTGATGACGCACTGTCGCTATCGCCTTCCTGGAAAGAGAAAAAAGACGGTGTTTTTAGAAATCAGTATTTGAAAATGAATACTTTGAGAACATTTTACCTACGTCGGGCCTTGCCTAAATAATTGACAAATATAACAATATAAAGATATATACAGTACCGTGCAATAAATATTCGTAGGGCCTACAATATAGCGGCGTGGTTACATTCGCTCTACGACCTTACATCGCTTGGAAATTATTACAAAGGGGAAAAACCATCACCTATGTATCGTGATGATAAATCCAGTTAAAGGAAATTTAATGAGGAAACGTACTTTCAGTATTAATCAAATACAAAGTTTACTATCCGGATATTAAAGGGGCACAGGCTTCATTTTCGCGGGTCGATTTGGAAAAGGCTCAGAAACGGGGATTTTTTAGCTCAGCAATTTAGTACTGGTTATCACAACTCACCATTGAAATTTGAGCCTTCAAATCCATGTGCATCCATAGTTATTAGCATTTGAAAGTTATAATGCCCTACTACACATTAGAGATACTATGCAATATATAGAAATGTCTAATTTAAGGTATATTTGAAGGAAATACGCAATTTTCGTGCATTTCTAGTGCTTCTGAAGGATACTTAAAAATATATTTAAGACCCAAATCAACCAATAAAAATGAAGACTGGTCCCCTTGAAAGATGAGATATGTATGCGCAATTACTTGAGCATAATTGATATTGTCTACTAACTACCACGAATACCAACAACTACCTAATCTGAGATATCAATTTTCTCGGAGCGGCGGTAAAAATGGCGTCTACCAACCAACAGAAATTACGAAGTCAATCTAGAATAATACATTATGTGCCAAGTAAAGAAAATTCCATAAGCATGTATCTAAAATATCTCATTTCAAAGAACACACATTTCTAGAATCCTTTGGGAAAAATTAGAAAATTTGCCCACTTTTCTGAATATCTAATTTGATTATAACATATTGGACTAGCAATTTTCGGCATTAATCAGTGAAAACATAAATCTATCATGGTCTAATTACATATCCCGACAGAATGGCTCCCTTTCACTGTCACAAATTTGTTTACATGGAAGCGTACAAATTTGAAAACGTCTTCTATTAAGAAGCGAAAATATATAAAATAGCAGGCTGTATAATTTAGGTAAAGAAACTTTCGAATCATTTTATTAAAAAGTTTATTTTTTAATATTTTCACGACGTGATGTTAATAAAGTAGAGGATCGTCTTCAGAAAAAACTCTAAAATTATTAATTCCGTCTCTTGGGGCGTCTAAATTCGAAAATTGAACGAAACTTGTAAACTGCCTTAAAAATTAGAGGCTGTCAATTTGAATTAAATTTAAAATGAAGAAAATGTCGGACGGACGAGCAACCCCACTGAGTTTATAACATGATGAAATTGGGAATTCAAAAACCACAGAAAAAAATACTCCTCTTAAAATTTATGAAATAACTTAATTTCATTTAATGGCTTGTAAATGGGATAATTTAAAAGAATTTACATAAAAAAATAAAATCTTGCACATGCAGTAGTTTTAGGTTTCTGTAAGGTTTTTTATTTTAAATGATGTTTACATTTAACGCCTTCCTCATCGTACGCCTATTCGATTGTCAAAATTTTTCATAAAAAAAATTCAGAAGAGAAATTCCAACAGATAATGCTCTCGTGTACCTTTCAAATTAATTAAGGAACATTTTTTTTTTATCATGTATGAGCTGAAAAAAGAATTTGCATTGAACATTTCCAACCAATTGTGTTGTGACGAGCAATTCGATCGAGCATTGGGGAAGAAGTTTCAGCAAACCACTGTTTTGTGTCATGTAAGAGACAAATTTTGAGACAATCTAATCGATTTAATAACTTTGAGCTTAAATTAGATTATATGTTGCCTATCAAAGGCAGTGCTCGATTGGGGAGTTCCAATCCCTGCTTCTATCGAACATTACTGCACCAGGCTTGTTTCATTCAAAGTTTACCCATTTTTTTCCTTCTCGGTCATTCTGAATTCTGTTTACACCTACTATTTTCGGCACAGGAGGAATGAGAACACTGTTCCAACTTGTTTTATTGTAATTCCGGTTGTTCCCATTAATCCTAACCTTGCCTTTCCAATCAAGCGTGCATTAAGGGCTTTGGCTACTAAACCTTTTACAAGATCATACATTGTAGTCTACATAACTTCGACTGAAAATTACAGCTGAATTTTTCTTGAAAATTAAACAAGCTCGAGAGAAGAAGTTCCTTCAATTTACCAATTCATAAAGTTTTATCTCGTAACCAAAGGTTATCACAAAACATATCTCCTCAGCAATATTTATGAAAATATTAGTTTTAATTTTATCAAATATAAACACAGCATTTCATTCACTGCGGGATTAGGTTCTCGCATGTTTAACGAGATATTACGATGAATAACGAGATATAATAATATATGGGTAGTTTTCGTGCGATTCGGATTTTAAAGATAATATTATTTATGTTTTTTCAAGTTAATTTGATTAAAATTTATCTGAGAAAATTCGATTCAGTCTACAGAGTTACTGTACGTGTTTTGTTTTTAAAATATGAGTATGGGTTAACACCAGTTCCAATTCCAAGTCGAAATGTTTCGAATGTTGCTTGAAATGTCCCAAGAACATGTTACTCGCAGTCAGGTCGAAGTAAGAATAAATTATGTTAAGAATTCACCCCTCTCTTAAAGTGGCAGTGCATGGTTTTTAGGGGGGGTTTTTTGGTGGCTGGGTTTAACCTTTATGTAAAAGTTTTGTTAGGAGTTGGAAATAAAGCTTGTCGGCTTCAAAAAAAAATAAGCGTATATGCCACCAGCAGCTTGATCTCTAAAGAAAATCATCAGATCAATGATCAAATTCAATAGTGCACATCTTCATAATGATGTTGACACACATACAAAAGATCAAATGAATCCATGGAGAATTGTATTAGTTTGTAGAGTGAGCACAAGGTAAATGTGAACGGACGGACCAACGGGACCGACAGATCGGCTGACAGGGGCAACCCCAATTTACGCCCATACTTATAAAAATGGTTCATTAAAAATGCAAGTTTGCTTTCTATAGCTTTCTGACAACCAAACGGAAGGACGCTATATTTAAGAATGTTCAATGTTTATAATATAATGTTTTAAATCAAGTAGGTGATGACAAGTCTATGTTTGATCTATAAAAAGGTCATCTTGTATCTTTTAAATAAATGTCTTTTAAAAAGTCCAAGATATAATGATATATTTTCATGTTTATCTTAAAAAAAAAAGTTGATTTTCCGCGAAAACAGCGTTCAATTAGTTTTATTTCTTTGAGGTATGGACTATTTGTTGAAATTATGAAACTCGAAAGGAAATGAGCTATCTGACTTACAGCTCAAAGATCACTCCATTCGGTACTTAGTTGGCAATTAAAAGTCAAAATCACTAATGTGACAATATAGAACTTTTAAATACCGAGTTGTAACTTTTTAACCAGTTATAAAACTGATTCATATTTAATATCTGGAAATACTTTACGAAATTCTGTTCCATTTTACATGGGTCTCATCTCAAATTTCCATTCCGACGTCTGTGGTTCTTGCAATTCCACTAAAACTAACGCGTTTAATCAATAAGCTTCCGATGGGTCACTGACAGTGATCTGTCATAAAACAGTTAGTTTAAGTGGAATTGCAAAAAACGTAGGAATGAAAATTGAAATGGCGCAAATTGATGCTATCAGTGTCCACTTAAAATCCCTTTAAGATATTTTGGAAGATGACAGGGTTTTGGATAAAATGACAACAATAAGTAAGGCTTTGACATTTTTTTGGCTATTTTATTAAGTTTTTGACCAGTATAATATCATTGGTATGAATATATCACAGTATTAAATATATGTGTGATAGAGAGGGAATTTTAAGCAGCTCTTCTGTTTAGTTTTTCTTATCAACGTGTTTTCATTAATTTTAACTTGACCTCAGATAACTCTCTACTCCAAAACTCTTTGATATCAAGTCAAATGTGAGTTGGGTTAGAGGATATAGTTAATATAGTGTCGCCCTCTATCAGTGACGTCATTAATTCTAATATGGTTTAAATAAATAAACCAATATCTCGAGAAGTTTCTATGAGAATTGAGATAATATACATCTTGAAGATTTTGATGAATTGCTAAAATAAAGTATGTTTTTGAGAACTAAGTTAACAAGTGGTTTTATATAAAACTCTCTGATATCTTAAAAACCAAGACATTTTTGTATGTGATTTTCAATGTTGCCGATGCTCAAAGATCAGATGAAAATAAAAGCCCAATCACGACCAAATTAATAGGCCTACTTCTTCTTTAACGTAGCTAAAAGTAGGCTACTTATTTTTGGTTATTTGATGTTGGTGATATTGAAGGCATTGGTAAAGGGTCGACTAGAATTGACAAAACCATTGCCATAGCAGACAGTTTTCCTTCCAAACTACATTATATTTAATATTTAAATATCTTCACATTTAGTAATAACAAGTTTTTATAGGAATATTTCATTACAATCCAGTCATTTATCCTACAAGTCTAGTTAAAAAGCGTGACACCGTGACACGTTTAAACCCTTGTTTATAAGTTTATTAAATTAGTATCGAGTTGAATATTCAGTAGTTAGAGTTCCACTGACTGTAATACGATACAGTACTGACACCCAAACACTGACCCCTACAGGTCATAGACCAAAACAAACGACGTTTCGAAAATCTGTTGCATGCTGTCGGGCACGTGTATATTTATTGGAGGACAAAAGAACGGAATTGAATTGTTATTTTACGACTGGTTATAATACAATTACATTTTAATCGAGTCTATAGTTGTACATTTCTGTACTCTGCACGCGTAATAACGTCAAGTGCGCGACAATGCACGTGTGTTTCTGTTTGAACTACTGTTGTGGTTTGGTCGTTCCAGATGCGAATTATGGATTGCCGTCACCGTCATAATTGAATTAATGAGTATTTCCGATGTTTTTATGGAGAGATGTCACACTAAAAACTGATTAAATTGTAACTTTTGATGAAGTTGTTCATTATCTCATCAGTTTAATTGAGTCAAAATAAACCCAACTTTATTGTTCATGAGTATAAGATACAGGGCGGTGTAGATATTTACGGAAATGTCTTGTTACTGCTAGAACTATGCTATATTTTTCTTATGCAAAAATATTATTAATTAAAATTTGTAGTCTTTAAAAAGTCAAAACTTTAGTCCATTGACTAATTTTTATAGAAAGTTAAATATAAAAGTATAGCAAATGTGGACGTATTTGATTATTTAACCATTTCCATCTTTTCCCTACCTCCGCCTTTTTAAAACCTTCGTGAAAATAGTGAAAAAAAAAAAATATCGTTATACTTTCATACAATTATTAATATATTGTATGATAGCCTATATTTTGTTCTTGAAAATGAATCCAACAGGAGTCAAAAGCAACATTAAAAAGCATTTTGTATTATTTATGGTAGAAATCGAACAATGCAATTTATAACATTGACCTAAAAATGGTGTTCCATTAAAAAGGGACGTAGACCTGGGGCCTGGTTTTCGAAAGTATCTTATGACTAAGACGTGTCTTACGATGGTCTTATGACAGGTCATAGTCGTAAGATATGTTTTCGAAAGTGTCTTAAGTTACGATATATCATAACTTTTATCATAATCTTAAGACACCTCGCGACATGACATAAGATGATCACAAAAGTTATGATGGTCTTTTGACTCGCATAAAGCTTCGATATCACGTTAAAAAAATAATATAACTACTTTTTACATTCATATTCGACAACGAGCTGAAAACTTGCGTGGAAACAAAGTATTTCGATGCAGAAATAATAACCCACTTGAACAAATAGTATGTTAATATAGACTTTGAAATTCATTGATTAAAGTAGAATGTTCCTAACAGACATAGCAAGGCCAACAGCAAGGTCTCGTGCTTTTCCAGTACATTTTCATTGTGGTACGAAGGTTTTATGCCACTGGTACTTCAGATGGTTAATGTTGATGTCATTACCTATCCAGATCTAAAATAATACGTGTTGTAACTGCATGTTTAAAGGGGGTTTGTAATATCTATATTGAGACGGCAACTGACCAGGCTGGAATTTGGCAACATCATTAGATGTTTTTTTTCTATGAAAATATACACTTATTTTTAAGTGTAGTTGGTGCCAATGACCATACACATATTCGCATAAAATTATAAATAAACAAACTTAATTCAAATGATCCACTACGATTTTAAATTCATTTTATATATTCCCTTATATATGTTAATATAATAATAAAAAAATATTATTTTCAATTGTTATATTTTTAAATTTAAATGTTACACATTTATAATCATTATTCAAAATTGATACAAATATCTTCACTTATGACAGTCTTAAGATCATCGTAGTTATGACCATCATAATAAGACAGCTTTGATTTACAACCTATTACATATCATAAGATGGTCATAAGATAGTCATAAAATGTGTCCTAAGATACATCTTAAGACATATCTTACGATACTTTCGAAAACCAGGCCCCTGGTTTCGATGGAAGCAGTTTTCAGACGAAAGATCCACACAGTCCTGAAAATAAGCCCCATTTGTTTCAATTAAGTAAATTAGAATGGATATGTTCTCTCGTGAGATATTTTCCGGTCTATAGGGATAAGTTTGCACACGATACTAATTGATAAATTATGATATTTGATAGTTCGGCATTCGATTGATTATGATAATATGATTGGTTAAAATGTCTATATGATTTCAGTTATGATAAATTAAGGGAAAGATAATCAACAAAGTAGTTCCGGATATCCGGTTATAACAGTATCATTTTTTAAAAAGGCGTTATCTGCAGAGTATTCATTGATCACTCGTTTTCTTGCTCAATGTTAAATTTTATATAAAAATAAAAATATCAAAATTATTGGATTTTTAACCATCTTTTTGTCATTTGAGTACCACTCAGTTCCGCCCTTTTATAATTTCTTTCTTCTTATTTTTTGAATTTATTAAAAAGGGAGTACGTGCTATAGACAACATAATATACCAGAATGCAAAGCAACAAGACAGAAGCCATTAAACGATACATACCCCACCTGGTGACGTTAAATGACGAGACTACAAATAGGTTAAAATATAAAACTGAGCCAGTGTTGACAGCCATTAGAGAAAGAAATCTCTTTGAAGAAGACATTAATATTTAGACAGATAATTTTACCAATTTAAGTGTAGAGAAAAGGCAGGTTCCCGGAATCTTGAGTAGCAGACTAGTTTGAAGTATCATCACATTCAATGTGCTGGCTGTTTCTTTTCGTTTTAGTGGTTCGAGTTCGAATTTACATTTCTTAAAGATATGTTAACTAACTGTTCGACCAAAAAACTTTTAGTCTCAGAATCTGGAATTTTTAAGCTTTTCTAATCTGTAAGATAAATGTTTAGGTACGGGTTTTATTGACGGGATTGTGCGATTTTTGTGCAGTTCTAGTGATTCTGAAGGCTATTTACTATATTCAAGGCCCAAATCTACACTTGAAAATGCTGAACATTCCCCTTTAATCTGGTGTCAGAGCGATTGACATGGAAAAACGGCTTTTGTTCGGTTGGGAAAATCACAAGGGGCCCTATGCTCCAAGTGATGGACTAAAATATCTAAGCAACATAAATGCATATTCATAGCTGTGATCAAGTAGCAGAAAAGTTACAAAAAGAGGGAAAGTGACATTGGAATGGTAGAAATTGTTGCTATAAGTGTGCCTGATACAGATAAACTTTTTTACAATCCGTTCAAATTTTGCTCTTCTTGGTGATAGTAAGATCGTTTTCCGCGAAATGTTGTTATTTTTTTCTTAACATTTTATATATTGTTTGCATGTCATACTAGTTGTTGCTGATGGTCATATATTTACCGTTAAATATCACAGGGGAATCGTTACATTTGTCGCTTTTGTTAATTAGTTCCTAAATCACTTAGAATAATTGACAAATATTTCTCATTGGTACCAATTAGGGTAGTTAGCATGCAAATGGAATTGGTCAAGGCAAATATCAGGCAATATAACATTATTTTCGCATGTCTTTTTGTAAGCAGTTTACATGAATTGGGATAATGTTTTTAAGGTGACATGATGGCCACAACTGGAAAGGAAACATTCGGTCTAATTCTTGCGTCGCTTTGGCTCTTGTTTGTATGTAATACTAATAATTTTTCAAAATTACTAGAACTGCACTAAAATCTCACAATCCTATCCAATATACCCCAAATTAAAAATCTGTCTTGCAAATCTTTCGAAAGTCGTGTTTTTAAATTCGACTTTTCAACCGAAAACGCCCTGCTGCATCGGAGAGCCAAAAATGTAATTTGATCTAAATCCGTCTTCTGGTTCGTATCAATTTACACAAACATTGGGCTAAAATCTAAATGATAATTGTTCTATCCTTACTCTTTTCGGTTATAAACGCTATACTATCTGCATTGTATTAAATACTAGACAACAAATTTTGAAAAGTGTTCTTGGTGTAACTTTGTTCTCCGAAGTGATACAGCAAATTTTAACAATAATATACCCCTAAACTTGTCAAATATATGCAATGATCATATCTTTGATACCTGCACAGATTTTATGGCCATTAACGTCCATTTTCATGATTTCAAGTTATCAGGGGTGTGAATTTATTCACTATAACTTGATATACACTGCATCATTCAAATAAAAAATTGAAAAACCCACCGCGATATGAGACAATAAATTGTTGACAAACTTTTAGATTAAAAATTTAAATTGTTAGTAAAAAATATTTTATAGTCTATATAATTTCTAAAGTTATCTATATGTTAAAAGTTTTATACCGTTACTTCGATAATTCTGACAAAAATTTACAAATTATGACAATTTATATTCTTAAATCTCACAAAAACTCATATAATCTCAGACAATCTCGTGTAAAATATACCTACGTTATCTTCATGTTCTCTACGGGATATCGCGAGATATGAAGAGATTTTCTCAAGGATATGTAATATTTACGTCATGTAACGTCAGATTTCCCACAAAGTTTTCATTCATAATGTTTGTATGTTGTTATTTAATAGGTTGTTAAGAAGATAAATTCGTTACTACGGTTGTAGGTGGACAATTTACACGTTTTCAGATAATTTTACGCATTATTACAGCGGAAGCGAAGACCAATGTCAAGGTCGTTATGCTATGCAATAGTCTAATTTCAGATCAGTAGAATGTTCTAAATGATTTCTAGTGTTAGGAAATTATTTTTTTTATTAAAACAACTTATGTTACTACAGATCTAGTGGATCGGGTACAGCTTTATGGAACCACAATCACGGGCATATTAATATGATAAACAGTGATAACAAAGAAGAGTGATCCCACTAGTCTTTCATGATCTAATTAAATAGTTGTGCACTTCCAGTTCTATAAGGTCAATAATATTTCAAACCAATAAAATGCCTTTATAAGCAAAACTTTTTTCAATTGTATAAAACTCAAATGAATACGGATTGTCTGAATGGAAGTTTTTACCCGTTTCTTTAAAATTGCAATCGAAGTCAAATACTATTTGTGAAATTTTGAATATCAGTTCAAACTTGGAATATTATACCACATCCCTTTAAACAGCACCGACTCTCTGAAAATAATTGGTTTATTGAAAATCTTCTCTTACTTTTATCATTTACGTTTAAAGATAAACACATTAATTGATATAAAAGGAATAAAGTGAATATAAAATGGAAAACTAAAAAATGTAAAAAAGAAAATGGCGGACCACCCACCGGGTTGTTTATATCGTGTATTTTAAAATATACTTTACTCTCAAATCTAAATGACATTTATGGGGAAAGGGAGACGGGTTTAGAGGCTATAAGTGACAGTCGACCAAGATTTCATGTTAAGGAATTTTCTTTGAATTCCTTTCAGTTTATGAATTCCAAAACTGGGGCAAGATGTTATTGCTTGACATAATTTCGTTGGAAGAATATTTTAAAACGTAGCCAAGAAATACACGAATTTCTAATTTTGAAAGCTCACCTCCAATACCATTATTAAAAATGCTGAAACCAAAAAAGCAAAATGTTAACATCGCATCAATATTGGTCACGTATAGTTCATACTATATATACAGATGGAATATTTTTAAAAAAAATTTCGTACGTGACTGATTTAAGTTCAATGCCCAATACGGAGATCATGCTAGCATCCATCAGCTTTCATTGTTAAGGTAAGAATGTTTGTGTGAGAAAAGAAGTCTTATAGAATTATGTATTAGACACTCTTAAAGGAATAAGTTGGCTATCAGTTCGACCAATCAAACCTTAGTCTCAGAACCCGGACTATTTTAGCTAAGTGAATCAGTAATAGTGTTCACAACTTTCCCAAGAATTATCAGTCTTCAGATCCCTCTGTAGCCATTATTATACCACTCGTATTTTGGTGAGACTGCATTATATAAGAAACATGTATACGGAGAGATAATTATAATTGGAAGGATTATGCGATTTCGTGCAGTTCCGGTAGTTCTGGAGGCTATTTCTTATTTTTTACATAAATGACAATTATTATCAAACAATATTAATTTGCTATTCTTGGTATCAATAACATTAGAATATTTAAAGCGATTTATTCTCTATAATTCGTAAAATACAATAATATCGATGTATACTAATCCTTCATACCATAGTTCGCTTTATAACTATCAGTTGATTTTGTACTTCTCCAGTCTTAACAGAGATAAATTTTATTTTCTTATGGTTAATGAACAAACCATATAAACTTGGTAAACTTATTTAAGAATTTTCCAAAAAATGATGACTATAAAAGTTTGCTCTTTATAAAATTATTTGAGGCTTCTTTATTATTAATTACTTAATAAACATTTTACAGAAACTTTTATGGAATCTACTTTTGCTAATGATGACATTCAGTAACAAAGATATAGAGATTTGTTTTATAAATTTATATAAGATTTAAAAAAAAATGGTTTATGCTTACATGTTCCATATTGATGATTGAATGTTTTATGATTGCAGATGACTTTTGACTTGGTGTTTCTTATATTTAAAAAAATATGGATATATTATATGCAGCCATATCATTTAATTTACGTATACTATGCAAGGTTCAATCAGTAATTGCTTTTAGATAAGCATGAACATTTCATAACATTTTCTGTACTCAAAAAATAAACCTTTATTATTATTAGGCTCTGTTTATACAAACATTATAACATTATACATTTTAAGAATGATAAAAATTAAACATTTTTAAGAAAACATTAATACAAAGCTGTATTTAGTTGAAATAAACAAATTATAAAGTGATTGTGAATATTGTGAAAATATTTTAAGTTCATCCCATTTGTTATTTATAAAATGTAAATGTACTTGATAACTTTATAGTTATACAAATATATAATGATAAATATTATGTTCAGGTCCATCTTGATAAACATTCACATCATTTCATATACATTATCTAAAAATATTATAAAACTCGATTGAGATCCAATATGAACAATGTTGTTTGACTGCTTAATTCCCATATCAATTTGGTCCAATGACATCTGAAATTGTCTGGAGTTTGGCAAATATTGATGGAAAACTATATATTATTAATTGGAAATAAATTCAACTCAAGAAAAGACAAACATTACGAGGTAAAGAAGTTTTTGATCTGATTCCGACCTGGATCAGTCACTATGGGTATTGATCTGGGTGAACGTTTTGTATGAGATGATATTTTTCCCATTAAAATAAATTAAATTAATAAAATGAACTCACCGACTCTTTCTTTATATGTTTATCTGTTAAATTATTTACTGTATTATGAGAGTGAGAAGATGATTTTTTGGAGAGATCAGCTTTAAATCCGGCTTGAGTTAGAGTTGGGTCATCTTTTGATAGGACGTCCATTAGATATGTAATATAACTGGTGGCTAATCGTAGAGTTTTTATTTTAGATAGTTTTGTGTCCGTTGGAACGTTCGGAATACATCCTCTTAAGTTTGAAAACGCACTGTTTATACTTAGTGTCCGTCTTCGCTCTTTTTTATTTGCGGTTCCTTTTCGCTTGACGCCGCCGCGATGTGGATTCGGATCGTATTGGGCATAATGGTGATGATGCGGATGATGATGGTGATATTCCGTGGGTGAAGGTGTTCCTCCGCTCATATAATGATGTTCTTGTCCCACTGGTAAGTCTTGGGTCGCGTTCAAAACCCAGTTCTGAAAATACCCCGGATCAGGATGTTCAGGGTAGCGCACCTGTTGATATTGGTAGATATCGTGGGTCATGCCCGGGTGTGGGTAAGACTGCGCATATGGACCAACACTTAAACTCATTTTCGAATTCGCAGAGTTCACAAACAATTTTTTTTAGATACGATCCAATATGAATTTTAACTGTAATTCCGCACAATTTTCATAAGTCACTTTTGATTTGGAAAAAAAATCAGCTCCCCTGAGTTGATGAAATTCCAAAATGGCGGATATCCAAGAAATCACAAAATAATAAGAAGTGACAAAATAGTCTCAGGAAATATTCAAGATATTTCTCTGGTTCTGGTCAAAATTTTGTCTGTTATATTATTCCACGTTTTCCTGTTTTTACGAATCTTAGATAACGCTATGGGAATTCTCTAACTACCGTAAACCCCATGACGTCAAGGATCAATTAGCCAATCAAAACGCCCATAATTGAAGAATTCAACGTCCATAATAACTCAACTCCGCCCCTTCACGTGTAACGCCATTCCTGCAAATGAAGTGCCAATCATCTGGAATATCAGAACGCGTGAAGTAAAAGGTATAAATACCGCCCATCGCGTGTCGGAATAATGGCGATCTCTATCGTAAAGAGATGATAATTCTAATTCTATGAGTTCGCCATGTTTCGACATAATATTCGATGTTTCTATTTGATTAATTTGTTTAGAATAACAGATGGAGACAGAAAAAGCAGGGGTATTTTAAAATAAATTAACATATTTAATCAATCCAATATACTAATTAAATTAAGTGATTTGTCTTCGATTGTATTTTTCTGTTAGCATTTTTCTTCGTAAAGATGTGTTTGTAGACTGCTCTATAAGTTCTTTTTTTTCTAAAAATGTATTAAATATATTTATTAATAATTACATTATCAATCGACGGTAAGCTGATTCGGTTGATCATGGGTTTCAGATCAGATCTTAGCATAGCGCATTGAACCATCACATAGGCTAATGGTTAACCATTGTGCTGTACTAGACTAATATTCTAATATTCTTCTATGTAGTAAAATTACTTAGATTACGATATTGTGAACGTTTCAAATCAATTACATTTGGATGATTATTTGAAAAAAAAAATAACACACAGTTTTTGGGGTTTTTTTTTGTTAAGGGATTAGGGGTCTCAGTTAGCTAATCTAATCCGTAATAATGTTCCAGACTCTCCCTCAAAATGTCAGCCTTCAAATCCCCGTGTATCCATAAATATTAGCGTTTGAAAGTCAAAAATATTACTCAAGAACAGAAAATGAAAGATAACTGTTAAGGTACGGGTATAATTGAAGGCATTATGCGATTTTTGGGCAGTTCCAGGAAATCTGAAGGCTGTTTACATAAATTCAGGGCCCAAATCGATTCTCGAAAATGCCTACGCTCGTATCTATAATTTTCATCTGGTATTTTACCAATTATTATTGGATCAAATATACCTCTATTCTGGTATTCTCTGAATTTCTTTAAGATTTTAGAAATTGGTATCTGAACAATATTTTGAGGGGCTTTACTCGAAATGAAAGTTGTGATGCTACTCGCTGTAATAAGTTTGTTTTAAAATGACCTATTCGTATTAACTTGAAGTCTTTTGTTTTGTGGAAATATTTCGTGTCTCTCTGTATTTACATAAATATTCAAGTATCGAAGGTATAAAATCGTATCACAAAAGAAAAGCGGCACCATCAACTAAAATCAATGTTTTTTGGTCAGTGGAAGTTCTCATTCTGGCTAGCCCTCTGTTTAATTTTTACAAGATAAAAAAAAAACCCTGTTTAATGTTTTAAGAGGGAACTGATCAACCCTATTATTTCACATATCCCACCTTGAGGAGATGAATTCAGGGGTAAAGATGCAAACCTATGTCAATATTCAATTTCACTCACTTATCCGGTGAATGTCTCTAGTTAGAGAATGATAATTATTCAGGTCTTTCAAGTAATTTAACCTCATGTTTCTTGTCCACTGCATTGCGAAGCTGGCAATTCTAATTTCCACGATCTTTTTTTAATAGCCAAAATATTTTAGCATTTACTTTTGTAGTTCCTGCTATATCCATGATATCCTAACTGTTTCTTGATTCTTTCATCTGCAACCGTGATTTCACTGCCTTAGCTCCTTACTTTCTGAACACATTGAATTCAGAAATGTTTCCTTTCTCCCCAGTCACCAATATTCAAAATAATTTTGTCAATTGAATGCCATTTGTCTCAGAATGGCTTTGGGTCCATGGAAATGTATTGCAATTCCATTTGTAATTAATTTTCGAGAATAGATTTACGCTTTAAATGTATTTAAATAGCCTCCAGAAGCAGTGGCGTGGTTGGGGGGGCATGTGCCCCCCCCCCTCCCCCAGCGAATGGAAATTAGGGGGCGCCGACGTTGCAAGGGGGTGCCAAAAGCCCTTCAAAAAAAGTCGGTCGTTAAGAAATAATAATTATATTCGAGCTTATTCTTTTAGTCCCAATACAACTCGGGCCCTCCCCCTTATTTTTGACCGAATAATGTCAGAACACTCTATAAAATTGCCGCTCGCGCCTTCGGCGCTCGCAGTGCCGTTCCATTTGAAGCATGTTATATTCAGAGTCCCCCCCCCCCCCCCACATTTCTATAAATCCTGGATCCGCCCCCGTTATTGCTATCCGTCGGTAAAGTTGAGCCGACATAAACATACAAAAATATATAGCGTCAAATAGCCTTCCTGCATTGTTTCAAATAGCTAAAGCCTTGAGGTTTCCGAGGGTCTTGGTGTGAGTATTTGTAATCAACCAAGGATTAAGCCTATTGAAAATAAGAGCAATTGAACAATATTTACTATGAATTATTGCCCTCGTTCGTGAATTGTTTGTGGACCCGATAGAGAGGTGATTTCTTGATGGATTTTGATGAAACTTGGTGTGAGTGTTTGTAATCACCCAAGGGTAAAGGCTATTAAATTGTGATAAAGGAAGGGAGTGAGCCGAAATGTTACATTTCACTGCTTACAGTTATTCAAGGGAGACAACTATGAGGGTCTCTCATAGGTCCGCGCTCGCTACAGGCGTTCACTATGACAAATGGTGAGGACCATGAGTTGCAGGGAGCGCAAAAAAGGGTTTGTGCAGCGGATGGTTAACATATTCCTTTTACACACTTTCCACACTGAAATTTCGCGTAAAAATGAGTCATTTATAAATAATGGTTTAATTATATTTTCAAATGAATTGAATAAAATTTGTTTTTAATATAATACATCTTCTGAATAGAACAGTTTTATAAAATAATTTCAGCAAATATTATATACAAATGATTGTAAAATAAATGCTCTTTAGACTCAAATTTTGAGAGTAGATGGGTGTTAAATAAGAGAACGGTTATTGGTAATGGGATGACATCTTGCTTTTCCAGGTTACTATGAAGAGTGGTGGATATCGTAGATGCTATGATTCAGAAGGATTCTTGGAGATTTAATTCTATATGAGATAAATTGTATAACAAAATGTGGAATAATTGTTTGAGAAATTTATTGACTTTGCCTGAACTTATTTCCAATTTAACCTTTCTGGGATCTTCATTGGTATTTGATACAAACATATTAAATCAGTCCTTGCTCATTTCAAAACTGGTCTTCATCATTTTTTTTTAGTTTTCATTAGGTTTGCGCTGGAGTTGTCATGTCTTGTTGTTAACAAGAGGTTCCTTGTGTAGGTTAATGTTGTTTGTTGAGAAGCTATTGGTTGCCCAACAAAATAAATCTTGAGGATATGAGGTTTTCTTGATGTGTATCAGACGATATTGGAAATTAACTGTTAAATGAGTTTATGCCAGTGGATCCCAACCTTTTAATAACCGTGACCCAAATTCACGAAACTCTCAGAAAGGTGGTTCCCAACAATTTTTGAAATTTTTGATTTTACCTTCAGATTTCCTCATTTATAATTGAGATATATTCTCATTTTATGTCCAGTTCAATTGCTGCTACTTATGTATTGCCAAAATGGTTACTTTAAATTCCTATTTCAGTTCTGTTTCATTTAATACGGATACTGATGAAGATTATAGTTACAGTTAGGCTCTGGATGACGCGTTGCATTAACTTATTTTTGACATAATGTTAATATTTGCAAAATTTTAACAGAGTTCTGTCCCGTATTGTATTGACATAATTTTTACATTTAACAAAAGAATTATCTCCCTTCATTATATATTTCATGAGTTTTATAAATACAAAATTACCTCCCTTGAAAGTTAAACTTTAAAATTAAACTTAGTGACGCCATGATATTTAACGCATTGCTTAAAGAGGCACAGACTTCATTTTCGTGGGTAGATTTTTCCAAGTCTCAGAAACGGGGACTTTTTTTAGCTCAGCAATTTAGTACTGGTTAGCACAACTCACCATTGAAATTTGAGCCTTCAAATCCATGTGCATCCATAATTATTAGCATTTGAAAGTTATAATGCCCTACTACACATTATGGATACTATGCAATATATAGAAAAGTCATCTATAGAAATAGAAGGAAAAATGTCTAATTTAAGATATATTTGAAGGAAATATGCAATTTTCGTACATTTCTAGTGCTTGTGAAGGATACTTAAGTATATTCAAAACCCAAATCAATCAATAAAAATGAAGACTGGTCCCCTTTAATAATTATCAATGAGCAACAGTGGCGAGTGTGGCGCCAAGCAGAGAATATTACTCTTCTAGACACCTGATACACTATGATATATTTTCACAAATAAAAAGTTCATTAGCTCTTAATGTATTGCCAATGTGTTAACATGGTTTAAGAAATTCGCTTCACGCTTGGAAATTGTTTTTATGATATTCACTGAAATTGAAATTTTTTATGATAACAACTAAAATTTGTTCTATCATTCAAATGTGAAATGGTGATGAGATCACAGTCTCTTTAAGGCACTTGGTCACTAAAATTGGAATTTGTTCTGATATTCCGCTCAAATTTAAATTCGGTTTAATATTTCACTCAAATTGAATTTAGGTCTGAAAGTTCACTTTAAATTAAAATCTTTCATAAAAAAACAAAAATGCAGAGTTGGACATTTAGTTTTGTTGGTCGTTTGTCTTTTTTACGATTAGTTTCCTCCATGGTTCAAATAATTGGAAGCTGCATTATGACGCCTGTACACATTTCCACTGAAAGAAATTAGTTTATTCCTAACTGATTACAGGGCGATTAACAATAAGATAATCTCACATAGATTATCACTAACGACAACTTGAAACATTGATCAAAGGGACATAACTGTGCTATTTTAAACAGACGTCGGTAATAAAGATTTTACAAGATAAATTGATGAAGATTGTTTACTTTTTAAAATGATAAGATCTAATGAGAACCCAACTGTTCCCTCGTGATACTCAATAAATCCTTACCGTAACCCTCCCTACCGACCAATCAAAATGGTAGTATTTGATGTAATGCCCAAGTGAACTCGAGCTCGAGGGGGTCAATCTGATAACATCTCATCATTAAAATCTCATATCAACTGATCATAAACTTGACTGCCTTCTCTAATTGTTTGATAATTGTAATAGAGAAATTGTGATTAATGAAGTGATAAGGAAGATAAATATATGTACATTATGTTTTCCGAGTGTTCTAGTCTAGGACCCGTATGGCCTATCGTGTTAAAAATCGTTTCGAGTTTGTTTTGCAGTTCGGATCGTTCTTACTTTTTTTCTAACCCTTTTTTTTTACTATCCTATAATATAACAAACCATGCTATTATTAAGTTATATAAATTAAAATTCAAATTATTGTGGTTGTATTAAATGTTTTTTAACATTTGCGTTTCTTAGTCGCACCTGGAAAAAATATTTGTGGTCTGAATCCAGATATTTTTAGAAACCGGATGCTGAATGTGGCGATAAACTGAAAGTAGAGACTCAAGAAAAACAAACAACTCCCGAATCAAACATTGATAAACAGAAGACCACTGATGACTATGACTGGAAATGCTGGCAACGATATGATCAGGTAATATGAAAATTCAAAATTATACCTGATTAGATACCGTGTCTTTTTCCGACTTAGAAAATACAAAGGCAAAAAATCCATAGCCTACGGCTACGAAACAAAAATTTTTCCAATTTCTGCAACGTAATCTTATTTAAATTATTATGTAAGCTTAGTTTAAATTCACTTTATATTGCTGCTCATTACTGGGTGGGTACTTGTTTATTATCTTCCCCTTGCCCCTGGGTTAATGTATGATGTGAATCAATGAATGAATCTTTCAGGCCCGTAGCCAGGAATTTCCAAGCCCGTAGCCAGGAATTTCCAAGGGGGGGTTATATGGACTCGCATAGCCATCAAACACAACTTTAACAGTCACAATTCAAACAGAACGTCTACTTTAACAGTGCTTATTTGTTTTTAAAGGGGGGTTCGTACGAACGCCCCGAACCCCCCCTGGCTACGGGTATGTAAGAAGCTTGCTCTCAAACCTGAAGGTCCATTGTTCGATCACTGCAAAGTTTGAGTTAACAACCTCTGGATTTTTGCACTGTCAATGGTGTTTATTGGAGGGACAAACATGAAAAAGAATGAGGTCTTGTTTGCTACAGGCTGTGCAGGATAAAGATCCCTTGTAAAATGGTGTGGTCCTTGCAAATTATTCCTCATTGCACACTGTATGAAGTTTGTCCGTCCACATTCGCCTAAACCAGGTGCATAAAACTTCATTCCATTTGAAAATGAATTTTTTTTTTAGTTAAATGGACTACAGCAATTGAAGACAGAGTTAGATACAGAGTTAGATACCGGTACTGTTTATGACAAATCAATTTTTATTTCAGATCTCTTTCTAAAAACAGTCTACGACTGGCTATCAGGTCTAAAGCTTGGTGTCCTACAGAATCAGAATGGATTCTAGCAGGACAATGTGTACAACCAGAAGAAAAAGAAAGAATTGGTCGATTTGTATTTAGGAAGGATTCTAAGTCTGCTATGGTATAGTATAATCATTCTCTTGGGCAGAAAGAAAAAAAATATCCAGAAGATTGCTTCTTGTTTATATAGAAAATCATATTTGTCCAATGTACACATGCATTTTGCTACGAGAAGATCCTCCAATCATTCAAAAACTGCAGTCTCTATCTTTTTCACAAGCAATGTTTTAGACATTTTGACTTAGTCAAACGTGATTACTCAAAAACCATTCATTGAAAGATCGTCAAATTCAAACTTGTCAAAGACCTTATCAATACAAATCTTCACACCAATTTTCATTTAAATCAGAGGAAAACTGTAGTCTCTATCGAGTTCACAAGCCAATTATGGAACGACGTACCGACGTGATTGACAACAATATACGACCACATTATATTATATAGGTATAGAAAATATTTTTTTCTATTCAGATAGGGCGTTTGTTAATCAGAGTAGCCACCTCCCACATGTTAGGTATTCCATATACTGATATCAAGTTAGGGCGTACTGAGAAGGGAAAACCTATACTACTAAATGAACTATCCCCAGAATTCAGTAACTACAACTTTAATATTTCACATCAAGGAGATTATGTTGTTCTAGCAGCTGAAAAACAACATCAAGTTGGTATTGATGTCATGGATTCACAATCCCAAAGTAAGTTGATTGGTTTACCATTTGGCATAATGTTGTTAAAATATAACTGATGCACATTTTAAAATTAGTTAATTACTAGAGAGGTGGCATATTTCTTTCTATGAACAATTGAAAAATCCTGTTCACATTAACACAATCAGTCAAATGTGATTATCTACAAAAAGTTCTGTATTTGAACAGCAGATATGTTAGATGATTGAATCCTATGTAAGCGAAAATAATGTCCGGGGGTATTTATGTCCGGGTTGGACACAATACGCTAGATAGAACTGTCCTTTATTTAGTTATGGACATTAATCACTAGTTAAAGATGTCCATTGGACATGTTTCACTAGTGCAAAATGTCCGCCGGACATTTCCCACTGGCGGACATTGTACACTTTTACACCTATATCTAATAAGTTTTTATGTTTCAATGTTTTAGGAGGTACTTCTATATCTAAATTTTTTGGTGTAATGAAAAGACATTTAACAGACAATGAATGGAAGACAGTAGCTAGTTATTCTAAAGAATCAGATCAGATGAAAATATTTTATAGACATTGGGTAAGTCAGCGATTCATTTTGAATTATATTTTCAAGTTTGTCTTGATACTCATATTAACCTCATTTGCTTCTTGACCCAATAATTCAGCCATGCATGTCACCTTTCAAATTGAGATATTAACTTCTAGTTTGGTTGATTGTAATTAATAACATGACTGTTGAAGTGACAGCAGTTCAAGTATCAAAAGTTATAACTATCATTTATCATTCTCTAATGCACTTAATACAAATGATAATTGGTTTTTACCTTGAATTTTATTTGCAATACAGAAAGTGAACACATAACTGACACTACTCATGTCATGGCTCCCCTGAGATGAAAATCTTTTTCTCTGTTGGAAGAACTAAGCATTTTCATGTCCGTCACATTATTTTAAAATCTATTTTTAGTGTCTTAAAGAAAGCGTTGTAAAAGCTCTAGGAGTGGGAATTGGTTTTGAGATCGGTAAATTAGAATTTACTCTACCAACAAGAGATTTATCAACGAGTAAAATATCACGAGATACCACAGTTAAAATAGAGGGTAAACCTGATCCTCAATGGTCATTTGAAGAAACCATGTTAGGAGATCATTGTGTGGCTGTTGCCATTAGAAACCAAAATAATAACAACCAATCAAATTCTCAGGTATGAACAGCTTTTGTTTTATCTTTGTAAATAAAGAGTGCTTAATCTTTCTGGAACACCTGATGGAAATCTGCTACTGAATTTGTCATCCTTTTAGGGTTCACATACCCAATTAATATACCATTTTCTATTTTCCATTACGGTTATACATATATTCCCCATTTTAAAAAAATCTCATAAATTACAAAGTGAATCGAGTGCATGCTGTGGTTTAAACTTTGAGAAAGTTCACAGTGTCAATTGAAGACACTTTAAAAGTCTAAACTTAACGGCTCTAAAATGAATAAAGAGATATTCAAGTTAAACTTTTCAGATAAGACAGCAATTAATCATCAACACCATCATTCATAGTCTTATAATAACATTGTAGCTTAACATAATAAACTTGAAAATTATCTAAGAAAATTACTGAGGTCAGAAAGGGCATGATATAATAACACAACTTCATATAAGAGACTGGTTAATCTGTCATTTTAGGCTTTTGACCGGAATATCAAGTTACCTAGTATTAAAAAATTAATAAATGAGCTGCCATGAAGAAAAAGAAATAATTTTTTTATCTTTTATGTTTTGCTACTTGCCTTAATTACTTAATGACAGATTTCATAAATTTTATCTGGAATAAAGTAGAACTATCAAAACTCACAAAGTTATTTTTCTGTAAGATTGTGGTTTGTCTTGACCCTAGCCATTAGATAACTTCTAAAGTATATGCTTTGTAGACATATTTTTAGAACATTATAAAATTTAGACCTATGACAGGCAAAACCCTTTGATATCTAGAAGCAACCTCAATCCAATTCAAATATATCAAATATGACTTTTCCAATCAAATCTTTTGGTTGCTTGTTTTTTCAGACAAATTTGATTTCACTTCCACAAAGACAACTTTTGGCGTTGAAGCACCATTTTTCAAAAAGGCAATTTTCCACCCTAAATCTGGAATTCCACATGTATCTGCATCAATTCTAAATTTCTGAATTTAATCTTTTTTTCAGACACAAGAAAATGACAGCGGTTTTCATAGACTCACAGTTCCTGAGTTACTGCAGAGTTGTGTCCCTTTACCTACTAGCTCTCCAGACAAAGAGTATTGGACAAGTTTTACAAATAAATCAGAACAGCCTGTTCGTGTTTCATAACATTCCAGATAAATAGGTTTTTATTTTGTAAATTTAGAACTATTATACATGGTGAAGGTTGTGTTGTACTCAGTAGGCAAACATTATATACCGGTATCCATTATATTGGGAATACACTACTTGGTGACGCCTGACATACAGTTTTAGGATAACTCTAAAAGCCAAGCTTGCTTTTCATGCTTTTGTCATATATGCTGGTGTCATGCTTAAATAATTTCAAGCAGTCTGATTGCAATCACTATTTCAACTAATAGTTATTCCACTTGAGCTCTCCATTATCTTACTAGTATTAAATAATGTTGCTTTAATTGTTACAGTACTATAAGTTATTTCCATATTGTCCATAGGGTTCCAATCAAATTTGTTTTTAAGTATCTAATAGAGCCTACTTGTTTTCCTATAATCTATCTATCTAAATATTCATCTATACCTATCTAATGATCTATCTATCTCTATATCTTTCTATCTTATATTTCTATATCTATCTATCTATCTATCTTATATCTCTATATCTATCTAATCTTTATCTCCAATCTATCTATCCATTCTATCCTATGTTAAAATTAAAAAAATATGTTTGTGCCAAGAATTAAGCTCAGAAAGATATATTAATTGCAAGATATTTTGTAAAAAAAAAAAATCTGCATCACTTTGAACCAATTCAGAGAATTTCTTGCTGTTATATACATTGCTACATGTAGGCCTATGTTATGCTTTGTCATTTGTGCACTGCCATTTGTAATATTTAACTAATATATATACCGGTAGTATACTACTCTTGCAATAATATTTTTAAGTTGTTTCTATCACAGAAATAAGGAATTTTAAACCGGTGTTCAGCTTTTCAACACATTATGTTGACTATTCTAAATTATATTATAAACACCAAATAGTTTTCTTTTTTAATCTGATCATGTTATTTTTTTTTATATACAAGCAATTAAGATGTATTTAATTAAATGGTCAAAAAATAGCTTCAATGTCACTTCCTTGAGTGGCATTTAGTAATTAGGTATAACTATATATGAAAATTTGTTTATGTTATCCATAAAATTGTCTTCATATATAGCTTCAATGTCGTTAATATACAAAAAAAGGACTAGGATAACCACATTTGTATTGTATTTGATTTCTGAATTGAATTTTTCTATCAGTTCAGAATTATAAATAAAATACTTTCATTTTTATATCATAAATGTTTTATTTAAAATAAAAACAAACAATTCCTTCACAGAAAGTACACTGTGAACATAGAAAAATAGATTGTTTTGATCTTGGCTCCAGCTTTGAACAAATAAAAATATATTTAAATCTACAACAATGCTTTACAATATAGGACTTCTGATGTCAATAAACCCTTGCATGCATAATAATTATTATAATTATTTGGTTTGATGACATCACAAATCCTGTTTATATTAGAAAACTTAAAGAATGCTTGTATAGAAGAGATATTTTTAAGATTACATGTATATGTATACTATTTTGTATTCATTTGTTTAATAATGGTGAAGTAAATTTATATTTATGTACTATAGACTCTAGTTCTTTTTTTCTTTTCCTTCCCTGAAATTAAAAAAAAAATATATAGAAACTTTTTATGCTCCTTGAATTGAAATGGAGTTTTCTGCACAAAAAATGTGCAGTGAGACTATTTTTTGTTGACAGTGGCATTAGTTAACTCTTTGTCTAGTGTGTCTTGGGACAAAATGCTCTGCAAAACACTAAAAAAGATTTAACCATTTGTTGTTCACCTTGGCCTGTAGTTGTCTTTTTGCAGAGTCCAGTAAAATAAAGATTTAGTTTTAATTTACCAGCTGAAACTATTAACATCTATTTCCTTGACAACTAGACATGTCATAATATAATCTTACTTAAAACTATAATCCACAATAGATTATTTGAAATCCTTACCAGTTTATTAGATAATGACTTTAATTTAGATCTGAGAGATTTCAATAAGAGATGATATTGAGCATGATAAACTGTTAACTGTTTAATAAAACTACACACACCAATCCTGGAAAAATATAAATTGCAATAAAAAAATAAGGATTGATAATAATACCATCATCAAAAGTCATGGGCAAAATCCTTCAGTAATTAGCAGACCCGGAAATTGTCTTCACGGGTATCTAATTATTGATTGCCTTTAAAGCTATACCACCTCTTAAAATGAACAAAAAATTTAAGTTTTCAAACTTGGCCAATATGAGTATATATTCATCAAAGGTGTCTACAGTATACAAACAGAATCCAATAAACCATAAAACTATTCCTTAAAGAGATCCCCATACTCTGTGACTCAACAACTACAAACTAAGAATTGGTATTGATAATGTTTTGAGTATAGAATAGAATAGATTATCTTAATACCAGGTTATCTCTATCAAAGATAAACTAAGAATTGGTATTGATAATGTTTTGAGTATAGAAGAATATAGAATAGAAATAGATTATCTTAATACCAGGTTATCTCTATCAAAGATAAACTAAGAATTGGTATTGATAATGTTTTGAGTTTATAAGAATATAGAATAGAAATAGATTATCTTACCAGGTTATCTCTATCAATGATAAACTAAGAATTGATATTGACTATGTTTCGAGTTTATAAGAATATAGAATAGAAATAGATTATCTTACCAGGTTATCTCTATCAAAGATAAACTAAGAATTGATATTGACTATGTTTTGAGTATAGAAGAATATAGAATAGAAATAGATTATCTTACCAGGTTATCTCTATCAAAGATAAACTAAGAATTGATATTGACTATGTTTTGAGTATAGAAGAATATAGAATAGAAATAGATTATCTTACCAGGTTATCTCTATCAAAGATAAACTAAGAATTGATATTGACTATGTTTTGAGTATAGAAGAATATAGAATAGAAATAGATTATCTTACCAGGTTATCTCTATCAAAGATAAACTAAGAATTGATATTGATAATGTTTTGAGTATAGAAGAATATAGAATAGAAATAGATTATCTTAATACCAGGTTATCTCTATCAAAGATAAACTAAGAATTGATATTGACTATGTTTTGAGTATAGAAGAATATAGAATAGAAATAGATTATCTTACCAGGTTATCTCTATCAAAGATAAACTAAGAATTGAGATTGACTATGTTTTGAGTATAGAAGAATATAGAATAGAAATAGATTATCTTAATACCAGGTTATCTCTATCAAAGATAAACTAAGAATTGATATTGACTATGTTTTGAGTATAGAAGAATATAGAATAGAAATAGATTATCTTACCAGGTTATCTCTATCAAAGATAAACTAAGAATTGATATTGACTATGTTTTGAGTATAGAAGAATATAGAATAGAAATAGATTATCTTACCAGGTTATCTCTATCAAAGATAAACTAAGAATTGATATTGATAATTTTTTGAGTATAGAAGAATATAGAATAGAAATAGATTATCTTAATACCAGATTATCTCTATCAAAGATAAACTAAGAATTGATATTGACTATGTTTTGAGTATAGAAGAATATAGAATAGAAATAGATTATCTTACCAGGTTATCTCTATCAAAGATAAACTAAGAATTGATATTGACTATGTTTTGAGTATAGAAGAATATAGAATAGAAATAGATTATCTTAATACCAGGTTATCTCTATCAAAGATAAACTAAGAATTGATATTGACTATATTTGAGTTTATAAGAATATAGAATAGAATAGATTATCTTACCAGGTTATCTCTATCAAAGATAAACTAAGAATTGATATTGACTATGTTTTGAGTATAGAAGAATATAGAATAGAATAGATTATCTTACCAGGTTATCTCTATCAATGATATAAGAATTGATATTGACTACGTTTTGAGTTTATAAGAATATAGAATAGAAATAGATTATCTTACCAGGTTATCTCTATCAAAGATAAACTAAGTTGTTTAACTGGACAGGAATTTAACTTGGATAACTTTAATTTTCCCTGAGAATTCATATAACTACATAATGATAGGATCATATCTGGAACATAAATAGCATTATGTTATCAATCTAAGTTTTGATTCTGAACCCAACTTTTCTTTCTTTTTCTTCTGGCATTTTACATGCCATTTGAGTAGAGAAACCTTTCTATGGAATTAAGTAAGTTTTGTTAGAGTCTGCCCAATGATTGCGAAGAATTTCATTTTCAAATAAGTTTGCAATTTCTTTCTAAGGGCCCAATGTAATGTAGTATTCGTTTGCAAAGCAGATCATGCTTACTCTTTTTGAAACACCTGATGGTACTTCTCTTTTGAGTCATCCACTATCATACAGCTATTACTCTTTGATTTACAGCATTGTTTTGCTTGTTCAGATTTTTATTTGTTTGGTATATCTCACAAGTTAATATAAAATTATACTTACTATAGAAAAAAGTAGTGTTATTGTGTGAACGTTGTTTATATGACAGATGTCTATGGTAACAATGAAACTTTACGGCAGTCAGTTGAAATAACTGTGATATATTTCTTACAATTGTAGCTTCACTGTTGATCTGATAAAATAGAAATATTAATTGGCTCTTAGCTCTACTCCTATGTATGAATGAAAACAATTGAAAGCCAATGTTTCCAGCTTAAGATAAACCATTGTTAAAATGTATTTGCCGATTCGTCACATTTTCAAACATCAAGATTTTAAATTTTGCACAGATACCTTCTTTTGATGGCTTTTATCTTTAAAAACACATTTTGGCAGCACAAGGCAAGAAAGTTACAAAAAAAAACAAAAAATTACCTTCTCATCTAAAAATAAACTGTGACATTTAGGTCTGACAGATCTGAAAGCAAACAATAATATCTGTGAGTTGTTAATATCTCTGTAAAAAGTATGCATTATCTTAGATCTATAAGTCTATATGAATACAAACCTTTCACACCCAAAAAAGAAACAAAGTAATTAGATGTAAATGGCAAATTTTTACATGGATAACAACTGCATCCTAGTTTTCTTGTTTGTCCTCAGCCAAACCTCTTGGCATTGATCTTTTAAGAATAAGATATATCTTACAGCATGAGTTTATTTTTCATAGCTAATCCTGGTGTTCTTCCTGTTTCAATAGTCATCATATCTTTTACATCTACAAATAACAACAATAACAATATAGGCCTACAGTGAAAATAATAACAGATTGAAATTGAAATTAACAACAAAAAATAATAACAAACTTAAAAGAAGAAATAACAATACAAATTAGAGCAAATTATAATATACAAGATAACAAAAAAAACATACAGGATAACAAAATACAGCTTAGAGGATTTTAAATTACAACAGAACAAAATAACAACTTACAGAATGACAAATTTACAGCTTCCATCAAAACAAAATAAAGACTTGCAGGATAACAACATTCAAGGGAAAAAATAACAACTTACAGGATAGTGAAATAACAACTACAGGATATAACAACTTACAGAATAACAAATTTACAGCTTCCATCAAAACAAAATAAAGACTTCCAGGATAACAATTCACAGAATATAACAAATAACAACTTACATGATAGTGAAATAACAACTTACAGAATATAACAACTTACAACATAACATAATAACAACTTACAGGATAACAAATTAACAACTTAAAACAGAACAAAATAACAACTTACAGGATAACAAATTAACATTTTACAAGATAACAAAATAACAAATTACAGGATAACAAATTAACATTTTACAAGATAACAAAATAACAACTTACAAGATAACAAATTAACATCATACAAGAGAACAAAATAACAGCTTGCAACATAAATAACATAATAACAACTTACAGGATAACAAATTACAACATAACACAATAAAAACTTACAAGATAACAAATTAACATCTTACAAGAGAACAAAATAACTACAAAAAATAAAGCAATTTAAATCAAGTAAAACATCAGTGATAGGGGACAACTAAATCTTCACATTTCTTCAATTTTATTAAAAAGAAAATCATGTTGGTCTGCTATCTTAGGAATAAGATATCAAAACATATTCACAACTCTGCTGATATCATGCTGTCTTAAATAATCATGGTGAGAGAATCCTACTTACCTAAAGCTAGATGACGTTCATATTCCCCAGATATATTTAGAGTGGTAGTGTTTATTATGTACCCACACCAACTAAATTCTACAAAAAAAAATCAGATATTTTAGCCTTTCTGTCTTTAATATTCTATCTGACTTGGAAGACCTACATTAGTATATGGTATCAACCAAAACTCATAGATTCAAAAGGAAAAAGGCTTTCTCACAATTCTTCTTATTTTAAAACCACACTGCATTGGAAAATAAGACAATAAGAAATACCTTCAGTATTTGATGGTAAAATAGTCTTATCATCTAGAATACAGGTAAAGTTGGTCATTATTTTATCTGGATTAACATAACAGTTATATTCTTCATTTCCTACAAAATAACAGGAAAAATTTATCATTTACGACAAAAAAAATATACTTTCCTTCTGAACAGTCTGATAACCATGTTACAAAGTGACATCACATAACATTAATATCAAAAGCAGGGTGTAAAACTTTTTTTTTCAAATTGAATCAGGGTATAGGATGTTTAGAAATGTAAAGAGCTACAACAGTTTGTTTTTCAGTTTTACACATTGCCTTCATTACATTGAAGAGTAGAACCATGATATGAGGGTGGTAAGAAAAGTTTACAGACTGACTGATGGAGTAATTTCACAGTATTTACCTTTCCAAATATTACTAAGAAATTGTACAGCTTTATGTTTATACGGTGTTATATAGAGAAAATCATCCACCATTCTCATTAATAGTTCATCTGGTAATATAGACATCATCTCTTTCTCCATATCACCATAATAATAGTTAGATAATAGTGTAGATATACTGGATCCTTGACTTATACCTCCTTCTTGTTTATAATATACTCTACCAATCTAGAAATACATAGAATCTCAGAATATATATCAACACTAAGTATATCATAATAATAGTTAGATAATAGTGTAGATATACTGGATCCTTGACTTATACCTCCTTCTTGTTTATAATAAGCTCTACCAATCTAGAAATACATAGAATCTCAGAATATATATTAACACTGAGTATATCATAATAATAGTTAGATAATAGTGTAGATATACTGGATCCTTGACTTATACCTCCTTCTTGTTTATAATATACTCTACCAATCTAGAAATACATACAACTCTACATTATATATTAACATTGAGTATATCATTATAATAGTTAGATAATAGTGTAGATATACTGGATCCTTGACTTATACCTCCTTCTTGTTTATAATATACTCTACCAATCTAGAAATACATATAATCTCAGAATATATATCAACACTAAGTATATCATTATAATAGTTAGATAATAGTGTAGATATACTGGATCCTTGACTTATACCTCCTTCTTGTTTATAATATACTCTACCAATCTAGAAATACATACAACTCTAGATTATATATTAACACTGAGTATATCATAATAATAGTTAGATAATAGTGTAGATATAATGGACCTTCTTGTTTATAATATACTCTACCAATCTAGAAATACATAGAATCTCAGAATATATATGTAAGGGATTGAAAGGAGATTTATAAATTTGGTATTTGTATCAGGGACACTTGTAGAATCAATTTGTACCTTTCCAATTTTCAATCAGAGATCTTTGGTTCTAACAATTCCACTTAAACTAAGTGTTTGATGAGTGTCACATATATACCACTGAATATGCTTGTATCACAGAAATTCAGGTATAATTTCATGAAATTTTTAGTTTAAAAGCTGACATCATTTTGTGATAGGTGGAGCAGCCAAAAGTTTTGAAAAGGGATTAATTCAACCTGTCAACAATCACATTAATTTTCACTAATTATATTATAGCTCCAGCACTGTTTGCCTACCTTTATTATATTGTTGAACAATAAACAGTGCAGTTGATTCAACAAAATACATGGTGTTTCATGATCACTAACAACCTATAAAAAAATAACAGAATTGTAATTTTATGTAATATCCTTTAAACTTTCAAATTAGCCTCCATATTCTACCGTATATTAGTATAGAGCCTTGATTTATTGTCTCATCCCACAAACTGAAATCAATGGCAGTCTGAAGGTTATTCTTGAACTATGCTTGGGTCCAATTCTGGATCCAAAAATTGAGCAGTGAAAAGGATGCAAAGAAAAAGGAGAAAAATTTCATATTTGTAATTCTTACCATATCCACAAAGATAAGATTTCGCAAATTTGAGTTGTTAACTCTTTGTTTACTGAAGGAGAAGAAATCTGGATTATAGTTAGAAAGACTCTGTGAATTTCTATGTATAGATCTTCTTATTTTACCACCAGCTGTAAACACACAGAAAAACTTCCTTATGATAAACTCTTCATTTCTCTAGAATTTATAAATAAAAGAATTCAGGTATAAGAACTGCACTTATAAGATCCAGAAGGCTGAAACAGTACTGTTTGCTGTTAGTTTTCACATACATTCAAATCTTGAAATGTCATTGCAATAAAGAAACCAAGTACTAACAATCCGAACTGCAAAACAAAACTCGAAATCCAAAAAGACATTTTGAAGAAACATAGGTAACAACTTCTGAACTTTTCAAATCAGGGATTATATTAATCATACATGAATAAGTATATCATAATGAAAACTGGTATCAGATGTCTAGAAGAGTAAGCATACCCTGCCTGGCGCCACACCCGTCCTAGCTGTTTAACATACACGAAACAAACTACAAAATTTGCAATGTAGTCTTCTAAATGCATGATATTATGTAAACTTAAAAATGAACATTTAAACGTTGTTAAACCTGAAGGATAAATTGGTGACTCATTTCAGAAAATATTTCCCGAAAATTTCAAGATGATTGCCAGTAGATTAGTCTTTCTTACAACAAACCTCTCATATTCAGACAGTGATTGTACCTGGGCAATACTATTGAAAAAGCAAACAACTCTTTTGAAATAAACTGTAAATATGAGAAATGCATGACAAATAAAATAGATCCTTGAAATATATCCACAATTAGCTTAAGGTACCAAATAATACAAATCCTTTAACAGACCTACCTGATTTAGAAGACGACTAATTATATTATATATTTTATTAGGTCTGATTGTATCAAAACAATTAGTAATATCAGTCTTCACAAAATATAACTCTCTACAAAGTAAGGAGAATAAATAACAAACTCTCTACAAAGAGAGATGAGTAAAGGATCAGACATCACAATGTCACTAGAGCTTTGATTCTTCACAAAATACAACTCTCTACAAAGTAAGGAGAATAAATAACAAACTCTCTACAAAGAGAGATGAGTAAAGGATCAGACATCAAAATGTCACTATAGAGCTTTGATTCTTCACAAAATACAACTCTCTACAAAGTAAGGAGAATAAATAACAAACTCTCTAGAAAGAGAGGTGAGTAAAGGATCAGACATCACAATGTCACTAGAGCTTTGTTTCTTCACAAAATACAACTCTCTACAAAGTAAGGAGAATAAATAACAAACTCTCTAGAAAGAGAGGTGAGCAAAGGATCAGATGGCACAATGTCACAAGAGCTTTGACTCGACAGTTTGATTGATTGAAATCAACAGACAAGTCTGGAGGGTGAGACTCCGCTCCAGACTGGACAACCAGGTCCAACCCTTGCTTGAGGATTAATTCAAAGGGCCTGGATAATCAAAATCGGATATGATGATGATTATGATAACATCCTTCATCAAATAAATCCAATTTACAAAAAACAAGGGAAACACCAGTTCACTTATACTTAGATTTTTTCTACTAACAAATAATACAGAAAAACCAACCTGTCATCTGAATGAAGAGTTCTATATTGTATAAACTGTTTTAATTTATGATAAACATCATCAGGTCCAAATACTGATGACCCTACTACTTCTGGGTGATTATCCTGTAAAAAATTATCAAGTTTTATGATTGTAACAAAATCAAGGTATAATTCAAGGGACATAAAAAGGTAGGGAGTCTAGTAACAATTTTTTATGGAATACTATCCAAGGGTTTGAACAATTTACATTATTATTAGTTCAATTCTCACAAAGAAATTAAAAATCCTGAAGTCATGATAGTAATAGCTGACCGATATTGATTATGATTCCCCGAAACAGAAAAAATAAGTTTTGTTTCTTATAAGTGGTGTCTACACGTACAATTATTAAAGGCGCCTCTAAATATAAGCCGCCTTTACTCAAGACGGCTTTTCTTACGCTCCGTCTACACGTAAAAAAGGTAAAACGCCTTTTCTTAATCCGTCTTTTCTCTGTCCTCGGACTTGCGCAATGCCAATGTATACGCTTTAAGACGGACCGGTGGACGGGGTTGCGGAATTGGGTGAATTATACGAAACTTGACCGAATACCAATGTGTATTCTTCGACGAGCATTTTAGCCTTTATAGGCCAAACAAAAAATAAAACTAATGGACGTTTAAGCGTGCTTGCACCTGAAAAAATGTCCCATTACAGATCTCTTTAGTTCACCATTATCTTTTTTCATATACCGTACTTGAAATGTAATTTGTAACATTTTTAACAACAAGATATTTCGCGCTCTCTGGCGTCATAACGAGAAAAGACGGTTTAAGTTTGGATTCTGTCTACACGGTATCAAATGGGGGTTTAAACTCGCCAGTTCGATCGTCACAAGTAAAGGCGGCTTATTTTAAATGCGGATTTTCTCTCGGAATTTAATACGCCTTTTATCACGTATAGATGCAAGGAAGCGGCTTATCTTTTACGTGTAGACACCACTATAGTCTGTTTTTATTCAAAGGAATTGCAGCTTTAAGAAAATCATTCCTCTATATTAAACTAACCTTATATGAAGTCAGGACATGTAGTAGATTCAACAACTGTTTATTAACGGGAATAGTCTATAAAATATTAAAGTAAAAAATATTATTCTCATTACCTGGTATATGTAATTATTTTCCTTTTAAATATTCTCAATATATGTCTTATTCAAAGATGGCTTCCCATATCTAAGTCAATTTTTGACATTTGATTAAAACTTAAGAACAGAAAGCTTAACAGTACATAAGCAGAAATGTGTAGAATGAAATCTGAAAGAAATTAATAAAAATCAAAAGATTTTCAAACAGATTTCATAATTTCATAGACTTTCTTCAACTGAAATGAGACTTACTTTGTATATGCCAGGAAAATTCAACTTTTTGCCCATATTGATGATTGGTCTACAGGATCTTACTTTTGGTAGAAATTTTAGATGACCAATACCCAAGGATTTCTTTTGCCTCAATAGCTTTTCTACTTCTGACTGCAAATTAAATATCCAAAAAATTACAGTAAACAACTTTTATAACAGCAGTTTGGGCATTTAAAATCACACCCCAAAAAATAAAAAATAAAAATACCAAGTGGCACTGTGATAGCACAACTATCAATTAAATTGTTGTAAAAACTATTTCTTCACTCAATTTTCGTTCACATATTAAATGAAGGGTGCTGTCACAGATGAAAAAATATTTCATAATTTTAGCCATTTGAATAAAAAATCTGGCTTCACTGTTTGTTAAAATATACATTTTGAATTCACCGTAGGGCAAAAATTTGTTTTAAATTTGCTTACCATTGAAATGATTTTCAGGTGGCATTTCAGTTTAAAGGCTGAAAAATGAAACCATTAAGAAACTTAACTTGACTCAAACTGAATTTAAACAATAGTGTCCTGATTGGCTGTTATACAATTCCAAACACATGATTCTTCTCTGTAACTAAGATTTTTAACTCATATTGAAGGTACCATATATGCCGTATTGAGAGGATCCTGCTCAGACTCATGGCAGGAGTAATACCGGTAAATGACGCCAGCAGGATGCCAAGTTGAGGTGCTTACCTTGAAAAGCTTGTTGATATAACTGTTGCCAAATTGACTTACGATAATAAAATATTCTATTTCTATAAATATTACTTTCAGTTATATAGAAAAATGACTGAAACAGAAAATGATTGCAAAAAAATGCATACTGACAGAATCATAGGAATGAAAAATCATTGAAAAGGGAAGATGAAAAATGACTGAAACTTAGGAAACTTGAAAAGCTTGTTGATATAACTGTTGCCAAATTGACTTACGATAATAAAATATTCTATTTCTATAAATATTACTTTCAGTTATATAGAAAAATGACTGAAACAGAAAATGATTGCAAAAAAATGCATACTGACAGAATCATAGGAATGAAAAATCATTGAAAAGGGAAGATGAAAAATGACTGAAACTTAGGAATACTCAGTCTAATTAAAATCAGACCCTAATTTCGTTCGTTTTTTTTAAATCCGTTTTTTTAACCACTACATTAGGGTCTGAGAACCAGGCGCGGCAACATAATTAACTTTGACTTTACCTTGATAACATGACCTGATAAACTAGTCTACAGCACTTAGGAATCCTAGAATGCACCTATTGTTCGTGAACAAAATCCCAGCGCGGGAGAGGGCAAAGATCTGATTGGTTTAAACAAAGGTCATTAAGGTTAGGTCAAAGTTAACGTGAACGGCTGTTGCCGCGCCTGGTTCTCAGACCCAAATGTAGTGGTTAAAAAAACGGATTTAAAAAAACGAAATTAGGGTCTGGTTTTAATTAGACTGAGGAATACTAATAGGATTGAAACAACCAAATGACAGATATGACACTGGAAAAAAAACACAATGAAAAAATTAAAGAATTTAATATTAGGGAAACCCACCTTCAAAATAACAGCAATAAAATCATCAAATAACCAGAGTAAGACTTGAGATAGAATATGAGATCTGGTAGTAGGACATTTTATATTCTTTAACCATGTACAAGATTTTATTCTAATACCATTCATTACTTCACCTAAACATAAACTTTCATATCTCCCTAGTTTTATATACTTTAACACATCTTATATATAGATTAAGGAATATATTCATAACTGAATTTTATTATGAATAGATACGAATAAGTGTAAATGGTCATATAAGCTAAAGATCCTTTCCCTTACACGTGTCTTATGAATAGCATATTTTTTAACAAAAATGTGCACACAGTTTCATTATTATTTTCCTAATTCCCCTTAAAAATTAAAAAAAAAAATCCAATGTTTCATCATGAATTGAACTAAAGGTAGTATAACATATTTATTGTCATATATTATATGGAAAATAATTATTTGCCATTCAAAGATAATAAGAAATGTGTTCAAGAATCAACTCTAAATATCAAATTTATAACAACACAAATATGTCAAAGGATACTTTTTAAGAATATATGTTTATTCCCATAATTTCCAAATAAGTCCTCAGGAATAACTTTCCTTATGATAATCTTGAGAAACAAGTACACCTGAAATAAACCAAATGTAAGTAACAATGAAAAAAAAAATATTGATTATGATGAAAACATTGTTAATTATGATGAACACATTGCCTGATTATGATGAGCACAGTGCCCATTTATGAAAACCTTGTTGATTATGATCAGCACATTGCACAATTATGATGAACATATTCACTGAATATGAGGGACACATTACCATATTATGAGGGACACATTACCATATTATGAGGGACATATTACCATATTATGAGGGACACATTACCATATTATGAGGGACACATTACCTGATTATGAGGAGCAAAAGATTCCAATAATTTAGCTGAACTCTTTGTTTCTTTCTTCTTTCTTGAGGTTTCTATACAGAATAAGAGGTAATAAGCCGTAATCTGGGCAGTAATTTTAGCGAAAAAGGAATAACGCAGGACATGTTTAGTCATATAGCTTCAGAATATAGCCATCTAATCTCCTCAACTCCCTATTATTCATAAAACATTTTGTCAGCATTTGTTTTTCAATGGAAACACATTTAATGACACTTTTATCAAATTTTTAAAATCTCACATTTTTGTTTGTATGTATGATACATTAATTACACTCACTATTTCTATACGTTGAATATTTATTAGCAGGACAGTGGTAATTCAAAAAGGTAAACCATGGACATTTTCTGAAAAAGATATTATTGAAGATTTGTATGTTATATACTCAATTCATTATTTAAATTATACATTTGCACCTCACAAGCATCTGTATTCAGGGATTCCTAAAGTGTTCAGTGCTCTTTTCCACAGCTTATTATAAACAGTCATCTCATCGTTTCTAATGATCTGTACTTTAATAATTGTTTTAGACCTCAATATTATCAAAACCTATGTTTAATGAACAATAACATTCAAAGATTATTATGACAGGTTTTTGAATTTACATAACCATATAAAGATAAAACCATATAATTTCTGGTTGGCATGCGAGTGCCTATACTAATCAGTCTAAAATCAAACTTACTGATATTGTATGAGTAGTTTCTGTAGTAAAGATTTAAGACTGGTAGTTATAGCTGAATGATCTACTGGAGTTTTACATCCTACAGATTTACTAATAATACTTTTATATATCTCATCTACACTACCTACAAATAACATGATAAACTTCTATATCTGAATGAAAATACAGTCTTTGGTTTGTCTGTAATTAAAGCAAATTATTTAAGTTGTCATTTTCACTTGAAACAAAATTTACCTAGTTTGGGAATCTTTTCTCTTACACTTTTACCACATAAAATATCTATTCTTCTCAGAGGCTGATGGAAACTGAAATTATTAATGAAAATGAATAGATTACTTATAACACTACTGTGAAAACTGTTCCAAACTTTGGCAAAATGGAAATGAAATGAAATGAATGGAGTTTTACGTCCTACTTTTCTGTACCTATATGGGCTAATTGAGGACGGGCAAACGCCATGCAGTGTGCAATGAGGGAAATTTTGCCTGGACAGCGGAATTAGCCTGCTCTTATTTTCGATTTCAAACTGTCGAGGGATCTTTAACGTGCACAGCCAATAGCACATGGGGCCTCGGTTTATTGTCCCATCCGAACAACTAGACGCTTTTCCATGTCAGCCCCTCCGACCTGCATAACTGACGGGGAAATCGGGTTGAAAAATCCGAAGGCATCATCTCGACCCATGCCGGGATTGAACCCTAGACCTCCAGGTTAGCGAGCAAGCGTCTTACTCACTGAGCCATCGCGGCTCCCTTTGGCAAACTACCACTACCAACAACTACCTAGTTTGCAATATCAGCTGCTGCTGGAAGCGAACATTAACTTATAAAATCTACGTGACTTACTTGAATGGTTTGAAGTCATCTTGAGTTGTTTTTGACTTCTGGTCATTTTGAGCAGACACAGTTTGCGTTAATTTTGAATTTAATCGTGCAATTTTAATACTTTCAAGATCTGACAAGCTTAATGATCTTTTTCTCTTTGAGGCTCTGTTGGAAGTAGACTTTGATTTACGAGTTTGATTTTCCTGTGAAGATGATTCATGATTTTGAAATTGCTTTGATTTTTCTGAATTTTTACTATGAAAGTCCTGACTTGAGGAAAGTAGTTCCTCAGAAGAAACAAACTCAGAGTAACACTTTGGACTATGATCTTGTTCATAGTTCAGCATTGAAATAGATTGTTCCTGTAATATACTTTTCAAACCAACAACACATCCACCATCTTTTGAATTAGATGATTCACTTGACTCAAATAGAGTTCCTGATCCTGAATTGAGATTAGTAGTTATCTTTGAGATTTGGCTAGGATCTGTATTGAATGCAAGTGATGTTGGTAGAGCATCTGAAGCAACTTCAACAGAGACTGGTTGATATGATAACCCTATACTATCACTGACTGAGACATGATCTTGTGGTGGCACTTCTATCTCTGGTACAGCTTTCTGCTGATAATTATCACTTTGCACTTGCTGGTAAGAGATCTTCAAATTATTTCTACCAAAGAAATCATGTAATGTCTGCTCAATAATTTCTGATGTTGGTTCTTTCATCTGCTGATGGGAAGAGGTTCTAAGATTATTACTGTCTGAGATATGGTCGGTTTTCTGCTGCTCAATTTCTGAATATTGCACTTTCATCTGCTGATGGGAAGAGGTTCTAAGATTATCACTGTCTGAGATATGGTTTGTTTTCTGCTGGTTAGGTTCTGAATATTGCACTTCCATCTGCTTATGACTATCAATTTCTGATGATGATAAATCTATTTGCTGATGATTTTTATTTGAGATTTGCTGAGTGACTGAGATATGATAAGTTGTTGTCTTTTGTTCAATTTCTGATGTTATTTTCATCTGCTGATGATTTTCATCAGACACTGGCATGATATGATTTGCTGTTTCTGATAATAGATTTATTTGCTGATGATTTTCACTTACATGATTGATGTTTGAATCATGTTTATCACTATTATTGCTAATTTGACTTTGTGTTTGTGTTTGTTGATGATCTGTTTCCATATTTTCATGATCATTGTTTGCAGCATCTGAACTTGTAGGATTGCTTTGATGCACAAGTAAATCATCTGCAGATGAACTGATGCCTGTTTCTGCAATTCTAATATTAAATGTGATTTCTGTTACTGGTAATTTCTGTGAGTGCCCACTAAATTGTTCCCTGATAAATGGTTCTTGTCTACATGCTTGTTCAGTCACATCCTGCAAACTTTCTGAAGAAGCTATTGATTCCAAAGAGATAAAAGGAATTGCAGGCTTTGGTTTAATGTTAGTAAATGACTTCATGTTCTTCTTCTTTTCTCTTTTCTTGAATTTCCTGATTTGTTTTCTTTTAAATGAGATATTTTGATCATATGGTATTTTTGATTTAGAAGTAACTATGGTTTTGTCTTTTTGTTTCAGCACTAGCTCATGTATTCCTTCACCTAGAAAAATTCAAAATATGGATTATATATTTTGATTTAAGATCCAGATTCTGAAATAACCAGTCTTCATTCCATTTTAGTTCTAATAAACATTAAATAAAATTGGGCTTTCAATGTTATATTCTTTCATATTAATAAAATAATGATGGTCATCACCATGTTTTGTAAAATGAGGGAAATATTGTAACTAAATCGATATGAAAGTGAGTTTACCTGTGACTTGAATATAGCATGTAGTATCAGCTATTGGTAGAAATATAGAGGTACTTTCTAATAGATAGCTCATCATATTGTCACCAATTCTGTAAAACAAAAGTAACACCAATCTGTGTAATCTGTTTACACTAGAATCATGATATCATTTTACCAACCTTGACAGTAGTAAACACCAGGAGCTATAATGTGATCCATTTACACTAGAATCATGATATCATTTTAACTACCTTGATAGTAGTAACCACCAGGAGCTATATTGTAATCTATTTTCACTAGAATTAGGTCACATCAATTTACCTACCTTGACAGTAGTAAACACCAGGAGCTATATTGTAATCTATTTACACTAGAATTAGGTCATATGAATTAACCTACCTTGACAGTAGTAAACACCAGGAGCTATATTGTAATCTGTTTACACTAGAATCATGATATCATTTTACCAACCTTGACAGTAGTAAACACCAGGAGCTATAATGTGATCCGTTTATGCTAGGTCTGAATTAGGTCATATCAATTTACCTATCTTGACAATAGTAAACACCAGGAGCTATATTGTAATCTGTTTACTCTAGAATTAGGTCACATCAATTTACATACCTTTACAGTAGTAAACACCAAGAGCTATATTGTAATATGTTTACACTAGAATAAGATCACATCAATTTACTTTGACAGTAGTAAACACTAGGAGCTATATCGTAATCTATTTACACTAGAATAAGGTCACATCAATTTACATACCTTGACAGTAGTAAACACCAGGAGCTATATCGTAATCTATTTACACTAGAATAAGGTCACATAAATTTACATACCTTGACAGTAGTAAACACCAGGAGCTATATTGTAATCTGTTTACACTAGAATAAGGTCACATCAATTTACCTACCTTGACAGTAGTAAACACCAGGAGCTATATTGTAATCTGTTTACACTAGAATCATGATATCATTTTACCTACCTTGACAGCAGTAAACACCAGGAGCTATATTGTAATCTGTTTACACTAGAATTAGGTCATATCAATTTACCTACCTTGACAATAGTAAACACCAGGAGCTATATTGTAATCTATTTACACTAGAATTAGGTCATATCAATTTACCTACCTTGACAGTAGTAAACACCAGGTACTATATTGTAATCTGTTTACACTAGAATTAGGTCACATCAATTTACCTACCTTGACAATAGTAAACACCAGGAGCTATATTGTAATCTGTTTACACTAGAATTAGGTCATATCAATTTACCTACCTTGACAATAGTAAACACCAGGAGCTATATTGTAATCTATTTACACTAGAATTAGGTCATATCAATTTACCTACCTTGACAGTAGTAAACACCAGGTACTATATTGTAATCTGTTTACACTAGAATTAGGTCACATCAATTTACCTACCTTGACAGTAGTAAACACCAGGAGCTATATTGTATCTTATTATACTAGAATACGATCACATCAATTTACCTACCTTGACAGTAGTAAACACCAGGAGCTATATTGTAATCTGTTTACACTAGAATTAGGTCATATCAATTTACCTACCTTGACAGTAGTAAACACCAGGAGCTATATTGTAATCTGTTTACACTAGAATTAGGTCACATCAATTTACCTACCTTGACAGTAGTAAACACCAGGAGCTATATTGTAATCTGTTTACACTAGAATCATGATATCATTTTACCTACCTTGACAGTAGTAAACACCAGGAGCTATATTGTAATCTGTTTACACTAGAATTAGGTCATATAAATTTACCTACCTTGGCAGTAGTAAACACCAGGAGCTATATTGTAATCTATTTTCACTAGAATTAGGTCACATCAATTTACCTACCTTGACAGTAGTAAACACCAGGAGCTATATTGTAATCTATTTACACTAGAATTAGGTCATATGAATTTACCTACCTTGACAGTAGTAAACACCAGGAGCTATATTGTAATCTGTTTACACTAGAATCATGATATCATTTTACCTACCTTGACAGCAGTAAACACCAGGAGCTATATTGCAATCTGTTTACACTAGAATTAGGATAGTTGTGTTGTATGTTGGTTGTCATACTAACTCTAGCATCAGGGTTTTCAGATTTCTAAAAATTAATATAGAAACAGATCATTCGGGCTGATGTGTGATAACGGCAATATTTTGATAGTAAAACATATAGTGGATCCTATCTACAATCTTTGGATCTTTGGCCAAATCTCTTAAGAAACTAGATAATATGGCCTTAACAAATCACAAAAATATAGATTTATATAGAATTGCTGTGATCTAATTTTTTATGCCAACCAGGAAAAATAGAAAACTTACCAAAGAAAAACCTAAAACCATTACATTATTACTTCTTTCATCTTTCTTAAGTATTCTCTATAAGAAAAACATTATTTCACTTAATAATATAGAATCCAACTGAGCTTTATTTCAGCTAATCATATTGCTTTTTAGAATTAAAATATGTCATGCACATTTATTGAGCTTGAACACATATCTTCCACTCCTTGTTTGCTGTTATATCAAGATAGTTTTTGACATTCTTTTATGCTAAATACTGATAGCAAGAAAGCCTCTTCAAAATCATTTCAACACTAGACAAACCTCAATGACTCTCATAACGATTTCTTGTTGATGAAAATTTTGAGTTGGTGAAAATTTGTTTGGTATTTGTTTCCTGCATTCTGTTGACTTGACACAAACTTTGGTAGTTTTTAATAATCTTGTATAACTGAAAAGCCAAAACAAATAATATAAAATCAAAATGGCTATGTATGTTGTTTAACTTAGCATATTTGAAAATAACTATTTTTAATTTCTAAAAGCAGAGATAACAAAACTGAATGTGTTGATGAAAATCAGAACAGCAGTATACTGGCTTTGATACTAACAAACAGACCAAAAAACAAATTTAATGAATATATCAATTGATGGACTGTTTTATCTGGAATAGTGCTCAATATTGCCCTTCTTGCCACAATAAGATATGTTTCACTATAAAAATTATTGAACACTTTTTCTAGCACCAATTTGGCTGATGAATTTAAGGCCTATGACACGCTTTTCTCAACTTATAAAATGGAATTATGTACCTTTTAGAATCTTGTGTTTGTATTAATTGTGGTAAAATAACATTACAACTAATACTGTTGATCCAATCTTCTAGAATATATACTTCATTATAAATACTGTTTAATATCACATTCACCTGAAAAATATATATAAATTAAAACATCTTATGTATAAAATTAGGAGATCTATGTTGTAGTTAGGCCCCTGTTCAAGCACATAATTGTTTAAATATTTGCATACCCCCGTCCCCCATAAATTTTACAGCGTTTATATCACTGCTTCTCAACTGGGATCCATATTCATCCCAAGGGCATAATCCCCCCAAAAATATTTTCTAAAGTTGGGTAGGTGAATCAAAATGTTTGAGAAGCACTGCTTTATGTAGGCCTCTGGCACAAGCTGACATGAGGTAGCTAGTCTAAGAGTAGTGATAGGCAACTACAGATACTAGGCCTATAGATTTTTAACTGCATTAAGCCATTAAGGCTTACCATACATTTAAAAGAAAACAGACTACCGGTAGATCTAAGTCCATCCATAAACTTGCATACATAAAATGATTGATATAAATTCATCCTCTACCTTACTCTGAGACTCCATCTTAATGATACTTCTACCAGAATTTTTTCTTCATTCTATTATTAGTAGATTTTTTTCTATCTATGAAAAATAAACACCAAGAAGATAACTGGGGGGCCCTGATAGTGATAGGATGTAAACGAGGCGTGTTGGGGAACCTTATAAAAGGGCTTGGAGCAACAAGGACATTTCCCAAGAATTTTTTTTTTTACATATGCTTTTTTAATTTTCTAGGAGTGTGGACTGCCAACCAGTTCGTGGTTTAGAGCCACTGTTGATCAACAAAAGCATAGGCCTACTGTAAGTAGAGGGGATACTGAATTTCATACACTAATATGAATTGAATTCAATTTTAATCAATACATCATGTACAATAAAGAAATCGAACAGAATCATGAAATGTCAGGAAATAAATAAATAATCTTTCAATTATTTTCTCGAAATATTAAAAAGATATAGTGTCTACTTTACACTAATTAGAGGCATACAGATTTTCATAAGTTAGTTGGTAATCTTCAATGCACAAAACTCCTGCATGTGACATGTATTTAAGGTCAGATGCAAAAGATAGGCTAGAAAAAAACTAATATTATATCTTACGATAGGACATTTTACAAATCAACTTTACATTTGACTAATATGCATTTAAATTGAAGTCCACAGGAGAATTTTCTGTTGGACATTTTTTAATATGGGGCAACACCGTTTTATACTAATTAATGGGAGATAACTCGCAAAATTTGATAGCATTGGAAACGGAAAATAGAGATTGTTTATTATTTTTAGACATTTATCCATTAATTGTTGTGCTTTTGGTATGTTTTTCAATGTACATTACTTTTGTGATATCAAGCCAGAACTAATCTTCCTTGTTTGCGGTTGTCAAACTTGAAATTAATATGCACTAGCCTAGGCTAGGCTACTGACCTATTTTCGTTTTCATATTTCTCAAAAATTTTGCCATTTTCTGATTTTCTGGAAAATTCTGTATCTACAAGGTTTCTTACGGCAGACTAAACACTCTTTATTGTCAGAGCTATTGTGGTATTGCTACCACAACTGCACAAGTTGTAAAAATTGTCATGATTTTTGGAGTGATTAGGCTAGAAGAAGTCTTCATTAAATATTGCTGATGAGTGTTAGTGTTTTGGTTTTCTTTGGCTAAGCCTATATGGGCGGTACACAACGTAACTTACTACCATAATTATTGTTCTTGCAGCTGCTATGTTCTAGAGAAATTTAAAAAATAAAATGGCAACCTCTGAAAATAAACCTGCTGAAACAGTTCCTATGCCTTCCGGACAGAAAACGAGGTATGTAATATATCTCATGAAATATAGCTACCTGTATATGGAGGGACAATCTCAGTTGTAGATTCAACATCCTGATCATATAGTAAGGTGCTGTACTTTGGCCTTTTCCTACCACCAGGCTATGTCAAAGATATTTTGTTGCATTTGTATTAAGTTAGCATGAAAAGTTGGAAATGGAAATTTAAGGGTGTATAAGCTTATTCCTGTAAAATATGAAATTTGATGAAATAATAAGACATTTTTTGTTTTCTAGATATGATTGGTATCAAACACACACACATGTTGTTGTTACCGTATTGATTAAAAATGTTAAAGCTGAAGACACGAAAATAGATATTACAGACAAAAATGTGAGTGTTAAATATTCTCAAAGAATGATCAGAATCGAAAAGACATGATATAAAATACCTGCTATTTCAAAAAGCTATAAAATGATACTGGATTCTTGCATTTTTCTGTGTATCAGGGACATTTTTAATAGCAGCACGAGTCACATGGTATTCCTGATAGCGATGTCATAATCTGGTTTAGTTCTGCTTATTTATAAAACCATTATAGATTAATCGTTGTACTTCCTGACTTTATTTTGAAAGACCCAGTAAATACTTCTCTCCCACAGACAACACTATTGGTTGGAAGTGTTGAAAATTCCAAGTACACTTTCACCATTTCTGAATGGTAGTCAATTCATGGATGTTCAATTCTAGGCAGCAGAAAAACTGTGTTTCGCACAATGTCAGTTTTTCCATATATTGGTATTGTGATGAACCTGTGATTTTTCGATTTTTAGTTAAGTGTATTAATAAAGTTACCATCATCCAGTAGTGAATTTACATTAGATTTAGACCTAGCACATACTGTAGCACCTGAACAAAGTTCTTATAAAATAATGTCTACAAAAGTGAGTTAATCATTATATTTTTAAAGGGATAGGGATAGTAAAGAGACTAGCCATTTTGATGGGACAATAAATCGAGGAATCTTGCGCTACAGAATGCGCACATTGAAGATCCCTTGATAGTTAAAAATCAAAAATTTTATTAGGTTAATGTCATAGCCATATTTGTCTCATTGTACACTGCATGGTGTTTGGCAATCCTCATTAGCCTTAGCAGTTGAATAAAAGTTGGATGTAAAACTCATTTCATCAAACAAGAACCTTGGACAGATAATTTGAATTAGGAAATACAAGCCATGAATGGTATTGAATTTCTTGAACAGCCTGTAAAGATTGATGACATGAAGTGCCATCTTTATCTGTGATATTTTAATTTGATCTTAGTTTAGAGATTGTATTGTTTAAATATTTAATGAATATTATTACAGGTAGAAATAAAGTTAAAGAAAGGTGAAGGAATACAATGGACTAAACTAGAAGATGATGGACAATCAGACAATATTAAACAGTTTCAACCACGTAAGATACTTCATAATAATACTATATACTGTCTACTTTATACTTAAAAACGACAATACCAATAAATCAGACAAAACTTGCTATGTATTTATTTTGACAGCCTGAAACAATTGATAGGATTTTTCTATTTTTATACGCCCACATGAATATGTGGTCGTATATTGTCGTCGCCCCTGTCCGTCGGTCCGTCGGTCCGTCGGTCCGTCGGTCCGTCGATCTGTCCGTCCGTCCGTCAACATTTCTTGTGAGCACTATAGAGACTACAGTTCTCATCTGATTTTAATGAAACTTGGTATGCTCCTTCAGATTGATAAGATCTCGGCCAAGTTTGAATTTGACGTATTTTCGATGAACGGTTTTTGAGTTATTGCCCTTGACTTTGTAAAAACGCGTCAAATTTAGTTCGTGAGCACTCTAGAGACTACAGTTTTCATCTGATTTTAATGAAACTTGGTATGCTGCTTCAGATTGATAAGATCTCGGTCAAGTTCGAATTTGACGTATTTTCGATGAACGTTGTTTGAGTTATTGCCCTTGACTTTGGAAAAATGCGTCAAATTTAGTTCGTGAGCACTCTAGAGACTACAGTTTTCATCTGATTTTAATGAAACTTGGTATGCTCCTTCAGATTGATAAGATCTCGATCAAGTTCGAATTTGACGTATTTTGGATGAACGGTTTTTGAGTTATTGCCCTTGACTTTGTAAAAACGCGTCAAATTTAGTTTGTGAGCACTCTAGAGACTACAGTTTTCATCTGATTTTAATGAAACTTGGTATGCTGCTTCAGATTGATAAAATCTCAGTCAAGTTCGAATTTGACGTATTTTCAATGAATGTTTTTTGAGTTATTGCCCTTGACTTTGGAAAAATGCGTCAAATTTAGTTTGTGAGCACTCTAGAGACTACAGTTTTCATCTGATTTTAATGAAACTTGGTATGCTCCTTCAGATTGATAAGATCTCGATCAAGTTCGAATTTGACGTATTTTGGATGAACGGTTTTTGAGTTATTGCCCTTGACTTTGTAAAAACGCGTCAAATTTAGTTTGTGAGCACTCTAGAGACTACAGTTTTCATCTGATTTTAATGAAACTTGGTATGCTGCTTCAGATTGATAAAATCTCAGTCAAGTTCGAATTTGACGTATTTTCGATGAATGTTTTTTGAGTTATTGCCCTTGACTTTGGAAAAATGCGTCAAATTTAGTTCAATAGCACTCTATAGACTACAGTTTTCATCTGATTTTAATGAAACTTGGTATGCTCCTTCAGATTGATAAGATCTCGGTCAAGTTCAAATTTGACGTATTTTCTATGAACGGTTTTTGAGTTATTGCCCTTGACTTTGTAAAAACGCGTCAAATTTAATTTGTGAGCACTCTAGAGACTATAGTTTTTATCTGATTTTGATGAATTTTTGTATGCGCCTTTAGATTTATAAGATCTTGATCAAGTTCAAATTTGACGTATTTTTGATGAACAGTTTTTGAGTTATTGCCCTTGACTTTGTAAAAATGCGTCAAATTTAGTTTGTGAATAGTCTGGAGACTACAGTTTTCATCTGATTTTAATGAAACTTGGTATGATCCTTGAGATGGATCAGATCTAGGTTAAGTTCAAATTTGGCATGAATTTTATATGAACAATTTTTGATTTATTTGCAAAAACGCATCAGAAATAGTTTTGTGAGCACCATAGAAGTTAAACTGATTCTGATGAAACTTGGTGTGATCACTGGAATTGATAAGATCTCGGTCAAGTTCTAACATGAGGCATTTGCGATGAGGCATTTTTTGAGTTATTGCTCTTGACTTTTTATTCTTTAGATATAAAGAAATTTGTATTATCGTTAATTAAAATATGATCATTTCTGACATCTGCCAGTGGGCGTATGTTACCTTGCCTGGCAAGCCCTGGTCAACATATTTTTAGGAAACTTTCTATAAGTCTGGAGTTCATCATTAAAGTGACATTGTGAGACAGGAATATTTTGAAATATTTGAAATAATCAATTACTCCTTTTCTGAATCTGATACACATACCCCTCCACTTTAATTGAAAAAAAAAACAAATTGTTGCTAAGATGTTGCCAAATGCTGAATCGTGAGTGTGTAGTGTGGACACTTGTTCAGGATAATAGTTGCCAAACCTTTATTATATTCCCTTTCAGCAAGTTACCCGTCATCAAGTGCAACTCACAAGAAGAAAGATTGGGATAAAGTATCAAGAGAGGTAACTGAAGAAGAAAAAAATGAAAAGCCAGAGGGAGATGCAGCATTAAATTCTTTATTTCAACAAATATATGCTGATGGATCTGATGAGGTTAAAAAAGCTATGATGAAATCTTTTGTAAGTATCCTTAAAGGTTTTTTTTTTTAGTAATTTTTGTTTGTCCCATTATTTGTTGATCTTTCTTAAACAAGCTGGAATGTAAATTAGCCTTAAGCGGCCTACACACGCTCAAAATTTTTGACCCAAAAATTGACGTCAAAGTTTTTGACAGTCCTCTGTCGCCACACACGACGCAAACTTATTGATACAATATTCAGTGTACGGAAAAGGAAAATTTTCGCAATATTTTGACGTGTTACCACACACCACTCAAAATGTGTTGTGCAACCTTCAGTTTGCGCAAAAAAAAATCTAATGAATTTGATCTCATCAAAATTTGATGTCAACCTTTTTCGGTCGTCAATATCACCTACAGACGATCAAAAAACGTGTCAAATAAATTGACGTCAATATTTTGATCAAAGATTTTGAGCATGTGTAGGCCGCTTTAGACAAAAACACATTTCATGGAAAATAAATAAAGTGTTGTATGATATTTACTTTACAGTCAAGTTTAAAAATTTAAAAATTTGATATAGGTTATCATGCAATTTTACATAGAATTTAAATGTTGATTTCTTTCTGATAATATCTGATATTATTATTTTTAAGTCCACAAGAATGCCAAGTTACTGCCTGGAAATGATGGGCTTTTAGTAAATTGAAAGAGTATGGGACATATTTAAATTATCTATGGCATTACAGGAGATTGGGAAGTCTGAATAATATAAAGCTATTTTGGGGACTGACAAACATGCTAAATCTTTGCTAATATAAGTTTGCTTGATAGTGATGAAATTCATTTCTGCTTCCTTTCAGAGAGTCTGTATACTCTTTACTTGTTTTTTATCTTTGTAGAGTGAATCCGGTGGAACTGTATTAAGTACAAATTGGAATGAAATTGGCGCTAAAAAAACAGATGTTAAACCTCCAGATGGAATGGAATATAAACAATGGTGAATTCAATCAGTCACATGTTAACTTATTTTGCAAAAGACAATTAAACATTTCTTGGAAATATTTGTCTAATTTGTTTGTGTTACTAATCAGACAAGTTTTATTCATCTGTCATTCATGATCTGTCAAAGCTGTTACATATTACTAGTTTTACATCATTAAAATATTAAACCAATCGTAGTTTCTGTTCAAAAAAATTCTATTGTTAAGTCATTTTCAATAGCGTTTATTATTGGTAGATTTCAATATGATTCCCTTTTGCTTGAACAAGATTTAAAGAACAATTTTGCCAGATCATGCTTGGAATGTGTAGGAACCAGCACAATAAACATAATCCAAAAACTAGATATTTGAATATTCATTACCGGTAACCGATATTTCAATGCATGGTGCATGTTACATTTTAAATTTTTGCCATTTGACTGATATTATTAATTATGTATATATATATATATAATATCAGTCAACCCAAAAATTTAAGATGCAATTTTTCAATCAATCAGCTCAATTTCCAATAAATACACAATGTTAATAAGCATCTTTCAAGAATAGAAATATAAATACTTTTTCTTGGAAAAGGGTGAAAGATATGCTACAACAATTAAGAATTGTTAAATTTGCTATCTTTGATTTTCAATTCTTTCATCTTGTTTGTTAAATTAAAAGGTTTTGTAGTAGGGATATCAAACTATGAATACAGTTAGATGATAAAACTTGACACTGCCATTCTCAACTAGCTGACTATTTCTTTTTGCCTTTTCTATAGTCGTTTCTAACATAATGAGGAAAGTCTATTGTCTTTAATATGTTTTTGCACAGGATGAGATGCTCAATTCGCAAGCATTTTTAAAAGATAAGATAATGTCAAAATGAAAATCCAGTATCAAGTTTGTCTGCAATAAGGCTTAAAGGAATTGACATTGATATTTAAAATATATCCAAAGTTATTACCCAGACTATTATTCACCTCAGTATCCTAAATATTATTCAAATCATGATAGTTTCTTCGTCATCATCATGTTTTGGATCATTAATAAACCTATTTAAAAATAATTCAGTTGTGAGTCTTTTTTTAAACATCGTCCCAATACAATTGTTATTTTGTTTAAAGTCTGCATAAAGTTTGTATCATAATTTTATTATGTAAGTCAATGGGAACGAATTCTAGTGAAACTTGTAGGTTGTTATATTAATTACCTATAAATAAAATAAACTGCTTACTTCTCGTTATATATTTGTTTGTTATATTTCGTCCACATTAAATGCGGGCGTATATTGTAACCCATATCTGTCGCACTGTGCGTCCGTCTGTAAACACACTATAGAAGGTACATTTCTTGACGGATTTTGACAAAACTTGATAATACTCTTCAGTGTAATCCCTGAAAATTCAAAAGAATTATATGACTGCAGGTACAATTTCTTTTCTGTAACTGTCAAATATATTTGATAAATCGATACTGCCAGTGGGCGTTTATTACCTTATCCTGTCTGGTATTATTCAATCAAGATACGAAAACATACCGAAATATATCTGAGCAATGTTTCCATATGTTTGTGTAGGCATGTTTCTTATAAAAAAAAAATTATTTGAATATTAGTATTGCATCTAAACATTATAAATTTATAACCTAGTCAGTTCTCATTAGACCGTATTGGAGAGTTTAGGGGGGTATACATGTATATCGATACAGCTAGATGAAATTCTAACATGTTAAAAAGTTATAACTTTTTTAAACTTACAATATGAGATCAGAGATCGAGACATTCCTTCAAATCCAGCGCTGGATTACGTGCAAATATTGAAAAAAAGTAAGCCCACTTTATTTGAGACTTTCACTGGGGCCGAGATTTCAAATGTATTTAGATACATCGGATATGCCAAACTGGTGCGTGTGCAATGTGTGTGGATTTTTTTTTAACGAAACTGATTATTATAGACTTTGTGCGCAACAAAATATCAGTTTCGTTAAAACAAAGTGGATCTGAGATGTGACTATAGTCAGATAAAACCTGTCGTTGTGTGGTATAAGATGTGACATGAAAGATAAATCGGGAAAATGATGGTATTAATTATGACAACTAAATTATTTTATATTTCGAATATGTCGCAGTTTGACAGATCCGAGGTATTCAAATAGGAAAACTGTACAGCGAATAGTATATATATGTTTTGACTTGGAAGAGCAATTTGCAACAAGGCACTTCAAATATTTTTAGAAACGCACCCTTAATGTCGATCAGATTATACCGCTAAAGCTCAAATACAAATAATTAATGTTACAACCAGATCTAATCATTAATTAATAAAACAATAGACAAAGAAAGTAAATTATTGTCTACTTAGTTACCAATAAACAAGTTTTGACATGTCAAGCGTCCATATTGAATTTTCTTTCATAGCGTTATAATATAGAGTCCAATGGATATGTAATAATCTATTTCAGCAATATTTGGAAATGAAATGCGTCTAAATTTATCATCCTTGATATTCCAATAAAGGTACGTATTAGTAATCAATGTTTAGTTTACATCTGTTTTGACAATTGGCCCAACGCCATATTCAATAATATGTATCGATATTCTCAAGGCGTTTGACTGAATAGGATATTTTTAGATATGAAGGGTTAAGCTAATGTATGATTCAAATATAAAGGGGTGTCCCTTATCAACATAAGAATGGGATTTGTTTATGTCTTGTGAAACTAATAAATATTATGGTTTGAGGGAGTCTATATAAACACTAGCACATGTCAATGATATAAAATATTATATGTATTATCAAATAAAATCAGTATAGTTCAGGTAGGATAACGAATTTTCATATTTATATCGATGGTAAAACATTTACAAGAGAAGTATCTAACTGCATGTAATGGAAACCTCATTTCAAATTACGATCCATCAATTTTTGATATTTTTTTTTGCTTGTTTTTCTCGTTTTCAAATTATTCTGATATCCCTTTCAATGTTTTAAAGTTTTAAAGTTTACTCATATATCATATGGCAATCTGTGGTTATTTTCATCTGTTCCGTTGTTCCCTAATCGAATAGGTCTACCTGAGAAGCCATCACCAAACGAGTTTTCTCTTACTCAATTTGATTACTGTTATAAGATTTATTTACCATCAGAATTGCGATTTTCAAAATCTATAGACATCCTGAAGAAAAACCTAAAAACTATCTTGTTTAATGAATGTATAACTTCATTCACAGAAAATTATTATCGAGGGCAATTATCAGTAATTGATGAATTATCAATGATTTACCAATAAATCCCAACATTGATAAGAACAAAGTTTCTAACCACACGTTAACGTTTTCGAAATGTTGGAAACTATGAATAAATTGAAAAATTGGATGTAAGTTACAACCGAATACACAATTTTGCTTCACTTTAGCTACGACTCTTATGCCAATGGCCATGGCCGGCATGGGATTGGGACAAAGTTAACCATGATACATGTAATAATGACGATTTTGCTCCCAATCTGGAACTGACGTTTGTAGATATATTTTAGAAACCTTTGAACTTTTGACCATTTTTTATTCACATGCTACGACCTATAATTAGTATCATGACAAAAGCCCTTAAAACCCCCAACGAAACACACAGATGTGAAACAAAGACAAAGATGGCAATATGCCAAAGTAATATGATAAGCAGTAAACATAGCCCTTTAAATATGTATATATAATAATAATCTCAAATTGTCAATTCATTCAGACGTAAGAAAGTATGGACATGGCTTAAGGTAATCATTTAATCCTTTAGACTATTATTTGTTTTTGACCATCCGTAAACGAATGTAAACAAATTACTCTCTATATATAAATGGGACAGTGCTCTTTTCCCGATGTGTAGGCTCAATATATTATGTTTCCGAAGGGATGTATTAATGTAAATGTATAAAAAAACACATGAGGAAATAAAGCTTTGATTTCATAATTTATCAGTTTGGCTGTATATTTTTTATTTAGAGAAACACGAAATGAATATAATCAAGTTTGAATTGATATGATTTTGAAAGGATTTGTTGCTATTTAGACAGAAAGAACATTAAAGGGATATACAACATTTGTATTTCCAGCATCTTATGATATTGAATTTAATTGGTCGACAGTCCTCGACCAATCAACGTATTAATAACAGGAGCATCTATAGAATATCTCCTTTTGGCCCTGAAAGCTCAAGACGAAGGTTTCTCCAAAAAATCTAAGTTATTCAAAACCATTTTTCTATTTTTCAGATAGTTAAACCATGGCAGAAACCGATTCTACTGATGTTACAGATTCGACCGGAAGTAGAAATCTTATAGTCGACTCAGCGTCATTTGAAGAACAATTTTTACGTTGTCAAGTGTGTCGCGAGAACTTTGATCGTGAAGAACGACCTCCAAAATCTTTACCATGCAATCACACATTTTGTCAACCGTGCTTGAAGCAGGTTTTTGATCACGGACAGCCAGCCGCTAGAAGAGAACGACCACTATGGGCAGCTGAAAATCGTGAAGGAACGCTTAAGTGTCCAACGTGTCGTGTCGAGATCTATCTTAGCAGAAGTGAAATTAAGAAATTACCCAGCGACCACCGGGTGATTCAAATGATTGACTTTATGGCTCAAGCAATAACCAAAACACAGAACTCATGTTCAAAACACGAGCGACAACCCATAAACTTTTTCTGTAGAACGTGTTTGGTTCCGGTGTGCCGTGACTGTACTGTGCTGGACCACAAAGAACAACAAGGTCACGTTATTGTTGACGTTACGGATGCTTTGAACGAAACATCTGAGGAATTTAAAGCCTTGGAAAATAAAAGTCGTGATCTTTTGGATAAAATGAAGCAACGATCAGATAGCTTAGCTAATGGTACTAAGTGGTTAGACATTTTCGAGAGAAAAATCAAAGGTGAAATTAAGGATACATTTATTGAATATCGGTTACTTTTGGAGCGTAGACAGGATTCTCAAGTAAACATTTTGAAAAAATTCATTAAGGAACAGAAGGAGAAAATGCGAAAGAGGTTTGATGATTTAAATGATAAAGGGACTGAACTCCAGAAGCTTTACGACACCTTCAAACATGCCAGATCAACCAATGATGTCCGTCAGTTGTTTACAATTAACCAAAATATACAACAACAGGAGGAAGACTTCAAGAAAGAAGCAGAAACGAGTGATGAAGATTTGTATGTTTCATACAAATTTGAAGTAGAAAACGAAGGCTCGTTTCTAGCCGAGATGAGTGGACTGGGAGAAGTGATATCCAAAAAGGATAAGACTATATCTGAACCTGTTCCACGTCATCAACTGATGCTTTTCGACATGGAAGAGCAGCAAGATGAGGAAAGAAGAAATCTTAGCCAGTTGCCCATAGATTGTAACTTTCTCAGTTCTCCAACTAGTGAAATGCCTTCCGGGTTTTCCGGAGTCTCTGATCTAAACGACGAAGACGATGAAGAAGACATGTCTATTTATCCAATGGTGGATGCAAGGAGACTCACACGTTTGATTGAAACAGAGTATCCACAGTTCAACGATGGTGACTCGTCAGACAATAGTCCAACACGCTCCAGAGATCGTCATGCCAGACAATATGGCTATGAGGCAATCTTAACACCAGAAAACGAAGAAACAGCACCACCACAATTGCGAAGTCGAAGCAGGAGATCTGGTGGTGGTTCAACATTGTCTCAAGGACTCCGAGCACCGGAACCTCCAAGAGGGACTAATAGACAGGGACAATCTAGTGGAAGTCGAAGCTCCAGTAGCGGAAGTGGAGGTTCGAGAGCCCGTCACTCTAATGCAAATACTACAGCTGATCTGACCGCTAGGATACATAACCTTCTACAGGCTAGTCGAAATGCACAAGAAGAAACTTCGTGAAAACTTACGTTCTAAAAATGTTGTTATTATGGAATAGACCAATTTGATGTGTTTAATGATATTCAAATACATTAATTATTAATATAAGTGCATAAGGGCGACATATTATATTTCATAATGCCCATAAAGAAAACACTCTTTAAAGGGTTATGTTCACCATCCTGGAATGTTTTAGCTATAAGCAAATCCGTAATGTTCATTACTCTCTCCCTTGATTTTTAAGTCTTCAAATCCCGGTGTATCAATAATTATCAGAGTTTAATAGTCAAAAGTACTCCCCGTATTTCATTGAGGCTATGCCATATAGACAACACATTTGCAGATAATGAAAGATAAATATTTAGGTATAATTTGAGGGATTGTGCAATTTGTGTGCAGTTTTAGTATTTCTAAGGCTATTTAGGCCTACGTAGCCTATATTCAAGGCCCAAATCGACCCTTGAAAATGCTGATTAGTCACCTTGAATGACTTCTGTGAGAGTTGACAAAAATTGTGATCGATATTAGATCCAAGCAGTAAAATTGAATAACTCATAAAATACTTAATGTCATTTCCACCTGATGTAACCTTATTTAGAAGTTTCTTTGTATTATCTTATTAAAATTTATTTTTGGTCTGAATAAAATATTAAAAACCAAGTTACTTCCCTCTACTTGAAAAAAAAATTACACAATTGCAGGCAATGAGTTAAAATATCCACAGTGGCGTTTCTGGAGATTATTGAAACGTGGGAGAACCTTCCCCACCCCCTCAATATATATACAATAACTTTAGCATCATGTATTATTTTTGTCACGTTAATTCTTATATATTAATATGTTGTAGGCCAGCGTCCTTTGGCACCACATTCCGATAGAGCCAGGAGACCAATGGTATACCACTCTTTGGTAGCATCTAGAACTAGGCAACGGTATAATGCCTCCGATAAGAATCAAGCTTGGTAAACAAAAAGGTCACAATGTTGCTGTTCGAGATAACTAGCTTGGAATAAATAACCAAACGTTTTGTATATCATAGTGGAAGCTCTTGTGTTGAGTCATGTTCATGATGTTGAGTATGCATCATAATTACCCATATCTTATGAAGAAACATTGTTATTTCACTAACAAATTCAAGATGTTATCAAATGACTTTTAAAAAAAAATAACAACATTTTTGTTGAATTTGGTGGTGACAGCTATTAGCAAGTGGTAGGTAAAACACTACCAAGATAAAGTATAAATTCTTTTTGGATTTTCATCTCAAATATAACCTTAAACATAGACTTAGTGTTAAAATATATGACAAATCTGATGATTTTGATTTCCCAATCGTCAATTTTCCTTTTATATGTTGAAACAATCCACATTCGCCAGCATAATATGGAATGTGTGTATCTCAACTGGCTAGAGCTTGTTCTTTCTATGCTGTTTTCTTAGCTACATGGAAATATTTGACATCTAAGCTACAGCCACAGCAATCTAATTAAAATTAGATTACATTTCGTTTCGGTTATAATGTAATATAATTTTAATTAGATTGCAGCCACAGGGGTATTTACCAATTCGACATAAAATTCCCCCTAAGAAATTTTATGGTCGTCTTCATGACTATATGTCGAAAATATAAAATGTCTGTTATCTCGGATGCTCAAACATTATTGTAATTATACCACTACAAACTTTTCATTTTTTCATATTGTCATCAAAATAATTCGAGTTGTCACTTTGTTTTGTTTTTACCACTTTTCATAATAAAGTACTACCTCATTTATAATTGATATATTTCCTCATATAAATAATTTCATATAAGTGAAGAATATTTGATTTGACCTAGCAGATTTACTTTCATTTATCATTATTTGATCTGGTGTATTTCATTTTTAGGTTTAGTAGACTACACTTCCACATATTTTGCATCAGACACACCTATTACCTGAACTATACTAGCCTTACCTAAGGGAAGGAGACATATAGAGTTTCATCTATGCCTAGGAATATGAATGAAATAAAATTGAGAGGGACATTGTGTGATTTTATTTCAAATTTTTAAATTTTAAGAAGATATCAGTCGCAATTCAAGCACAATTCCACTGTTAATAAAAACTACACATTTTATCAACCCACGTGATCTAACATGTTATTAAGTTACGTATGTTTGAGAGCAGAAAATACGATAAGAATATCAGGTTTTTGGTTTGGTGCGAGTTGAATGAAGCGGAAGATAGTTTCGTCTGCTGCCGTGTAGTAAAGTTCAAACAGTCTAAATTATAACCTGTGATATACACGCTGGTATATAAATCTATATCAGAAGTTTATCAGTTGATGAGAATTTTATTGGAACTTTCATAATGCTTTATAACGTTATTATTTGAAATCAGTATTGATATATTTCAGATCGTCGACTTTTTCTTCAGGTTAGTACAATGGTTTTATTTTAAAGTAGCATTGCTCATCAAATTATCGCATTGTACATGTATTGTATATTATGTCACGTTGACGTCAGAACACCATAACCTTAACATTTACACCCAAACTGTTCCCATATGAAACTCGTCTGATAATTTTTGAAGAAGAATGCATATCATAATATAGATAGGAATAGGTACACGGGTAAATGTAACAATGTAAAAATATATGATGTTTTAACTTGTAATTAATTACATGTTGACAAGAATCACTCCGAACAAGTGATATAATGAACTGTTGGATTCAACAGAATCTTCACCTGATTATTATTTGGTATGAACACTATCAAACCAAAACTTCGCGATTGCTACGATTGTCTCAGATCATTATTTGATCTCCCCTTTCTCCCGACGACTCACAGTGAAACTATCCAAAATTAGAGTCTCGCATAGGCGTACGGGCTGGTGATTTTCATGAAGGAAATTTTTAAAAATAAAATCGTTCGGAAACGATGTGATCAGACAAATGGCGAGAAGTTTTTGGAATTAGGGGTTGGGGTGTGGGTCGACTTGTCGGGCATATATATTTCGTTGTCGGGCAAGTTAGCATTAGTTGTCGGGCAAATTGGTTTTGCCCCCCATAAATAAATGCTCGAATCACTCGAACCAAAATCAATCCGAATGCGCCACGAGAACTTCTTGTTAGTAAATCATGGTTGAAAGGTTATTCCATGTCTTGGAACATATTTGTCGTGACATTATGTTGAAAAATAATACAATATGTGCGACAAAAGTCAAAACCTTCAACATGTCAATCAAACCCTAGTAGTATTTTTTTTTCGCAAAATCGCGGCCGATCGTTTGTCACTCCTGGAACAAGACAATCATTGGAGAAATAACTACTATATTAAGCAAATTATAATTCATAGGGATATCCCGAAGAACTTTTGTGTTTCAAATGTTGTTAATAAGTTGTTAATAACTATAAGATACCATATTAATGTTCAATTTTGGATTTTATTTCAAGGATCATCGTTCCGTTAAAGATTTAGAATGTCCTCTTAACATAGTGCAAACCTCACTATCAGCGCATCTCGCGTTGCAAGAGATTATATAATAAAACCTCCTTTTAATGACACCTAAAACAAGTATTATAAGAAATGTCAATGCATTATATTCTATATTTAGAGTATAATGATTAAATACAACTAACACTTGATCTTTTCAAATTTTCCTGTTTGGTACAAAAATAACGGAAAGAGTTTTACAGATGGCCGTTGAAAATATCCCATGGTTGTTTAAAACAATAGACCATCGGAACCTTGCCATTGCAAAAACCAGGAGATTTACCATCTGTTAAGGACAATTTTAAAGTTCAACTAAATCAACTTAACGATATGAAAGTAAAGTAATGATATAATTTCCGGGCGTTATAAATTTAAGTACACAACCTTCCCAATGTGTTCTATAAGATCTTATTTGAATATTACTTTTCCGTATGAATCACACAATCTAACCGATCCTTGTTTGGGGTTGGGCTGTTTATTGTCATTTATAAGGTATTAGGACGCTTAGTCCTACTTCGCTTCTGACAATTGATTAGATTTTTTAGATACCTAACCGTATCAATGACATATTTTGGGCAGGTAGTTGGATTGTATTTTCTGTTTACCTAGCAGGCCTTCTCAAATATGGCCCACGACACCCTTGAAAATGGCCCCTCTAGATTGAGCCCCTTCCGTTAAAACGCTCTTCTCGCTATGCTAGCCAAGCTCTATTTGGCAAATTAATTGAGAAGGCACAATTTCCCGATTTAAAGGTACCACGACAAATCAGTTTATTTATTAAAGTTATAAGTTATGTTTAGTGTGTTTATCTTTGCTCTGTATAATATGCTCCTAGTTTACATTGCCCTATGTAGCAAACTTCATTTCTTCCCAAACGTTCATCGGTAATAGGTACGCTTTATGCTCTGCAAAATAACATTAGATGGTCAACCATAGATTTTATATTGTTTTGTGATTCTGGTATTTAAACCTTCAAATCCTTAATTATCAGACTCGAATATTTGTGAGACTATGTATTAAATAGAAAACACAAATATAGAAAAAAAAGACTAAATTTTTAGATTTAGGAATTTGAAAGTATTTTGATATTAAGGTGCAGTTTGGGTACTTTTGAATGATATTTAGGGCCTACATAATCGAGACCAAAATCAACCATCGAAAATACTGAATGTTCGTCTTTAAATTAATTGTATTAAAGGGGACCAGTCTTCATTTTTATTGGTTGATTTGGGTCTTGAATATATTTCAGTATCCTTCAGAAGCACTAGAAATGCACGAAAATTGCGTATTTCCTTCAAATATACCTTAAATTATACATTTCTCCTTCTATTTCTATAGATGACTTTTCTATATATTGCATAGTATCGCTAATGTGTAGTAGGGCATTATAACTTTCAAATGCTAATAATTATGGATGCACATGGATTTGAAGGCTCAAATTTCAATGGTGAGTTGTGATAACCAGTACTAAATTGCTGAGCTAAAAAATCCTCGTTTCTGAGACTTATCCAAATCGACCCGCGAAAATGAAGCCTGTGCCTCTTTAAATAACACTTTATATTGAATTGTATAAAGAATTCTTTAGTGAATACTGTCACAATATGAATAGCACAAATAAAACACTTTCTATTGGTATTATTTGGTTTGAATTTTAAAATTAAATGTCAATGTTGAGCTGCATTTCGGAAGTAAGTAGAAAATATTGTTATATTTGTGTGATTTTGTTATAAATCAGAAATTGTAGAATATATCTTAAGTCTATATTAATCAAACGTTAGTTCAAAATTCGTCTAATTCTAACTTGTTCAAGAATTTGGCAATTGCAATGAACACACAATTGATTGAAAATGGTAGCTTCTATTGCGGTAACAAACATATTTTGACCATGGTTCTTCCTTCAATTCACCGAAAATTCGTCAAATTCAAACTTGACCAAGATCTAAATGACCACACCAAACGTCATATTGATACTATAAGTGTTCCTGATACACTTCAAAACCACGAACATATTTTTTACGACCCCTTTAATATGAAGCTATTATATCCAGCTATGATATTCCAAACACCAAGTTTTCTGTTTTCTTCACAATTCTGAATATAGTTTGCTTGTATTAACCTGTTCAAACCAAATAACTTGATCAATATTGTTTTTATACGCCCTCATATCTATGAGGACGTATATTGTCGGCACCCCTGTCCGTCCGTCCGTCCGTCGGTCGGTCCGTCAACATTTGCTCGTAAACGTTCTAAAACTAGAGTTTTTGACGGAATCAAATGAAATTTGATATGTGTATACATATTCATAAAACGAAGATCAAATTCGAATTTGAGCTATTTTCGATCGTTAGAAGCAGAGTTAATGTCCTTGCCCCAAATCTGTAGGTCCGTTAGTCAACATTTGCTCGTAAACGCTATACAAAATAGAGTTTTTGACGGAATCGAATGGAATTGTATACATATTCATAAAACGAAAATCAAGTTCGAATTTGAGATATTTTCGATCGTTACAAGCAGAGTTATTGTCCTTGCTCCAAAGTCTTGAATATGCTATTTCTATCTTAGTTTTCAACCAATTTTGTTGAAATCTAAAATGGATGTTATTAGTCCTAAATCGACAGGTTTGAGAAAGTTTAGTTTTTTCCTGATTAAATTTAAGACTTTTTCGTTGGGCGTATATGGCCGTGGTCCACTATCTTTAAATTTAGTTGTAAGTGTAACATTTTCTATTAGTATATTATATATGTTATTTTATGAATTATGCTCTGTTTTTGTATCAATTTAAGTTATGTACCAATAAACCACTTTTTATGTCTTGTGTTTTCTTTATGATAATAGCTGAATGTATATGTACTTTTGCCTATCACTTTTATCACAATGTGCCATAGGACGACGGGGGAAACAATTAGAAACGTTGCATAAAACTTTAACCAGTGATTGTTGTTCCATAAAGCTGTGTCTATATATTGATCAGTATTATTAGATAATTATGTAGAGGTAAATGAAATATTAATTGTTCACATATTTTCAGCGTACTTTAATGACAATCTTACCACCAAAACGAAATGCCTAAAGCTGTATTTAGGTTATATTTTGGCTAGACTTATAATTACCACTTAATAAGTTTTGTTTTTTATAAAGGGAACATTTGGCATATTAGAGGAATAATTTAGGTCTATAACATAATTATGAGGATGATTTTCAATACTAACCCTTCAAACGTAATTTTAATTTTTTATTTGGTATTTAAAATAGAATTATTTGATGTCGATGTTTCGATAAAATTTTAGTTTTTGTTTTATCCTTCAAACGTGGATATTAACGGATAGACCTTCTCATGGATCTGAATGTCAAAGATTTTATCATTTTGACGATGAGCTGTTAACATTATTTTTCATAAGCGTGGCTTAATTCTCCGTTTCTGAGACAAAACCGTTTCTGAGAATAGAGCCAAACTTGTTCTGAGAGAATCCAGATGCACTGGATTCAATGGAAAATGTTAAAACTAATCTGAAAATTCAGAGGTTGTTGTGATATCAATTCTACTTGATAATAAAGTTCTATGCCAGTTCTAGTTACAGTGGTCATGTTATAACTTTGTTTTTCAATAAACAAAAGGAAATTGATGATGAATTTGGATTGAAAAAGAGACTATGTTCGTGGAATGCAGATGGTATCTGAGTAATACCAACAATGTTTAGACAGGTTTCACTATAGTCTCGGTCAACATGACGTCATATTGACATAAGAAAAGTAAAAGTAGTGGTTACCATGGTAAATATGGCGGAGAATCTTACTCACATTCTATAGGTTTGATTGTCTTATACAGACAGTTTTATATGTTAACTATTAACATACATCAATAAAAGACAAACAATACATCTTATGTTCAACGGTTTATTTTGATCTTAACGATTTTTTACGACCATAATTCCAAGGAAATTAAATGGAATGGACTTTTAATTCTTGCAGGGCGTAATTATGCATAACATAATATTACGTTTTAACCTACTGGTTTTTTTCGGTTTCCTAATCTAATGATGTCTGAACAGTCTATAGCACAAGGGGCCTTAGTTAATTGTCCCAACCAAACGTCATATTTGATGTATAATTAGCTTAATTTTGGCAATTAATGAGGCAATGATAGAAAGATATTCATGAGAGCAAAGGGAAGGTCTATTTTTGTTGTGAATGAAAATTGACAATTGTACGTAAAAGATTTCTAATATTATATAGGCCCTGTACCCATAGGATGTTCCCTTGTGGCGTGTTCCCTTGTGGCATGTTCCCCTGTGACCTTGTGGCGCGCCACAAGGCGATTTAACCATTGTTTTATTAGTACACGTTCCCATTCGTTTTAAACTGCACACGAGGGAACACGCCACAAGGAACACGCCACTAGGGAACAGCCTATGGATACAGGGCCGTAAGAGGACCGTTCACTTAAAGGGATTGTAAAGTGATTTTCTAAACTTTGTATGTGTATCGGGGACACCGATAGTATCAATTTGTGCCATTCCAATTTCCATTCAGACTGACAGTGATCTACCGGAAGCTACTATTGATGTATTTGCAGATCACTGTCAGTGACTTCATAAAACGCGTAAGTCCCCGGACCCTGTGTGCTACTTGATCTAAATATTATTTTACTCGAAAGTTTCAGAATAAGGAGAATACAAAGTTCAGTAAAATTTGGCCTTTATTTCGCACATTAGTTTCCCAACACAAACCAAAATTAAACTTTATAATAAATAGTAATAGAGTGTAAAAGATATTGTAATCAAAACTTTCAGATAATGCAAGGGAAACGTTATTCAGATTATGTTGTATAGTTTTCAAAAGTCAGACCTTCCTTCAATTGATCATGGTTGCAGTAAATTAAAAATGTACAATGTCTTCTCTCAAGCTTTGCTGATGGGTTTTCTGATTTGATTCCATTGTTATCATATTTTGTAATAAATTTCTCTTTTAGTTTATAATTTATAAGTATAAGCCTTGTATAATGAGTCCTTTATTAAAAATCATAAAGTGGAATTAGTGACACATTTCATATTAAATCAGCGATAATGGGTATATGAGTTTCTGTCTCTGTGATTGATTAACAATGTCATTGCTGGGGTGTCACTACTTCCTAGTCTCTGATTATCATTAAAAACCATAAATCATTCTTATCAAAACCATGGTGTTAAAGTACTTCCTTGAGGAAAAGTTGTCGAACTACTTTATCTGGCCCATTTTATTGGATTATTAGATTTTATTTGGTTTTTATCTGTTGTAAAGGGCCGTGTACAGTTATTATTTTTGAGCGGTGTTGACTCTCCTTGCAAACAATAATTAAAAACAAGATAATTTGAAACACGTATTGGCGGAGATGATGTCGCCCCACCCGTTTATAAGTTTGTGAAGGTAACATTTAACTGATAACATGACGTTATTTACAGTGTTCGAACGCCATATTATGTCTTTAGATGTTTGTACTGTAGAATTAATACTTTAGATAACAAATTATTAAACATATTATAATATAATTTAAATATAGTTATAACAGTAAAACTAAAGACGATTTTAATACAGCATACTCATTCAAATATAGTCCGAAACCTCTGGTAGATATTTCTGCAGTTTTCTGGCTATTGTACAAGTTCCAAGCATATTTCATTGGGTATACGAATTGGGTAAACAACATTAAAAAAAACTAACTTTTTTGAGAAAAGAACTTTCAGCTATGAACCAAGTGGATCTTTTCGTTAATGCGACGAAACCGTTACTTGATTATAATTCACCTTAAGTAGTGGCATTTTATTACTTTGTTACCACGGTAAGCTACGTAAAATAATATTATTACATAGGTTTTAACAATATATACATGTATATTAATATCAATAATGCTTCAAGATGGTGGAGATGTTACAATGATATAATATATGATGTTCTCGGTATTTGAAAAAAAAACTGTAAAAAATTTGTCGAGATAGTATTGAACTTTACAATTTTCTGAATTTAACAAAGCAATAGATGTTTAAACCCAAAAAGGTGTTTCAGTTTACATGTATTTTAATCTGAACGAGTTATGAAATGGACAACGTAGTATATACAAAACTTTGTCTGGTGACATACATTACGAATTCTTGCTGCTTCCCGGTCTGATGCGTCTCACCCTCAACCCCACCACAAAAACTCGGATTTCGGCCACTCGATTGGGGGCGGGGCCGGGCCAGAATTTTAAACTGTCAAAAAATTTGCCACGGTATGGAGAAACGTAATAGGACGTATAAAACGGCGTAAACGATACTAAACGTAACAATACTTATGGTAGGTCGTAACATAACTTGGTAAATGCTACAAAACGTGACAGAACGTTTTTTTTTAGGTCGTGGTCTGTAGTGGAACGGGAATCGTACTTGTTCCCCGACGTCTGACGTTCCTTTCCAGTTGTGTCGACCTGTGTTCCGTTTTGTCACGGTTATCACGGCAAGCTATAAGGTGAACAAAGCCGTTTTATTACGTTCCGATGTGTGGCGTTTTTCAGGCCGGAGCATCACGGTTCGTTGATTTCTGCTACCCGGTTTTTATCAAGGCATATTAAAGTTCTCAAGCCAAACGTGGCTGCCTTCGTAAATTTTTTGACAGTTTAAATTTTGGCCTGCAGTTACGGCAGTCACGTTTGCCTATCACGTTGTCTCACGTTCATCCCGTTGGCCCTGAAACGTGATTACCCTGCCCGCCGGGAACATAGTGTAAACCTAGCATTAATTGGACAGAAAAGTCCAGAAAAGAAATCTTTCCTTGTATAATTATTCTTTATTGATTTTTCATTATCTTCAGACCTTTTTACTTGTGTAATTCACTATACATTATCTAAAAAAATGTAGAAATCAATTTAATGGAACAATACAAAATGTCATGGTTATTGATCAAAATAGTCGCCTGTTGAAATATGAACAGTTAAAACGCAAAGTAAATAATTGACGTTCGTTGTTATATGATTCATTAGCATGTATATCAAGTTTTGTAAATGGATATCATTACAGTGAAACGTGACGTTATGGTGAAATAGTTGCATATTGAAACTTCATTGGACATGTTAAGTGCAGATATATTTATATTTCGAAATATGTTTACAAATGTTATGGCTACCGTAAACATTTTGCATTGTCTTACGCAGGAAATCTAGTGCCTGACCACTGAATTATGTTGTTTACTCTTTAGTTAATGCATCGACGTCTTATCAGTAGGCCTTCTAGATTTAATTGAATTTGCCTCATATCTCATATCACCTTGAAGGAGTTTCAACTCTCGAACTGTGTCAGCAACAATACGCCTCTCTCATTGCATAGAATTGGCTCGGTTTTATTGTCGTCTAAACGATAAAGTGTAGTGGAATCAGGTTCTTCGTCCAGGTAAGAAAAAATCCTATTCTGTGGTCAATGAACATTCATTCAATTTAGAGTAATTACTTTGACTTTTGTCCGAAGGTTGACTCAAATATGATATTATCAAGGACTGAATATAAAAAAATACTTTTGCTGAAATTGATGCTGAGTTGAATGTATAGTTATCCAAATATTTCATTATCAAAGCTACAAAAATACCTAGTTTGGATTCCGTTTGAGAAATAAAAACTATACAATCGAGTTTTGCATACAAGGAAATTTCTAGACCTTGTCCTTTAGAATAAAGTACTTGCTAGATTAATTATCTCTCTGCGACCTCGTCTTGTTGACGGCCGATAAATCTTTACAGCGGATGTATCTTTTTTATATTTGTCTTTTGACACTTTGTCACTTGAATATAAATTTGTACTAAAATCATGGTGCAAGTTTTGAGATCAATCACTTCTAATTAATTTTAATTACTTGTATCGGAAAATGGACTTGTGGGAAACAATTTTCTCATTAATGAGTTTTTATACAAAAGAATACACAGTAACAAAAATGCGTTTCAAGTAAACAATGCATCACCAAGGTGCCAAATACGTTAAGACTGTTTCTTTTCTGACCTAAATCTTAAATGAAGCTATATTTTGTCTTGTGCATTGTTATAAAGCCGCCATTGGCAACTTGTCTTGTAGTTCTCGCCTTGGACTTAATCTCGTGGTTGTTATTTATCCGATAATCCTGTCTGTTTATTCCTCTAATCTTTTTATCTTCAAGACAATGTTAATCTACAGGATGCTTGGCGTATTTGTCTGTTATTGTTTATTGTGGATGCATGAGTCAATAAACAATTTTCGATCAAAAGAACTCTGATGTGAGACATCTGTTTCATCCTGATCAATTTTAGAATTCGTATTGAATAATCCATCAATCTTAGGTTTAAAGAGACAGTAGTACTGTTTTACACAATATGATGAGGTCAGATTTTGATGCATCTCTTTATTTCGGTTACTATGTGAGTATAGTAACATTTATTTCGAATTCGAACCTAGACAGAAGAAAATATAATGTATCATCGCTCAACTTCTGACTATGGTATTCGGCTACCATTCCACTTATATAATTGAGAGCTGTATCAGCAACTGCAAGGGTTTGTAAAGAGGTTTTTAAATTACTTCTTATGTGTATCGCGGACACGTCTGATAACCTTAATTTGTACCATTCCGACTTCAATCAGATATCTGTCAGTGGTTTATCAAAGTTAGTGTCCCAATACACATAATAAGACTATTTCCCCTACTGCCAAAGGCAAAACAATGCATTCGCGCTTGACAAACATTCTCTTTATCTTGTCAATTCCATTATGCTGTACAAAAATACATACAACTATCGTTTCCTCTGAATTGATAACCTTAATCTACATAATATATACGTGAATATGGAAACTGCTGTCGATAGATCAATTCTTGATAACCTAACTTCCACCTAGCATATATGATAGGTTATTGATAGCATATTTACCAAAGTCCAGTTCAGTTTTATATATAGAATGTTCATTCAAAGAATCAGATCCAAGTATCTAGGACACGCCAGTGTTTTTTTTACAGATCTTAACATAGTAATTCTGTTCATATTCGTAAGAAATGACCTCGAAATTTAGCAGCCGCATCCTGTTACTGGTTCATATTGTCTAAACAAGATATCCGAAAAAATGAAGAAACGCAGAAACAACGTTCTTAAGTTTGTGTAATGTATTCTTGATGATAGCGATAAGCCATGTTATAATGTAGTCCAAAAGTCTCTGATTCCTACAGGTTTTAAAGCATATTTATATAACCAATATCATACATTCTACTTTTCTCCGGCGTAATGGCATTTTCATAGACATAAACTGCATAGACAGTTTTCGTGTATGATGGTTGATGGTAAATGTTTTAATTTGAACAAACACGAAGAACTAGTCAGATATCCATAAGGATGAACATTCAGGATTTTCTTTTAGACTTTAAGCATATACATGCCATGCAGAAGACAAGGAAGAAAAAACCATTGATCTCCGTATTACCCCCAGTATTTTTGGATATACAAAGTTATAAAATAAACTTTTCAAAAGTAACTCCATGAATCATTTAGTATCCATTTTTTTTCAGCAAATATGGGAGTATATATATGCGCTAAGTTCAAAATTTAAGTGTATGTTATACCTTTTCTTGAAAGCTGTACGAATTTCACTTTTCTTTTTACCACGGTTATCTTGACTATGATGAAAATAATTCAATCTAAATCGACACTTTTATAATCATTCTAGGAGACTATTCTGGTATGTAAAATATAATTACATGAATTTAGAGAAACAACACGTTTCGGATTATATCTGATAAATGTACAGTTAGTGATAAGGCACGATGACCCAACAATATCAACATTATCATGCCATTAAATTTTTAATCTACAAACCCTCAATCAACCATCAAAAATATATACAATTTTTCAAACTAAAAACACGCTTGACCTTTAGACCTAATTTAAAACGATTTTTATCCTTAGCCTACAATGCCTACCGTTGCTTCAACAACACGATATTCATATTCCTTCAAATGTCACCTTTCCATGACACAATTATCAGGAAAATTACGCCTGAAAAACTTTGAAACTTGATTTTACAGGGATGGGAGGGATAGAATTAACTGAATTTTGAACTGGATACCTAGGCCACATAGTGGTATTTTTCTTAACGTGATGGGTTTAGTTGCCATTAATGCTTAAGTCGCACTGGAATTTTTGATGGTTTGCGAACCATTTGCGAAGGAAAAAGGGTACAATCGCAATGTTTTGCTATGATTATGTAGAATGTTTGCCGTGCTTATCGCAAGTCATCGAAAAATCTTCTCATTGGATCGTGACAACTTCGCAATAGCTGGACAATTTTTTCGTGTGCAATGAAATTTGAGAAGATGGATTTACAATGTTTTGTCGCTTTAAGATCTGTGAACATACGCAGAACTTTTTCACTAAAACTATTATCATGAAATCTTGTTCAGACATGGACCGTACCATGCCGTGACATGGAAAAAAGTCAAGTTGTTCAAAAGGGACAATAATCCCAGGTTCCATGTGCTACAGACTGTTCATATTATCAACACTGATAATATTGTGTTTCTAGATCTACACTGATATTGTGTTTCTAGATTTATATGTTATCAACAATGATATTGTGTTTCTAGATCTTCACGTTATCAACACTGATATTGTGTTTCCAGATCTACACGTTATCAACAATGATATTGTGTTTCTAGATCTTCACGTTATCAACACTGATATTGTGTTTCTAGATCTACATGTTATCAACACTGATATTGTGTTTCTAGGTCTACAAGTTATCAACACTGATATTGTGTTTCCAGATCTACACGTTATCAACAATGATATTGTGTTTCTAGATTTTCACGTTATCAACACTGATATTGTGTTCTAGATCTACATGTTATCAACACTGATATTGTGTTTCTAGGTCTACAAGTTATCAACACTGATATTGTGTTTCCAGATCTACACGTTATCAACACTGATATTGTGTTTCCAGATCTACACGTTATCAACACTGATATTGTGTTTCCAGATCTACACGTTATCAACAATGATATTGTGTTTCTAGATCTTCACGTTATCAACACTGATATTGTGTTTCCAGATCTACACGTTATCAACACTGATATTGTGTTTCTAGATCTACAAGTTATCAACACTGATATTGTGTTTCTAGATCTACACGTTATCAACACTGATATTGTGAACACTGATATTGTGTTTCTAGATCTACACGTTATCAACACTGATATTGTGTTTCTAGATCTACATGTTATCAACACTGATATTGTGTTTCTTTGAAGTGTATGTTCTTTGAATTTAATAATCCGTAATTATGTTTCAAATTCTTCCTCAAAATGTAAGCCTTCAAATCCCTGTATAGAAAACACATAGTATACAGAAAATAAACGATAACTGTTAGAACTAAATTTGAAGGCTATTTACATAAATTCAAGGCCCAAAATGGAACCTCAAAAATACTGAACATTCCCCTTATATAAGCAATACTGATATACTGCCTTTCTTGATCTACATTTACGCAATATTGATATTGAGACGAGAAACCATTATCGAATTCCAATGATCTGAATATAGAATCTTCTAGCTAGTCAATTTTTCACTGAAGTTTGTAGCGTTCTATCATTAATCTTGGTAGGAATTTAGCCTGAACTGTTGGCGATACAGATATGTTGGTTGTTGGTATCGATTGGTGAGAAAAACGATGTGATAAGTCCCTGTACCGACAGTTAGTCAATACTTTTTATGTTAAATTGGCTCATCTCATAGTTTATTATTCTCCCGTTATTTTCTACTTCAACACTTCCATTTAAACAGCTGATAGGATAGGCAGAACATCACAGGGGTAGGAATTATATCATATTTTGAGTGTTTTGGGTTAAGAACTGTTAATCAAATTTTTATCTTGTTAATTTGCACCATATATATTATACACTATTGCATCTTCATTGCAAATCACAGGAGACGAGTAATCCAAAGTATGTCATGGTGCGGTTAATTTTAGATTAAAAAGGGCAAGTAGATATGGAAGATTTCATCGAGAAAATCAGGAGAAGCTCTATATCCAGATAAGACATTCCATTTTCCGAAAGACAATCATACTGACCTCAATTAACCGAAACACGTCTTCATATCAGTATTGCCAATAAATATATGAGCCAAGACAAATCTGTGTGGTTTGAAAACTGGTTAAGAGATGACCAGGCTCTATGGTATCGATTGATGATATTCACTTAAACAGCCATCACAGATTTATCTCGTTTAGTAGTATTATGCAGCCTTCGTAGTCTCTAACATGTTTTTTTCTAATGTAGCCCATTTGAAAACTTGGTGAGTTATATTACTATTTTTCAGCAATATTTCTATTGTTGTCTTGTGATTTGAATTTTCTAGTCTATTTTGAGAGAGTTTTAAGTTCTGGATATATTCCTATCGTTACATGATGATATTAAGTTATACCCATGTCATACATGTAGGTGAGAATATTGAGCTATTCGGACCATTCACATGGTAAAATTTGAAATGGTAAAGATAAGTTATTATTTCTATCGTGGTATAGATTCGTTATTATTTCTTTTGTGATAAATATTCGTTATTATTTCTATCGTGGTATATATTCGTTATTATTTCTATTGTGGTAAAGGTTCGCTATTTGTTCTATAGCGGTAAAGATTAGTTATTATTTATATTAGTTTTCATTTCTATCATGGAAAAAGACAAGTTATTTCTATTGTGGTAAAGGTTCGCTATTTGTTCTATAGCGATAAAGATTAGTTATTATTTATATTAGTTTTCATTTCTATCATGGAAAAAGACAAGTTATTTCTATTGTGGTAAAGATTCCTTGTAATTTATATTGAAGCAAGTCAGATTCTTCTTATATTGTCCATTTATAAAAAGAATTAAACAGACGACTCATAATAAAGATTGTTTAGGTTATATAAAAGAAGTTCAAAACAATTTATCTATTTTTTAGTTGTCTGTTTTCATCTTAAAAAGCACTGTTCTTCAAAATGAAAACTTAATTTTCCTACAATATCATAGAACAAAAGCAACTTTATTGTGTCTCCTAGTTCATTACACAGGTTCTGATAAAAAAAAAAATTCTTATATTAAAAATCTTATATTGAAAGATTATGATATTGTAGTTATATACCTCATATACAATATAACTATATACGATCCTTTTTTACCAAAATCTGGTGCCTGTGCTCATAACATCAAAAAACAAATAGAGTTTTACATAATTCTATCAAACTACTATCTGTTTTTTGTTGTTTTTTGTGTTTTACATTTTCTTTTCAGAAATTCACGATTTGCGACTTGCAACATATTGCAATAAATAGTTTGCGCATTATTTCAACGGTGAAAATATTGTGTTAAGTTCCAAGCTGTACGACCACCAGCATACTAAAGCATAATATTCAACAATCATGTTCCTATTTCATACTCACGCATCGAATTTAACCTTTGGCATGAATAAATATTCATAAGGAAGTCACCCTTTTCCTTAAACAAACGTGTGATATTTCTAACAAGGACTAAATAAAAAAAATTGTGATTCTCAATGGTAATTGGAAATTTGGATTAAGACACCACCCCTCATCTCCTCTGAAATAAGATCAATTCCTTCTTTGTATCCAATTCTTTGATCATTTAATTCATGTTATACTCTGTGATTGAATTGTTTTTGTGTTTGTTGTGTTTAAGTCAATTATCATTTATCATTTTCCCATTTAAATAATAGTCAGATCGACTATTAGATAAGCTAAACAAATTCATGTCCACTTGAATATTCATGTCACATAATACAAATTCATATTCAAATACACGTATTTCCTGTTACGATGTATTTGTCTTCTCATTGAACCATTCAAATACACACCTATCTATTCAATATTTTCTATTTCTATATCGATCAACATTTAATGTATTGAGCACTATTTTAACAGTAAAAATATTTGTTATTGCAATACATCAATTATGTAAGTTTTGAGTACATTTTCTTTACATTTCTGTTAACAATTTAAGACTATATCTTTTATTTACATTACCAATTGTTTAGAATATAATACCGTATTTTTATGTTAACAAACTTTAAGACAATATCTTTTATTTACATTACCAATTGTTTAGAATATAATACTGTATTTTATGTTAACAAACTAATTGTTTAGAATATAATACCGTATTTTATGCTAACAAACTAATTGTTTAGAATATAATACCGTATTTTATGCTAACAACCTTTAAGACCATATTTTTTTTTTTACATTACCAATTTTTTAGAATATAATACCGTATTTTTATGTTAACAAACTTTAAGACAATATATTTTATTTACATTACCAATTGTTTAGAATATAATACCGTATTTTTATGTTAACAAACTTTAAGACAATATCTTTTATTTACATTACCAATTGTTTAGAATATAATACCGTATTTTTATGTTAACAAACTTTAAGACAATATCTTTTATTTACATTACCAATTGCTTAGCATATAATACCGTATTTTTATGCTAACAAACTTTAAGACAATATATTATATTTACATTACCAATTATTGCTTAGAATATAATACCGTATTTTATGCTAACAACCTTTAAGACAATATCTTTTATTTACATTACCAATTGTTTAGAATATAATACCGTATTTTCATGTTAACAAACTTTAAGACAATATCTTATATTTACATTACCAATTGTTTAGAATATAATACCGTATTTTTATGTTAACAAACTTTAAGACAATATCTTTTATTTACATTACCAATTGCTTAGCATATAATACCGTATTTTTATGCTAACAAACTTTAAGACAATATATTATATTTACATTACCAATTATTGCTTAGAATATAATACCGTATTTTATGCTAACAACCTTTAAGACAATATCTTTTATTTACATTACCAATTGTTTAGAATATAATACCGTATTTTCATGTTAACAAACTTTAAGACAATATCTTATATTTACATTACCAATTGTTTAGAATATAATACCGTATTTTCATGTTAACAAACTTTAAGACAATATCTTTTACTTACATTACCAATTGCTTATAATATAATACCGTATTTTTATGCTAACAAACTTTAAGACAATATATTATATTTACATTACCAATTATTGCTTAGAATATAATACCGTATTTTCATGTTAACAAACTTTAAGACAATATCTTTTATTTACATTACCAATTACCAAATGGAAGCTGCTTTTCTAACACTCCAGTTGAAAGAAAACTCAACGGGCTTGTCTTGACTTTTATCTTGAACATATCATAAAAGTCAACATATTGGAAGTTAAAACGGTTGTTTTAGAATGGTTACGTACAGGTAAAAGCTAAAAAAAAAAAGTTTGGTCTTATTTGAATTAGATTAAGAATAATTCGATTTGAAATTTTTGTGAATAATTTAGATTTATTTATTTATTTATTTTACATAGACAGTGACATTATGCTACTATACCTTTTGTTTTCCATCTAAAACGATCATAACAATAATGGTAACATAAAACGTTTTTGCGAACACGCGGAATAACAACATCACACTACAATGTTGAGGGTGTCCTTTCTCCATACCGATTCCAAGGGAATAATCCTGGTAGTAATTTGCCTGGTGGAGAATCCACAAGAAAATGTCTGCTGCATACTCTGTGATAGGGTTTCGGCTGATAGTCTGGGGTCCTTCTGATTAGTTCCAACAACTTCGCCCTCAAACGCGGGTTCTTCTTTTTGTCGGAAAAGGTAAAAAAAAAACGCCTTTCATCCACGGGTACTCTTCTACATCCTTCCGTGCATCGGAAAAGCATCCTGGAACATAGTTGGGGATCCGTCCTATACGAATCCATAGTTGGAGTCTGGGAATGAGGATTCCCGGTGTTTGAACGCCTCTCAGGTCTTAAAGAATTGGCCTACCTTTATAAATTTACGTTTTTCGGAAATTTCGAAGAATTTTCTTATCGATAGAATGTAAAAATTTCAGAAGAATCTCGTCTTACGCCGAAACAAAATTTAATACACTCACAGGTCGACTTGAATCGCCATTTTTCGGTACTACCTTTTTCTACTTCTTCACAGGGGCCAATTCTATTATGAAATCAGGATCGTCCGGATTCTCCATTTCTATTCTATTATCCATCACATGACTGTTTTAGGAGAGTTTGGAGAGTCCAGTCTCTCCATTCTGTCGACCGGTGCGATCGCGGAGAGATGACGACATTGACGTCACAAAAAGGCTGCTTTATTACCGTAGCAGTCGGTTACCGCTCGGCTACTTCCGTAAAAATTTCCGTTACTCCAGTTTAGTTAAAATAAATAAAATACAATCACGGTGGGCTGTGTGTTACCGTAGTAAGAATATTTTTCCGGATTGTTGGGAGAATGCATAATAGATTAGGTCAATGACGTAATTGGATTCGACTCATGAAAAGCAAACCCATATCGGCCAGCTTGATTCTCCATTTGTGATCTATTTACGTTTTTATCCGGATTATTGGGAGAGAAAATCGGGACGATCCGGATTTCATAATAGAATCGGCCCTGAAGAGTTGGCGGATGTGGGCGGAGTTTACATAAATAACCAGAGATAACTCGCTCACAGCCTGTAAAAGCTACGCGTAGACGACGGACTTTTGTCCGTTGGAAACAAAAAACATTGTTTCGTTTTCAAGCTTTTCATTGCCGCACACGATGGTCATTAGCCGCACACGATAGACTTTTGTTCAAAGCTGTTCAAAGGGAACATTTTTAATACCGCTTTCTTTCAAATGACTTATATATCACATGCATTACGATGGACCATCACTATTTATTAGTTGACTTCAAGGGCGAGGATTTTTGGGGCGGGGGTTTTTGGCGTTTACATAAAATAACGTAAATACGGCTAAACCCTATCATTGAGAATCATTATCCATTTTGGTCGTAGGTCATAGCCAACTATTTATTATTTTACTGGTTTTTTTTTTTCAACGTGTCAACTATGTCCGTTAGTGCAGACCCTTTATTTACTCGATCTGCATAATCTGGAGAGGAAAGCACATATAAAAACGGCTTTTCTGACAATTTTTCTACAAGAATGTCTTCTTTCTCTAGTGTTCCGCAATTTTACTCCACGTGACAAAATGGCGTACACTGATTGGTTAAGTGTAAATGTTTTGTACAAATATTTTTACTCAACGCACACGACAGACAAAAAGGAATTTTGCCCGAAACATTTGTTCAAATATTAAACATGTTTGATTTTCAAACAAATGTTTTGGGAAACAAAAAACATTGTTTTTGCCAACGCACACAAAAGTCCGTCGTGTGCGGCAGGCTTAAGCTCCGCCTTTATGGCAGCCATCACTGATATAATTTTCGCTTGGAAACTTTCGATCAAAATAAAAGGTATTTATTGAGCTAGGAGATCATTTAATTTACATTTTTATTTAATATTTTCTGAAAATGTATCGAGATGTGCCGATTTTAAAGGACACAGAGGCTTAATAAAGGATTTAAATTTCCGCAATGAAATGATACAGCATGGCAGCCTGACGTTGACCCGTTCAAAGGCAGGTTGTATCTGACTACCTGGAACAGCGCACCAATATTTACAGGTTGGCGTTTCTTGTCGATTCCGCCCCATTGTAAATAAATCAACAAGCGCCGAAACGTCAAAAATCTGCCCTAAAAAAATGCTAGGTCACGTGATCATGCAGACGATAAGCGCCCATCCGAAACAATCGCGTCGTTCTTACGTCATTGAAATAACAGACCCGAACCTAGTTGGAGTCCATTAAAATTATTACGCCCGACAAAATATGTCGATTGAAGAAAGCAGCCATGAAATTTTAATTAAGCCTTCGTATCACATGTACACATAATTTTCAGCATAATACAATTTTAAAATGACCGACATTTATATGTAAACTGTAATCTGCCAAATCACAAAATAGTCCGCGATAATTCAAGATGGCGACGCCCATGAAGAAAACATTTATTTACGCTTTAAATATTTGAAAGTTAAGCTTGGAGTTCCAGATATCGTTTTGAAGGACAAACAGGTTGAAAGCTGTGTACTACGGAGATGACTGTGTCACCAACAAGCTATTGGAAAAGCTTGATTTTTCAGCTCTTACCTTGGACTTAGCTAACCAGGGGCCTTATTCTCGAAAACTTAACCAACAATAATTTTAGTGTTCCAGTCTTCTGATTGGTCAGTTACTAAAATCGATTTTAAATTAAGTATTCTTATCCAATCAGATTACTGTAATTTCTTAAAATCTGGATTTTATCTAAGTTAAGTTTTCGAGAATAAGGCCCCAGGACGTAAGAACGACACGACATTTTCTGATGCGTCTTTCACTTTTACTTTGTTTACATAGTGACGTCATTGGTTGTTTAGTTTGTTAACATGGCAACGTCACGTGTTTTCGGTAAAGAAAAGTTGTTCGGCTTTTAAAATGTCTCCTAATTATCCTCGTGTCCTGATTCTGGCTAACTAGGTCAGCGCGTTCTCGTATGGACATAGAATTAGAAACTAAAGGCTGTTTTCCACGGGACGATTTCCTTCGCGCGAAGCGATTTTTTCATGACGTCATGACGTCAAAGCTGGCGGAGATCGTGGAAATTAAAAATCGTCGAGCGCTTTTGTTTTGCGACGAAAAAAACGCTTCGCGCGAAAAAAAATCGTCCCGTGGAAAACGGCCTTAATACTTCTATGGTATGGATAAGCGCCTTCAACGATAGAGAGAAACGTCATATTACGTAACTCCGAAATGACGTATTATCTGTTTCCTAAGCGGTATGAAATCCAATTGTCAAATTTATATTCCAGGAACAATACCATGATGGTGCCATATCTAAATTGTTGATGTTTGGAATGATTTCACTGGAGTGATGGTGACAAAATGTACGTGAAGGAACTATGAAATGATGTCTGAGTAACAATGTATGTGACGGCAAATTATGGGTCTAGTTCGACCCAGCCTTATGTTCAAGTCATGTTTGACTTTTTCTGTAATCTGGTTGTTTTTTGTTGTATTTTATTATAGTCTGAATGGCCGGTTTGCTCTATACGAATCGTTACTAAAGAAATCCAATCGTGAGTTGCCGCGGGTGTTCAATTTCACTGTGATAAAAGTGAACGATGTTAATTGCCGAGCTTTATTGGACGGTGATAAAAACGAATATAAAAAAGCTAAAAATCTGTTGAAGTGGGACGGTGTTAACCAGATATCACAAGCATGGTACTACGTCCATACTAAAAATTGCCAACAGTTTAAACGTGAAAGGGGATACATAACAGAACCCTTAACACATGAGGAGCGTGATTTCCCAATTTCCTTTAGCATCATCATGTTCAAGAACGCAGAGCAGTTTGAACGTCTTTTGCGTGCTATATACCGACCACAGAATTACTATTGCGTACACGTTGACGCCAAGGCCAATGAAATCATACAAAATACTGTCAAAGCGATAGTTGAGTGTTTTGATAATGTCTTTCTAACTCCAACATCTGTGGATGTGCAATGGGGCAAATTTTCGGTGCTGGAACCCGAACTTCTTTGCATGGAATTGTTATTTAAACATAAGAACTGGAAATATTTTATTAATTTGACTGGCCAAGAATTTCCTCTCAAAACTAACTTTGAACTAGTGAGAATTTTAAAAGCTTACAATGGATCCAATGATTTGGAAGGTACTGTGAAAAGGTCAGTATAGCTTCATCTTAAGGAATAGAAAGGTTTTGGAATGCAAAGGCTTTCTGACCTTTGTGTATAGCATTCCGTATTCCATGAGCTATGAGGGGCGTTGAATAAATAATCCCCCTGACCCTCTTCCCATAGAAATCGTGCAACGAAACTTGGCAAAGTTATTAGTCTTTTTCTACAACCATCCAGAGTTACGCATTTCTCCCATCGTTTGACCGTATTTGTCGAACATCCCAGGTTGATCTTTCGAGCATGAGGTGTATCCATAAAATCAAGGCTGTATCATCTGGAAAAAGATTTCCTTTCAAAAACAACTTCATGGCTGGGAGGTGAAAGTCAAAGGGCGAAGGATCAAGAGGGTAGGGGGTGGGGGATAGCCGCACGCCTAGATGCTACTGATCTGACGACAATCGATTTGTGGACCGGGGCGTTGTCCTGCAGAAGGAGGATGCATTTGCTGATCTTCCCAGATTAATTTACGACTTAATCTATCGAGATATAAATAATTGTACTGTATCTGCAAAATTTCAGCAATATCAAACAACTGGAAGTGGGTCAGGGACATTATATACTTATTGAACGCCCTTCGTATGGTTTCTGTAAATATGAACAAAAACATCTTTAATAGATTATGACGGCACTATTGCATATTATCCTGAACGTGAGTGCAAATAGAAACAGTTCCGTGATACCTATATAATGGTTAAACAAACTTTTATTTAAAAAAAAAATACACCCTTAATTTCAGAAACATTCTTCCTTTAAAGGTTTTAAATATCATGGTGTTTTAATTCTGAAAACTGACACGTGGTGCTGAGGTTAAGGTAGGGAATATTGAGGCGATATATCTGTACGTCCTCGGTTCCCAACGTCTTGGTCTTTTGACAATATAATCGGCCTTCCTATCCATTATAAGTATCTCTACAAGTGAACAACAAACTTGCGAAAATGAAAACGACATCGACCTAAAAGTATACAATTTGGCGCTAAAACGCGTATAATATACTATAATACATATTATGACATATTGATTATTATGCAACGGACATTTAGAAAATGTTCTCAGGAAGAAAATGTTCTCAGGAACCCCTGTTGGTGCTCGCAAGTACCCCCAGCTGTGTGGATTACTAATACCCAAGACTGAGAACATGGCTACAATATATCAGTAATTGATGACGACCTCACAGACCATCCTTAGACCATTAAGGTGTGGAATACTAGGATGTAATGACTTTCTTCATTACTAAAACATGGAGAATCGAGCCAATATTTAATTTTGTAAAAGGCAGACAAGAGATTAATGTTTGATAGAGAATCAACTATTACTGAGAGTTCATACTGTCTAGGTCAAATATCTAGTTTACATGTAATTACATCTAAAGAATTGATCTCTTCTAGATTTATTTAGCCATTACATCTATTTGTAGATGCATCATAAATTATTGCTTCCATATTTCAAATCCAACGTCTGTCCCAGCCCATCGGGAAAAGGGAGTGACATTTTCCATAACTAAACATGTATAATTATTTTAACTCTCAACATATTTCAACTGGTGATTTGGTTTTGAAATTAATTTTTTAATAGCAAAATAACCATGCGTTTAGTTTTTATTTAAAAAGTTAAACTTTTAGGTGAAATTAAAGAGAAAAATTCTAGACAACTATATAATTTATCGAATATTTTCAGAGCCAACGAAAAAAGATGGTCAAAAGTTTCGAAACCTCCTCCTCATGGAATCCACCTAGTAAAAGGATCGGCGCATATTGCTGTTAATCGAGACTATGTAGATTATGTTTTGAACAACCAAACTGCCAAAGATTTCTTACAATGGACCAAACAAGTAGACATTCCAGATGAACTATTTTTTGCAACTTTAAATCACAATCCACAACTCGGGATACCAGGAAGTTATAAGGGTAACCATTTTGTACTATTTTTCATTTAACTTTTGTCAAAATGGATTTGTAAATGGATATCAAAGGGAAAATTCGAGCCTCAGACTTCTCTTTTCTTTGAATTAATCCGATCTCCTGTAACAAAATGCAATCCTATCCCGTCCGAAGTATTTCCTATAGCCTAATTCCTTTAAAACTGGGTCAGATAATGACATTACGCAAATACCAAGCAAACGGGTTTTGTTTTCATGCTGGTATCATCTGACCGTGTAGTTGTATTATTGATATGGTTGAGAATTAATTCGTGCAGGTCAAGATGTCTACTTTTTGGAGGGGAGGTTGAGAGAGGGGGATCAGTGCGAATGAGTTTTCTAGCTCATTTAATTATTCAAGCAAATGTCATTTTTAATAAACATGTAACCGAGGTATTTATTGTTGAACATTTGAATGTATTAATAGTTGTCAAAACAATGACAATAGAAGATAAATTTTAAATATTATAAATTCTTATGTGTATCGGGTACACTTATAGCATCAATTTGTCAAAATTAATTTGAAAACCTCTTTCACATAGGACTTTTGGATGGAGAGTGCTATACTAAACGATATACAGTATCCATTTATATATATTTTGTCTACTTCAGGTGTTCCTGAGACCAATAAAAATTCGAAACCATTCCTAACTCGATTTAAAAACTGGGGAAGCTGGCCATTTAACTGGACATGTGAAGGGAAGCGAGTACGACAAATCTGTGTATTTGGTATTGGTGATCTCCCTTTACTAGTATCGCGAAAAGAGATGTTCGCAAATAAATTCTATTTTGATTATCAACATTTTACCCTGGACTGTTTAGAAGAAGTTCTGTATAACAGAACACGAGACGAATATTTAGAGAAAACAACATTTAATAATTCCTATTATAAAACTCTGGATTTCGTCAAAAATCGAGTTTGACGCATCGAGGACCTCTTTTTTAGTTGATTTAAAAAAAAGATGATGTTAATCAAGGCTATTTGACAATATTTAAACTTGTGTATTAAGTTATCATATTGTCATATCAAATTGTAGTCCGACACTTGCTTGGACAGATATGGCTGGGAGAGAGTCAGAAAAACTAGGCCACAAAAATTTGCGATTTTCCACACCTTGCACATGCAGACTTCAATGGCGATCGACCTAATGAATTTCTTGAAAAGGAATTTTGTTGGAACCGCAGGCGTGTCATGAATGGTGTAAAGGGGTGATAATGGTATGATTGAACTACAAAACCATTCATCTTCGTATTTTTAAGGATTTTTAAGGATTCGAGGTAAATAAATACGTTTAAAACCCTGTCCAAATATCTTTCAAAGGCTTGGAATAGAGTCAGCAAGTGTTGGACTACAATTTGATATGACACGTTATTCCACTGTTGCATCAAATTATTGTTAAAATTGTTATAGGGTTTAGAACTAGATTGGTTGTTATGTTTCTTGTTACATTTTTTGTTAACGGTTTGGAATTGAAACGAGCACCTTGTGTCAATATAATAATCATATCTATTGGAAGCTTTCAAAGAAACAGTATTAAAGATGTTAAAATAATATTTTTCCATACTGAAAAACCCGCAGCAATGTATTGAAATCGATAATTCAATTGTCATAAAATATTAAACTACAATGGTTGGAAGGTCATTCCATTTTCTGGGGAAAAGGCTTGTTAATAAACCTCATTAACTATACGACCAATAAAATTTTAGTCTCAGAACCTGGAATTATTTAGCTATTCTAATCCATAATATTGTTTACAACTTTCGCTCGAAATTTAAGCCTTCAAATCCCCGTGTAGCCATAAATATGAGCGTTTTAAAGTCAAAAATACGACTCGCCTTTTAGTAATACTAAAAATGCATTATATAGAAAATACGTACAGAAAATGAAAGGTAAATGTCTAGGTAGGGGTATAATTAAGGGATTGTGTGATTCTTCTGGATCTGTTACAGTAAATCTGGAGGCTATTTACATAAATTTAAGGCCCAAATCGATCTTCGAAAATGGTGAACATTCCCCTTTAACTAACCAAAGATTACAATGAGAACTATTTATAAGTGAACACAATACATGTTGTAAATAAATATGTAACAAAGTATATAAAGCAATTTTAAAAAAAAATCTATATATTATGTTTTCAATCGTGGTGATTATAATGCCGTTTGGGTGTGGATCGGAGGAACGACATGTTGTCAAATACACAGAACCGACATACTACATACTAGATGTTTTTCATGGAAACACATCATAAATTTTAATCTGGTCAATCAATAGCAAAATCGAGAACAATAGTTGTATAGTCGTGCACTTCTCCAAAGAGATGAACCATCAAGTGTTTTGAAAAGAGAAAGCACTCGATACTACCTCAAAATTCTCACAGATTTACTACAACATGTCCTTGTCAGACCCTGAAAATATGAAAGTCATCGAAAATGGCATGTCAAAAAATTCAATATCAGAGCAAACTACACATTTCGACCTGTGTTCATTGTACTTTCACCACATTAAACACCAATATAATTCATTTTCCATCCTGATATGTTCTCACCGAAAGCATCATTTTCTCCCAAAAAGCAACCATCCTGCCTTTTAGTTCCTGGTCTGCCAGTTTGTTCCACTTGTGCTGGTAATGACTCTGGGAAGTATGGGATTCTCTTAAGGAACAGGTGTACTGCACTTGAGTTAGAAGGACACACTGACTGAACAGGAACTGAAAGGCAGGACGATCGCTTCTCGAGTGGTACCTTTAGATGAGATCTGTGAAAGTTTATCAGGATGGAAAATGGTTGATATCGGTAGTCGATGTGGTGAAGGCACAATGAACGCAAATTTAAATGAGTAATTTGCTCTAATATTGAATTTTGTACATGCTATTTTGTTCAGGGCAGTGCTTGTACAATTTTTATTCGATGACTTCCATATTTTCACGGTCTAACAAGGACATGTTGAAGTAAATTTGTAAGAATTTTGAAAGAGATCAGTTCATCAGCAGCTGCTGAGATACTTCCCGTCAAACTTGGGGACGTTTGTTTGCGACACCCGATATAGATCATAATCATGAGATGCAAACAGATCAATTTACGCAAAATGGAGCAAACGTGTTTTATTTGACAAAGAACTCTCCGTAATGACCATACAATTTCATACCTGACATTTGAAGTTTGTAATCCTGTAATAAACAAAGTATTTAGCACTGAATAAACAGACATATACCTCAACACAGTGAATGGTCCCCTAAACGGGTATTAGCTCACAGAGCAACAAATTCCACGACAGCCTAAGTACAAAAGCTTTTGCTTACAAGTAAACGGGAAAAACGAAAAAGGGTTGTGAATCTTTTGATGGAAATTGAATATTTTCTGAGCACTTCGTAATATAAGGGAAGTAACCTTATGTTTTAAGCATGCCGTTTAATTTTTAAGCTCATTCAATGGATAGTCACAACAATTATTGTTATTTTCAAATTTGTCTCATTGCTTCGTGCATTGCACCTGATTGAGCACAGTCGTATTGATTAGATATTTATCAGATCTTATTATAAATTAAGAATAAAAATGTACCTATGGTCAGTATCCAGTTAATGCAGAACACTAACACAAGAGTCACCATTCACATAATGGATCTGGCAATTTTTGTCTTTTCTGACCCAATTTCTTCACAAAGCTCATTGTGAATAACGCCATCTTGGGTTCAATTAAGTGATGAAGAGTGAACTTTTGTAAAGTGGAAACTTTATAAATTTATATTTTCGATGGTTATAAATAAGAATTTGATTTGATTTTCGCTTTATTTCAAATAATCTTAATAATATTGATGATTGTTTATAAAGAAATGTCTTTGGGCAGTGTGAGATTCATGATACCCTTTTGACATGATATTTTTAGGGATTGTAGGTTGTAACATTACAATGAAGTAGGGTTGAATAACGACATCTTGGAGTGTATCTGTGAGAATTTTGAAAGAGATCAGTTTATCACCTACCGATATTATCCGTCGAACTTCGGGACATATTTGTGTAACGCCCAATATGTCTGTCCGCTTTTTTTTTTTATTGAATGTCTTTCATTTTTAGATTTCTAATACAGGATGAGGTTCTCTTTCAAAACCCAGTTTAAGTAAAACGTATATAGGACAAAGTATATGTTCATTTCGATACAAGGAACTCAAAACATGGCGATTCGTTTTTCGGGTTGTGGTATTGGGAATGATCATGGCCCGAATGTTTCTTATTTTCACAGTTTATGATGCCGTGCTCCATAAAGAACATTAACTGCCCCACAATTTGGAAGCGCTTCCCTACATAATGATGTGTAAATCTTCTGTTGTAGTAGGATTCATTGGAAGCAAAGAATCCAGTTTCTAAGATGATGTACTGTGTTTGTTGCACGAGTATGGTACTTGATTTCGAAAGTTGAAGCGTTTTGTATAACAGCATTGCTTTTTCTAGACGCTTCTTTAGGATCCTCTTTACGTCAAACTTTATTACACCTGATTAAGCTTGACCTGATTGATTACAAGTTAATGATATTCTATCAATGAACTATTCGGCTCAACCTTGGTCATTTAGTTCGAGACTATATAATGACTCGGTCATGATAGGCGACCATCTTGTCCAGTAAATGGGCAGGAAAAGACAGCTCTTGTTTGGTGATTGTTTTTGATTGTCTATTTTTTCCGCAAAAGAAGACGACTCTCTCTAAAGAATGATTGTGATTGGCTGAACTATAATTTATTCAATATGGCGACTACCACATAGTAATAGTATACGAGGTTATCTAGCCACTATTCTAGTTCCGAAGTAGATACGACTGCAATGGACATAATCAAGAAAGGTTGAAAAGATTGATGTAGAATTCTAAACATTATTTATTTTTTAATAATACATGTACATAATATATTCACAATTCAATAGCACAATTATAATGAGACAATGCTGATTGTTTAAGCTAAATATTACTGGCAGTTTCAGCGGTATAACTAAAAGATATTCATTTCCTGACTTCCAGACAACAATGCTTTGAATAAGGTATTTATTCTACCGATTCAGCATTGTACGTGTATATCATTTGTTTAGATTTTCATTCAAAGAACATAAATTTTCTTTTTGTCAAATTTTCTGAATTATCTGTAAATCCCTTCAATTTTTTTTATAAAATCAATATCCTTTGTTTCAAGAAAATTTCAATTAAAAATGAATGAATCTAATCATTTAATTATCTTTTTCGTATAACTGATGTCAAGAGTATTTTGAGGCTTCTGTTTAAAAAATGAGTCGTTGTTTTTTATTTAACTATTGACAATATTTTCAACAAAAAATGGTATTCATCAATATATTTGTGTGCTTAACCATCTGAAATTGTTGCAATTTCGACAATTTTTGATCGGAATAAATCAACTTTACTGTAACAATGAAACTGCTTTTGTACCAATACCATTATAACATAACCGAACTTCAATTTATAACTATTAAATTTTTAATTTTCGTTTTAGTTTGGTGGGCTTTCATCTCAATGCAATCTTCATAGTTTATCTTCCATTACCAGGGAAGATCATTGATCCTGGTCCTTGTTGAGCTTGAGCTTGACCTCCTAATCCTGGTTGTTGAGCTCCCATATTTCCAGACATTGGTCCCATTGAACCCATTTGTCCCATTGATCCCATTTGTCCCATAGATCCCATAGGTCCCATTGAACCCATTTGTCCCATGGATCCCATAGGTCCCATTTGTCCCATTGATCCCATTGCACCCATAGGTCCCATCATGCTTCCTTGTCCCATACCACCCATACCACCCATACCAGCACCTGAAACATTAATAAAACGTGTGAATTTAATATTAGTTCATAAATCTGACTATGAACAGTTTGCTGTGTTTAAACTCATAGTGACTTGAGGTGATAGAGAATGGGGAAAATATTTCAATAAAGAGGTAATTTTAGTTAAACTAAATTTTCAATATGTTCTGAACGAGCAAAGGTTATTGGTTCATGAAGGATGTGAGTAAAAATATTATATGATTTTCTTACCTTGCATCATACCGTTTCCTCGTCTAATAGAATCAGCTGGCATATTATCTTTAGTGATGGTACAGCAAAGTGGAATGGTGTTCATACATTGGTTTCCTAAGATTTCATTGGCAGGACATAAAGCAATTCCAGATCCTGGGAGGTTGTTAACTGGTAAATTGGTAATGGTGTCTTTAATAGATACGGTGTTTTGGGGGAAGATGTCGAATCTATCACCAATGATTCCTACAACTCGGGATCCACTTCCGGTACCTCTCCAGAAACTGAGACCCATCATTGGAGCTGGTGTCTGGCTTTGGCTGGTCATGATTTGTCCAAGGCTTTGAGCGTCACAGTAACCTTCAATATGTCCATATTCAGTGACAACCATTTGGAAGGTTCCTTGCAGCTGTGAATTCATACCAGCAGAAATCTTGGCGCTCATCTCGAGTTGGTTTCGGTTAAATCTATTTGGTGTTTTCTCGAAAGTGACTCTCAAAGAATCTTCAGATGCAGTTGATCCAATACAAGTTAACAATTCTCTTCCTGGATTTCCTCCCATCATAGATGATCCTAAAAGTCCCATAGCTGGTGTTCTTCCTCCTTGGTTTCCTCCCAAGAAATTGGTTCCAAATGGTAGTCTTCCTAAATTCATGCCAAATTGGGCGTTTGTTTGACTGAAAATGGTAGCTAAAGCTAAAACGACTACGTTGAAGAAACCCATTGCTATGTCTGTAGATGTGGCTTGTTACTCAGTGAAGTTGCAAGTGACATATTGAAGTGAATTTGAGGTTTTATACTATTTGATCTTTTTTAATTACTTACGAATTCTCATTAGAGGGTTGAAGATTAATGAGATATATCACGTGACTTCCTGTTCTGTTATGGGGGATTATCAAATTTATGCACATTAAAACCATGACCTAATAATGTTCATCATTATATCTAATTAGCGTTGATGATTATTAACTAGGGATGGTTGTGGGATACAGTAATCATTAAATTTTGCCACCAACAAGTACAATCATAACAAGTAAATCTACAAAACATTCTTGCGACCCTACCCTCTGGAATCACAGTGGGCGTGTGTGTGTTTGTGTTAGAGAAGGTTACTGCCGGTGAGCCCAAAATCTGTTTTATTAGCAAGAGTATCTGGAATCACCCATCCCTCATCAAACGAATTTAGTATTCTATACTGTAAGGCCTGGGTTTTCAACTGGTTTTCTAAAATGTCCCCAATTATGCAGTGCAGGATTAAATGATCATGTCCCATGAGCAGAAATTGTCTGCAAAAATCGGCAGTTAAAGCTGATGTTTTTCAGAAAATCTTGGAGATAAGGGGGCTTGGTTTTAATGAACATGAAAATGTGGCCCGAATGTATAGATTATTTGCGGGCATTGGACACTAGATGCATATCCACCCAGATAATACAAAATATTACATATTTTTTCAGATCTATAACTCAGTCCAAATAACCAAGTCCCCCAAGTTGAAAACCCAGGCTGTAAGGCGATGGATATATTTTTTGGAGAGCATTCTTTTTACAAAATAAGATGTCAGGCATATGGATAGAGCGACAACCATTGCCAATAATCAATTTTAATTTCGTCCAAAGCTGTCAAGGACTGTGACTTCAAAGGAGATTACTCCAAAACATAAATTTAAACGCAAATTCAAGTCCAGAATACCAAATCACTTTTATCGAATGCGAACTTGTCAGACATCTTCTCATTTGCAATGATCACACCACGTGGCCCAAAGTCATTGAAAATTGTACATTTTATAAAGCCAACAAACAAATTTTGAACAGTTTTAACTAAGTCAAGGAGGAACTAGGTAGATAAATTAATGAAAAAAAGCGATGACCATCGTAATACGCCCACAATTGTAATGTAGCATAGTCCTGCAGGAAATTAATGAACCTTAAACCTCGGTCGATAATAAAATCAAACACTCTTAAATCTGTCGAGAATTGTGTCTTCTAGAGCTAAAATTGTACTTGTTTTCAAGAACAAGGGCAATAACTTAGATCAAATATTTTCGTTTTTATTTTTTGTTTTTTTGAGTATGGTTCATCATTGAGTTATAATAATCATTTTATCAAGTTCTGTAAATAAAACATGGTGCATTTTAGGCATTTTACAAACTAAAAATTGAACGTATTAATAATAGTAATTTGTGTTAATTCATATATGTTTTTTTTTAGATAGCTTTGATTTTCAAAAGAGCCTATCCTTGGGTAATAATAAACAATTTCACCAAGTTTTCCATCGGTCTGTCAAGAATTGTACCGTCTAGAAGGGCAATAACTCATTAAATATGTCAATAGTAGGCCTATAAATACTTCGGTTGATTACTAGACCGACAAATTGACAAAATAGCAATTTAATATTATGTGATTTAAAACATTTATTTTGAGACAAGTCTATTGATTGCTTGAAATTTTAAGTGCAATTGAAACAAGTTTTTGGGAAATATCCAAAAGTGTCCACAAGAATTTAACGAGTACTTCTTGCATCTAAACACAAAAAAAACACCATTTGATAATTGACGTCAGAAAACATAAACATCCTCTCCAACCCATTGAAATTGAGATTGTTGACCAGTAGACATACTTAGGAACAATACGGGACTAGGGACTAGCGTGGACTGCAAACAAGGATTGCATTTTCAAAAACTCACTTATCCACTATATTCTTACTCTATTATATATCTTGACTTTGCTGAACTGATTAAAGGCATGAGTTGCGCCCCTTATTTTATTATCAATTATTGAAAAATATATGAATCCTTATCGGTTTATATTTCAGATAAAACACTATGGTAATAAAAACACTTTCCTTACGAAAAATCCCTTCAGTCGGTGGGTGGCTTTTAATCCACACATAATCTTAAAGGAAACATTCATCATTTTCGAGGGTCGATTTGGGCCTTAAATATAATGAGAAGTACTAGAAATGCGAGAAAATCACTCTGTTGAATAGTAACTTAAAATTGTTGCTATTGTGGTTGCTATTCTAAACACTATTCCTTCAATTTTATGTCCTTACATAAACACTAAATTTCATTTTCTGTATTTATGTGTTTCATATGTAAGGCTGCGTGCACATAGAAGTATACGGTATACACTACTCGAAAATCGAACAAGCACGATTTCTACTATACTACACTTTACTCTAATATACGTAGGAATACTTCGTTTTCGATCAGTGTCCTGGTATTATGAAATTACCTTGTTCGATAGGTATACGCGTGTCGCTCAAAACGTACACCGTATACCCGAAAAGTATACTTCTATGTGCACGCAGCCTTAAGAACACTAACGCTGTGATAAGTATAGGTTATATACCTCCTCTCTTTCAAGTGAAAAAAAAACGAGGAAAACAATGTATCTACATGTAACTGACTTATACTCCATATTTATCGAGGACTCCATATTATGGTCTAGATTTAAACAAGATAAATTGCAAAAGTATGCACTGTTCGTTGTTAATATATTTAACCTTTATAGGGCCTCATAACTTGATAAAAACAAAGGTTGAGATTTTTTTAACAGCAAAACGTACGGTTTCTCTGCACTTTGCTACACGCCATTATACAAATATAGTGTGTACATTCGAAAAGTGTAGGTGTATCAGAAAAGTGTAGGTGTATCAGAAAAAGTTGAGTATAATTATGGCTACAAGGGGATTTGATGGCTTAAATTTTGACGATGAGTTGTGAATATGTTACTGATTAGCTTAGCTAAAAATTCCAAGGCCTAAGACTAATGCTTAAATTATCGAACAGATAGTGAACACATCCCATTAAGCTGTGGCCCAAAATAGTTTATGGATCAAGCCGACCTTTTAAATAAACACAGTTCACAGAAATCATTTGTGAAAGGTTTACACTATATTGCCCTTATGACCTGGATCTTCCTCATTAGAAAAGTCCTATGCGGAAGAAGGCCTTTAATATATCTATGCAAGGTACTTAATTAATTAGCTCAGAAAAGTTTTGTTAAACCATTTGAAATGGTTTATTGACATGGCAGATAAAATGTTGAAAGTTTGATAAGAATTCTAAGCTTTATTTAATAATACATGTACATAATATATTCACAATTCAATAGCACAATTATAATGAGACAATACAATGAGTTTGTATATAAACTAAAGTGAATGTGTACAATGATGTAGTACCGAAAAGATATTGAACATATACATTTTTATATAAAACTTCAACTGTTGACTTATTAATAATGAATTTTCTTTTAAATTTGTAAACTTGGTTTTAGAAATGTATTTTTCTTAATTTAGCACATTAGGCCCAATACCATTTCAAAAATTTAAAATTTAAAAAATAACCCCTTTCCTTCAGTAGTAAACGAGTACATTTTTCTTTATTCGTAAATTTAGTTTCGAAATGGAAGTTTTTGTCAAAATAATAGTTAAAATGTAAATTTTTTCAGTTTCAAATATGTGATATTTCGTTCCAAAAATGGTAAATTTGGTTTAAAGAATATAAGAATAAACTTTATTTTGTTTGCACCAATTTGTGCTTAAGAAATAGCATCTTTCAGATATAAATTGATATTTTTTATTTCGTTTTTATTATTATTAATTTGGATTCCAAAAAAGATTTGTTTTTCAAAAGTGAAAATAAATTTTATTTTTTTCATATGTAGTAAATTTGGATTTAATTTTTTTTCTAAAGTAAAATAATAAAAAAGTAAATTTTATTTCATTTAAAAAATTGTAGATTTTAATTCAAATATATAATATATTAATTTTTTTTATTCATACAGTGGAACCCCGTTTATCCGCACAATTTCCGATAAATCGTGCGGTTTAATGGATTAATAATATTACAGTAAGATTTATTTTATTTGAAGAAACATTGTAAATTTGGATTCAAAAATAGATTTTTTCAATGGTTAGGTAGTATACAATTGAATTTGATTTCATTTCAGTTAGAAAAAGAAAATTTTTATTTATTTTCAAAGTAGTAGGTTTGTTCGAAAATTGTTCAGTAAAATTTGAAAAACGTTCTTTCATAAAATAGAAAACAAGTAAAAAATGTATTTCATTTCAAAAATTGTAAATTTGGATTCAAGAATTTATACTTTTTAACAAGAAAATTTATTTCTTTTCAAACAGAAGTTTTTTTCCCTCGAAAATCGAATTTAATTTAGAATATTAGTAAATTTCCTTCCAATTATAACTAGTCAAGTTTGTTTCGAAATTTATATCGTAAAATAGAGAACAAGTAACTTCATTTTATACGAAATATTATAAATTTTGATTCAAAAATAGATAATACAGTCAAACTTGTAATTGTAATATTGTTAAAAAGAAAATTTTATTCTTTGTCAAACATGTTAGTCCTGGTCGAAAATTGATTTTTTTTCCAGTAAAAATTATTAAAAGTTCTTTCAATTTCATAACAGTTTTCAAAATTTCTATCGTTATAAAGAGAACGAGTAAATCTAATTTTATTTCAAATGTTGTAAATTTGGATTGAAAAAAAAAATAGTTAATTGATTCAGTAATAGAAAGAAAAGGTAAATAGATATATTTATTTCAGTTTCAAAAATAGTAAATTTGGTTCGAAATTGGAAAATTTTCTATTTTTGAAAAAGTAAGTATGTTAATTTTCACTAAGAAATGTATTTTGATGAAGATAATTTGTGTTTAAAGAATAAAAACCCCCCTAAACTTCCTTATCCAGTTTTTTCTCTAAAAATCTTTTAAATTAAGTATTTCCAAGTGCGATCATTTGACTGTTTTATAACCTGTAAACAAAGCTGTATGTTAATAAAAAAATATATAGTTATACTAATTATTGACAATTTCACCACAAAATTTTATTCATACTAAAAATATAATGCAACTTTGTCGATTTTTGTTTTTAATTATTAATTTTTTGATAAAAAGAGCAACTTGAAAGAACATCGAGATCGTTTTCTTAACTCAAACCTTTTGACATTACCAAACATAAACTTTCGGTTTTGTGTGGTGAGCTTGTGTCTCAATAAGTTTCTTCATAGTTTATCGTCCATTACCAGGGAAGATCATTGATCCTGGTCCTTGTTGAGCTTGAGCTTGACCTAATCCTGGTTGTTGAGCTCCCATATTTCCAGACATTGATCCCATTGAACCCATTTGTCCCATTGATCCCATTTGTCCCATGGATCCCATTGAACCCATTTGTCCCATTGAGCCCATTTGTCCCATGGATCCCATTGAACCCATAGCTCCCATTGAACCCATAGCTCCCATTGAACCCATAGGTCCCATCATGCTTCCTTGTCCCATACCACCCATACCAGCACCTGAAATATGAATAAAACGTGTGAATTTAATATTAGTTCATAAATCTGACTATGAACAGTTTGCTGTGTTTAAACTCATAGTCATAGTGACTTGAGGTGCTAGAGAATGGGGAAATATCCCGTTTCTCGCAAAATATTTCAATAAAGAGGTAATTGTATTTTAACTAAATTTTCAATATGTTCTGAACGAGCAAAGGTTATTGGTTCATGAAGGATGTGAGTAAAAATATTATATGATTTTCTTACCTTGCATCATACCGTTTCCTCGTCTAATAGAATCAGCTGGCATATTATCTTTAGTGATGGTACAGCAAAGTGGAATGGTGTTCATACATTGGTTTCCTAAGATTTCATTGGCAGGACATAAAGCAATTCCAGATCCTGGGAGGTTGTTAACTGGTAAATTGGTAATGGTGTCTTTAATAGATACGGTGTTTTGGGGGAAGATGTCGAATCTATCACCAATGATTCCTACAACTCGGGATCCACTTCCGGTACCTCTCCAGAAACTGAGACCCATCATTGGAGCTGGTGTCTGGCTTTGGCTGGTCATGATTTGTCCAAGGCTTTGAGCGTCACAGTAACCTTCAATATGTCCATATTCAGTGACAACCATTTGGAAGGTTCCTTGCAGCTGTGAATTCATACCAGCAGAAATCTTGGCGCTCATCTCGAGTTGGTTTCGGTTAAATCTATTTGGTGTTTTCTCGAAAGTGACTCTCAAAGAATCTTCAGATGCAGTTGATCCAATACAAGTTAACAATTCTCTTCCTGGATTTCCTCCCATCATAGATGATCCTAAAAGTCCCATAGCTGGTGTTCTTCCTCCTTGGTTTCCTCCCAAGAAATTGGTTCCAAATGGTAGTCTTCCTAAATTCATGCCAAATTGGGCGTTTGTTTGACTGAAAATGGTAGCTAAAGCTAAAACGACTACGTTGAAGAAACCCATTGCTATGTCTGTAGATGTGGCTTGTTACTCAGTGAAGTTGCAAGTGACATATTGAAGTGAATTTCCAGTTTTATACTATTTGAACTTCTTAATTCTCATTAGTGGGTATGTAACATTAATGAGGTAAATCACGTCACTTCCTGTTTTCTTATGGAGGGTTATGACATTTTTGCACATTAAAAACCGTGATATAATGATATGCTTGTCATTATATTTCATTAGTGTTAATGATTACGTAAATCATATGCATATTATTTAAGTAATTAATAAAAACAGATCATTACTGTCGTCAATAATACAGATACCTGATTTGCTGTTAATTAATCACCATTATAAGATTATGGTGGTAAATTTTAGTGCTTCAGGCCCTTGCGTTCTTTGTGTTAAGTGTATAAGGATAACATTTTGACGATGACTGTAAATCGGCAATTGAAAAAATAAAACATGCTTTTTTAAAAGCAGTTTAGACATGCAATTTTATTTTATCTGAAGGTCTCAAGCTAGACAAGGAGAACAAAATATGAAGTTATTTTAAAACACATTGTTAATCATTTCACAAACATTTTTTTTTTTTAGAGCGAGCTTGAAAGGAAGATATTACATATAAACGGCATTATCAAATTTTAGTCATAGACCAAATAAAGCAGTTTTCAACCGGACTATTCCTCTGATATATAATTTCAATGAATTAAGATGGTGTTATTACATCTATACACCTGTTATGAAGGCAATTTTTTTTTGACAGCGGATGCAGTCTTATTTCCTTTGAATACGGGATCTCAGATTATAACATTCTTGATGGAGTATAATGAAAAGTTGTGAAGTTAAAAAGTAGAATGTCCTCGAGAAACTCTAGTCACTTTTTAAAACCAATACTGGAAACTATAACGGAGTTTTCGAAAAGAAGCAATTCCGTGTAACGAAATCAATTGAAAATCGATGTAAGATCAATAATGTTGAACTAAAGTAGCTTTTGATGTGAAAATATTTGTCAAAATTGTTATTGTGTACCACGTCAACTAAATACATGCATTGTAACGATCTAGTATACTTCTATTGTTAAAATTAAAGATATAAATGATGATGTAGGCCAAATCTTTAAAGGGATTGTAAAGAAATTCTGAACTTTGTATGTGTTTGGGGGTACTCGTAGCATCCCTACATACAGATTTCAGTCAGGTGTCTGTGGGTCTTGAAATTCCACAAAAAGCAAGCGATATGTCATTATCACAAAATTCAAAAATGTCATGGAAGCTTTTGCGTCGTATATATTTAAGTCCGTTAATCTTTTTTGACAGAATACAATACATTTTAACATGGTACAAATTAATACCAAAATTTTTTGACATTCGTCCATTATTATTAGAACAATGTTAAATATTCTCCGCTTCAAGTCATTGAATCAATTTGTCAAATAAATCAAATATTTTTTTTTTATAAATATTTCGATAATCAATAAAATAGTAGTGGGTCCCATCAAGTTAATGTTCTGTGGTTGCCTTTAATTCACATTTAAAGAGGAACATTTAGCATTTCTTATCCATGATAATTTTTTAGTATATCAAGGGCACTCGATAAATGTTAAATCGTAATAAAAATCTAACCTGTTAACAATTTGTCGACATCAAAAAAAAAATCTGATTTAAATTGTCAAATTCAAAGCGTTTTGACTAAGTCAAGGGCAATAACTTAAAATCCGTTCAACGAAAAATCGTCAAATTTTAACTTGTCCAAGAGATGTACAGTAAACAACTATTTTCAAACTTATTCTTTAGCAGCAAAAGTTTAATCAATTTCACACATCAAAAATCAAAAATCCAAATCTAGACCAAAATTAGACATGCAAAGATGAAGAAAGGGTGGAGACGTCGCAAAGGTACGTCATTTGCAGAACAATTTTCGCGGACTGAGTCTTAACCACACACGTTTCATGATTCATGTTGTCTTCAGAAACGTACTTACTAAAACATGAACCGACCAGAAACGACCAAAGAAAACGTGAACTGACCAGGAACCGACCCGAAAATGACCTCTAACTATTTTGCAATGAATTCTAAGCATGTTTATCAGGTTGAACATGTTGTTTATTGACCTATGTCTTTCATATTTCCCAGTAGAGTACATTGTTCCATAATGCCCAGTTGGGTGCATTTTGCCTGTGAGATAAAACATATAACTCACAACTTATAACTTTGTATTATTGTAACTTATTAATATACATTGTAGGTTCACATTTTCTTTGGTCGTTTATGTTTTAGTAAGTATGAAAAGTACATCATATTCAGTATGGACTCCTTTAATCGGATAAAGGATTTTACTGGTAATCGGGTCTGATTTCAGATGATCGGTTAACTGTCAATATGTAAATTAGTGTTTTCAATAGAAAAATGTGTGTAAAATCCGGCATTTCATGTATAAAATTGGCTGTTTTCTCACTTGAATATTTGTACCCACCTAAAAATAGTTTATGTCAGTCAAATAATATAAATTTATTATATTCCAGATTTTTCGCAAAGAAAGATTAAGCGGTTGTCGAACATTTTTTTGAATACTTTAAAAAAATCATGCCCATAAAAAGTCCCAGGAAAAACAATCCATTCTTTGATAGGATAATAAAAGATATGTAATTTACGAGCCAATGTATTTCTCTCTTTCGGTATATTTATATAATTTCCGTTTTGATTTCTTGTGAGATTGTCGAAACATCCGGCGGTGCTAGGTAACATGATTCTTCACAGTTACCTCCGGGATAGGTTACATCCGCGTATCATATTCTAACATCCTATTTCAAAAATAAATATCCTAGTGTTATTGGACTTTGTTATTATACATTACAAGCAACATTATCTTATTTTTGTTTATACATGTATTCATTCAAATTATGTGATCAGATGACAATGTAGATTGTTGAAACGTTGTGTGTAAAAAAAACTCAGGAGTAGCATACCATAAAATTGTGTTCCGTTATTTAATGTGATCTCTACCCCTATAAACATAACCTAATTATGTCGACAGTCGTTTTGTCGTCGATCATCCAAGGGTATGCTTGTAACCTTAATGTTCTTGAAGTCGCCCTTTTTACTTTTCGCGAGAAAAATTTCCATAAACAAATCATCAACATGTATTATATGCTTAGTTTGGACTGTTCGTTTTTACCAACTATTCATGTGACGTGTGAACTAAATCTAAGCTAGGTCAAATATTCTTCGGACTTCACTGGCTATTTCTGGCTGGGATTGAATTTAAGTGGTGTTATCGCTAAAATTGCGTTTCTCTATTCTAGTTATATCGGATGTTCCAATAAAAACGTCCCCAAGTTTGACAGTAAGTATCTCAGCTGCGGATGAGCCGATCTCTTTCAAAATTCTCACAGATTTACTACAACATGTCCTTGGCAGACCCTGAAAATATGAAAGTCATCGAACAAGAATTGTACAAGTACTGCCTCGACCGAAATAGCATTTAAAAAAATTCAATATCAGAGCAAACTATAACACATTTCAACCTGCGTGTCTATTGTTCCTTTACCACATCAACCACTAATATCATTCATTTTCAATCCTGAAATCCTCTCACCGATCTCATCTTAAGATATTTTCTTCTAAAAAGCAACCTTCCTGCCTTTCATTTCCTGTTCACTGGTTCCACTCAGGGGCGGATACAGGATTTGACGTTAGGGGGGGGGGGGGGGGGGGGGGGGGGTTGTGGGGGACGCAGAATCAAATTTCGGCGATCGGAGCGAGCCAAAAAAATATTTGAGGTTAAAATAAACAAAGTTATTGAAATATTCTTCTAGAGTGGGTGCAATGTAGATAGATATCTTGCCAAGCGAAGTGTGGCGAGAAACATTTGTGGTAAAATGGTGCGGACAACCCATGCTTTGCAAATTTTAGGAAGGGCGCACGCCCGCCACGCCACCCCCTAAATCCGCCCCTGCCACTGGTGATGATAATGACTACGGGCAGTATGGGATTCCCTTAAGAAACGGGTGTACTGCACTTGGGTAAGAGAGATATCTTAGAAAATTAACCGGGTTTAACTGGATAGAAAAGGATAATTGCCGAAATGTACCCGATTCGAGAAAATCACTAATCCTTTAATACAAGGACTTGTTACTCGAAATTGTCAGCAATCACGATCTTTGTGAAAGACTTTTGGCAAACGTGACAAATATCCTATCGTCAATTTTCTATTTGTGTGCTGTAACATACCTCAATCACAAACTTATAGAGTGCAGGTTTCACAACTAGAGACCAATGATGATCATTGCATTGATAATATTGACCAAACATAATTTTTAAGTATTGATTGAATACGAAAATAGTTCACGAGCATAATAGTCATTATTTGGGCCAAAGCTTCAATATCCGATGTTGATTTGAACAAGAAATGACACTTAATTAATAACTCATGTAAAGTTGATATTTCCAATAATCAAGAAACTGGAATCTTACAAATAGTATAGTAACATATTGTTATTAAGTGTGTATATCATATTATCCTATAACCGACATGAGAAATAAAAATTTCGAATGTGTTGTTAATGATTTTTTTTTCTCATATTTCAGACTTTTAAAGGCTCTTTTCCGAAAATATAAAAAATGTCACTTACGACGTGGGACGATATTCTGTGTCTGTGATGCATTCTAGATAAAAAAAAATTTTTTTATTTTTTATGTCGGATAAAAATGATATTCTTGCATCCCGTGGAATACAGCCCATTGAATAAATATGGTATTCAATGGGCGTGGCCAAGATTTAATGCATGCGCTTCACTCGTTAGTAACACTCAAAATGCCGTTTGTCTGTCCCTTCTGAGACTTTTTAGCGTCAAAATAAACGTTTCGTACTATGATGAAAAGTGAATTGTCAAGATTGTTTACTATTACTGTCAGTGATGTTTAATAACATGTAATATTACAGTATGAATAAAGACCATTTTACATATCACAACCAACACGGAAAATTATCGGATAAATAGGTTATCCAATGGCAAACTCGTGGATATGGTTTTAATGCACTCCTGGCATAAAAACCATATCCACTCGTAGCCATAGGATAACCTCTATTTATTGCCACTCTTCTAAAGCGAATAGATACCATACTTTCGCATTCTTTGTCGTTATAGCATTTGTCATTTATTCCATAACAACAAGACATTTTCGATAATTTAAATGGTCAACAAAGACTAAAAAAACCCCACAATAACAACAAAAAAAAAAAGAAGAAAAAAAGAAAAGAACTAGAGCTGTGAACAGCACTGAGCGTGGCCCGCGATGCTTTGCCTGAAAGCTGTAAGACTTTTTGAACTTCAAACCCCTAAAGTCTGGTGTTCACTCCCTCATTTTTAGTAAAAAGTTTTGTGAAAAGGTAGATTGAATCATATATCAATTTTGTAATTCAACTAGTAATCTTTCTAACATTGGGAGAAATAATTCTAATCGATATACAGGTGGTCTATAGATAACAATTACGTTAATATTCTTATCCAGAATATTCAAAGCAATGTGTTCTATTTTTAAAACTCCCAAATTTAATATATTGACATTTTTTTCTCCTTTAAAATTAATATTGTAAGTCTTAGAATGTCTTTGCTTTGATGAAAATATAAATAGGAACACAATTTATGTCTTCAAAATTTGTTGTTACAGAGTACGATTTTCAGTCAAAATTAGTGACATTTTCTAGGGTTAAAATAACTTCCAATTATTCCTTTAATTATCATCATATAAGCTACAATTTATAAAAAAAAAATCAGGAACCATTTTAACTTTTACTTTTTTGGCCATTTTGACCAATGAAATCAAAGAGGAAATTCAGAGGCCATTTTGACCAAAATAGGGTCCATGGTGACTGGCCATTTTGACCAAATTTAACTTTTATGGCCATTTTGACTAGGGGCCAATTTAGATAGGGGCCCAATTGACTATGGCAAGATTAAACACTTACGCTTCAAATTATTAAGTTCCTTTGATAATCATGATATAAGCTACAATTTATATAAAAGAAATTAATCAGGGACCATTTTGACTTTTATTTTTTTGGCCATTTTGACCAATGCATTGGTTGAAATCGAGTAAATTAAGAGGCCATTTTGACCAAAATAGGGGGCATGGTGACTAGCCATTCTGACCAAATTTCAATTTTATGGCCATTTTGACTAGGGACCATTTTGGATAGGGGCCCAATTGACTATAACCCTTGAGGGGTTACCCGTCGTTTGCTTTCATCCCCTCAGCCTAACACCAATAACCAATACTGTTGTGTATATATTGCAGATATAGTTAAAATAATGGTAGAGAGAAAATTCGAACTGGTAATTGTATCAAAAATTCACTGCTTTAAATAAGAACTTGTTTAAATAATAATAGAAGCAAAATTAAAAAAAAAATTATGAATATAAAATTAAAAGATAGAAGATTGCATAATCAGATTAATCTGTTTATGGCCTGCTGGTGAAAAGTTCAGGTCAACAGTGTTGATGTTCAATGTTGCATAACTTCTCTTGTAACATAAATGATGTTTTTTCCTTTGATGTTTTTGAGAAATAATTTGCTTAAAATGTGTGTTTGAGGAAAACTGTGGTGTATAAACAGCAAATTTGTGTTATTGCATTCTTGGGTAATTTGACATGAAAGCCATATAGAATCTAATAGGAAAAAATGAGTGAAATAACCAACTAAGTTATTGCACTCGCAGTAGCTCCGCCCCTTTTTGGAAAGACATCCCCTTTGCAGACGAAAATGAAACGTGCACGAGCTTCAATTTCATTGGATTAAAGAGTAACGTGATCGATGCTGTCATAACTTTTAAGCTGTCAATCATATTTCTGTTACAAGTAATATATACCACGTGACTTACTCATTAACATATTTAAACAAACTCATCCTAACGGATTCGTTTGTTTAAATATGTTAACTCGTAAGCACCGTGGTATATATAGTACTTGTAACATAAATGATGTTTTTTCCTTTGATGTTTTTGAGAAATAATTTGCTTAAAATGTGTGTTTGAGGAAAACTGTGGTGTATAAACAGCAAATTTGTGTTATTGCATTCTTGGGTAATTTGACATGAAAGCCATATAGAATCTAATAGGAAAAAATGAGTGAAATAACCAACTAAGTTATTGCACTCGCAGTAGCTCCGCCCCTTTTTGGAAAGACATCCCCTTTGCAGACGAAAATGAAACGTGCACGAGCTTCAATTTCATTGGATTAAAGAGTAACGTGATCGATGCTGTCATAACTTTTAAGCTGTCAATCATATTTATGTTACAAGTAATATATACCACGTGACTTACTCATTAACATATTTAAACAAACTCATCCTAACGGATTCGTTTGTTTAAATATGTTAACTCGTAAGCACCGTGGTATATATAGTACTTAACACCTGTCAACAACTTTAAATCTGCAGCCTTTATGAGGCATTCGTAGTTTGAGCTCTAATTAAGATATCAAAAAAATTCCAACTGTAAATTAAATTGCAAAATCACTTCTTTAATTCTAGGTATGTTAAAAATGAGTACGTAAATGTTTTGCAAAATATATAAATAAATTTTTGAGGGTTAAAAAATTGCATAATCAGAAAAATGAGTTCTCTGGCACAATGCCAAGGTTAAAAGTTCATGTCAATAGTTTTATTATCAATGTAGTGTAACTCCTTTTATAACACCTGTCAATCATTTTAATCCTCTCTACAACTTTTTTTCTCTCAGAAAGGGGTATTCTATGCCTATTATCACATATTGATTTTTGTATTAAACTACTCATGTCACATATCGTTGAAAAGAGAAAAATTAGTACTTCCTGATTAAACAACCATATCACTATGAGATAATTACATTGTAAGTAAGAACTCTCAGTAGAAAAAAAGCGCAATATTTTGAAAACATATTTTAAGGTATTATCGTCATATATCGTTAAAAAGATAATTAAATCAGCATTACAAAATTGAAATAATTAATTCTTTGTGTTAATTAGAGAAGGTGATACAGCCGTCCAAAGTTGTCAAAAATGTCAATTTTTGAATGTCTATAAAACCGGAAGTTAATATTTTTCAACTAAAATCAAAACACCTATTGATAGCTGAGGTCAAGGGCAGTCTACATGGAAAATTTCAAGGTCATTGAAGGTCAAGGTCACATGATATGGCCTTTTGAATTTTCAAAAAATTCAAACCAAAATAAAAACACTTCAAATTCGAAATTCAAAATTCTGTGCCTACAAGTTTTAGATAAAGTTACAATGTTTTGATAGACATCAAAATCGGATAAAAAATGGAGGACTAATTAATTTTTTGCTGAAATGTGTCAGTCTGTGACGACAGCTTATGTATCTCTTCCGGTTTGGATTTTTTCTGCTAAGTACCTTCTAATTATGCCTGACATACAATATATATGGTTTTAGCCAACATCTGAAATTTACACCGGACGTGGGGTCGACAGACGTAATTTTGAAAAACCGGAAGTCTTCACGCCAAAACCGGAAGTGATAGAAATATTTTAAATATCTTGTATTATTTGTATCGACATTTTGTTTATGTCCTGTGAATTTCAGATCAATCGGATAATTAGCAGCTGAGAAAAAAAATTTGATTTTTTTTTTAAATTTTGGTTTCAAATTTTTTTTACATTTTGAAATTTTTGAAGATGCACCAGATACTTCTTTTAACAATTAACGTAATAAAGGAAATTTCAGGTAAATCGGTTCATAAATAAGTCCTACAGTCTCGATGAAAAAATATTGCACATTTAGTAGGAGATCAACCCATAGGTCCCGTGACCAAAGTCTGGGAACAAAGGTTTGAAAGTGTTTTTGTGTTCCCTGATGAATTCCGAACAATTGTGACTTGGGCTGCCCCCTTGAAAATGTCAGGCATTTCCGGTAGGGGTCAACAAAGGTCAAATAGGGATCAATATTCAAATATAGTCTTAGGGTGTCGATATGCATATCAAATTACTCGTAAGGATTCAGAAAATATATAGTTTGCTATACCTCCGACCTTAAATAAGGGCGCTACGGTCAAAAACGTCCCAAGGTCAAACTTCAAATTTTAACATTGTCCGATTTGAATGATTTTAGTGTCTAATTATGTTTTCTGACATGGCAAATTCAACTATCCCACTCTTGGATGGTTCTGGGTAAATTTTGCACTTATACAGACCCTTCTCGGATGGTTATCGTATCAGTACTGTAGGCCTACACTAATACAAACTGGCCCGGATGATCCTGGGTAAACTGTACACAAATACAAACCGGCCCGGATGATCCTGGGTAGTTCTCAGTTAACAGTGATGGATGGTTCTTTAATGGTATCTTCTTTATTAATTAAAAAAAAACCCTCACTTGGATAGTTTGAAGTCAACTATGTATTACTACAAACCCATTCTTGGATGGTTCTCAGTAAATTGTGTTTTTGCTGTATAATTCCCAAACTCTATTTAAGAGGTGGATGTTCTCAATTAAATTCTGTTCGTTCGAAAAGGCACTATATACCAGGAAATCTTCTTGGTATGTAATGTCTTTCTTCACGGGGTGGTCGTTCTCAACAAGAAAGTGGTGGTTTTTAAATGAATTCTATCGGAAAGGCATTAGATGCAAGGAAACGAGCATAAATTTTCAAAATTTTCTTAGGGTACAGTGATTCCAAACACTCTTCAAGGAGTTGTCGTTTTCAAAGAAAAAATATTCGGAAAAAGCCTGAGATGTAAGAAAACAAGCCTAAATTTTCAAAATTGTCTTTGGGTATACAGTGCCTCCAAACACTCTTCAAGCAGTTGGTGTTTGAAACGAGAATTTTGTTCGAAAAGCATCAGATGCAAGGAATCAACCTTGATTTTCAAAATTTTCTTAGTGGGAGAATCCCTGAAATCTTCTTTCAATGGCAAGCATTTGATGTTCGATGCCATATCCTTTATAGGATTGGGGGTCTGTAATAGAAAAATAATCAAAGAGAGTTGGTTGTATTATTGGTGTACAGTTTATATTAGTGTAGGCCTACAGTTTACCAATAACCATCCGAGAACGGGTCTGTGTAAGTGTACAGTTTACCCAGAACCATCCAAGAGTGAGATAGTTGAATTTGTCATGTCAGAAAACATATAATTAGACACTAAAATCATTCAAATCGGACAATGTTAAAATTTGACCTCTGTCAAAATTTCGTTGACCTTGAAACGTTTTTGACCGTAGCGCCCTTATTTAAGGTCGGAGGTATAACAAACTATATATTTTCTGAATCCTCGTGACTTTACAAGTAATTTGATATGCATATCGACACCCTAAAACTATATTTGCATTTTGATCCCTATTTGACCTTTGTTGACCCCTACCGGAAATGCCTGACATTTTCAAGGGGGCAGCCCAAGTCAAAATTGTTCGGTCTTCATCAGGGAACACAAAAAAACTTTCAAACCTTTGTTCCCAGACTTTGGTCACGGGACCTATGGGTTGATCTCCTACTATATTTAAGGGAAAATTTCCCTCGAGTGAAACTAGCTGATCAAACCAGAATTTCTATACCATTTTCAGTTTTCTCTACAGACGCTGACCAGAATTTGGAAAAAAAAAAAAAATAAAAAAAAAATAAAATAATCATAACGAAAACAAAGCGTGACAAATCGATAGATTTGCCACGCAATTATTGAAAACCAAGCGGGAGAGTTTCGAAGGGGTAATTATGTCCTTTCTTGATAGCTCGGTCGCAACAACTCTAATTTGTTTTAGCTTAGCTTGAGATTTTGGATAAGAATTGAGGAACTTAAATCTGGGACACAGTTTTAGTCATCAATAGAGTCATCAGCCTATTGGTGTTAATACCAATATTAAATTTAGTTGTTATTAGATGACCAGTTAACGCCCGCTTGCAACAGAACTATATTCTAGTTTTATGAAGTATGTGAAAGTCACATGAATAAAAAGACTCAAAGACACAAACAAATCTAGGTAAGTTCTTATTGAAATTTGAAGGCAATTTTCTCGATGTTTTGGTACAAGTAGTCCTGTATTCCTCCATTTTATTCAGCACTACCAAAAACATACAACGCCAAATGGCATATATAGCGGCGGATAATAAAGGGACATATAATACAGTAAGCTACCAATCAGTATCCAATCAAATATTTTGACCTTCATATATGCTTGGTGCATCAAAGGTGAAATGTCAAAGACTCTACTACCCTTGACAACTCAAATAACATTTATATTGTATATATTTTATGTCAATATTTACATTGAAATTTCCGCCCGATTGATTATTGATTGGAAATCGATTAGTTTTATAAACAAAATCTTTATTCTCTTTCAAATTTTTTCTGATTTTATCGGTTGTGTCATCTAACAGCAAAAACTCCTTCGTTTTAACGTTCTCCAACAATATACAAGTCCAAAGGGAAGTTTCGATCTGGTTTAAAAAGCCCTATGATTTAATTAAATGTTCTCATATGTTCATTTTCATACAGAGCATTGTGTTTATAGGACTGGAATTCCAATAACATCGAATTTATCTTAGTAACTAGACTGTGCTCTGGAATCAATTGAACAAACATATACATGAATCACAGATATAGAAGAATTAGTTTTAATATAGGTGCTTCAGTAATGAAAGTGGAAAGGAATAACTAACTGAAAGGGGTTTTGTAACATGATAATAAAAACCATGGATTTCAAGAAGATTTTAGTACTTATATGTGGTAAGTTTCTATAACGAAGGATATACTTTTTAAACTGGAGCATTGTATTATAGACTGCTGAAAATTAGCGCCCCATACACACTCAAATTCGTTTGTCAAGCATTTTTGATAAGATTTTTTTGACATTTTGACGTTTGCCCTACACTCTCAATTTTTTTTTTGTCAAACATTGGTTTGTATCTAGAGTTTGTAATGGACGGACCAACAGCTCGAGAATAATTTTTATTTTGCATCCATTGATGGTGCCATGATAAAATATAATATTTGCACCAATAAATTTGATGAAGCTCACACTCGATAAAATAGTTTGACGGTTTGACAAAAAATATCAACTAAAAACAGATCCATCAAACATTTGACATCAAATTATTTTACCATAAAAAACGCCCATACATGATCAAAAACCTATCAAAAAATTTTGTGTCAAATATATTTGCTGAAACCATCTAACAAATTTGAGCGTGTATAAGGGCACTTTAAACGAAATATGTTTAAATGTGACAACTGTTAACATTGACGCGGTGGTAAGTTTTGTTGAATTGTAAGACGTCTGCCTATCCATTCTAATGTTAATTTTAATATCTCTTGCAGATACTTGTTGTTTTTTACTCTGAATCATTTATTTGTTTCTTTCATAGTTGTGAAAGGTTTTACCACCCAGGAAACAATTAATCAAGAAGCTGTTGAAAGTGAATCTTCAACTAATCCAGAAGGCAGTAATACAGGTGATGGTGAATCTTCATTAACAGATGGTCGAGATGGTTCATCTTCACCAACTAATCCAGAAGGCAGTAATACAGAATCATCACCAACAGGTGATGATGAATCTTCATTACCAGATGGTAGAGATGGTTCATCTTCACCAACTAATCCAGAAGGCAGTAATACAGTATCATCACCAACAGGTGATGGTGAATCTTCATTACCAGATGGTAGAGATGGTTCATCTTCACCAACTAATCCAGAAGGCAGTAATACAGTATCATCACCAACAGGTGATGGTGAATCTTCATTACCAGATGGTAGAGATGGTTCATCTTCACCAACTAATCCAGAAGGCAGTAATACAGGTGATGGTGAATCTTCATTACCAGATGGTAGAGATGTTTCATCTTCACAAACTAATCCAGAAGGTAGTAATACAGCATCATCATCAACAGGTGATGTCGATGGTACATCTTCACCAACAGGTGATGGCGATGCTGCATCTTCACCAACAAATGATAGCGATGCTGCATCTTCACCAACAGGTGAAAGTGATGGTGGCTCTAAACCAACAGTCGATAGCGATGGTATATCTTCACCAGCTCAACCTATTGATGGGACTGCAAATTCGCTACCTTCAGTAAAATATACCGAATTCGGGATATACAAGAGAAACTCAAAGTTTTCTGCGTCGCCTGAGAAATCTAATGATGTCGATAATGTAGTTCAATGTGCGCTGTGGTGTAATTCATTTTCTACTTGTAATTATTTTAGTTATCTGAGACATAATTGTGGTTTATTCCAAGCAGTTGATTCAGATATAGCTGATTCGATCGGATCTCTTATATATAAGAAAGATTGACAGTGTTATGTACAGAAGGTTTTTTTTTAAAAACTATATCCTGTAAATGTAATTAGATATTTGATATAAAATAGAATAATTCAGACATTTCAATGCGACAGTTTATTGATATTTTTTTCAACAAACAAATAATACAATAATCAATTAAAAAAACCAATGATTTTGTTTTTAAATTAAAGGGGCTAATAGTTTATGGTTTCACTATTATTTGTTTTACCCGTGCAGGACATTGCTAAACATTATGCATTTACCAAAGTTCCAAAGATTCGTGTTCATAAGAAGGCTTTACGTTGCAGAAGAGATAACTTATATGTCTATATTTCATATCATAGACCTACAATTATGATGAAATGAAGCCAAATAACACTTTGGGTTACTGAAATGACAGACAGATCTAGATCAGAAAGGGCAAACTCAGATGTAATGTGAATTTAGTGTTCTGAAAGAGAAAGGTATCAATTTTATCAGAATGTCATCAGGTTACCCACGGTTATGGAGGTATTTATTTAAAATGAATATTTCTTTAAGCTAATGAAGAATTCTATATGATTTAATTTAATGATTTCTATTTTAGCAAGGGGTTTTAAGAAATTCTTTTTTAGACGAATATTACCTTAACACCTACATTATTTTAACTTCAAAGTATTGGAAACTACTTAGATAGGTTAGGAAAATATACACAAATTTCAGCGGGGACTTTCACAGAGACGTGAGTTTCTAGCCGAATAAAGTAAAAATCGTCATGGAACTCGTTCAAAGTGACATTTATTACCGCGCTGTTTTGTCGGAATTGACGCAGAGAAACCACAGAGATGTCAATTAACAGTGTACTGTTTCTATGGCATTAAGGCTATTACTTTTACCAATCTAAGTCGGAATTGTATGGCAATGTCTATTTTTGATAGATTTATTTCATATAAACTATAGTTCTATGACATTTTGTTATCCAATTTATTAAGTGATCTGTCTGAATTTAAGCATCTTCATCGCAGGAATTCCTTCAAATATTAATATAGCAGTGCTGATTTGTGCGTCTCGAAATTTTAAAGACTACCTGCGTCAGATTAAATTAATCGTTGACAGTAGTTGGAGATTTATAATAAAATATAAGAAGTTTTACGTCCTACTAATTTATTGTTCCAAATAAGGGGATGGGATTTACAATGAAAATGGTAATTCTCCAATTAATTTTATCAATTTTCACGATAGTGCAATTTATATTATAAAAAAGCCTATTTAGGGTCCTAAATGATGAGGTTTCTGGTCCCCACTTTTTTGGTATGGAGGTGAGGTGTGTTCGAACTACGGTCCCCTCCACATCCGGTGCTGAGATGGGTACGCCTGCGACGTTGGTGAATAAAAGTATTCAGGTGTATTGAGAGTGTATATGAAAGCACTGGCCTAGGTCACAGAATAATATATATTGGTTATGATAATAATCTTAAAGTACGATTACTAATTCCACCCACAACCACAGACAAATAATACAATATTATGTTCTTGAAATATATCTTAAAAATCGATTAATCTATAAATATAAAATGATGCATTGAATTAAGAAACATTATCTTATTATAGAATTAGAAAGCAATTTTCTGATTGTCAGTTTGCTGTCGTTAGCAGATACTGAACTTTTCAAGTGAGGAGTATATCAATAAATTTGTATGCTTAATATTTCATATTGGTAAGTGACTTCAGATGTCTAAAAGAGTGAACATACTGTCAGAAGGTACAACACTGTTCAATAATATTACGTGACTAAGTTGTTTTGAACATATTCAAGGGATGTATAGTCAAACAGAGATATTTCGGCTCATCCGGGTACCGTCAAAACATATACAAAACCAGTCCATTATATTTTCAAGGGTATAAAAGTATCTTATTTAGAGGGTTGTTTGTTTGGCAAGTTACAGCAACACCCTTGAAAATATAATGGACTGGTTTAGTATATGTTTTGACTCTACCCAGATGAGCCGAAATATCTCTGTTTGACTATAATATTATAAAATATTGAAATTTACACATTATGGGAGATAACTTTGTCAAAACATGATAATGTAAAAAAGTAGATCAGAATTAATCCTAGCAAACCCAGTGTGTTGATTTGGGGTTGACGATATTCTGGGTCATCTGGGAGTGGGGAATTGTGTACGAAGGGTTGTAAACTTTCGTTCCTTGACTTGCTCAGAGTCGCCGAGATTATCTTTACTCTAGTTAATTTAGTAAATAAATAGTGTAAAAGTAAAATAGCGCGCTTACTTTAATTCACGTTCAATCTCGCCAAAGTTGTATGGCTTAACATTTGCATGTTGAAAAAGAACAAGATTTATTTGTTGTTTCGTTTCGTCATGCGCAGAAAAACATTCAAACTTTTAATTGCAGTCTGTAAGGGCGTGGATTTGTCCAAAATTGTGGGGAAGAACTAGGATTTCGTCGCGAAGCGCCACAAATGCAAGCCTCTAACCCTCCCCCTAAAATTAAAAATGGCATCGTTTTGGTGCATTCTGAAAGATATTTCGAGATTGGAGTTAGCCGTTGGGACTTCTTTCTCTGATTTTCTTCTATTCTTCACAAATCTTTCTTACCGATCAAATTACCAATCTGAATCCACGCCATTGGCAGCTTGCATTGGAAAAACGTGCTTTTCAATACGCAAATATAAAGTCTCAAAGGACTTGGTGGGATGGCGGAGGTAGGATTCAATACACCGGACACGGAGGTCCGGAGGATCGACTGGGGGAATTATCCAGTTATCCATTGTACAGCCCTTATAGACAATTTTCGTACCGAAAACAGCATCAAACATTTCGCATAACAGTAAAGGTTTCGTTTGTTTTAGGGTTTAAGCAGTGTTTGCACCCGAAGGCTTTCCCCGAAAAACGCCCCCTCTTCCAAAAATAAAACAGTCTTATAACGTTATAGTCACATAGTTACAACGATAACGCACAGCTGTATTATTATAATTTAGAAAACTGTAACCCTATCGTTATTATGCTTGTGTGTGAACGCAGCTTCACAATATCAATAGTCAATAACAATATAGACAGAAGGTATTTTTGTTATGTTGTTAATTATAGTCCGTATAATCATCATGTAAAAAATAATTATATTTCGGAATCTGCATGTACATGTAATAGCTTGTGCCATTTTTGCTTTAAACGACAGCAAATCACCATCACTGTTTCTCCTAGTGAGATTTAGTGAAAATAGTGTGGCAAGTACTCCCTTTCCTGTCCATGGCCATTTAAATCTTTTTCCGACCTCTCCAAGAATAAATAGATTAGTTTGTTGACAATCATTTGGAAAGACTAAAGAATTTAAAAGCGTCCAGATCGCTGTTGATTCAAAGTTTGTATTCAAATACAATTTAATGGTTTATTCCTCTATCGTTTCTTCCCAATTCGCCCCTTATCTACCTAAAAACAAAGAAAACAAACTTGTGCCCACACGTTGTATTTTACGAACCAATTTAAACAACCTTCAGATAAAGAAGTTTTTTCACAGTTTCCACTCTCCAACGGAAGTTTCCATTGGCTTAAAATTTCATAGTGATGGTATTAAAATAGCGCGAGAATGGAATCGCCTTATATTGTCTTGGAGAAGTCAAATGAGTTTCTAGCAGTTCCAACGACCAATTTGAAGGATCAAGTTATTATAGATTTTGAAATTCTAAAATATTTTTGAAATGATGCTGATTCTGTTCACAGCCCTTGTTTTTATAAGGTGGTCGTCTGGCGAGGTAAGTGTCATGATTTTTCTTTATTTTTTAACTTATATTTTCAAACCTTAAACCTATGGCAATCGTGTTAAAACCACGTCGTTCAATGTACCTTTAGGGACGCTCATACAGATTTCAGCTGTGCATGAACCCAAGAATATCAGGAAAAATGATATTCTCCATTAGTTATGAGGAAGAAATAAGTTTTGTTTTGTAACGATGACAGTTTGATATCTTAAATATTTAAGACAAAGTTTGATTGTAATTTTTGCTGGTATTTTAATCGAGATTTAAAGATTTGAATTTTGTGTGAAAGGTAGTCTGACATGTAGTTTGTAAATGCAGTGTACTTGTTTCATGTCTGTATCAAAAGTCAATAATATGAAATGATGTTGTAGTCCTACACTACTGATTTCATCAGAAGAAGGTCGTCATGACGGACGGCACCATGCAGTGTGCAATGAGAGAGGGTACAATACATAATTAATTCTTTTCCCGTCTCTTACTATATAACCAAGCACGAACGATCGCAACCGTAATTGTGCGTACTTTTTCATGAACTTAAAGCTACTGATATGATTCAGGAAGCAGACGTGGGGATGTTTATTTTCGGGTATCACGGTAGCAAAAGTGTCGGACCGCTATTTTTTTACCCTTAACATAGGAAGCTATTTCATATTGGGAGAGGGGGGGGGGGGCAAATTTTGAAAAACTCATTCTCTAGGATGGTGGTGCAGATTTCAAGGCCTTGGGGTTGGCTGCTCCTGTCTATATAAAGCAATGTTGATCCCTGTTCCTACGGGCCTGTTCAAAAGATTCCGTTATACAACGCCTGTATATTTTTATTCTTAATCTGCTGACTGTGTAAAACAGAGTAAAATTGCCAAATCATTCAAGAGTAAACTATTGTTAATATGTAAACGCCATCAGTTAGTATTTATTCTACTATTATAATGATATTTTAGACAAGCTCTTAATGACATGTTTATGTTCTTGATGGATAAAAATATGCATACTTCACGCCTACAATACAGTTGTTAAAAAGAGTTGAGTACCTTTTGTGAATTGCTGCGTGATTAGAAATGAGTTTCACGTCATACTTTTTTTTTGCACCTTATTGAACTATTGAAAGAATCTACGGCGTGCATTCTGTCTTTTTCAAGTAATCAAATGATGTATATTGATGTACATGTACTTGATTTCAAACAAAACGATCTTCTACGTTGAAAAAATATGTGCGATTTGGGGATTGCTCAAGCATATAGAATGTTGAGTGTTTTACGTCATGTGCTCATAGAACACATAGTTGAATACGTTTCAAGTTCGGCATAAAGAGAGGATTTGTTTTCTCTTGATTTGATTTGATTGACGTAAAACACATGAATAGGCATACAGAATGGATATTTTAAAATAATAATACATTATTTTAATGACCTATCTACAAGGCAACTCACTGACCATTTCGCAAGGATTTGTTAGGAAATTATCGGGATGTAATTTTTTAGTTTTACTATGACATTGTTTAAAGACAATGATACAGTAATTGTTGATATTGTGTTTCAATGTATTTACTATATATAAGAATGAACTGATAATTGTCCACTTATTACTCCTTACAAAGTCATTATATTATTATATTTAAAATTATATAAGTTGAAAATGGAGTTGATTGACTCATTATATGCTGTAAAGTTAAACTTTTCCGCTCCCCATTAAAGAATTATTGTACATATACCATTATTACTGTCATTCTAATAAATGGAATCATCCATATCATGTGGGTGTTCGTTGGTAGTGCGTAGGCCTACCCCTGGTTCCAAATGGTTATCTTTAAACGACCTTAATTTAAAATATTCTTGTCGAAATTTTGAGATTTTTGTACAGTTTAGGGCATGTATTTCTGAAAACTAATTTGCCTATTTTCAATGTTCAAACCAACCTCTGAAAATAGTGACTGGTCCACTTTAATTCTGTTCTAGTGACATGACATAAAAACATTAGTCCATTCTAGTTAAGAACTGACTCTACATAATTTTTATTTCAATGACATAAGAAAATGCTGTTGTCTTGATACAAAAAATAAAATTTTAACTTCAATCATTCTCCTTTAACTAGGAGTTAAAAAATAAAGCGTTAAACTCCAACTCGTTTCTAAAGTAGAATATATCACACAAAGGGCAAGTGATAGATTAAAAAATAATTGCCAGTATTCACAGTTATCCAGACGTACAGGTGGTGATTACCAAGACATAGTTAAATATCAACCACATTGAAATAGAGATAAATTTCTCCATGTCTACAGTTCTGATCTGATTAGACGGACAGATTTAGATAGGAATGGGCTACTTTCAATTTTCTTTCAGAGTTGTCCTTAGTAGATTAGCAAGTCAAATTGTTGAGACAACCTGGAAAACTAAAATAACCCTTTAATTATCAGTGTAGTAACAGAAGACTGCTCGTTCTGCACCTGTATGGACTAATTAAGTACGAGCAAACGCCATGAGGGAATTTGTTTTTCAGAACAGCGGCACTAGCCAACTCTTATTTTCGATTTCCAACTGTCGAGGGTTCTTTAACGTGCACAGCATATAACACACGGGACCTTTGTTTATTGTCCCATCCTAACGACAAGACGCTTTTTCCATGTCAGCCCCTCCGACCTGCATCCTTGACAGGGGGAAATTGGGTTGAACAATCCGAAGTACATGTATCATCTCACCCATGCCATCCGAACTCTGGACCTTCAGGTTAGCGAGCAAGTCATAGTGTCGAACTCACTGCGCCAACTCGGCTCCCCCGCGGTGAAGTAAGCTAGCTCACTAACACAATAGATGGTCAGATCAATCTGACTAGTTGGTCGTACTAAAATAGATCTTGTGCAAAGGCGCTTAAAACCAGTGCGAAAAAAGACAGCTTCGGTAAAGTTATTGTGAAATATTAATGAGCTAATTACGTTCGACTATAGATATGTATGAAACTCGTCTAAGCTCAAACATGGTAATTTGTTACTATTCCTCTGGACAGCGGAATGACCTTTCTTATTTTACCAGAATTAATTTTCCAAAGACGTGGGCACAAGGTGCGACCTCGAGATATTTTTGTCTAAAACAAGAAAATTAACAAATTTGACGAGAAAATTGGAAATTCTATGAAGAATTAGTAATGCCTTGAGGTAGTAAAAGAATTTGTCTCAAATACCATTAGAAGCCCTGAATATTTTGACTTTGTATGAGATCACAATATGTTGCAAAATGTGCTGTATGAATGCAATATGAAAGAGATATGATTTTCTGTCAGTCAGTTTACTGCTTACGATATGTTATTCTTTAGGAATGATTTTCCCCAACTATGATTTTATATAAGATAAATTTGTCTGAAATATGATTTTAAAAAGCATGATTGTCATTATAATATCATCTGCATGATAATATGCAATATTCTTTAAATGATTGTCTACAGGGGCGGACTGGGGCCGTGACGCGGCCATGGTTCTTTGTCTCTTGACCGGCCCACTTAAGTTTGTCGGGCAAAGCACGACCCCGAGCATAGGGGTGTTAACAGGGGCGAATCCACGTTTTTCCAAAAGGGTTGGGCGTAAATGCCTCGTTTGGCCGAGCGAAGCGAGGGGAAAAAATTTTTTTGACCATTTTTTGGCTTAAAACATAGAATAAGTATAAATTGTACTAATTTTACGGTTTTTGACGTGGACCATGTATGTTTTATTGTAAAAAAAAACGCCTCCAGCGGATTTCGGCCACTTTCTTTTGAAATTTTGAGTAGACCTATAAGTCCATTTTTTTTTTTTTTTTCAAAATATGAATATTTTTTTTTGTCATTTTTCACAAACCGGCCCCGAGCACACCGGCCCGCATGGCTTTAGCCATGTGGCCATGCGGCCCAGTCCGCCCCTGATTGTCTAAAATTATTCACCTAAAAGGGAAAGAAATGGGAATTCTTAAGCTAAGCTTATCAGTTATAGTGTTCACATCTCATTATCGAAATGTTAACCTCCAAATCCATGTGAAGTGTAGCCTATATATCCATGTATTTATCAGCAGTTGAAAGTAAAATGTATACAACTGGTATTAACTGCAAACAGTACTGTTTCGGCCTTCTGGGCCTCATCAGTGCAGTGCTGATACTGGAGTTGAGGTTTGGCTATATAGCCACCTCAGATGATCCCACATTATGTGATACCATCGTACCATGCCAGAGTGCTCAAACTAGCAAGCTAGTGGGCTACGCTTAACGCTAACGGCAATGGTACACTCCAGATAGAGTGCTCAACAAGGTATGAACCAAGGAGCTTATCTAACTGCAAACAGTACTGTTTCGGCCTTCTGGGCCTCATCAGTGCAGTGCTGATACTGAAGTTGAGGTTTGGCTATATAGCCACCTCAGATGATCCAACATTTTGTGATACCATCGTACCATGCCAGAGTGCTCAAACTAGCAAGCTAGTGGGCTACGCTTAACGCTAACGGCAATGGTACACTCCAGATAGAGTGCTCAACAAGGTATGAACCAAGGAGCTTATCTGGTATTATATAGAATAGTTTGAGTTATAGTGTGATTTTTATGCAGTTTTAGTTCATGGAAGCTACTTACCGAATTCCCATTAAAAACTCAATGCCATTATATGACTGGGTTTGGTACCTAGGTGTAGTTTCAGAGATTCTGTACACTTTTATTCTATTGACATTTGACCATTTCAGTTCGTAATAACTTAAGAATAAGGCTAATTTCTATACAGCTTAGAAAGCTGGTTATTTCATTACCAATTGCAAAATTGCTAAAGTACATATTCTATAAAACTAACTAAAAAAGACTATGATTAGCCTTAATCAGCTTTCAGCAGGATTATTTCATTTTCTTTAAAGCGATACCACCTTTTGAAATGAAAAAAAAAATTGATTTCCAAAACTTGGCCAATAAAAGTATATTATATTCATCAAAGATATCTTATACAAACATAATCCAATAAACAGGTTGTTATTGAAAAACGCTTAATAAAACGCTTAATATTTTGTATATCGTGTAGTAATTATAATATATAATATGGTAGCTTTCTGGATTTATCCGTTTATATGGGTAATCTGTTATGCTACCAGACAAGTTGCCTAATGAATGTAAACTCTTATTCACCAAGTTTGAGATTTTTGCTTTTCAAGAGGTAGTATACCTTTAATCTAGATTCTAATTTAACTAGGTTTTCATTAAATTGGTCTCCAGATGTCTTGTTTATAAGAACTTGGCTTTCTATCGAATTCGGTTGATTCAATAATTAGATTTTGCACTTTCTTCTGTCAGACATAAAGCAGAACTGGTGAAATTTACAACCAAATGATTCTAGAAACTAATCAAATCTTTCGCCTTTTATTTTCCAGAAACCGGTCGAGGTTCTTTCAAACACGGCTGTAAACCGCGATGGAACACCTGTCACTTCAAGTCTGATTACAGAAAACAAATTGCAAGGAAACTCACACAATAAATTGGAAAATTGGAAAGAAATCAGCGATGGTAACCATCACAAAATAACCAAGCGGAATTCTCTGTCTCGTGTTAACGAAATCAGTTTCTATGCTAAATTAATTAAAGATTTGCAGGAATTGATTGATAGAGAGCAGGAATTTTACCCAGATGAAAAACGTTCTTTTGGACGATATCGTAGTTCAAATCATTTAATTAAATCATTGAATGGAATGAAGTGGGCTGACCGAGATTACCAGATTGCTAAACATTTCGGATTAATACGTTCGAGAAGAGCAGTTGATAAGTCTACTGGTGACGGTTCCCAGCTTGGTGATCGAAATGTAGATGTTGATAATAATTATATCATGGATACTGTACGAGATATGCTTGACAAAAACACAGACCAAAATAAAAATATGGACTCCAATGAAAGTTCACCCGGTTCTAATCTGCTAGGAAAGCGATTTTTCGGACGAGTTAGGAATTCTAATTATATTATGGCGAAGCAAAGAATGGGAAATGACATTAAGGAACTGTTAAGGAATCACTGGAATAGTAACTGGACTAAGAGAATGGTCGATATTGCTGGAGCAAAGAAGAGCACACCTACAAAACGATTTCAAGTTGATCTCGATTACTCTTTCCTGTGGTCACTGATGATGAATAAGGATAAGGAAGCGGCAGAACGAGCACTGAAGATGTACATGAACCCTTAAAACTAACAGTGAATTTTCCGTTATGAATGATTTTAAAAAAAAATACCAAATTACAATATTAACTTCATAAACTGCCTGAAAGTGGTGCCGAGTTGACATACTTAATTTAAGAGTGGTACTGTGCAGTTAACCAATGTCGTAGATATCGACGAAGTGCTTTCTTGTATGATATCTAAATACGAAGTCTTGTCTATTAACCTAAAAAAAATATACCTTATACAAACCAATGCTTACAATGACCATCAAAATGATAAACTCAAGCAGATATATGTGTGAACAAATAGACTGACCCAGATATAAATACAAGCAGTCCGAATTTGGAGAGAAATATCCACTTGTCATGCTTAATTAGCACAATTGGTACAATGACAATTTACTTATTGTAAGTCAATCGATAAGACAGATCGTTAATGAAATTAGAATTACCAGATTGAATGATAATTAACTCAGATTTGTTTTACCCTTGATACTACAATTCACCTTTATTGTGAAATTTCTACTCATGCAAACTGAAAACTTCCTTTATCGTTTACTATACGAACCTAGCAACGATTCTATCAAATATCATACTCACCTATCAATCATTCTATCAAATATCACACAAATCTATCAACGATTCCATCAAATATCACACTAATCTAAGCCTATATCAAAAATTCTATCACATATCATACCAACCAACCTATCAACAATTCTAACAAATAACATATCAACAATTCTATCAAATATCATATTATTAACTTATCAACGATACTATCAAATATCATACTAATGTATCAACGATTCAATCAAATATCATATTAACCTATCAATTATTATTATATAAAATATCATACTAATCTATAACAATAATTATATCACATATCATACCAATCTATCAACGATTTTATCAAATATCATACTAATCTATATCAATAATTCTATCACATATCATACCAACCAACCTATCAATACCATACTAACCTAGCAACGATTCTATCAAATATCATATTAACCTATCAATGATTCTATCAATACCATACTAATCTATCAACGATTCTATCAATACCATACTAACCTAGCAACGATTCAATCAAATATCATACCAATCTATCAAGATTCTATCAATATCATGTTAACCTATCAATTCTATCAAATATCATATTAACCTATCAATAATTCCATCAAAAATCATCATCATCTAACCACGATTCTATCAATATCAAACTAATCTATCAACGATTATTATTAATGTCAGGCAAAGCAATTTATCGCCGAACATCAATCTGCCACTTTGACAATGGGAACCGGGCATTAGATTGTTAATGCGTACACTATGTAGGCGTAGGGGATAAGAAGATAAACACAATTCAGGATATAAAAACACAAAGTTCTCTTCTTATAAAAGTTAAAATAAAGTTTCATTACAACTATTTAGTTGTGGAACGATAGATATACAAATGGTACGAAATGTACGTTACGAACAGTACGAATGGTAGGTACAAAAGGTACGATACGAAAGGTCTAAGGTGTACGAAAGATGTACGAAAGGTGTACGATTAACTGAAAAGATAAAAAACGAATATATAAGTAAAACGAATGGAATGGCCACTAAATATATCGAATTATAGCTCTAAGCCTTTATAACATCGAAGACGAAACAACGAAGCGAAACGAAACGAAACGAAAAGAAGTAGGACCCCGTGCACTGAGCCTAAATCTTATTATTATTATAAATGCTTAACTAACTCTGGGCAAACAACGAAATCCCGTACAATGAGTAGCAAACAAATCCACGAATTGACATAATGTCTGCTTTACAAAGCAACGAAATGGCCATATAGGCCCGAAAATAACGAAAGGGGGTGGGGGGCTTACATAGCATAAAATGTCAACAAACAAACGAACGAATAACCTAAAGTAGGCCTTATATATGAATGACAATCGAATATAAATGTTCATAAAATGAATAAATACCAAATTTGTTGTCCACCACGGTTCTCAAAACTAAAATACTAAGACGAAAACGAAATCAACGAAAATACTAAAGATTCTAAAACCACGCTCACTAAAACCGGATGTGCATTCGCTTTGATCAATATATTATACCTCGACGTTATTGTGAGCAATAGGGCAATGTTCGTTTTGAGCTCTACATAACCGGCCCTCTTAATTGTGCTATTTCAATTAGTACAATTAATAAATGTGGATCAACACAAATAGTATAAATTCAACATACAACGTAATAAAAATACTAACAAAATCTTACGAAATACAAACTATAAAAATGTTTCATTAAAACTTCAAAACATTCCACAAAAGTGAACTTTCTTACACTATTCCTAATATTGAATACTAAATAATATTTAGATAAGACATACTAGATAATTGACAACGTAAACCACTAATCATGTATATAACGTAAGGGTGCGTCTTATAATACGAAATGTACGGTATATGGATATAATCAAATTATTGAGATATGTTATAAAACTTCGAAGATAAAATTTACACCATAATTATTCCTCATCTGCCTCAAGGATTATACATAACTTATGAATCGGTCGTTTAAGAGTAGTGCCTTTAGTTTCAATGGTTGCGCTTCGTACATAGCCATTTTTATCACAAATAGTTTCCAAAACCTTTGCTAACATCCACGAATTACGCATAGTACCGTCAGCTAACAAAACTATATCGCCAACAACAATGTTTCTCTTTGGTTTAAGCCATTTTTGACGTTCTTGAAGAGCTGGCAAATACTCTTTCAACCAGCGCTTCCAAAATATATCACTAAGATATTGAACTTGTTTCCATCGTCTTTTTATATAATGGTCAGACTTGTCAGGAATAGTAAGAGAATATTCGTTATTAGTTCCAATACCAAGAAGATGATTTGGTGTTAAAGCATCTAGATCGTTAGGAGAATCTGAAGCTTTTGAAATGGGTCTATTGTTTAAAATTGCTTCCACCTCACACATTAAAGTTACGAATCCCTCATCGTCCATTCTATGTAATTGGTCGTGTTGAAGAGACATTAATACTTTCCTAACTTGCCTGATAAGCCTTTCCCATACGCCCCCGAAGTGGGATGCGGATGGCGGATTGAAATACCACTGAATTCCGCGCTGAATCATTTCAGCATTAATTTTATTTTTATTTATTTGACGGATGCTCTCTTTAAGTTCATTTGAAGCACATACTAAATTGCTTCCGTTGTCCGAACGAATAGAATGGGGTTTGCCTCTTCGGGCCACAAATCTACGAATGGCATTGATGCACGAGTCTGTATCAAGTGAGTAGGCTATTTCCAAGTGTATAGCCCGAGAATTAAGACAAGTAAATATGACTCCGTAACGTTTGACCATTGAACGTTTTTGTCGCAATTCAAAGGGTCCGAAATAGTCCATGCCTGTATTATAAAATGGTACTTTAAAGGGGTTTAATCTTTCCTCGGGAAGATCAGACATCTTTTGATCGAGTTTTTGAGCTTTATAACGTCTGCATGTTACACATTTAGATAACTGAGATTTAATGATTCCACTAGCTCCTATAATCCAATAAACAGTTCTTAATTTAGATAATACAGCATTTTTACCTAAGTGGCCTACATTAGAATGTGCTTTTCTAACCAGAAGTTCAGCTAAACGAGAAGATTTTGGAATTATTATTTGATGTTTGGCATTAAATGTCAAATCTGCTCTTCGAATTCGACCACCGACACGTACAAGTCCATCTGATACAAACGGATCTAATTTCTTTAAACACTGAATGTTAGGAACAGTTTTATTACTGTCTTCATAGTTCAAATCTAACCCAAAATGTTTATTCTGTTCATTTCTAATTAATAGGTTTTCAGCTTCTGAGATATCATTTACACTCAAATTATTTGACTCGATGTAATCTTCATTATTCAGTTTCTTACGGAATTTACTAAAACAATTTCTTAACAATGCAACAGCTCTCACAAGTTTATCATAGTTTGAATAATAATCAACAAGTTTATCAAATGGTCCATGATTTTCCACCACAAGACAAGTATTACGTTTCACATTAGGGTCCGTTTCTGATATTCCAAAAGTATTGTCCCATTCTGGCCACTCTGAATCGGGAAGTTTAAGGAAGTCTGGTCCTTCAAACCAACGGTTTTGAGTTAATAAAGTACTAATAGGCAATCCTCGAGATGCATCGTCTGCTGGATTTAATTTGGTTGGAATATAACGCCACTGACTAATATCCGTAGCTTCACATATTAGAGCAATGCGGTTTGCTACAAATGTCTGAAATCGCGTAGAATTATTCGCAATATATCCCAAGACAGTTGTACTGTCTGTCCAGAAGTAAGTATTATCAATTGGTATACGAATTTCACCTTTTACTTTGAGACTTAACTTAGTTGCCACTGCAGCAGCAGTCAATTCCATTCTGGGTACTGTCTGTTTCTTAAGTGGTGCAACGCGAGCTTTACCAATAAGAAGACAACATGAAATTTGTCCATAAACGTCAATAGACCTTATATACACAGCAACACCATAACCTGTATCACTTGCGTCAGCGAAATAGTGGAGTTGAGTCGAAACTACATCGTTAAAAGTTAGAGGCTTAATACACCTTGGAATAGAAAGATTCTCCAATAACGCTAAATTCTGAATCCACTTGTTCCATTTGCTTAATAAAGGTTCTTCAATAGGTTGGTCCCAAGTATATCCTTTAGAACAAAGTTCTTGTAATATGATTTTAGCCGGAAGAATAGCAGGTGAAGCTAATCCCAACGGATCGAACACGGAACTAATAATTGATAGTAAACCACGCCTAGTTTGAGGCTGATCTTGAATATTTATCTTAAAAGAAAGTATATCATTTGACACATTCCACTGGACGCCTAAGGCCCGCTCTATAATATCATCACTACCACCTATAACATGATCTGTTTCAACAGCGCATTCGGAGTCTGGAATTGTTGATAATACGTTATGGCTGTTACAAATCCATTTATGGAGTCTAAAACCTCCACACTGACAAAGTTTAATTAGATCATGAATAAGATTAATAGCAGAAGATTCATTATCATCGGAACACAAACAGTCATCAACATAAAAATCTTCTAAAAGTGTTGAAGTATCTTTTGAATCAAAGTTTTCTACATTAGTTAAAGCAGTTTTACGAAGGGCGAAGTTAGCAACACTGGGGGACGAAACCGCACCAAACAAGTGAGCCGTCATTCGGTATTCTTTCGGAGACAATGTTAAATCGCCATCAGGCCACCACAGAAATCGAAGTTTATCACGATCACATTCTGGAATTTTAACTTGGTGGAACATAGCCTCAATATCAGACATGAAGGCTATCTTCCCAATACGAAATCTAAGCAACACACCTAAAAGATTGTTAGTTAGGTCTGGGCCTTGTAACAATACGTCATTTAAGGAAATTCCATCACACTTAGCGGAACAATCAAATACAGTTCGAAGCTTATTTTTACGTTTATGGTATACCCCGTGATGAGGTACGTACCATACGACACCAGAATTGTTTGCAATTTCCTTATTACTTAAAGGCACTTCTTCAGCATAACCCTTACTAATAAGAGAAGTCATAAATGTTACATACTCAGAATGAAAATTAGAATTACTTAACAGCCTTTTCTTAAGAGAAAGAAGTCTATTATAAATCAGACTATAATTATTTGGCAATATGACATTTTTATTCTTTAAAGGTAGACCAATAACAAAATGTCCATCTTTAAAGTTGATTGAACTCTCAACCCTTTCCAAAAATAAACGATCCAAATTTGAATGCTCTGGCTTATCATTGATTGCTTTCTCTGGAAAATCAAAATTAAATTGTCTTTCTAAAAGTACACTTAAATATCTTAAATACTCTACTTCAGATAATAATTGAGATTCCAGTCACAAATTTTTGACAGCAAATGATTTTTGGGGTGTGATATTTGCATTCCAAATTATCCAACCTAAGGATGTTAGGGAGGCATAAGGTGCAGATTTTGGACCAACTCTCAATTGACATGGAGTGTATGCTTCTGCAATATTACTACCAATCAGAAGACCTACGTCACAACCGAGTTCTGGGATATCAATATCACTGAGATGAGGCCACATATTTATATCTTTCCTTAATGGAATAGAGTTTCTATCAATCGGTATAATATCTTTAGTATAACATACGGGAATAACTATATAATCTGTCATATCAAAATTATGAACCTGAATATTCTTAATAACTGAGGATGGTATAGAATTGAGACCATGCATTGTCTCTAATTGTAAGTTTATTTTAACAGATGAAATACCTAATGACTTAACAAGAGAATCAGTAATAAAAGTTATACTGCTTCCAGGGTCCATGAAAGCATAAGTGTCAATCATAATTGCACCATTCCCAGATGTTACTTTAACAGGGTCTACAGGCATTTTTACAGAACAGCAAAAGATAACACCGGCCCTCGTTGGGTCATGTGGGGGACTAATTGACAAAGCACGATCGGGTTTAGGGGCATATATTGGAGACTGATTTATATGCAAAATTGAAGGATGACTTTTGTTACAATGTTTACAGGTAAGCCTATTCTTACATACTGGGGTAAAATGTCCCTTTTTAAGACACCCGAAACATACACCTAATTGTCTTAAGAAATTCAATTTCTCTTGATGATCAAGACTAGTTAGTTTTCGACAATCACTAAAGTTATGACCATTTAACTGACAGTATTCACACTTAATCTGTCCACTAAAGGATTGTTTTTTACTCTGATTTGGTCTAGACTGATAATCTTGACGTGGTTGGTAAGTTGAACAGGACGAATTGTCAGAGCTTAAAGCATCTCTTCCGAATACTGGATCCATTTGTTTTCTGCTCTCAGATTTCACGAAGTCTACAAAGTCACAAAAATTTATGCGTCTATATTCTTTAATTTTGTAATATTGTGTCCGCCATCTTTCTTGCATAAAGAAAGGTAGTTTTTTAGTCAGTTTCTGAATTGTTCCTTTATATTCTAGAACACGTAAAGCCTCAACGTCCTTAACAGCTGTTTGACATTCAAACAAAAATATGCCGAATTCATCCAATGCTCTAGGATTATCTGCTCGAATGTCCTTCCATCTTAGAGCTCTACGTACATAATCATCTGCCATATTTTCGGGATCACCATATCTAGTTTCAAGTTCACGCATAGCAGCCGGATAACCTACATCAGCAGGTAAATTACTGAAACCAGCTACGATTTTATTAGGTTGACCATAAGTGAATTGTTCAAGGTAGTTCATTCGCTCGTCATTATTAGTAGTATAATCTAAAACCTTAGTTTTAAATTGACGTAAAAACCTTTGAAGTTCGGAAGGTTCTCCACCAAATTTCTTTATATCCACTGCTGGACGTTTTAAGTGCTGTAATAAACCAAACGAGCTTAATTCTGAAGATCTGTTATGTTCAGGCGAAAGGTCTCTTGACCTTGACGATGCATAGCTTCTGGTATTAAGAGGAGTTTCATGGTACTCTCGTTGTTGATCAGGTGTTACATCATCAAGTTCTAAATGGGGTGTTGGTCTACGAAAGTGATAAGGGGTCTTAGGAGAGGTACCCACAGAGGAGACTTTAGACGGTTCATCATCGAGGTCTATCACAAAAGTCTTGGCAGTAGCAATTGATATCGCTGTATCCAACTCCAATTGTTCTTCTTGCAGTTGTAATTCAAAACGTTGACGAGCTAACTCATGTTTACGAGCAAGAATTTCTTTTTGACTTAAGAGTTCATGGCGCTCTCGTTCAAATTGATTTTTTAATTTCAATAAATCTTTATCATCATATTGTTTGTTAGAATGGGAATCTTCAGTTTTTGAATTATTTGCTTCACTATTGTCCATTGTCAACACACTGGTAGTGAACAAATTTGTTAATAATATTAATGTCAGGCAAAGCAATTTATCGCCGAACATCAATCTGCCACTTTGACAATGGGAACCGGGCATTAGATTGTTAATGCGTACACTATGTAGGCGTAGGGGATAAGAAGATAAACACAATTCAGGATATAAAAACACAAAGTTCTCTTCTTATAAAAGTTAAAATAAAGTTTCATTACAACTATTTAGTTGTGGAACGATAGATATACAAATGGTACGAAATGTACGTTACGAACAGTACGAATGGTAGGTACAAAAGGTACGATACGAAAGGTCTAAGGTGTACGAAAGATGTACGAAAGGTGTACGATTAACTGATAGGATAAAAAACGAATATATAAGTAAAACGAATGGAATGGCCACTAAATATATCGAATTATAGCTCTAAGCCTTTATAATATCGAAGACGAAACAACGAAGCGAAACGAAACGAAACGAAAAGAAGTAGGACCCCGTGCACTGAGCCTAAATCTTATTATTATTATAAATGCTTAACTAACTCTGGGCAAACAACGAAATCCCGTACAATGAGTAGCAAACAAATCCACGAATTGACATAATGTCTGCTTTACAAAGCAACGAAATGGCCATATAGGCCCGAAAATAACGAAAGGGGGGTGGGGGGCTTACATAGCATAAAATGTCAACAAACAAACGAACGAATAACCTAAAGTAGGCCTTATATATGAATGACAATCGAATATAAATGTTCATAAAATGAATAAATACCAAATTTGTTGTCCACCACGGTTCTCAAAACTAAAATACTAAGACGAAAACGAAATCAACGAAAATACTAAAGATTCTAAAACCACGCTCACTAAAACCGGATGTGCATTCGCTTTGATCAATATATTATACCTCGACGTTATTGTGAGCAATAGGGCAATGTTCGTTTTGAGCTCTACAATTATATCAAATAAAGAAACCAAGTAGCCTACTAACGATCCGATATTGATACCATATTATCTAATCAGTTCCTGTTCAGCCAATGTGTCTTGTTACGACCCCAGTACACCTTATCCTTAAAGGGACAGTCTGAATTTTTTTTAGGTCAGAAATTTTTTTTGCTCAAACTTGTGAAAACTTTACACCAAAATCTGTAACTATGTGCCCTTTAATGTATCTGAAAGTTTTAGCTCAAAAAATCCAGCCGTTAATTTTTAAACGCTAAAAACGTGCGAAATTTTTTAAAAACCTTACGTAAGGTTTTTAAGTATGTTATGTTTTTTGGACGCTGATAGGAAACTACTGAACGGATTTGAGCAAAATAAACGCCGAATTGTAGAGAAATGTCCCTCTTGTGTATTTTAAAGGTTTCAGCTAGAAATATTGAGCCATTTAAAGGGCAAATACCAAAACTAGGTCAAATTGCTTAATTAACAATAAGTACTCCCTGTTTGTAAATAACCCTTTAAATAACAAATTCAGTTTGATCAAGATGATGCATAGATATAATGGACATACTTTAGAAATACTTTAGGGTAATATTTGCGCTGGTTTTGATAATGGAAACTTTTTTGAAAAATGCAGAATGGCCCTTTAAGAAAATGTCATATTACATCGGCTGCACCAAACTGGCTGAACAGGAAATGAGAGTCAGGATGGTCGCTTTTTGGGCGATGATACCTTTTATAGATGAGATACGCAATCTCTCGAGATGGAGAAAGGGTCAAAGTTGGTGATAAAAGTTGGGGAGGGCACAATATTGAACACAGATTGAAATACATAATTTGGTCTTATATTGTTTTTTTTACATGCTGTTTTGTTCGGGGCAGTTCTTATACAATTTTCATTCGATGACTCTCATATTTTCAGGGTTCGACAACGACATGTTGAAGAAAATATAATGTGAAAATTCTGTAGGAGATCGGTTTTACCAACGACTGAGATACTTCCTGTCAAACTTGGGGACGTTTTTTGAAGACCTTATATACATGTATCGGGTGTCCCAATAAAAACGTCCCCAAGTTTGACAAGTAGTATCTCAGCTGTATCTAATCCCATCTCTTTCAAAATTCTCACAGATATACTTCATGTTCTGTTCCGAACAAAATAGCATGTCAAAAAATTCAATATCAGAGCAAATCAACTATTTCAAAACGTGTTTAGTGTGCCCTCCACCAATCGTTTACCAAGAAGCGTTCATCCTGCCTTTCAGTTGATGCTCAGCCTGTTGATGACTTTGGGCCATATGAGATTCTCTTAAGCAGCAGGCATACTATATATACACTGAGCATGAACTGAAAGGCAGGATGATCTCTTCTTGGGAGTTGAGATCCGTAAGAGCATAATCAGTGGCGTTTCTATGAATTTTTAGGTGTAGGGGCCAAATAATTGTCAGGGGGGCTACCACAAATACCATCTGTATTTAACATTATACGAAAATTTCAAAGTGAAAGGGGGGGGGGGGGGCAAGGCCGGGCCGGGCCCCCCCCCCCCCCCCCCCCCGTAGAAACGCCACTGAGCTTAATGGAAAGGATAAACACGGCTGATATTTGTGATCGAAGAACACAGGTTGCAATTACACAGGTTATTTGTTCCGATATTGAACTTATTGACATGCTATTTTGTACGGGGAAGTACTTGACGTACAATTTTTATTCAATGGCTCTTATATTTTTAGGGTTGGACAACGACATTTGTTTAAAAGAGATCGGTTTATCAACGGCTGAGATACTACCGTCAAACTCGACACCCGATTTAAAGTCAAGTTTTATTGATATTGTACTATCCTTCCATTGTAAGGAGACGGGCAATAACTAATTATGGATAGAAAGGGCTTTAGATGTTTTCAAATAACGAATAATGTATAATAAAACAATTCTTATGGAATACAATTACTAACTTTAATTGAGCGACGTTTCAACCAGTGTTCTCTGGTCTTTATCAAGCAATGAATGCATTCATTGTTCTCTGGTCTTTATCAAGCAATGAATGCATTCATTGCTTGATAAAGACCAGAGAACACTGGTTGAAACGTCGCTCAATTAAAGTTAGTAATTGTATTCCATAAGAATTGTTTTATTATATTCATCACCTTTACTAAATGCCATTTAAAGATTATAAACGAATAATGTATAAATAAAATAATATTTATTTATTTAACATACAATAAATACTATATACAGCGTATTCTGTCATTTCCGACATCTGAGTACTACGACATTCTGTGTACTATATAAAACTAAATATTAAGTACATTAGTCAACAATCAATATAGATATGTATAAAATATTTATAAATTATATTACTAGTGCATTGGCATGGCAAAATGGCATCACAAAATTCGTAATTCAACAATCAATATAGATACATATGTATACAATATTTATAAATTATATTACTAGTGCATTCGCATGGCAAAATGGCATCACAAAATTCGTAATTTTCGAGTATGCAGTGTAGTTTTAGTTCTTGTGAAGACAAAATGATGGACTTAAAAGATATTGAATGATATTGAACGAGCTTCATGGCATTTTTATGCATTACAGGAACACTTATAATATTATAATTGCCGCTAGTATTCATTCTGATTTTCTGAACAAATTCAGGGGTTTCTTTCATTGACCAGCTTAAAAGATCATTATTTGGGTGGAGTGGTATTTGAGATAAAGGTCATAATCACATTGGTTCTTATTTTCTGGAATTATTGAAACCATTAATACCCCCGTCACACCGGAAAGGCGTTCTTACTGCGTTGCTGCGGCGACGGAAAATGGTCTCAGAGCGTGTTAAGGTCGCCATAAGCGTGTTATTAGCGTGGACGCCAGACATCGTGCTGTGGTCGCCATGGTCGACAATGATCGCCAAGTCAAAACATGTTCAAAACAAACGCCAAGGTCCGGTGATCGGTACTGGAACGCGTTGAGAACTTGGTTGGATCGCGTATGTCGTGAGACAAACGTCGTTACATCTCCATGAAAGTAGTATAAGCGCAGTACACGCGTGGGTAAGACGCTGCGAAAACGGTAACACTCGAAACGGCGACTTTAGGGCATCCTCACCATGACCCTCGGGTTTCTGAAAATATTTCTGCATTTTATAGTCGTCGTGATCAGTGATAGAAACGCCATGAGGTCCTCGTGCAGTCATTAGGCACGTGGACGACGCCTGGTAAGAAACTCATAAGCGTACTGATCACATAGGTCGTGGTAAGAGCGCGGCTGTTTTAGAGTTTGAATTTTTTCGGAGTCTTTTTCTTGCGTTTTCGTCACGTTTACCGGCAACTTGTCCATTTTCTCATCGCCGTTAAGATCGTAGATGGTCGCTGTCCGGTGTGACGGGGGTATAAAAAGAGTTCTTAATAATATACATACAACACTAAAACTGCGTTTAAATCCTTTAAAAATTTACACTTATAAGATCGCGAGTCTATGCATTGATATGCGTTGTTGTAAGATGAAACAGAAGGTAAAACGACACAGCAGTCCAAATTATGACGTCATACGAAACGTTTTATGTAAACGTTGTTCTGATTGTTCTTGATGGGTGGCACGTGCTATAAATAACTTTTTTTGTCACCAGAACACGCTCGCCTTATAAACCTTGTTAGATTAGAATTAGTCGAAAATAAAAAAATAACCGAAACGAAATGTAATCTAATTTAAATTAGAGTGAGTAGAAGCACTCTTTGTGTTCAACATAATACATTTTTATTGTAGATATTGTCAGTATAAATATGGTGCTTTAAGAACATCACTTGGTAATAGATATATCAAAAAACATAAACATTTAACAAAAAATAACCTACCCAGTGTCACTTTAACTATTGATCAATGTAGCCTTTAACTTAAGAGATGGATTTGGTCTCATTGTAATGGCTTGCTTTTTGGTATAGTTTATATCAGGCAGGAGCTCAAAATGAAATTCTTTTAACATCATAGCTAAAACCACTTTCATTTCTAATAGAGCAAATTTATAACCAATACACATTCTGGTTCCAGCTATAAAAGGCAAGTAGGAATAAGGATGGATTTTACTTTCATCCTGGAATCTTTCAGGAATAAATTCTTCTGGATCAGTCCAATATTTAGGATTTCTAAGAAAGATAAAAGAAAAAATGCAGAATGTAACTGATTTTGGATTTTGATTCTAGAATTTCTAAAAAAAATATAAATGATGTAGTATAGGTATAATTAAATATTGTTGCAAATATCTATTGCACATCTATTGACCATTTCTTGTAAAAAAAAATAAAACATTTGTGGCAATAAAGCCTTCCCCAGGCTTGTCTGACATGCAAAAAGTGTTCAAAAAGAAATATAGCATATCTCACAAAGCCCTGGGGCCTGTTTTACTAAATACTAACTTAAGATTATTTTAGTATTCCAATAATCTGATGACTAAAATCAATTGTAAATGTTGATTTATAAACCAATCGGATTACTTCATAAAATCTGGATTTTATCTAAATTAAAGTTTTGTGAAACTGGGCCCAGACACTGATCTATCAAATTTGACATTAGAAATCTATTATCAACATTTTTTTGTAAACCAAACTGTTAAAACTTCAAATTAGAACAATTAGCAGGTATAATGAAAGTTATTACAGATTGAATAGTAAGTATAACTGTGAGATATAATTATGTCTTTCCTTTATAATACACATGACATCACTCATTTATTACAATACATACGGACATCAATTAATAACAATACATACTGACATAACTTATTAATAACAATACATAATGACATCACTAATGTTATATACAACAAAACACAATGAAATCTCACTCCTTTATAACTAAACACACTGAGGTCTCCATTATAACAAAACACACTGAGGTTTCCTTTATAACTAAACACACTGAGGTCTCCTTTATAACTGAACACTGACATCACCTCATTTATAACAATACATACTGACATCACTTATCATAACAATCCATACTGCCATTACTTATTTATAACAATCCATTCTGACATCACTCCTTTATAACAAAACACACTGGAGGTCTCTCATTTATTAAAAAATGCACTGGCATCACCTCATTTATAACATACTAATATCACTTATTTATAACATTCCATACCGAGATCATCTCATTTAAAACATTACATACCGACATCATCTCATTTAAAACATTACATACCAACATCATCTCATTTAAAACATTACATACTGACATCAACTATTTACAACATTACATACTACATCAACTATTTACAACATTACATACTGACATCAACTATTTACAACATTACATACTGACATCAACTATTTATAACATTACATACTGACATTAACATTACATACTGACATCATCTCATTTAAAACATTACATACCGACAGCATCTCATTTAAAACATTACATACTGACATCAACTATTTACAACATTACATACTGACATCAACTATTTACAACATTACATACTGACATCAACTATTTACAACATTACATACTGACATCAACTATTTATAACATTACATACTGACATCAACTATTTATAACATTACATACTGACATCAACTATTTACAACATTACATACTAAATAACAGAACACAATTTTATGGTATACTACCCCTTAGTTTTATTACACACAACGTTTCAACAATCTACATTGTCATCTTCAGGTGAAGTTGTGTGTAATAAAACTAAGGAGTAGTATACCATAAAATTGTGTTCCGTTATTTAATGTGATCTCTACCCCTAAATGTCGCTTAAGGAACATTACATACTGACATCACCTAGACATCAACTATTTATAACATTACATACTGACATCAACTATTTACAACATTACATACTGACATCACATATTGATAACATTACATACTGACATCACATATTGATAACATTACATACTGACATCAACTATTTACAACATTATTACATACTGACACCAACTATTTACAACATTACATACTGACATCACATATTGATAACATTACATACATCAACTATTTACAACATTACATACTGACATCAACTATTTACAACATCAACTATTTACAACATTACATACTGACATCAACTATTTACAACATTACATACTGACATCACATATTGATAACATTACATACTGACATCAACTATTTACAACATTACATACTGACATCAACTATTTACAACATTACATACTGACATCAACTATTTATAACATTACATACTGATATCAACTATTTATAACATTACATACTGAGATCACCTATTGATAACATTACATACTGACAACAACTATTTACAACATTACATACTGATATTAACTATTTATAACATTACATATTGACATCAACTATTTACAACATTACATACTGACATCAACTATTTATAACATTACATACCGACATCAACTATTTATAACATTACATACTGACATCAACTATTTACAACATTACATACTGACATCAACTATTTACAACATTACATACTGACATCAACTATTTACAACATTACATACTGACATCAACTATTTATAACATTACATACCGACATCAACTATTTATAACATTACATACCGACATCAACTATTTATAACATTACACACTGACATCACCTATTGATAACATTACATACTGACATCCCCCAAACATCAACTATTTATAACATTACATACTGACATCACCTATTGATAACATTACATACTGACATCACCTATTGATAACATTACATACTGACATCAACTATTTATAACATTACATACTGACATCACCTATTGATAATATTACATACTGACATGAACTATTTACAACATTACATACTGACACCACCTATTGATAACATTACATACTGGCATCAACTATTTACAACATTACATACTGACATCAACTATTTACAACATTACATACCGACATCAACTATTTACAACATTACATACTGACATCACCTATTGATAATATTACATACTGACATCAACTATTTACAACATTACATACTGACATCAACTATTTATAACATTACATACTGACAACAACTATTTACAACATTACATACTGACATCAACTACTTATAACATTACATACTGACATCAACTATTTATAACATTACATACTGACATCAACTATTTACAACATTACATACTGACATCAACTATTTATAACATTACATACCGACATCAACTATTTATAACATTACATACTGACATCAACTATTTATAACATTACATACTGACATCAACTATTTATAACATTACATACCGACATCAACTATTTATAACATTACATACTGACATCAACTATTTATAACATTACATACTGACATCAACTATTTATAACATTACATACTGACATCAACTATTTACAACATTACATACTGACATCACCTATTGATAATATTACATACTGACATCATTATTATTTATTTTAATAAAACACAATACAAACCTTTGTAAAGCACCAACTTGTATATTCAGAACAGTTCCTTCAGGGATGAAATAACCACATAATGTATCATCTTTCATAGCTTGACGAAATGTCATAGGTGCTGGTGGATATAACCTAAAGAAAATGAAACATTTATACAATATATTTGGTTTTGAAAACAAGTCAAAGCTTATATTAATCTGTGACCAAGATATGAAACATTTGAACTATTCTGTTTCTGATTGGGCTCATTATGTTGGGGTCTTTAACCTGCACAGTCTACATATGTATCGGACAGTGGAACAGTCAGGGTCACTCACTTAGACAGATTTTCACGGTATCAAAATCAACCAAAGGCTCAACAAATAATCTAACCATTTGATACAAATTCAGAACAGAGAGAGAATAGGTCTTTGTGTGATAGTCAAATATTGAGATCCTTTGTTTGCACATGATGAGTTATTTCCCTTTCAAGAAATGTTTTGAAAAAAGTGCCTTGGTTTCGTATTTAATTGAAATGGATATTATAAATTGGATTTTGTCAAAGGTTATGCTACTTTGATCATGTAAACTAGGCCCACATTTGTCCTGCAACAGCCTTGAGAATGGTCCCTCAAGAGTGACCCCTTTTGTTTAAATGCTTTCTTCTATATGCTATCTAAGCTCTATTTGGCTCTTATATTTTTTTCATAAAATGCATTTGGTCCTTTACAAAAATTAATTGAGAAGGCCTGATGTAAACCATCATCATTTCTTCTTCAGTGCTGTTGGTTTTTGTTTCAGAACTTTGTTTATGTATAGAAGTAAGATGCTATAAAGTAAAACTATTTAAAACAGCCTACACTTGCTTAACTTACCTGAGTGTTTCTTTTAAACATAAATTTAAGTAGGTCATTTGATCAATATGTTCAGCTGTAAGAGGTTCATCATCAGATGGTAAAATAGACTGAACTTCATCATGTAATCTCTTCTGCATCTCAGGATTTCTGGCCATTTGTAATAAAAACCATGACATACCAGTACTCACAGTCTTAAAATATATTAAATGGTTTTTTTCATAAGCCTTTTACAATATTTAAATCAAAAGGAAGAAGAACTTTCCTTTGGGACATTCTTGTTCTGGTGTGTGAGGCCCGACCAGTTTCACTTTATAGGGACAAGTGGTGTAAGTGTGAATTCTTCAACTATCAACCTACTTTCTGTATATTGATGACAGCCATCTTGTTTACTCCTAAAACCTTATGTAAAATTCAAAAGTTACAATAAATGCTAGTCATGCAGAACATCAAAGACTACAATAACTAGTATACTATCACTGGTAAATTCTACTTTTTTATTACAATTTTCCATCTATGTTATTATTAGAATTAATATTTTCATGCTTTTTGTAAATTTCATGCAATTAAAGGGGAACGTTCATCATTTTTTAGGGTCTCCCCTGGAGAATCATACTCTCCCTATCAACCCCTAAATCTAATTATAGAAACATCACTAACCTCATGTCCAGCTATCAAGAAAGTCATAACATGATCTCTAATCTGAGAGTTAGATAGTCCTTCTCCTGTATCTATATCTTTAGCTAATAATAACATTGTCAATAAATCTTTTACTTTGTCTTCATTTGTTTCTGGAAACAAATAAAAAATGCTGTCATTTAAAAACAACACACACATGATGTCATTTAAAAATAGAACAGGGAGTTTTTCATGGTTAATTACATCAAGTGTGGCAATACTCGGCACTTCCTAGATACACCACTGTTTGTACATATATAAAGTGATGAAAAACAAATGTTGTATGTAAATACATAAGGTAATAAAAAAACAAATATTGTATGTAAATACATAAAGTAATCAAAAACAAACGTTGTATGAACATACATAAAGTAATCAAAAACCAATGTGTGAACACTAACCTTTATCTTGGCTTAACTCTTTCTTTTTATTTGTAATTATATCATTAATTAAATTGTCACTATTTCTTAAATCCTCTTTGAAATCTTTATTTTCTTTAGTGGGCATGTTGAGAGCCAGAAATGGCAGTAGTATTCTTAATAAACTAAAATAGAATGAACAGTTCAGTATTTTGAGCTAATGAACCAAATTCAATTTGATGAGCTCCATACATGTAATGCTCTCAACTGCACAAATGCAAACATTATCTTTCTTTTTAGTCCTGAGGATAGACATCTGTGCTGGAAAAATGCATACAGTTCTTTGGGCTAATACTTTAGTACTTGAACAGTGCAGACAACTTCATAAAAATCCAAAAGCATGTGCTTTATTAAAGCATGTGCTTCATTTTCAAAAGTTTACATTTGAATAATTGACCAAGCTGGTACCAATATGACAATTTTTGACCAGATAAGTAAAATTAGTGACTGAAGTACCTGGAGTATAATATCAATGACTTACCTGGGTTTAAAGTTACTAATTATAGAAGTTAAAGATCTGGTTTCAGGTTTATCAGGATTAGTGATAGCCTCAGAAGTATAACCAAAACCACACTCACAAATCATATCTAAGGCCTGAAATGGGACAAAAGTATTCCTGTAATGATTAGTAGTTGCAATAACAATCTTGATTAGCATGACTTTCTATCTTTCTGTAAAGACATCATTTTCTTGTTTATAGTACTTACAGCCATATGTAGATCATGTTGAATATTTAACTCATTGTTACCATTGTCTATCTGTTTCTTCCATACATCTATCATTTCTCTTGTATGTTTACGAAAACTAGGTATCATATCTAAATAACAGATTGAAAACTAGGTATCATATCTAAATAACAGATTGAAAACTAGGTATCATATCTAAATAACAGATTGAAAACTAGGTATCATATCTTAATAACAGATCGAAAACTAGGTATCATATCTTAATAACGGAATGAAAACTAGGTATCATATCTTAATAACAGATTGAAAACTAGGTATCATATCTAAAAAAGACATTGAAAACTAGGTGTCATATCTAAAACACAGATCGAAAACTAGGTATCATATCTTAATAACGGAATGAAAACTAGGTATCATATCTAAATAACAGATTGAAAACTAGGTATCATATCTAAATAACAGATCAAAAACTAGGTATCATATCTAAATAACAGATTGAAAACTAGGTATCATATCTTAATAACAGATCGAAAACTAGGTATCATATCTAAATAACAGATTGAAAACTAGGTATCATATCTAAATAACAGATTGAAAACTAGGTATCATATCTAAATAACAGATTGAAAACTAGGTATCATATCTAAATAACAGATTGAAAACTAGGTATCATATCTTAATAACAGATCGAAAACTAGGTATCATATCTTAATAACGGAATGAAAACTAGGTATCATATCTTAATAAGACATTGAATAACAAAATGTTCTTAAAGGGATTGTAAAGTGTATTTTTAAACTTTGTATGCGTATCAGGGACACTGACAGCATCAATTTGCGCCATTCAAATTTCTATTTTGCCGTCTGTGAGACTTGCAATGCACTAAAACTAACGCGTTTTATGACGTCACTGACAGTGATCTACCTTCCAGTACTATTGATATCTATGCAGATCACTGTCAGTGACGTCATAAAACGTGTTAGTTTTAGTGCAATTGCAAGAACCACAGACGTCAGAATGGAAATTGGAATGGCGCAAATTGATGCTACCAGTGTCCCCGATAGACATACAAAGTTTAGAAATAGGCTTTACAATCCCTTGAAAGCAGAAGATAAGAAAAAATACTTGCTTTTGATAACAGCAATTTTAAAAGCCCCTAGACAGAACTTTCTTTGTGTCATATGTTCTTCACCATTTAAACTTATTAATCCATATCCAGCTACTCGTAAAAATAACCTACAATCACATTCCACAAATTAAAAAAGTTCTTGATTGCAGCTTAACCTTTTTACCCTAATAAGCGATATACATGCCATATAATTACATAAACCTGAAAAGGGTTGTTTATTTTTGTGTGTCATAGGTCCCAGAGCTCCTTTGGAGGTTGGGGGCCTGTGGTTGGAGGTGTGGAAAAATAATGAAGAGACCTCACCCCAACTAACACACTTCTGAAAAGTCTTTAGATTTTGACCACTCGATTATCAAATTCAGGACATTATTCTATGAAGATGACAAAATATTTTGATGAAAAAAGTATTTTTTTATGAGCAAAAAAGTGACTAGGCCACCTGGTTGAATTAATGAAAACAGGACCTTACTTGAAGAGAAAAGTAGGTTTTTGATAATTTTTACCATTTGTCACCATGATTTTTTTCATTGCATCAGCATCGGCAATCATAACTCTTTCATCACCTAGTAACTGATAATATCTTATAATAGGTGAATTCATTTCTTTTATCCATCTGAAAAATTACAAATAGAATAAGATCTACTAAAAAAATAGAACAGTTAAACCTTTGAAAATAACAAATAGATCATGTCATTTTGGAAAATTAACAAATAGAATCATGTTACGAAAGACAGTAGTAACATCAATTCAAAAATAACAAACCGCTTCAGATAATAACAAATGGAATTTCAACACTTTGAAAATAACATTACATTGCTTCAGATAACAAATGGAAAAATACCAATTAGAATTACATCTCAGGATAAGAAAAAAAAAAGGAACACTTTTACAATAACAATTTAACTTACTTGACATAGGGGTCGACTGCTTCTAGAGCAAATATTTCTTTCATATTACCAAAAAACAGACTTGTTCTTGGCCTAGTAGGTAGCTAGAAATAAGACAAATATTCTTAAAAGACAAAAAATTTAATTATATAAATATTCTGATGACATGTTAATGTGGATCACCATGCAAGCAGATTGACCATTTTGGCGTTCATCAAGGAACCCAAACAAATCTACATTCAATCCCTGTATTAATATCTACATTCAATGGAATTTGGGTATCTTTGACTACATTGTAGCTGGGTAAAATTATAGATATAATGGCTACAATAGAGTTAGGACTATAATTGTAAGAAAATTCATCATTACTCATCATAATGCCTGTAAACCTTGGCCGATTGGCCGATGGAGAAAAGATTCTCATGGGAACCCAAGTTGTTATCTTTGTAAAATATATAATGAGTTGCTTATTTTTTTACCTTTCGTAATGGTGAGAGTAGAGGAACCAACAATAATTTATAAATAACCCATGTTCCAGCAAATATCAACAGGTATATCAATACAGAAGATATTGTTAAACTACCAAACACTGTCTCTAATATTGACACCATGATTCTGATCTTCTGATACTGAGATAAACAACACTTCACTAATAACCACCTAAAATAAATCTTATGTCAGTAAAAATGCTTGAAATCTATATATAATACCATAATAAAACAATATAGCCTACCCGGTACCTACTTTCTGATCCACAATCTAGATTACTTTGTTCTGTGAAGGTACAACTTATAGGCCTACAGGTAGGGTAGCCATTGTTTTTATTGGATTGTAGCAGAACAAAACTGTTCATTTTTTTATCTACCTACTAACTCTGATAATAGGCCTACTCATGCATTTGAATTTGATTAAACTTTATATAATAGGGTAGCCCAGTTTCTGACCTGTATTGCCGTAATCCTGAATGTACACACTGACTGAGGGAGTAGGTCATGGGCCTATCAATGTCACTAAGTGCAATCAGATCACAAGACTTTCGACTTTACTTGAATTCACAGCCTAGCTTTTGAACTGTACATAATCTAATCCTGTCTCAATCTGTTTATATGTATAATATACAATTACAAACTTGAATTTGAAACAATGTTAGAATGAGAATGATCAGTGGCACTGGGTGCAATTAGATATCATATGCAGACGTAGCAGACGATGAATTTCTAGCTCACCTCAATACGATATAAGGTCTATAAGGGCCCTAAATACTAAAAGAAAATCGTCAAATCACGATGACAACAAAAATATTTCCACCTGAAGACATTTTGAATCTGAAAGTAGAGTCGAGAATTCCCAGTACTTTATTTTACTTTGTAAGACAATCGAGACTATAACTTAAAGAAAACAGGTATCGCCTAGAATGTAGATTTGTCAATATCAAGGTAGACAATTACTGAATCAGACAGCATATAAATATTTCCCAATATGTTCAAGGTTCTAAATAGCCGTTTCATCAATTTTTCGATTTTTTTTCTCCGATTATACTAATGAGATAGGAACAACGCCATGAACGTGCAATGAGGAAAAATTTACCATGCCAGTGTTTCTAGACTATATTTTTTAACTGTACATCAAATGTTAAGAAAAAATGAAGTCCGGCATTTTTGTTTTTTAAAAGTGCAGTGCGAAAGAACTTTTCCTATTCAACATCATAACACCGTTTCGAAAACAAATATTTAAGCGTTTCGTGGTCGGAGAGCGGATAAAAGTTCGCCCCATGTGGTTGATAAGGAAATTCGGAATGATTAATATTTTCTTTAGAATTTTAATTTCCAGCTGAAGACTAATCCTAATAAATACACAAGGCCTGTAGTACATGAGAATTGTTTTAAAACTTTTAAATTTTTAAATTATGTCCATGCGAAATTAAAGGGATAAATGTGTTTTATTCTGAAAGTGGTCCAGGGAAGCTTAAACTGGTTATAATCAAGAAACAAGATCGGATTTATATACGTTATTTATTTGGTGGATTTCCATATTGAATTATCAAATGTTTCTGTTTTAATTTATAACCATTTATCATGTCCAGTGCTGTGGTGGCTGAGAGTGTATCTGAAATCAGAGAAATATCATTAATTCATTCTAAAGGTATTTTACAGTCTTTGCATCAATTGCATGTGGAGGGTAGGCTATATTTTTAACGACTGTAAGGAACTGACAATAGCTGGGAGAGTTGCTGGAATTGTTAAGCCTGAACGCTCCGAAGACTGAAAACCCCATGATAGTTGCTCATATTCTACTACATGACAATATCTAGTAGATACTACTTGTAGAATGTGTTTCGCTCATGTCGATTGTGGCAGATCTGATGAGATGGATCGAATCGAATCGTCATGATCCCATCAATTCATTGCCTATATTTGCAGACGAGCGAAAATACTGACCAAATCAAAGGACAATATTGCACATAGAGCAAATACAGACCATGGAATTACTAAATCCTGCACAGAGGTGTTTGCTCGCTTTGCTCATCCACCTTAAAAGTTCTATACTTTTCGCACCATTCATCTGTTTTGTTTTGAGGTTTATAAAAAAATAGCTATTGTAGGCCCAACCAATTTCTTACCAGGAAATGTAATAAATGCTTGCCCTCTCATTCTACCAGTCATAAGTTTATATTGGATGTTAGGTTGTTCAACTTGTCTAAATCTTCCAAATACAGCCATCAGATCTTCTTCTGTCACTTTGTTATCTATATTCTTTATATACAACACCTATTGACATAAAACACAAGAGTCAAGAGTGGTGTTATTTATACCATTCAAATCCCCCGTTTGATTGATTGTATAAAATTCTGTGGCCCTTTATCAGCCCCTTTACCTAATAATTTCAAAAAAAATAAACTGGTTCTATGTACTACTTTTGCGGAATAGTTATATAAGAATATAAATTTTCTTTGGCAGTTGATGGAGCCCAAGTTAAAATTCATCATTTTTTAGAATCAATATGCGATTTCCAATTTGCTTGCATGTCAACAAAGGCCATATTGGAGTTTAAAATGGTCATTGTCGGGAATTACATTGTAGTAACATTGTAACGTGCAGTATTACATGTTAATGCCTTTTGGTGATAGCCCACAACAACATGAAAATAGTCCAATACAGGTCTTCTGAAAAAATATTTGTATAGATCAAATGTATTTCATGAAGAAAATATAAGGGCAAAATGAGGGACCGGATTTAACCAGCGGGTCGCCATTTGAGAAGGCCTGGTCAAATACTTACATTATTAACTTCGCCCTTGTTATAATTTTCAAATTTGGGTATTTGTTTTATTTCCTCACATGTAAGTCTATTCTCTAGTATATCTTTATCAGGAATCTGTTCTATCACATGAGTTGTTTTTATAGAACAAGAGATACCAAGAGGCAACGGTCCAAGAACAATATCCTTATCCTTTGATGTTGGAAGAACAGGTTCCCATTCACTATAAGGTCCTTTGTATTCTTGACATTCCTCACTCGTGGAAGACATTTTGTCCTTGGATTCAAAAGTTTCTGACTGCAGATCATGTACGGACATCCCATATTTCTTTTTACGTTTCCGTTCACGCCGTCTTTCGCAGAATTTCGAATTGATTTTGTCCTCAATTTCCGTCATGAGGTCGGGTACCATACTTAAAGGATTACTTTTTTCATAATCTTTTTGAACAACTAAATTTTTACTCAATTTTTTATCCTTAGTGTTCGTGGAGCAGATCGCTTTTTCCAGGTCCATTTCGTGTCTGGTGACCTTCTGAACGTCAGAGAATTGAATTGGAAGGCTATCAGAAGACTGTTTCTTGGCAATCTTTGAATCAATGATGGCTAGTTGTTCCTTTTCTATATCTGGGTTCACCACAACACCCCAGCGTTTCTCCTGATATGAAATGAAATATAACAAAATATATGATTCGTTAGGTTATACTTTTCAGAACAACATCAGAATTACTTGCAATGTTTAATAATTTACAGATCACTACCTACTTCTTGTACCATCAATTCCAGGAGGCTATTTGCGATTGTTTTGATCTAATTTGACTTGCAACATACAATAAAAACGGTTTTGGTCGTCGTTTTGATGAAATATTTTCTGTTTGGGGAGAGATGCACCTATCGTTTGACTGACGACAAGATTATTTAAATACCGGTACAATATATATGACTGTTCATTTAAAAAAAACTAACCGATAGTTTGCCAGATTCGTGTTTTATTTTCAATTGAATTTCGTCGTGAGTTAACCCATAATGACTCAGTTCTTCTATTCTAGCATCAAGATGATCTGTCTTCTGGTAGTCTTGTAAAGGAACAACACCTACCAAATTGTCTACTTGGGGCTTAAACGCGCTCGTGGTGCTAAATTGCCGATGTTGGGAAAATTGCCTGAAAATCAAAGCAATATGTAACACTACTAATGAAAATAACCAAAACATGTACATTGCATAATGAACTTTATTCATTTTATATACTTTAAATTAGAAGCCACGTTTAACGTCCGGTTGACAAAAAAGATTGATGTGTTGTTGTTTTTTGGGGGGGACATTGTCTTTATAACTATGCACAAACTGTGATAGGATAACTTTTAGTCTGCTCACTATCGGCATTTTCCTCAAAGTTAATTGGCAATTTTCATGGACCCGAATACATTATTCTTTTCGGAACAGTAGTGATTCAGTCAAAACATACTTCTCTAAAGTGATTTTGGTCATCATTTGTTTTTTAGCCAATGAATGAAGGTATCTTTCTCCCTCTGTCTCAATGTCTTCTTCTGGACCATCATGTACCACCCTCTTCCCTACTCTCATACCAGTTTTAAACTTCATCTCTTCATCGGTCTTTGACTTGTTTGTGCCTTCACTGGCGGCCATCTGGAAGGAAGAAGTACAAATTTTTAATCAATTTTACTTTTATTTGTATCTGCTCAAGTATTTATTTTGTTATTGTAAAAAACTATTCAACTGAACAAGGAATCCGATGAGTTTGTAAATTATCCATAATCATATTTCACGCTACACTTTATGTAAAGGGGAGTAACTCGTGAGAATTAAAATACGAAACAACGACCTTGGCTAGCTCTGGTTGGTTAGTGAGAATTATTCAACTCAGGCTCATTTACTGATTTAGGACTAGAAAGCACAGAACATAAAAAATGGCAACGTATTGGAGACAAGCAGGCTTAACGTATGTATTGGAACTCTACAACTGCATTTGCCGAAAATCCAACTGGTTTTATATATCTAATGTCTTTGAAAACCGTGCAGACCGATCGACTTTTCCATTTGATTTCAGATTTGTGTCCATGTTTTGCCAACCACCAACCGGAATATCCAAGCATAACAAAACCTGGATTCCTGGAAAGTTCATAGCCGTAGGAGACAGGGGGAAAGCTACAGGGGGGAAAGCTACAGGGGGGCAAGCTGCAGTTGTGCTGTTATATATTTACATGTATATAACAGCGTTTCTATTGAGAATTGTGAAAGAAAGCTAGTCTAGGCCTAGCCTAGTGTTTTTTTACTTTTAGGCTACCGTACACCGAGTTTTTCTGATTCCCGAAAGACTTTGGCCTCGATTACAAAGTCACACATTATTACCAGCACAAAATCTACAAGATTTACCGTTTACTCTACTAGTTAATGAGAAGGAACACGCGCCCCTATTGATTGACAAACGAGAAAAAGCTGAATTTTGTGTGTTTCCACTGAGTAAAACAAAGTCTGCTTTCATTTAGACCTCAATCAATTGCCTAACATAAAAGCTGTGATTGCCGAACTGTTACAGTTCTCAAATCGTAACGTAACGGTTCGGCAATTGCCCAGTGGAAACACACAAAAGCTAGCTTAATTCCGGCTTTTTCTGTCAGTGAAAACACAGTTTATAACGTGTAGCATTAAAGATAAAAAGATTTGACGTACACTTAATATTTTTTTCTTTTATTCAGATACCTCCATTTCTCATCTATATGTGCCAAAATTACCAGGGAATGTATTAAATCCGAGCTTGTAGCAACAGCAGATAAGGGTAAAGTGATAGGAGCAGCATCAGCTGTCAAGACAACAATCTGGGAAAATGGAAAACCAAAAACTGTTATAGGTAACAAATTAGTCAAAATTTTTGTCTCTAAACATTGCTTGATAAAAAACCCAGGTTTTTTTTTTTTGTATTTTAGATCTTTCTCATTTCAAATATTTCACAGAGACAGTACTTAGATACCAAATTTGTGTTTGTAAATTAGTCCAGAGTTGCCCTGGTCAATTAGAGCAAGTAGATATTTTGAGGTTGTCAAGTATAACAATTAGCCACCTCTTTTATTTTCAAAGTTATTGTCCTTTGCCTAGACCATTCTAAAACTATCAATTGTGAAAATTAGTGAATATCAAGTACGGTGTGAATAATAAGTGTGTCTACACTTGCTTTATTCCTGGGGCCTTATTCTCGAAAACTTAACTTAAGATGATTTTAGTAATCCAGTAATCTGATTGGTCAGTTACTTAAATCAATTTTAAATTAAATATTATCATCCAATCAGATTGCTGTATTTCCTTAAAATCTGGATTTTATCTAAGTTAAGTTTTCGAGAATAAGGCCACTGGTCTTAACTTGTAATACCAGTTAATATGAAAAAAAAAACCCTAAAACTTCCATTTTCTTTTTCAGACCCATTGGAAGGAAAGAAAGAAGCGTTGATCTAGCACATAATGGTTTTCTTATCAGGAAACCTTCATCATAACTATTATTAAACGGTTTTAATGTGTATGATTAAATTTTTGAAAAAACTTCCTTCAAACGTTGAAGTGCTGTCTATTTATGTAGAAAATTAAAAATTTTTGAAAAAGATGTTTGAGCTGTATTGTTTCTACCTACCTCTATGAGCTTATTTAAGTTTGTTTGCGTTGGAAGTAAGAATACTTTTTGTTCAGGGTTCACACAGGTCATGGAATAACTGGAAATCGGGGAATGAAAAAAAAAGCTTTTCCAGACATGGAATATCAGGGAAAGGGAAAATCATAATAATAAAATCACCAGTTGATGAAACAAACATGATCAAGAATAGTTTATAAAATTGACCATTAATTTGTTCAGATGATCTGCATGAAAAATGTTTGATGGGATTCTGTAAAACATTCTAGATCTTCTTCAATTGAACAAGAGTAGGAAGTCAATTACAAAATGCATTGCAGTGCAAAAATCTTCAGCAAGAGACATGGAGAAGCCCTTACTGCATAATAACAGTCAAAGCACCTCTGATGTATGGTAAAATTATTTCGATGAAAACTGCAGCAAATGAATAAGCCCCGTGGCGTACATATAACTACGGACAGGCTGGCTTCACTATAACACTTTTTGAGGTTTTTTTTTTTTTACTTTCTGAAAAAGGTCACTTATCGTAGCCGTAATATTATGTCTTAAGGCTAAAAATTCCTCAAATCAGGCAAAATATCATCAAAATTCGGGCAATAAGTCTGTTGAGTCGTGGGCCCCCTATGGCTATGTCACTTATTGATCCTAATTATTGACTTTATCATTTAAAATGAATATTTTGATAGTTCAAAGCAGTTTAATGAAATTTATTTAATTTATAATCCATTGAATAAAACATTTATATTTGAAAATGAAATAAATTCATAAATTCATTACATTCCTACTATTAGTAAGTGTGGCTACAGACTACATGTACAGTTATTTTTATCAAATTTGACTGCCTTAGTTTTCCAATCAACAATATAAAAGTTTTATGACAAAAATAAACCACAATTTTATACTTTTGACTTAATTATTCGTTGGTTTGCCATTTTTTCGAATCTTTATCTTTGAAGTACTTACCTTTACTCATTAATCTGGTAGACTGGCATCCAATGGACCTTATAAATTGTACTTTTGTTGATAAATTGCGTCCCTTGTTAAACTCTTCTATTTAAAGATACATTTGGTCAATTTTGGATTCATTCGTTTTTCTGACTCTACTTAAACCAAATTTACTCTCTACTTAAAACTGTCATTAATTTATTCAGTTTTAAGGAGTCTAGACATTCCAATTGTACAGAGACTTGAGAATACACTTTACTTTTCATTAAGTATAAAGTTAGGACAAAGAACTAGTATAAATTCATTACCCATACCTTTGAAGAAAAAAAGCGCAAAGACGCCACAGTCAATATTGTATTGTGAAAAAAACGAATTGGCTATCAAAAATTAAAAACAAACAAAAGGAACTATTTTCAAATTTTGAGCTTAAAGTTGTGATAAAATCGTGTGAATGAAACTGTGGTGTTTTATTTTTTTTAAGTAAGTCATTTCTGTCCAAGTTGTCGCGACGATTTGGAGAGAAATACAACATAAACACCTGAAACTGAAAGTAGAGTAGTGAGAAAGGTTATCAGATTGGTCAGAGTGTTCAGTATGTCGGCACCTCCGTTTCCATCTCTGCTTCCAAAAGAAATTGACAGTATTTGGTTCACGGTGGATAAACCATGTGACGACGAAAGTGAATTAGCCAAACAAGAGCGAGAATATAATCAATGGCTGCAACAAATTGAAACAAAAGACAATACGATTGTACCCATTGGCAAAACGTCTGAACATTTAGACGAGGATGATGACGAGGATGAAGATGATGAAGGCGATGATGATGATGAAAGTGATACTAATGATGATGAATTAGATACTGATATGATGGATGAAAGAGATTCTGGAGATGATAACAGCACATACTGAACTTATTTCATAATGGATTCTGTCACTAGGTTTGCAGAAAGAATTTATCCGAAATGTGTTAAATTAACAATGTAAGGGTTGCTGGACTAAGCCTTATAGATGATAAATAAATGTTTCTTTGAATTTATCCATGTTTTAATTGTAATCTGGCATTATTATATACAACTAGGAGTGATGAGTGTTAGTGGGGGGTTCTAGTAGCTACAGTGGCCGACTCTCGTGGTAGGCCTACTTCATTAAAAATAATGTGCTACTACGAATTCGAATTTCTGATTCCAATTGAAATTGAAAATGGACTTATCAAATTTAATTTGGAAACCCTTGGAGTCATCTGTGGCAGAGTTACTGTCATTTGAAATTAGGGGCGAGTCTATACTTGCTGTTACATGTAAGGTAAAAGCCTAAAACCTTTGTTAAAGGCGTTTAAAAGAGAATCTGGTAAGTGGTAAACAGTACCTGAGCCATATTTTGACGTCACTATCATTAAAAACATATGGCTCGATTTGTACTAGGGGATCTTTCCATTATTACCAATTGTCTACAAGTGTTCCAATCTTAAATCTTTATATGATTCGATTTCTTGCTTCCCAACTTACTTAATAACAGTGTTTTATAAGAAGGTTCGGGACTTTCATATCGCATCTCCCTCTTTTTTGTTTCCACGAGCAACATTATCGGTGTTTTGTAGGATATCTGTTTTGGACTTCCGCTGATTGAAGTCATCTTCTCCGACAATATGCTGAAAGAAGGTTAATACGTTTGGCTTTAATATTTACTTTCATTAAACATATCATAAACAATGGCAATTTAACAAAAAAGATTACACGAATACGAATATTACAACAGAAAATTGTTTCTGATCTATTGATGTACTGTACACGAATGTATAGACTACGTCCTAAAATACAGAAACGATCAAGTAGCTATGTTGAACAGTTTTGAATTACCAAATGAGTATTTCTAAAGAAAATCTATACTATGATATCAATTGGATGAGTGTTTTTTGTTGAAATTGCTATGATAAATATTCAAAACTGTCCTCAAATACTGAGTATTATATAGGCTACAGTATCAGAACCATGCGAACCCGTCTACAATCCTATTCTGAAAATGTAGTAACTGCTATAATGGTCATAATAAATATAAACATTGATTGATATCAAATAAACATGGAGAGATACAATTTCTTGCATGAAGGCCAAGGGCCTCTAGCTTAGTTGTAAGATTGTTTAAACATATACAGAGTAAATAAGAGACATATTTCTGTACATTTTAGTGTTTGTGATTATGATCTGCATGTACATTAGTTTACCTTTAAAGTAGTTATGACATATTTTCTATCAATTCGATCAAAATCAAACTGCTATTTTAAGACGAATCAAGGATGTTTACTCAGTCAAATATTTGTATTATAATTATTTTTTAATCCCTATAATATTTCAATATTAACTGAGTCACTTAATCAAATAACATTTCATGAGCGATAAATTGTATCCAAACGAAGGGTATAACGCACATTCGATACTAAATTGGGGTTAATCCGGAATATGATATCTCTTCATGATGATTTGGCATTATTTATAAATTATTTGTACATTAAACGAGTACAGATCACAAAACGCTAATTTTAGCTAGAGAGGGGTGATCTTTTTGTAAAAGTTTTCATATGGAATAGGTTGAGGTCGATCAGAACCTGTTTGAAATCCATCTATAAACGTGTTAATATCTTGAGCAATATCACACTTATCAAGCATTTGGCGTACTCTCTCACAGCTGTCGTCCTTTTCTACAGCCACATGGGAGTCCAAATTTGAACAAGTCCACATTATGTCTCTTAAGTAGCTGATACGTTCTTCTTCCATTACTTGAAACGTTTGACATGCTAGAGACATGTCCTCTTCCCACTGACGTCTGGCAACTTCAAGAGTGTGAACGGAAGAAGTGTAAGCTTCGTCTGCTTTCTGATGGCTGTCACTAGCCTTCTCTAAAGTGTTTCTTCCCTTTTCTAATTCTTTGGTGGTAGTAGTCACACCTTGTTTCAACACTGTGTAGTTATCAGATGCTGTGTCCAATTCCTTGCATTTTTGAATGTAAGTTTTCTGCAGAGATTGAGTTTTACTGTAAAGGTTCACTTTCTGTTGGTGACTTTTCTTGGTTCTCTCGGCGATATCTTTCCGTTTCATTGAATTTTCTTCTATAAATCTACGAGTTTCAGTTTCAAGTTCATGAAAATATCGACTGCTATCTTCATGGGTTTTTATCATTTGAACCAGTTCGTCTCGAAATGTGTTCCACGAATATTCCAATTGACCAACATCTCCTTTGAATTTCAAAGACTGATTCAATTTCGACAAGTTTTTACTATATTCCAGTTCCATTTTAGACCGAGCTTTAAGGTACGTCTCCATATCCTTACACAGTGCCCTTCCATCTAGCACCCTATTCAGAAGGGTATCAAAACCATGGGAACTTGTGAACTGCTCACCCCAAAACGAGTTATTAAATGTCTTTCTCGCCTCACCCATTTTGAAACCGTTCATTCGTGTACAAACTTTTACAGCCCTAAATGACTTCCTGAATATGATCTTTTAATGGGCACAACTAATTAGGAAATAGTTCTTTTCAACAAACAATCTCAGAGAAAGCGTTTTAGTTTCATAATCAAATGAATAATAAATTACACTTTACGTAATGATAATTCGACTATTGTACAGTAAACTTCCTATTTATAAAATGTGTAAAATTTTTATGAAACGATATCACCATCCGTTATATTGGGTCCGAATTACAATTTCAAGGCAGATTTATGATTTACTTCCTTGTAAAATGTTTGACTCACATTCGAAATTGAATCTTAATTGGTTCTAAAGGCTTGTCCTATGATCACAATTTCCGTATCGGTCAAACAGGACATACATCTAAATATTAATACCGCCAAAAAAAAGATCTAACACAAATCCTTTTGAAGTGAAATTGTAACTTGCGCCAAGATCTCGCGTATTCAAGCCAACACGGAAGAAGAGAGCTTAACTATTGTGTACATAGTTGAATTATTATTTGCACTGTATTCTATACGTTCTCTAAAACGGTCCGGTGTTGGTTACATGAATCAATATTGCCTGAAATGTACAAAAAATATAATTCGTTAATGAAATCACAGGTGCGCTATACGCAATGATAAGAACTGATTAGAATCACCCACAGCTACAGAATGCAGTTACACAATATATCTGATGAGACACTGAAATTGGCCTTGAATAGGGTTGTTGTTGTTGTCATAATGGTATGAATAAACTACAAAAAGATATTTCCAAACACATCGAGGTTTGGTGGATTCGAGGTATATAAATAAGTTTAAAATCCCTGCACCATCTTGGTGCAGAAAATCCCAAATATTTGTGGCTTAGTTTTTTTCTGACTCTCCCGCCAATGGCGACTATTTCTGTCTTTCAGATTGATGCTATAAATGTCTCGATATACATGTACATACAAAATTTTGAAAACTTCTTTACAATCTCTTTTTTTTTCTAAGTTTAACTCGCAGGGGATATGAGTAGGCTAGGCTTCTAAATACATGTAAACAATATTATGATCATACTTCGAATCATGCAATTCGATCATGCATCTCAATCTCATTCGGTATCATCATTATCCATCATCATTATAAAAAGTGAAAAACGTATTATGACCAGTGTTCTTTGAGGAAAATGACTTTGATCGCATTTCATTTAAGGAATCACTTTGGATCTTGTTATCGTTATGAGGAAGTAAATGTTGTTTTGTCGTGTAACATGACAACTGACTCAGCGAAGTGTTTCAGTGGGGTACAAGCATGATGGTTAGATAATGAAGAACAATCATTGGTTCACCAAAAGTGTTCTATCATCCAATAAGATATCTGAAACGAAGTGCATAGGACAAGAGCAAGTGTTAAAATCTCTTAAACAATATGGCATAGGTTAATAGATTTGTCTCTAATCAGACCTACTTATCTGAATTTGTTAACTAAATAAGGCTCTTGAAGCCTGGGTTTTCATCTTGTTTTCTCAAGTGCGCCCGATCAAGGGCGTGGATTTAGAGGGAGGGTGCTTTTTGGACTTTTTCGAGTAAAACATAAGAAAATTACCATGTCCCCCGAGTCTGCAGTAGTCATCGAAAACATGCAATTTCGAAGCATGATAAAGTCACAGCATTTGTTTTAGTGCAAATATAAATTGTGACCCAGGTGTATAAATCTTTTGCTGGCATGATGGATGCATATCCACTCAGATGATATTTTATATTTTGTTCAGACCCATATAGCTCAGTTTCTGCCCCGGGGAAAAAGTAAAAATGCCCCCAGTCTGGGACATGTTTCCCAGGTTGAAAAATTAGGCTCTTGAGCGAAAGTAACCACCCAGTTTCCACAAAACTGTGCATAAGGGGATATTGAAGAACTCACAGAATCTGGTGGAATTTGCTACGCCATCGATGATAAATTTAGGAATGCTGGTAGAAAATGTAAAAAAGCATACCTAATGTAATTTTAAGCTCCTATAAAGAACAAAACATGACATAAGCCCACCAAAGGTTTTAAAATACTGTTTCCTACTTTAAAGTTTATGTTGTGCAGATGCAATACCGTAAAGCGTAGTATGCCTATCCCTGTATCATAATTATTCCCTTTATAACGGATCTTCAGAAGGTTGAATTCATGTGTTTGACTAAATAGTGTAACATGACACTTAGTTCTCTATTAAATTAAGTAATAAGCCTACATTATAAAAGCGTATAATTTGTGTGACAAGTACACGGTCACGAGATATAAATTAAATTCAGAGCAAATCACGAATTATTTACACATTGCATATAACTTTTATCCTTATCACCATCCTTAACTATTAAAATGTCATGATAACAAATGTTTCTTAGAGGGGAATATTCAGCATTTCTTAGGGTCGATTTAGGACTTGAATATACGCAAATAGCCTCCAAAAGAAGTACGACTAATGCACGAAAATCACAAATTCCTTCAATTATATCCTACCTTAACATTTATCCTTCATTTTCTGTATATATGTGTTTCCATATAACGCATATTAGTCTTACTATACGGCGAGTTGTAATTTTGACTTTCAAAACGCCGATGGGTACACGTGTGTTTGAAGGAGAGTATACAATATTACGGATTAGATAAGCTAAACAATTCCAGATTCTGAGACTAATTTTTTGGTCGAACAGTTAGAGAACATATTCCTTTAAAAGCATAATGAGGGCTCGAATTACTCACCGTTCAAAGAGAATGTACTTAAACGTTCATGTGACATAAACTTATTTACACAGAAATTGACATGTCTAAAAATAGTGTGACATACTTTTCATTACAACACACTCAGGTAATATGAATTTCGTAACACGCGTAATGTGAAAAATTCATTGAAACTTAAATGTTGAAGTATCCCAATAAGGGCATGATTCACATGTATCCAAAATCAAAACATAAAGGTATAGTTTTGATAATTACTTCTAATTATAATTGTGAATAATTTGATGAACTGAATGTCAATGACGTTAGATCTATGTCGAACCTCGAATTCTTTCCTAATTCAAAAATTGTCATGCGTGTTGATACATAATTCAAGTAGAATACATAATTCAAGTAAAGATGGTTAACAGGAAAATAAAATATGCTTCATACAACGTACTTACATGCTAAATGATTTTATTCTCTGTGAATATAGACTACAATGTACATAGTTATTTTGATAGCCGTGATATGAAATGAAATGATATAGTCTCGGTATAAGATAGTATTATTAGGCCTACTAAACAGGATGTTTTAACCAGTATTTACACAATCTGCTATATATACACATGTATATATATAATATTAATGTACATATCTATACACATTAAAGTATCATTGCCTGTATTTTATTTAACCTACAGCAATATCAGCAACCAATGAGTCACAGATCATTCTTAACTTTTCCGAAACACCTGATGGTACGCCTCTTCGGAGGTGCCCACAATTATAGGACTATTGCTCTCGATGTGGCGCTCTTTGGACAAGATTTTGATCAACATAATTGTCTTGCTTGTATGGATTTTTAGAAAACTTTTTGCCCATACTAGCTAAGTTCGAGTTCTGTGACTTTTGGTTGTCTGATATCCAAGTAATTCCAGCACTTACATTTTCTAGGCATCCCCCCTTTAATACTTATTCAATAAACTATTTACTTCCTCTTACGTTTTCTTCCTATTACAAACGATTTGACATAATATGGTATATGGTGGCGGTTTATACTTTAGTTGATCTCTACTGACCTAGCTCGTCTAAGGTCGAGACGAAATAGATTTCAAACCGGTTATGGTTTACGTCACTGTCCTGGCAAAATAACCCCCATTGCACACTGTTTGACATTGCCTGTCTTCCTTAATCAAATGCAGAAAAGTAGGATACAATACAATACAATTATTATTAAATTTCAAAAGCGATAATTTATTTTAATTTATGTAATAGTACTGAAAATCTCATTTCTAAAATTGGACTTTAATCAAAAAATAAATTAGGATTGATTAATGCTTCCTGCATGTTGGATTGAAACTATGCTTACGTCAAACATTTCGAGAAATATTTTTTTTGAACCAACCTAGAGCTGGCATAGACAAATTTCCATCGTAATAAGTAACAACGTAAAAAGTGTAGGCCTATACATGTACTTGTAATTACTTGCTTTAATGTTTTCCAATCCATGTGATGTATTTTGCAATAGTTTGTCCTGATACACGATCATGATATTAGTTTATTGCATGGACATATTTTCAATGAATATTCATTCTTCATAATATGAATGATTATTTTGCTGACCAACTATAAAGGCCTACTTCCAAACGGTTCTTTATAATTACTAGTTTATTTAGGTATCATTGCATCAGGCCATGATAAGCAGGCCCGTAGGAAGCAATTTCATATTGGGGGGGGGGGGGGGGGGGGGGGGGGGGGCAAAATGTGCAAATACTCATTCTCAAGGGGGTTGTGCAGAATTCAAGGCTGCTCCTGCCTATATATAAAGCAATTTTGCTTTCAATGGCCCTAACAACATACCAGTAACTTCTTGTTTTTTCTAAAAAAAAAATTTTTTGTATTACCCCCTGGGAATAGCATCCCTCGTGCTTTCTCGGTAAAAACCTCGCAATATCCTCGATTTCCCTTTCTCTATATTGCTTGGTTTTCAACTTGTATCAAGGGAAAAACATAGGATTTATAAATTCGTTTATTTCATATTTTATGTAAAATTGTTGAAAAGAATTGGAAACATTTCCTCCTTTTCGGTTGTTTCGTGCGATACTCCATTTTCTCCAGGTGTTAATCGCCCATGCATTTCTCCGAAGGGTGTTTTGGGTGACTCCGTCTTTCAATTCTCCGTCGGAAACGACAATGAATCGATCCTGAAAGGAAAAGAACATTTGTAAATTATCTAAATCGCATAAGGGACGGATAATGGATATTAATATAGAATGCCCCCAATAGTTCTATGAAAAAAGCAAATTTATTCGATCGCAATCGCATATTTTTTGAAAATTTTCAACATTGACCCTATATTTTATTATTATTGACAGAACGTCAAAGACCTGTGTTTTTGTCGATATGTAATCAGTATAAAAGACACTGCCTGGGCCCCCACTTTTTGGCACCTAAATTTGTCATTTTTAAAATAATTTTTTTTATAATGTCCGAAATCTGAAAATTTAGTTGCCGAAATTTGAGTTTTTAAGGTGGGGGCGAGGATGAGAGGTGGATTAGAGATTTTTCCCCCCACCCTGAATGAAAAAACGATCTGCGCTCCTGTTTCAAGATGCCAGCCCCCAGCCCCCCCCATCCCCCCCACCCAACCCTCCGCCAATATTTAACTCGATTGGCATTTCCTTTATACGTTTCACCAAAATATTCGTTTTACAAAAGATAAATATATCTAAATAGCTACTGAACAAATTTGTCATCACCTGCCATATAAATCTAACTCACCGTTTCAGAGTATTCTTAGATATCCAAACCCGAGCTTTGAAAGAACTCGGCTTTCTGTGTTGCTCCAATCAGTACATCATTCTCAGAATCCGAAGCATGTATTTCTACACCGTCATTTGCATTATGTACATAATCCATAAATTTGAGAAGCTTTAATAAGTTCGTTATCCGAAATATCACTAAACTGTGGGTATTCATCAGCAATGGCGTGTATTCCAGTGTACACATACACACACCTTTTGATCGCAATGCACGTGTTTTTATCAAACGAATTCCACGTGACTTACCACGATGGGACGAGTTCAAGATTTCATATCATCTCATGGGGGTGATATCGATCAGTCTATTGTAGATTTAGGGGTGACAATTTAATGCAGTTTATGTTTTTATCCCTTGGTGTGTATGGTAGATAATACACAACACCCCTTAGATGATATTCGACAACAACATGCCTCGTTGCACTCGGCATGTTATTGTCGAATATCATCACGGGGTGTAGTGTATTATCTCACACATATCCCTTTAAAAATATAAAATTACCCCTCAAACAATCTTACGAATTGATCTAGTGAGCAGTTGTGGCGCCATGCAGGTTATGCTTGCTCTTCTAGACACCTATTACCACTTTTCATTATAAAACATTTATTTATTTATTGATATTATACTTACACAGTCATATAAACTGCAACCAACGCATTGTCAATATGTTCATATTATGGATTTTGCGATTCTATAATATATTAAACTTCTACATGTAAAATCGTTGATGATTGAGTCCTAAAACAAACTTCCAAATGTCTGGAACTGTAGAGAGTCAGAACCCGATTAAAATATCCAACTGCTTTATTGAAAAACAAAAAGGTTTAAGTTAACTCTACCCTGAAAACAAAACGAATCAATAGGCTATCCTACCTCTCACGAATTCTTCATATTATAACATTGCCAGCACGACTCAATAAGTTTCGATAACAATTATAATATATAGACATACATGTACATAGTTTGTACTTCCCTGTCTGAATAAAGGCCCTTTCAAACCGCGAGTTTATGCAAATTCTTTTGATATATATCCTACTAAACGTCACGTTACGGGCGTAAGTGTCATTTTTTAAGTGAATTTTGTTTATGTAGCCAACACCATTCTTACTTCCCACAGTTCGTAAGATAATCATATTTTACATTTGAATATTACATGGAGTAAAAGCTTTTAACTAAATTGATTAGCGGAGGGATACGTCACTGCAAGTAAGAGTTGTTGACATGGAAACAGTGTGTAGTTGTTCGGATAGGACAATAAACCGAGGTCCCGTATGCTATTGGCTGTACACATTAAAGATCCCTCGACAATTGGAAATTGAAAATAACAGAAGGCTTATGCCGCTGTCCTGGCAAAATTTCACTCATTGCACATTGCATGCCGTTTGCCCGTCTCCAATTAGCTCATATTATAGGTGCAGAAAGCAGGACGTAAAACTTCATTCATTTCATTCTTTAGTCACTCCCCGAGAGTTTTTCGTATAATATACAGTCATGTGATCTACGGGAAAATTACCCTTTCAAGAATGTAGTGGCTCACAAAAGGAAACGCGAAATTAATTAGTCTTAAATCCCGTTAGATTGCAATATGATTTAGGTTGTCTGAGAACCTAGGTTAATTTGATACTTTAAAACTGTTATGACAGGATAATCGAACCTTTTAATCAATTTACTAGGTCAATTACATTAAAGATAGAAAACATTCACAGATAACCAATCTTGATATAAATCTACATTTTGAATTTGAAAAAAAAAGATGATAACCTTCAAATTACACTAGTCAGAAGGGCATTGTATCAATTTAGTAAAATCATAATCATAGTCATTTTTATGACATAAGATAGCTTGCCAGGCAAGGTAACATAATGCCATTGCATGGTAGCTGTCGGAAATGATAATGTTTTCATACAAATTTTCTTATATCAAAAGAACTTCTTGAAGACAATGGCAATAACTCGAAAACCGTTCATCGAAAATGCCTAAAATTAGAACTTGTCCGAAATCTTATCTATTACAATGATCAAACTAACTTTCATCAAATTCGGTTGAAAACTGTTGCTTCTATCTAGTGCGCACGAACAAATGTAATCAATATCTCATCAATATATTAAATGATTACACAGGTAGGATATGTTTACTCTTCCAAACATTCGATATCACTTTTCATCCTAAAAATATTTACTCATTCATTGAAATATTCCTCATGTGAAAAGTTTATTAGCTGCTATCATTATATTGTCTAAATGTTTACATGGATTTCGAGTTTCGTTTTATGGTTTGGATCTTTCAAATCATGTGATATTCAATTTTCCTATTATCAATAGATAATATCAACGGGCCCAGGGCATATTGACCTTATTCACTGTTGATTATTAATAAAATGTCAATAGACATGCTCATGTGAACATTTTGAGTTGAGTTGAATCTCATGTGATAATGAAGCAGGGGACGCTTATGAATCAGTTTGCTTTGGTGGCACATTTTCGTCCACACATTTTGATTGTTTTCGACTATTGATATATGACGCTAGAATAATGTGCATGAAAAGTCAAACGGATGCTGAACCTGTAGCCTACCACCTAAATTGGGAGACATGTTCTGTCAGGGTTCAGACGCCCCACCCCGGAATGTACTACACACACCCACGTCACTAAAACTATGCACGCTGTTAAAGGCAAAAAATCCAAAATGATACTTGCCATTGATTTTCTTTTAGGGACTTTATCAGCAAGACGTACAATACCCAGAAACCCTAATTTTCAGGCAGAGAATAAAGTCATGAAAAAAAAAACAAGTGAAATAAAGTTCTAGTACTTCTGAATCCATTTACTTATATTCAAGGCCAAAGCAAATGCAATTTCACAATAACATGAGATAAATTTCTAGTTTAACCGATCCACAAACGTATGTAAAAACTCAACGTCAATCCCGAAAAAGAATAAATATACAGAAACAACTTTTACAACCATGACACGTGCAAATATAAAGATACCACTATTTCCATGGGACACGTATAAATATACAGTTAATCATCGTGACACGTATAAATATACAGATACAAATACTATTTCCATCATGACAAGTATAGATATATAGTTATTCATCGTGACACGTATAAATATACAGATACATGTAATACTATTTCCATCATGACAAGTAAAGATATATAGTTATTCATTGTGACACGTATAAATATACAGATAATACTATTTCCATCATGACAAGTATAAATATATAGTTATTCATCGTGACACGTATAAATATACAGATACAAATACTATTTCCATCATGACAAGTATAGATATATAGTTATTCATTGTGACACGTATAAATATACAGATAATACTATTTCCATCATGACAAGTATAGATATATAGTTATTCATTGTGACACGTATAAATATACAGATAATACTATTTCCATCATGACAAGTATAGATATATAGTTATTCATTGTGACACGTATAAATATACAGATAATACTATTTCCATCATGACAAGTATAAATATATAGTTATTCATCGTGACACGTATAAATATACAGATACAAATACTATTTCCATCATGACAAGTATAGATATATAGTTATTCATTGTGACACGTATAAATATACAGATAATACTATTTCCATCATGACAAGTATAGATATATAGTTATTCATTGTGACACGTATAAATATACCGATACATGTAATACTATTTCCATCTTGACAAGTATAGATATATAGTTATTCATTGTGACACGTATAAATAGACAGATACAAATACTATTTCAATCATGACAATTATAGATATATAGTTATTCATTGTGACACGTATAAATATACAGATACAAATACTATTTCCATCATGACAAGTATAGATATATAGTTATTCATCGTGACACGTATAAATATACAAATACAAATACTATTTCCATCATGACAAGTATAGATATATAGTTATTCATTGTGACACGTATAAATATACCGATACATGTAATACTATTTCCATCTTGACAAGTATAGATATATAGTTATTCATTGTGACACGTATAAATAGACAGATACAAATACTATTTCAATCATGACAATTATAGATATATAGTTATTCATTGTGACACGTATAAATATACAGATACAAATACTATTTCCATCATGACAAGTATAGATATATAGTTATTCATTGTGACACGCATAAATATACCGATACATGTAATACTATTTCCATCTTGACAAGTATAGATATATAGTTATTCATTGTGACACGTATAAATAGACAGATACAAATACTATTTCAATCATGACAATTATAGATATATAGTTATTCATCGTGACACGTATAAATATACAGATACAAATACTATTTCCATCATGACAAGTATAGATATATAGTTATTCATCGTGACACGTATAAATATACAAATACAAATACTATTTCCATCATGACAAGTATAGATATATAGTTATTCATTGTGACACGTATAAATATACCGATACATGTAATACTATTTCCATCTTGACAAGTATAGATATACAGTTATTCATTGTGACACGTATAAATAGACAGATACAAATACTATTTCAATCATGACAATTATAGATATATAGTTATTCATTGTGACACGTATAAATATACAGATACAAATACTATTTCCATCATGACAAGTATAGATATAAAGTTATTCATTGTGACAGGTATAAATATACAGATACATGTAATACTATTTCCATCATGACAAGTATAGATATACAGTTATTCATTGTGACACGTATAAATATACAGATAATACTATTTCCATCATGACAAGTATAGATATATAGTTATTCATTGTGACACGTATAAATATACAGATACAAATACTATTTCCATCATGACAAGTATAGATATATAGTTATTCATTGTGACACGTATAAATATACAGATACTACTATTTCCATCATGACATGTATCAATATATAGAGACTACTTCTTCCATCATGACACGTATAAATATATAGAGACTACTACTTTCATCATGACACTTACAAATAAACAGAGACTACTACTTTCATCATGACACATGTAAATATACAGATACAACTACATGTACTTCCATCATGACACGTGTAAATATACAGATACAACTACATGTACTTCCATCATGACACATGTAAATATACAGATACAACTACATGTACTTCCATCATGACACGTGTAAATATACCGAGACAATTACTTCCACCATGACACGTATAAATAAACAGAGACATAATAATAATAATAATAACTAGAACCGTGATAACGGTACTGAGCAGTGCGCAATTTAAACATCCTTGAACGGTTGCATTTTAGTCCTGCATATAAATTAGGTCATGTGACAGAGCTGTTTATAGTTAAAAATCTCAATTTTCAATCGGCTATTAAACCGGAAGTAAACATCGGAAAACACAAAGTAAAACATCATTTGATAGATTTTATCGAGGTCAATAGCTTTGCTTCAGATCAAAAGGTCATCAAACGTCAAAGTCACGAGTTTTGAGCTTTGAAAGTGTTTGCTATTGCTGAATTTCTTTAACCGGAAATAGACAAAACTTTTAATCGAAATTAGGAAATCGACTGTCACCATTTTGTTAGTAATATATTGAAGATGACATAGACATCAACATTATGTAAATCGGATGATATCCTGATCACTTACGATTTTGTCATATTTTTTGCTTTGTTAGTCATGTTCTTTCATATCTTAAGAAGAAATTGTTACCTATCTTATGAAATCCGTAATTCAGATAACACGTGTTTTTTTTCCCGCCAAAAAAACACGCAGAGTTACTATAGAACAAAGAACAAAATTCCAAATAGCAATTTTGATCAAAATATCTTGTGTTATATATCACTGGAAAGAGGAGATAAAGCGTAATAAGAAAAGAAGATATTTTGTGACGTGAAGTCACGTGACAGAGATGTTCAAAGTTCAAACTAAGGCTATAAAACCGGAAGTAAATATTGGACAACAAAAATGAATACACCGTTGGGTAGATCTCATCATGGGCAATAACTTTTGTTCAGGTCATAAGGTCACCCAAATCCAAGGTAACGTGTAACGAGCTTTGAAAATTTTGGCCATTTCTGAATATTTTTTACCGGAAATAGTCAAACATCATAATCGAAATTAGCAAATTGGCTGTCATCATTTTGTTGGTCATAGATTGAAAATGCCCTAGACATCAATATTATACAAATCAGATGATACCCTGTTCACTGCTCTCGATTTAAAGAAAACATGTTCATTTCAAGATGGTGGCCAGGTTGTTACTTCCGGTTACGATTTTATCATATTTTGTTCTTTGTTAGTCATGTTCTTCCATATCTTAAGAAGAAATTGTTATCTATCTTATGAAATCAGTAATTCAGATAACATAGTTACTATAGAACAAAGAACAAAATTCCAAAAATCAATTTTGATCAAAATATCTAGTGTTATACATTTTTGGAAACAGAAGATAAAGCGTGATAATAATAGAAGATAATTTGTGACGTACATGAATTAGGTCACGTGACAGAGCTGTTTAAAGTTAAAAATTGCAATTTTCTGACGGTCATAAAACCGGAAGTAAACATTGGGCATCTAAAATGATTATGCCATTGGATAGATATCGTCAAGGGCAACAACTTTTGTTCAGGTCACAAGGTCACTCAAGGTCAAGGTCACAAGATATGAGCCTTAAAAGTTTTGACTATTTCCGAAAATTCTAAACCGGAAATAAAAAAAAATCTGAATCGAAATTTAAAAATCGGCTCGCCATGTTTTGTTAGCAATCGACTAAAGATTCCCTAGACATCATTTTTATTCAAATCGGATGAATCCCTGATTCTGAATTTCGATTTAAAGAAAAATTACTCATTTCAAGATGGCGGCTGATATGAAATATCTGGGTCAAATTTTATCATTTCATATTTTGTCAATGATTATTTCTAGCACATTGCAAAAATTTTTTTTTGAATATTTTCATTATTCCGGAAGTTTAAATTTCAACTTTGCAAGCGAATGACGTCAAAACCGGTAGTGATATTTTTTTTTTGTTAATGTCATTTTGTTCGCCATCAAAATATCTATGTACCTGTAAGTTTCCATATTGATACAAATAAAATTGCAAAAGTTGAACAAATGGTCAAAAAAGTGCTTCAAAAAGTCAGCAACAAAGTTCTCAAAATGCATATTTTTAAAGTCTTACCTTGTAGACAAACGTTTAAAGAAATAAACAAAAAAGGTTCCATCAAAATCGGTTGAAAAACAGAGGTAAAAATGTTAAAAAACATAATATGGATTTTTCCGTCATATGTCATTTCCGGTTAGACAAAAACCGTCATTTTACATTCACGCAACACCGAGCAGTTAGTTATCGTAAGAAAACATGCGAGATAATGTGTGGCATGCTCCCTTCTTACCGAATTAGCGTGACCAGAAGTAGACAAAAACTAGAACCGTGATAACGGTACTGAGCAGTGCGCAATTTAAACATCCTTGAACGGTTGCATTTTAGTCCTGCATATAAATTAGGTCATGTGACAGAGCTGTTATAGTTAAAAATCTCAATTTTCAATCGGCTATTAAACCGGAAGTAAACATCGGAAAACACAAGGTAAAACATCATTTGATAGATTTTATCGAGGGCAATAGCTTTGGTTCAGATCAAAAGGTCATCAAACGTCAAGGTCACGAGTTTTGAGCTTTGAAAGTGTTGCTATTGCTGAATTTCTTTCACCGGAAATAGACAAAACTGTTAATCGAAATTATGAAATCGGCTGTCACAATTTTGTTAGTAATATATTAGAGATGCCATAGACATCAACATTATGTAAATCGGATGATATCCTGATCACTTATATCGATTTAAAGAAAAGTTGGTCATTTCAAGATGGTGGTCTACTAGTTACTTCCGGGTCCAATGTTATTCTTTTTTTTTCTATGAATGTTATGTCATTTTATATCTTCAAAAGAATGGGTCGACTCTCTTTAAAAATCCACAATTTAGGAACCACGTGTTTGTTCGCGCCAAAAAAGCCACGCAGTTACTTTAAAACAATGAACAAAATTTCCAAATTAAAAAAAAAGCAAAATGATTAAAATATCTATTATATATCAAGCGGAGATAAAGCATAATAAGAAAAGACGATTTTTTGTGACGTACGTGAATTAAGTTCAAACTCACAATTTTCATTTGGCTATAAAACAAGAAGTAAATATTGGACAACAAAAATGAATTCACCATTGGATAGATCTCATTTCCGGCAATAACTTTTGTTCGGATCATAAGGTCAACAAATGGCAAGGTCACAAGTTATGAGGTTTAAAAGTGTTACAATAATTGCTGAATATCTTATACCGGAAATAGACAAACACCATAATCGAAATTAGCAATTCAGCTGCCCTCATTTTGTTGGCAATAGATTGATAATGCCATAAACATCAAAATCATATAAATCGATTTAAAGAAAACATGTTCATTTCAAGATGATGGCCAACGTGTTACTTCCGGTTACGATTTTGTCATATTTTTTTCTTTGTTAGTCATGTTCTTTCATATCTTAAGAAGAAATTGTTACCTATCTTATGAAATCCATAATTCAGATAACACGTGTGTTTTTTCCCGCCAAAAAACCACGCAGAGTTACTATAGAACAAAGAACAAAATTCCAAATAGCAATTTTGATCAAAATATCTAGTTTTATATATCACTGGAAAGAGGAGATAAAGCGTAATATGAAAAGAGAAGATATTTTGTGACGTGACGTCACGTGACAGAGCTGTTCAAAGTTCAATTTAACAATTTTTAAATGGCTAAAAAAACGGAAGTAAATATTGGACAACAAAAATGAATACACCGTTGGGTAGATCTCATCATGGGCAATAATCTTTGTTCAGGTCATAAGGTCACCCAAATCCAAGTTAACGTGTAATGAGCTTTGAAAATTTTGGCCATTTCTGAATATCTTTTACCGGAAATAGGCAAACATCATAAGCGAAATTATCAAATTGGCTGTCATCATTTTGTTGGCCATAGATTGAAAATGCCCTAGACATCAATATTATACAAATCGGATGATACCCTGTTCACTTCTCTCGATTTAAAGAAAACATGTTCATTTCATGATGGTGGCCAGCGTGTTACTTCCGGTTACGATTTTATCATATTTTTTTCTTTGTTAGTCATGTTCTTCCATATCTTAAGAAGAAATTGTTACCTATCTTATGAAATCCGTAATTCAGATAACACGTGTTTTTTCCCGCCAAAAAAACCCCGCAGAGTTACTATAGAACAAAGAACAAAATTCGAAAAAGCAATTTTTATCGAAATATCTAGTGTTATACATATATAAAAACTCTAATCGCTATTGCGTGTATAAGAAATTGTTGAAGGACGAACGGACCGACGGATGGACAGGGGTGACGGCAATATACGTCCATATTTTCATGTGGCTGTATATAAAGGCAGATAAAATGGAATCAGAAATACCAGCAGACAGACTAAATAAAAGAGGTGCAGAACTACAAGCAGTCATACGAAATAAAAGGGGCGCACAGCTACCAGAATACAAGCAGGTTAACTAAAAGGGATGCGGGAATACCAGCAATACTAACAATATTTTCAAATTCTAAAACGCGGAATTATGATTCGAATACATATTGTCATATATCATTGGAAAGCGTAGATCAAGCACAATACGATTCAAAAATAATTTGTGTCGTATGTAAATTAGGTCACGTGACAGAGCTGTTTAAATTTAAAAATTGAAATTTTCTGACAGCCATAAAACCGGAAGTAAACATCGGGCATCTAAAATGATTATGCCATTAGATAGATCTCGTCAAGGGCAACAACTTGTGTTCAGGTCACAAGGTCACTCAAGGTCAAGGTCACAAGATATGAGCCTTAAAAGTTTTGACTATTTCCGAAAATTCTAAACCGGAAATAAAAAAAAATCGGAATCGAAATTCAAAAATCGGCTTCCCATGTTTTGTTAGCAATCGACTGTAGATCCCATAGACATCATTTTTATTCAAATCGAATGATTCCCCGATTCTGAATTTCGATTTAAAGAAAAATCAATCATTTCAAGATGGCGACTGATATGAAATATCTGGGTCAGATTTTTTCATTTCATTTTTAGTCAACGGTTATTTCTAGCACAACTCAAAAAGATTTTTTGGAATATCTTAATTATTCCGGAAGTTGAAATTTCAACTTTACAAGCGAATGACGTCAAAACCGGAAGTGATATAAAAATTTTGAAAATACCATTTAATTAGAAATCAAAATGTTTATACACCTGTAAGTTTTCAAATTGATCGAAATAAAATTGCAAAAGTTAAAAAAACGGTTAAAAAAGTGCTCCAAAAAGTCAGCAGAGAATGTCTAAAAGTGCATTTATGTTGAGAGCTATTATGTAGACATTAGAATAATGAAATAAACAAAAAAAGTTCCATCAAAATCGGTTGAAAAACAGAGGTAAAAATGGTAAAAAACATAAAATGGGTTTTTCTGTCACATGTCATTTCCGGTTAGACAAAAAACCGCCATTTTACATTCACCCAACACCGAGCAGTTAGATATTGTAGGAAAACATGTGAGATAAGGTCTGACATGCTCCCTTCATACCGAATTAACGTGACCAGAAGTAGACAAAAACTAGAACCGTGATAACGGTACTGAGCAGTGCGCAATTTAAACATCCTTGAACGGTTGCATTTTAGTCCTGCATATAAATCGGGTCATGTGATAGAGCTGTTTATAGTTAAAAATCTCAATTTTCAATCGGCTATTAAACCGGAAGTTAACATCGGAAAACACAAAATAAAACATCATTTGATAGATTTTATTGAGGGCAAAAGCTATGGTTCAGATCAAAAGGTCATCAAACGTCAAGGTCACGAGTTTGGAGCTTTGAAAGTGTTTGCTATTGCTAAATTTCTTTAACCGGAAATAGACAAACCTTTTAATTAGGAAATCCGCTGTCACCATTTTGTTAGTAATATATTGAAGATGCCATAGACATCAACATTATGTAAATCGGATGATATCCTGATCACTTATATCGATTTAAAGAAAAGTTGGTCATTTCAAGATGGTGGTCTACTAGTTACTTCCGGGAACAATTTTATCCTTTTTTTTCTATGAATGTAATGTCATTTTATATCTTCAAAAGAATGTGTCGACTCTCTTTAAAAATCCACAATTTAGGAACAACGTGTTTTTTCGCGCCAAAAAAGCCACGCAGTTACTCTAGAACAATGAACAAAATTTCCAAATTAAAAAAAAAGCAAAATGATTAAAATATATACTATTATATATCAAAAGGAGATAAAGCATAATAAGAAAAGACGATTTTTTGTGACGTACGTGAATTGGGTTCAAACTGACAATTTTCAAATGGTTATAAAACAAGAAGTAAATATTGGACAACAAAAATGAATTCACCATTGGATAGATCTCATTTCGGGCAATAACTTTTGTTCGGATCATAAGGTCAACAAATGGCAAGGTCACAAGTTATGAGCTTTAAAAGTGTTACAATAATTGCTGAATATCTTATACCGGAAATAGTCAAACACCATAATCGAAATTAGCAATTCAGCTGCCCTCATTTTGTTGGCAATAGATTGAAAATGCCCTAGACATCAATATTATACAAATCGGATGTCGATTTAAAGAAAACATGTTCATTTCAAGATGGTGGCCAACGTGTTACTTCCGGTTACGATTTTGTCATATTTTTTTCTTTGTTAGTCATGTTCTTTTATATCTTAAGAAGAAATTGTTACCTATCTTATGAAATCCGTAATTCAGATAACACTTTTTTTCCCGCCAAAAAAACACGCGGAGTTATAGAACAAAGAACAAAATTCCAAATAGCAATTTTGATCAAAATATCTAGTGTTATATATCACTGGAAAGAGGAGAAAAAGCGTAATAAGAAAAGAAGATATTTTGTGACGTGACGTCACGTGACAGAGATGTTCAAAGTTCAAACTAACAATTTTTAAATAGCTATAAAACCGGAAGTAAATATTGGACAACAAAAATGAATACACCGTTGGGTAGATCTCATCATGGGCAATAACTTTTGTTCAGGTCATAAGGTCACCCAAATCCAAGGTAACGTGTAATGAGCTTTGAAATTTTTTGCCATTTCTGAATATCTTTTACCGGAAATGTTACTTCCGGTTACGATTTTATCATATTTTTTTCTTTGTTATTCATGTTCTTCCATATCTTAAGAAGAACTTGTTACCTATCTTATGAAACCCGTAATTCAGATAACACGTGTTTTTTCCCGCCAAAAAAAAACCCCAAAAAACACGCACAGTTACTATAGAACAAAGAACAAAATTCGAAAAAGCAATTTTGATCGAAATATCTAGTGTTATACAATATACATATATAAAAACTCTAATCGCTATATTGCATGTACAAGAAATTGTTGAAGGACGAACGGACCGACGGATGGACATGTGTGACGGCAATATACGTCGATATTTTCATGTGGCTGTATATAAAGGCAGATAAAATGGAATCAGAAATACCAGCAGGCAGACTAAATAAAAGAGGTGCAGAACTACAAGCAGTCATACCAAATAAAAGGGGCGCACAGCTACCAGAATACAAGCAGGTTAACTAAAAGGGACGCGGGAATGCCAGCAGACAGACAAACGAAACACGAACAGTTACAATGGAATTTGGCAAAATTTTCAAATTCTAGAACGCGGAATTATGATTCAAATAAATTGTGTCATATATCATTTGAAAGAGTAGATCAAGCATAGTGACGCCGAAAAAGAATTTATGACGTATGTAAATTAGGTCACGTGACAGAGCTGTTCAAAGTTAAAAATTGCAATTTTCAGAAGGCCATAAAACCGGAAGTAAACGTTGGGCTTCTAAAACGATTATATTATTGGATAGATCTCGTCAAGGGCAACAACTTTTGTTCAGGTCACAAGGTCACTCAAGGTCAAGGTCACAAGGTATGAGCCTTAAAAGTTTTGACTATTACTGAACATTTTTAACCGGAAATAAAAAGAATTCTGAATCGAAATTCAAAAATTGGCTTCCCATGTTTTGTTAGCAATCGACTAAAGATTCCATAGACATTATTTGTATTCAAATCGGACGATTCCCTGATTCTGAATTTCTATTTAAAGAAAAATAGGTCATTTCAAGATGGCGGCTAACATGAAATATCTGGGTAAGATTTTATCATTTCATATTTTGTCAATGATTATTTCTAGCACATAGCAAAAAGATTTTTTTGAATATTTTCATTATTCCGGAAGTTGAAATTTCAACTTTGCAAGCGAATGACGTCAAAACCGAAAGTGATATTATTTTTTTGAATATGTCATTTTGTTCGCCATCAAAATGTCTATGTATCTGTAAATTTTCATTTTGATACAAATAAAATTGCAAAAGTTGAAAAAATGTTCAAAAAAGTGCTTCCAAAAGTCAGCAACAAAGTTCTAAAAATCCTTTTTTTTTAAGTCTTACCTTGTAGACAAACGTTAAAAGAAATAAACGAAAAAAATCCCATCAAAATCGGTTGAAAAACCGAGGTGAAAATGGTAAAAATCTTGAGTGGGTATTTTTGCTATACGTCATTTCCGGTTGGAAAAAAATGCATCATTTTACATTCACCTAATACCGACACGCTAATCATCGTGGGAAATCATCTGAGCTTACGTGTGATATGTTTCCTTCATACCGAAATAGCGGGACCAGAAGTAGACAAAAAAAAAAAAAGTCAATATGAAAACAAAGCAGTGCGTTCGCTAGAACGCACTGCAAAAAAAAAAAAAGTCATTATGAAAACAAAGCAGTGCGTTCGCTAGAACGCACTGCAAAAAAAATAGTCATTATGAAAACAAAGCAGTGCGTTCGCTAGAACGCACTGCAAAAAAAAACAGTCATTATGAAAACAAAGCAGTGCGTTCGCTAGAACGCACTGCAATAAACTCTTTATTTTACATGGGTCAGAATAAGGCCAATACTACGAGTTATACGGTCCTGTCTCACACTCAGCCCATGTCGACATACATGTACATACATACAGTATACAACATATAGACAAAAAAAAAAGAAGAAAATGATGGACAGAATATGATTTAGTGATCAAGTACATGGCCACAAGATGATGTGCAGTCAACCGGTTAAAAAAAAGAAACAAGATAGCATACCAAGTTTCAATCAAATCAGACAAAAACTCTTGCTTCTATTGCATACACAAGTTAATTTCAACGTTTTTTCACTAAGTCAAGGGTAATAACTCATAAACCGACAACTGGAATCGCACCATTTTCAAACTCATCCGAGATATTATCAAGATGAATACACATACCAAGTTTCATTCAAATTGGATGAAAACTCTAGCTTCTATGGCGTACAAAAGTTAATTTTAATTTTTTTTCAGTAAGTCAAGGGCAATAACTCATAAACAGATGACTGGAATCATGCCATTTTCAAACTCATTTGAGAAATTATCACGATGAATACACATAACAAGTTTCATTCAAATCGGATAAAAACTCTAGCTTCTATCGCGTACATAAGTTTATTTTAATGTTTTTTCACTAAGTCAAGGGCCATAACTCATAAACTGACGACTGGAATCGCGCCATTTTCGAACTCATACGAGATATTATCAAGATGAATACACATAACAAGTTTCATTCAAATCGGATAAAAACTCTGGTCTCTATCGCGTACACAAGAAATTGTTGACGGACGGACGGACGGACCGACGGACTGACGGACGGACAGGGGTGACATTTTCATGTGGGCGTATAAAAATCACTAATTTTTTAAGCCAAAGGTCAGTGCAAGTGCTGCAAGCGGGCTACCCAACCCTACTCCATTTATGTTCTTATTCTAAATTGAGTTGGAGGGGGAGGTAGGATTTATCCATGCTCAAGACCAGCTTGAAGGTTGTTTACTCATTCCCTGACAGTATGTTATGAATTTAGATTTGCCAAAAGTTTGATTTTTTTGATCGTACGCCAAAATAATGATAATACCAAATAGAAAACCTGGAAGGGAAATAATTAAATTGCGTTATGTCAAACTGTAATACATCTGTAAGAGATGAGACAACAAATATACAATTGCAAGAGATAGGACTATAAGTAAGTACTTCGTCCAGACATCTATTGTACCTCCACGAACAAGAGACTGCAAGAAGAAAGTTAACCGTTAGTTAGTATTTTAGTTCAGGTATCTTCTGCAACTCTATGAGTAGAACTACTTCAACTGTAAGAGGCAAGACAACTTTTATTAACTATTGATGATGAGAAGTCTTCTCCAGTCTAAAAAGTAAAGACACCACAACTGCAAGAGGCAGGTTAACCATTAGTAAGTATTGATGAGCAGACACGTATAAATAAACAGAGACTACTTCTTTCAACATGACACGTATGTATAAATATACAGAGACTACTACTTCCATCATGACACGTATAAATAAACAGAGAATACTACTTCCATCATGACACGTATAAATATACAGAGACTACTACTTCCATCATGACACCTTTAAATATACAGAGACTACTTAACTACTTCCATCATGACACATTATAAATATACAGAGACTACTACTTCCATCATGGCACGTATAAATATATAGAGACTACTACTTTCATCATGACACATATAAATATACAGGGACTACTTCTTCTATCATGACACCTTTAAATATACAGAGACTACTACTTCCATCATGACACATTATAAATATACAGAGACTACTTCTTCCATCATGACACATATAAATATACAGAGACTACTTCTTCTATCATGACACATATAAATATACAGAGACTACTTCTTCTATCATGACACGTATAAATATACAGAGACTACTTCTTCCATCATGACACATATAAATGTACAGAGACTACTTCTTCTATCATGACACCTTTAAATATACAGAGACTACTACTCCCATCATGACACATTATAAATATACAGACACTACTACTTCGATCATGGCACGTACAAATAAACAGAGACTACTACTTTCATCACGACACGTATAAATATATAGAGACTACTACATCCATCATTACACGTATAAATATATAGATACATGTAATACTATTTCCATCATGACACGTTTTACAGAGCTTACATATACATAGTAACGTTTTATATAGTTTGTCTTCAAGGGGAGGAATTACACGAATGATAATTTTGTCTTTCTAGTTGAAGTGATCTTGATCTCGGAAGACAAATATCCACACGAACTCTTCGGTTACTGAAAATCGAAGCATTGCTCGGAGGACTAATCGAGATCCTCGCAATGTAAGAGATAATCCCAGAGCCTTTTAAACCTGTAGCCTCAACATTACCTCTGCTATAATATAATACTCCAATGGGTTCCCATTTCTGCTGTTGTTATTCTCAACGCTCTGCTCTCTTGTTCAGCACCTCTTTTTATCTACCCATATCTCAGATTCCACTTACAATCTACGTCCTCTTTTCCTCTTAATCCAAACTACCATTCCCTTTACTCCATTTCCCATATTGACTGCGTGTGCACATCAATATGAAGTTATAGTGTGCCACATTTCAAGTTCCTACAGTAAACGGTCTGGCTGTTAGAGCACTTTTAGTGTCGTAAACTTTCTGAAAACGCCATTTGGTGCAGTTTTAACTCTTCAAAACCTGGTGAAACTTTAAAGTCGATTTTCTCGAAAGTTTGAAAAATATGACATATTCTGTTTTCGCCTGAAATAGTCGTAAGGAATAATAAACTTGTATTCGATGCAAAAATTATACCTCTAGGATCAAAATTAGCGACGTTATGGCCATTTTAGTTTTGGGGTGTGCTATTTCACTTTTGGATGGAGCAAAAACCAAATCTTTGACAGGCTGTAGCTCGGACACTATCAGAGATGGAAAGTTGCAATTTGCACTGCTTGTGTACATTGATACATAGATATGAAGTTATAGTATGCCAAATTTCAAGTTCCTATTGTGAACGGTTCGGCTGCAAGAGCACTTTTGGTGTCGGAAACTTTCTGAAAACGCCACGAAGAGCTGATTCGTTTGATATGCGAACGACCCATGTTTGACCAAGCTGTGACAGTTTTCTGTTCTAAAACGTAGATGTCTTTAGAAAAAGGGTGTTTACCTCCCTCCGGAGTTCAGTTCACAGCTAACCTTGGCGAAACTTCGCCCAAGCCTCGGTGGCGAAGCGGTTAGCGTGACTTCCGGTTTGGTATTGGTTTGATAATGACGCGTTTCATTTCGCTCTGTAACTTTTGTGTATTATGAAGTTGAAAACATGTGAATTTGATATAATTTGCAATAATTTATCGTTCTGTGTGAGTACTTTCTTTTATGAACATGTAACTATTACTTTTATCCAGATAAGAGTGTTTTTTGATCATTTGAAAATTCTCTTACATTGTTTATCAATATATCAATATGGCTGCCAAGTATAGTTTTGATGTTCCCAATAAGTGCGACCTATTGATTAAAGAAAACACAGTGAATATCGTGCATGATGTGAGTGATACTCACAAATACTCTATGACAGAAATTATCAACTTAGTTGAAAACAAGTTAGGATGTGATAGTGTTTTGGCATGTGTCCCAATAAATAACTCGTATGAAGTAACGTTAGTTAATAGATCCGTTGCTGAAAATTTGGTTTTTAATGGTTTGATGAATGATGATAGTGTGCTGCATTGTAATTTCATTGGTTCTAGAATCAAAATTGTTTCATTTATGAATATTCCTGTTTATGTGCCTGATTCAGAAATTTTAGATAAATTGAATAAGTGGGGTGTAAAACCCGTGGGACCTATAATCAGACGAAGTGTTTGCTATGGAGACAAATGTATTTATGATGGCACTCGTTACTTAAAAGTTAATTTTCCAGCTTCAATACCCAGTTTACCATATGTGACCAATTTCAATGACCAGTCATATTCGGTGAAACATAATGAACAAGCAAGTGTGTGTTATATATGCTCGAAAAGCGATCATAAGGTGAAAGATTGTCCAGATTTTGTATGCTATCGATGTAAAGAGCGCGGACATGGAAAGAGGGATTGTAAAGCTTTGAAATGCAAAGGGTGTTTTAATTTTGAATGGACGTGCAATTGCGAAATTGATAATTCAAGCGTCGAAAATGATTTTAATGTGAAATCTGATTTGGGAATAAAACATGTACTGAAAAGTGAAGATTGTCTTAAAAATGGTGATGGTAATAAAAGTGGATGTGAAGATGCTGATAACAGTGATGAAATTGAAGATGAAATAGTGATGCAGGATAAGGGTGATATGGAAATTATTATAACAAGTGACGATACAAGCAGTGAAAACATTAACAGTGATGGTGCAACCAATATTAGTTCTAAAAGGTCAAAAATAAGCGACAAGTGTTTCTTTCCTACCGAGGATATAGAACATATAACAAAACGGGTCAATGTTAAGGATATGAGTGTTTCAAAGCGAAAAAAACAATTGCCGGGTATCAAGAGATCAAGTGTGAACAAATCTATAGATGTAAATATTTTTGAAAATAGGGATATTATTGAAATCACAGATATGAAAAATTATAATCTACGTGAACATATAGATAAATGTAAACGTAAAGTGCAAAAATGAATCGTAAATAATATCTTTTGAAAGCTTTAGCGAAACTTCATCTTATATATTCATAATTTCATCTCATGTTTTATCTTAACTTTTGTAGGGGCTGTCTTTCTTCTGAAATAGGAAAAAAATTACTAAACATAAAAAATGAAAAAAAAAATGTTTTTAAAAGTCATTGATTTAAAATCAAAGTTTTAATTAATTATACAGTATGTGATATGTTTTATGTTGTAATGAATGTTATGATTACATCTGATTAAAGATTATACAAGATAAAAAAAAAAAAAAAAAAAAAAAAAAAAGCGTGCCGGATCCTCCATCAAAGGGTCCCTGGATCGAGACCTCTCCAAGAAAACTTTTTGTTTGTCAAAAATTGAAACATTTTCTTGATATTATCCATCATACACAACTTTTGTGTGCACCCTTGACGTATTATAATTGTGGGCATATATATCCATCGAGGATGGGTACAAATGTTTGAGGGGCCCTACAAGCTTCCTTTATCATTTTTTCGCCCCAATTTTGTGTGGAAATGATGCGTCATGAACCGCTGGTTCGTTTGATATGCGAACGACCCATTTTTAATCAAGTTATGATTGTTTTATGTGCTAAAACGTGGATGCCTTTAGAAAAGGGGTATTTACCCCCCTCTGGAGTTCTGTTCACAGTTTACTTTGGCGAAACTTCGCTCAGGCCTCGGTGGAGAAGCGGTTAGCGTGCTGGATCCTCCCCCAAAGGGTCCCGGGTTCGAGACCCCTCCAAGAAAACTTTTTTTTTCTAAAAATTTAAACATTTTCTTGATCTTATCCATCATGCACATCTTTTGTGTGCACCCTTGACGTATTATTGTGGGCATATATCAACATCGAGGATGGGCTTTATACAAATTTCAACCTCCTTCAAAGCCCTTCTTGACCGTACAAATGTTTGAGAAGCCCTACAAGCTTCCTATGTCATTTCTTCGCCCCAATTTTGTGTGGAAAAGATGCTACATGAAGCGCTGGTTCGTTTGATATGCGAACGACCCATTTTTGATCAAGTTATGACAGTTTTATGTGCTAAAACGTGGATGCGTTTCGAAAAGGGGTATTTACCCTCCTCCGGAGTTCTGTTCACAGTTTACTTTGGCGAAACTACGCTTAAGCCTCTTTTGTGTGCAACCTTGACGTATTATTTTAGGCATATATCACCATCTAGGATGGGCTTTATACAAATTTCAACCTTCTTCAAAGCCCTTCTTGACCGTACAAATGTTTGAGGGACCCTACAAGCTTCCTATGTCATTTTGTCGCCCCAATGTTGTGTGGAAATGATGCGTCATGAAGTGCTGGTTCGTTTGATATGCGAACGACCCATTTTTAATCAAGTTATGACAGTTTTATGTGCTAAAACGTGGATGCCTTTAGAAAAGAGGTATTTACCCCCCTCCGAAGTTCGGTTCACAGTTTACTTTGGCGAAATTTCGCTCAAGTCTCGGTGGCGAAGCGGTTAGCGTGCTGGATCCTCCCCCAAAGGGTCCCGGGTTCGAGACCCCTCCAAGAAAACTTTTTTTTTCTAAAAATTTAAACATTTTCTTGATCTTATCCATCATGCACATCTTTTGTGTGCACCCTTGACGTATTATTGTGGGCATATATCACCATCGAGGATGGGCTTTATACAAATTTCAACCTCCTTCAAAGCCCTTCTTGACCATACAAATGTATAAGGGGCCCTACAAGCTTTCTATGTCATTTTTTTCGCCCCAATTTTTGTGGAAATGATGCGTAATGAAGCGCTGGTTCGTTTGATATGCGAACGACCCATTAGTGATCAACTATGACAGTTTTATGTGCTAAAACGCCTTTAGAAAAGGGGTATTTACCCCCCTCCGGAGTTCAGTTCACAGCTTACCTTGGCAAAACTTCGCCCAAGCCTTGGTGGCGAAGCGGTTAGCGTGCAGGATCCTCCCCCAAAGGGTCCCGGGTTCGAGACCTCTGGAGTACGGTTCACAGTTTACTTTGGCAAAATTTCGCTCAAGCCTCGGTGGCGAAGCGGTTAGCGTGCTGGATCCTCCCCCACAGGGTACCGGGTGCGAGACCCCTCCAAGAAAACTTTTTTTTTCTCAAAAATTCAAACATTTTCTTGATCTTATCCATCATGCACATCTTTTGTGTGCACCCTTGACGTATTATTGTGGGCATATATCACCATCATGGATGGGCTTTATACAAATTTCAACCTCCTTCAAAGCCCTTCTTGACCGTACAAATGTTTGAGGGGCCCTACAAGCTTCCTATGTCATTTTTTTCGCCCCAATTTTGTGTGGAAATGATGCGTCATGAAGTGCTGGTTCGTTTGATATGCGAACGACCCATTTTTAATCAAGTTATGACTGTTTTATGTGCTAAAACGTTGATGCCTTTAGAAAAGGGGTATTTACCCCCCTCCGGAGTTCTGTTCACAGTTTACTTTGGCGAAACTACGCTTAAGCCTCTTTTGTGTGCAACCTTGACGTATTATTTTAGGCATATATCACCATCTAGGATGGGCTTTATACAAATTTCAACCTTCTTCAAAGCCCTTCCCGACCCTACAAATGTTTGAGGGGCCCTACAAGCTTCCTATATTATTTTTTCGCCCCAATTTTGTGTGGAAAAGATGCGTCATGAAGCGCTGGTTCGTTTGATATGCGAACGACCCATTTTTGATCAAGTTCTGACAGTTTTATGTGCTAAAACGTGGATGCCTTTAGAAAAGGGGTATTTACCCCCCTCCGGAGTTCGGTTCACAGCTTATCTTGGCGAAACTTCGTTCAAGCCTCGGTGGCGAAGCGGTTAGCGTGCTCGATCCTCCACAAAAGGGTCCCGGGTTCGAGACCCCGACCAAGAAAACTTTTTTTTCTCAAAAATTCAGACATTTTCTTGATCTTATCCATCAGACACATATTTTGTGGGCACCCTTGACGTATTATTGTGGGCATATATCACCTTGGAGGCTGGGCTTTATACAAATTTCAAAGCCCTTCCCGACCCTACAAATGTTTGAGGGGCCCTACAAGCTTCCTATATTATTTTTTCGCCCCAATTTTTGTGGAAAAGATGCGTCATGAAGCGCTGGTTCGTTTGATATGCGAACGACCCATTTTTGATCAAGTTCTGACAGTTTTATGTGCTAAAACGTGGATGCCTTTAGAAAAGGGGTATTTACCCCCCTCCGGAGTTCGGTTCACAGCTTATCTTGGCGAAACTTCGTTCAAGCCTCGGTGGCGAAGCGGTTAGCGTGCTGGATCCTCCACAAAAGGGTCCCGGGTTCGAGACCCCGACCAAGAAAACTTTTTTTTCTCAAAAATTCAGACATTTTCTTGATCTTATCCATCAGACACATATTTTGTGGGCACCCTTGACGTATTATTGTGGGCATATATCACCTTGGAGGCTGGGTTTTATACAAATTTCAAAGCCCTTCCCGACCCTACAAATGTTTGAGGGGCCCTACAAGCTTCCTATATTATTTTTTCGCCCCAATTTTGTGTGGAAAAGATGCGTCATGAAGCGCTGGTTCGTTTGATATGCGAACGACCCATTTTTGATCAAGTTCTGACAGTTCTATGTGCTAAAACGTGGATGCCTTTAGAAAAGGGGTATTTACCCCCCTCCGGAGTTCGGTTCACAGCTTATCTTGGCGAAACTTCGTTCAAGCCTCGGTGGCGAAGCGGTTAGCGTGCTGGATCCTCCACAAAAGGGTCCCGAGTTCGAGACCCCGACTAAGAAAACTTTTTTTTCTCAAAAATTCAGACATTTTCTTGGTCTTATCCATCAGACACATATTTTGTGGGCACCCTTGACGTATTATTGTGGGCATATATCACCTTGGAGGCTGGGCTTTATACAAATTTCAAAGCCCTTCCCGACCCTACAAATGTTTGAGGGGCCCTACAAGCTTCCTATATTATTTTTTCGCCCCAATTTTGTGTGGAAAAGATGCGTCATGAAGCGCTGGTTCGTTTGATATGCGAACGACCCATTTTTGATCAAGTTCTGACAGTTTCATGTGCTAAAACGTGGATGCCTTTAGAAAAGGGGTATTTACCCCCCCTCCGGAGTTCGGTTCACAGCTTACCTTGGCGAAACTTTGCTCAAGCCTCGGTGGCGAAGCGGTTAACGTGCTGGATCCTCCCCAAAGGGTCCCGGGTTCGATACCCCTCCAAGAAATCTTTTTTTTTCTCAAAAAAATCAAACATTTTCTTGATCTTATCCATCATGCACATCTTTTGTGTGCACCCTTGACGTATTATTATGGGCATATATCACCATGGAGGATGGGCTTTATACAAATTTCAACCTCCTTCAATGCCCTTCTTGACCGTACAAATGTTTGAGGGTCCCTACAAGCTTCCTATGTCATTTGTTTCGCCGATATTTTGTGTGGAAATGATGTGTCATGAAGCGCTGGTTCGTTTGATATGCGAACGACCCATTTTTAATCAAGTTATGACTGTTTTATGTGCTAAAACGTGGATGCCTTTAGAAAAGAGGTATTTACCCCCCTCCGGAGTTCGGTTCACAGCTTACCTTGGTCAAACTTTGCTGAAGCCTCGGTGGCGAAGCGGTTAGCGTGCTGGATCCTCCACAAAAGAGTCCCGGGTTCGAGACCCCGTCCAAGAAAACTTTTTTTTTTTCTCAAAAATTCAGACATTTTCTTGGTCTTATCCATCAGACACATATTTTGTGGGCACCCTTGACGTATTATTGTGGGCATATATCACCTTGGAGGCTGGGCTTTACACAAATTTCAAAGCCCTTCCCGACCCTACAAATGTTTGAGGGGCCCTACAAGCTTCCTATATTATTTTTTCGCCCCAATTTTGTGTGGAAAAGATGCGTCATGAAGCGCTGGTTCGTTTGATATGCGAACGACCCATTTTTGATCAAGTTATGACAGTTTTATGTGCTAAAACGTGGATGCCTTTAGAAAAGGGGTATTTACCCCCCTCCGGAGTTCGGTTCACAGCTTATCTTGGCGAAACTTCGTTCAAGCCTCGGTGGCGAAGCGGTTAGCGTACTGGATCCTCCACAAAAGGGTCCCGGGTTCGAGACCCCGACCAAGAAAACTTTTTTTTTCTCAAAAATTCAGACATTTTCTTGGTCTTATCCATCAGACACATATTTTGTGGGCACCCTTGACGTATTATTGTGGGCATATATCACCTTGGAGGCTGGGCTTTATACAAATTCCAAAGCCCTTCCCGACCCTACAAATGTTTGAGGGGCCCTACAAGCTTCCTATATTATTGTTTCTCGCCACAATTTTGTGTGGAAAAGATGCGTCATGAAACGCTGGTTCGTTTGATATGCGAACGACCCATTTTTGATCAAGTTCTGACAGTTTTATGTGCTAAAACGTGGATGCCTTTAGAAAAGGGGTATTTACCCCCCTCCGGAGTTCGGTTCACAGCTTATCTTGGCGAAACTTCGCTCAAGCCTCGGTGGCGAAGCGGTTAGCGTGCTGGATCCTCCACAAAAGGGTCCCGGGTTCGAGACCCCGACCAAGAAAACTTTTTTTTCTCAAAAATTCAGACATTTTCTTGGTCTTATTCATCAGACACATATTTTGTGGGCACCCTTGACGTATTATTGTGGGCATATATCACCTTGGAGGCTGGGCTTTATACAAATTGCAAAGCCCTTCCCGACCCTACAAATGTTTGAGGGGCCCTACAAGCTCCCTATATTATTTTTTCGCCCCAATGTTGTGTGGAAAAGATGCGTCATGAAGCGCTGGTTCGTTTGATATGCGAACGACCCATTTTTGATCAAGTTCTGACAGTTTTATGTGCTAAAACGTGGATGCCTTTAGAAAAGGGGTATTTACCCCCCTCCGGAGTTCGGTTCACAGCTTATCTTGGCGAAACTTCGTTCAAGCCTCGGTGGCGAAGCGGTTAGCGTGCTGGATCCTCCACAAAAGGGTCCCGGGTTCGAGACCCCGACCAAGAAAACTTTTTTTTCTCAAAAATTCAGACATTTTCTTGATCTTATCCATCAGACACATATTTTGTGGGCACCCTTGACGTATTATTGTGGGCATATATCACCTTGGAGGCTGGGCTTTATACAAATTTCAAAGCCCTTCCCGACCCTACAAATGTTTGAGGGGCCCTACAAGCTTCCTATATTATTTTTTCGCCCCAATTTTGTGTGGAAAAGATGCGTCATGAAGCGCTGGTTCGTTTGATATGCGAACGACCCATTTTTGATCAAGTTCTGACAGTTTTATGTGCTAAAACGTGGATGCCTTTAGAAAAGGGGTATTTACCCCCCTCCGGAGTTCGGTTCACAGCTTATCTTGGCGAAACTTCGTTCAAGCCTCGGTGGCGAAGCGGTTAGCGTGCTGGATCCTCCACAAAAGGGTCCCGAGTTCGAGACCCCGACCAAGAAAACTTTTTTTTCTCAAAAATTCAGACATTTTCTTGGTCTTATCCATCAGACACATATTTTGTGGGCACCCTTGACGTATTATTGTGGGCATATATCACCTTGGAGGCTGGGCTTTATACAAATTTCAAAGCCCTTCCCGACCCTACAAATGTTTGAGGGGCCCTACAAGCTTCCTATATTATTTTTTCGCCCCAATTTTGTGTGGAAAAGATGCGTCATGAAGCGCTGGTTCGTTTGATATGCGAACGACCCATTTTTGATCAAGTTCTGACAGTTTCATGTGCTAAAACGTGGATGCCTTTAGAAAAGGGGTATTTACCCCCCTCCGGAGTTCGGTTCACAGCTTATCTTGGCGAAACTTCGTTCAAGCCTCGGTGGCGAAGCGGTTAGCGTGCTGGATCCTCCACAAGAGGGTCCCGGGTTCGAGACCCCGACCAAGAAAACTTTCTTTCTCAAAAATTCAGACATTTTCTTGATCTTATCCATCAGACACATATTTTGTGGGCACCCTTGACGTATTATTGTGGGCATATATCACCTTGGAGGCTGGGCTTTATACAAATTTCAAAGCCCTTCCCGACCCTACAAATGTTTGAGGGGCCCTACAAGCTTCCTATATTATTTTTTCGCCCCAATTTTGTGTGGAAAAGATGCGTCATGAAGCGCTGGTTCGTTTGATATGCGAACGACCCATTTTTGATCAAGTTCTGACAGTTTTATGTGCTAAAACGTGGATGCCTTTAGAAAAGGGGTATTTACCCCCCTCCGGAGTTCGGTTCACAGCTTATCTTGGCGAAACTTCGTTCAAGCCTCGGTGGCGAAGCGGTTAGCGTGCTGGATCCTCCACAAAAGGGTCCCGAGTTCGAGACCCCGACCAAGAAAACTTTTTTTTCTCAAAAATTCAGACATTTTCTTGGTCTTATCCATCAGACACATATTTTGTGGGCACCCTTGACGTATTATTGTGGGCATATATCACCTTGGAGGCTGGGCTTTATACAAATTTCAAAGCCCTTCCCGACCCTACAAATGTTTGAGGGGCCCTACAAGCTTCCTATATTATTTTTTCGCCCCAATTTTGTGTGGAAAAGATGCGTCATGAAGCGCTGGTTCGTTTGATATGCGAACGACCCATTTTTGATCAAGTTCTGACAGTTTCATGTGCTAAAACGTGGATGCCTTTAGAAAAGGGGTATTTACCCCCCTCCGGAGTTCGGTTCACAGCTTATCTTGGCGAAACTTCGTTCAAGCCTCGGTGGCGAAGCGGTTAGCGTGCTGGATCCTCCACAAAAGGGTCCCGGGTTCGAGACCCCGTCCAAGAAATCTGTTTTTTTCTCAAAAAAATCAAACATTTTCTTGATCTTATCCATCATGCACATCTTTTGTGTGCACCCTTGACGTATTATTGTGGGCATATATCACCTTGGAGGCTGGGCTTTACACAAATTTCAAAGCCCTTCCCGACCCTACAAATGTTTGAGGGGCCCTACAAGCTTCCTATATTATTTTTTCGCCCCAATTTTGTGTGGAAAAGATGCGTCATGAAGCGCTGGTTCGTTTGATATGCGAACGACCCATTTTTAATCAAGTTATGACTGTTTTATGTGCTAAAACGTGGATGCCTTTAGAAAAGAGGTATTTACCCCCCTCCGGAGTTCGGTTCACAGCTTACCTTGGCCAAACTTTGCTGAAGCCTCGGTGGCGAAGCGGTTAGCGTGCTGGATCCTCCACAAAAGGGTCCCGGGTTCGAGACCCCGTCCAAGAAATCTGTTTTTTTCTCAAAAAAATCAAACATTTTCTTGATCTTATCCATCATGCACATCTTTTGTGTGCACCCTTGACGTATTATTGTGGGCATATATCACCATGGAGGATGGGCTTTATACCAATTTCAACCTCCTTCAATGCCCTTCTTGACCGTACAAATGTTTGAGGGTCCCTACAAGCTTCCTATGTCATTTTTTTCGCCGATATTTTGTGTGGAAATGATGTGTCATGAAGCGCTGGTTCGTTTGATATGCGAACGACCCATTTTTAATCAAGTTATGACTGTTTTATGTGCTAAAACGTGGATGCCTTTAGAAAAGAGGTATTTACCCCCCTCCGGAGTTCGGTTCACAGCTTACCTTGGTCAAACTTTGCTGAAGCCTCGGTGGCGAAGCGGTTAGCGTGCTGGATCCTCCACAAAAGAGTCCCGGGTTCGAGACCCCGTCCAAGAAAACTTTTTTTTTTTCTCAAAAATTCAGACATTTTCTTGGTCTTATCCATCAGACACATATTTTGTGGGCACCCTTGACGTATTATTGTGGGCATATATCACCTTGGAGGCTGGGCTTTACACAAATTTCAAAGCCCTTCCCGACCCTACAAATGTTTGAGGGGCCCTACAAGCTTCCTATATTATTTTTTCGCCCCAATTTTGTGTGGAAAAGATGCGTCATGAAGCGCTGGTTCGTTTGATATGCGAACGACCCATTTTTGATCAAGTTCTGACAGTTTTATGTGCTAAAACGTGGATGCCTTTAGAAAAGGGGTATTTACCCCCCTCCGGAGTTCGGTTCACAGCTTATCTTGGCGAAACTTCGTTCAAGCCTCGGTGGCGAAGCGGTTAGCGTGCTGGATCCTCCACAAAAGGGTCCCGAGTTCGAGACCCCGACCAAGAAAACTTTTTTTTCTCAAAAATTCAGACATTTTCTTGGTCTTATCCATCAGACACATATTTTGTGGGCACCCTTGACGTATTATTGTGGGCATATATCACCTTGGAGGCTGGGCTTTATACAAATTTCAAAGCCCTTCCCGACCCTACAAATGTTTGAGGGGCCCTACAAGCTTCCTATATTATTTTTTCGCCCCAATTTTGTGTGGAAAAGATGCGTCATGAAGCGCTGGTTCGTTTGATATGCGAACGACCCATTTTTGATCAAGTTATGACAGTTTTATGTGCTAAAACGTGGATGCCTTTAGAAAAGGGGTATTTACCCCCCTCCGGAGTTCGGTTCACAGCTTATCTTGGCGAAACTTCGTTCAAGCCTCGGTGGCGAAGCGGTTAGCGTACTGGATCCTCCACAAAAGGGTCCCGGGTTCGAGACCCCGACCAAGAAAACTTTTTTTTTCTCAAAAATTCAGACATTTTCTTGGTCTTATCCATCAGACACATATTTTGTGGGCACCCTTGACGTATTATTGTGGGCATATATCACCTTGGAGGCTGGGCTTTATACAAATTCCAAAGCCCTTCCCGACCCTACAAATGTTTGAGGGGCCCTACAAGCTTCCTATATTATTGTTTCTCGCCACAATTTTGTGTGGAAAAGATGCGTCATGAAACGCTGGTTCGTTTGATATGCGAACGACCCATTTTTGATCAAGTTCTGACAGTTTTATGTGCTAAAACGTGGATGCCTTTAGAAAAGGGGTATTTACCCCCCTCCGGAGTTCGGTTCACAGCTTATCTTGGCGAAACTTCGCTCAAGCCTCGGTGGCGAAGCGGTTAGCGTGCTGGATCCTCCACAAAAGGGTCCCGGGTTCGAGACCCCGACCAAGAAAACTTTTTTTTCTCAAAAATTCAGACATTTTCTTGGTCTTATTCATCAGACACATATTTTGTGGGCACCCTTGACGTATTATTGTGGGCATATATCACCTTGGAGGCTGGGCTTTATACAAATTTCAAAGCCCTTCCCGACCCTACAAATGTTTGAGGGGCCCTACAAGCTCCCTATATTATTTTTTCGCCCCAATGTTGTGTGGAAAAGATGCGTCATGAAGCGCTGGTTCGTTTGATATGCGAACGACCCATTTTTGATCAAGTTCTGACAGTTTTATGTGCTAAAACGTGGATGCCTTTAGAAAAGGGGTATTTACCCCCCTCCGGAGTTCGGTTCACAGCTTATCTTGGCGAAACTTCGTTCAAGCCTCGGTGGCGAAGCGGTTAGCGTGCTGGATCCTCCACAAAAGGGTCCCGGGTTCGAGACCCCGACCAAGAAAACTTTTTTTTCTCAAAAATTCAGACATTTTCTTGATCTTATCCATCAGACACATATTTTGTGGGCACCCTTGACGTATTATTGTGGGCATATATCACCTTGGAGGCTGGGCTTTATACAAATTTCAAAGCCCTTCCCGACCCTACAAATGTTTGAGGGGCCCTACAAGCTTCCTATATTATTTTTTCGCCCCAATTTTGTGTGGAAAAGATGCGTCATGAAGCGCTGGTTCGTTTGATATGCGAACGACCCATTTTTGATCAAGTTCTGACAGTTTTATGTGCTAAAACGTGGATGCCTTTAGAAAAGGGGTATTTACCCCCCTCCGGAGTTCGGTTCACAGCTTATCTTGGCGAAACTTCGTTCAAGCCTCGGTGGCGAAGCGGTTAGCGTGCTGGATCCTCCACAAAAGGGTCCCGAGTTCGAGACCCCGACCAAGAAAACTTTTTTTTCTCAAAAATTCAGACATTTTCTTGGTCTTATCCATCAGACACATATTTTGTGGGCACCCTTGACGTATTATTGTGGGCATATATCACCTTGGAGGCTGGGCTTTATACAAATTTCAAAGCCCTTCCCGACCCTACAAATGTTTGAGGGGCCCTACAAGCTTCCTATATTATTTTTTCGCCCCAATTTTGTGTGGAAAAGATGCGTCATGAAGCGCTGGTTCGTTTGATATGCGAACGACCCATTTTTGATCAAGTTCTGACAGTTTCATGTGCTAAAACGTGGATGCCTTTAGAAAAGGGGTATTTACCCCCCTCCGGAGTTCGGTTCACAGCTTATCTTGGCGAAACTTCGTTCAAGCCTCGGTGGCGAAGCGGTTAGCGTGCTGGATCCTCCACAAGAGGGTCCCGGGTTCGAGACCCCGACCAAGAAAACTTTCTTTCTCAAAAATTCAGACATTTTCTTGATCTTATCCATCAGACACATATTTTGTGGGCACCCTTGACGTATTATTGTGGGCATATATCACCTTGGAGGCTGGGCTTTATACAAATTTCAAAGCCCTTCCCGACCCTACAAATGTTTGAGGGGCCCTACAAGCTTCCTATATTATTTTTTCGCCCCAATTTTGTGTGGAAAAGATGCGTCATGAAGCGCTGGTTCGTTTGATATGCGAACGACCCATTTTTGATCAAGTTCTGACAGTTTTATGTGCTAAAACGTGGATGCCTTTAGAAAAGGGGTATTTACCCCCCTCCGGAGTTCGGTTCACAGCTTATCTTGGCGAAACTTCGTTCAAGCCTCGGTGGCGAAGCGGTTAGCGTGCTGGATCCTCCACAAAAGGGTCCCGAGTTCGAGACCCCGACCAAGAAAACTTTTTTTTCTCAAAAATTCAGACATTTTCTTGGTCTTATCCATCAGACACATATTTTGTGGGCACCCTTGACGTATTATTGTGGGCATATATCACCTTGGAGGCTGGGCTTTATACAAATTTCAAAGCCCTTCCCGACCCTACAAATGTTTGAGGGGCCCTACAAGCTTCCTATATTATTTTTTCGCCCCAATTTTGTGTGGAAAAGATGCGTCATGAAGCGCTGGTTCGTTTGATATGCGAACGACCCATTTTTGATCAAGTTCTGACAGTTTCATGTGCTAAAACGTGGATGCCTTTAGAAAAGGGGTATTTACCCCCCTCCGGAGTTCGGTTCACAGCTTATCTTGGCGAAACTTCGTTCAAGCCTCGGTGGCGAAGCGGTTAGCGTGCTGGATCCTCCACAAAAGGGTCCCGGGTTCGAGACCCCGACCAAGAAAACTTTTTTTTCTCAAAAATTCAGACATTTTCTTGATCTTATCCATCAGACACATATTTTGTGGGCACCCTTGACGTATTATTGTGGGCATATATCACCTTGGAGGCTGGGCTTTATACAAATTTCAAAGCCCTTCCCGACCCTACAAATGTTTGAGGGGCCCTACAAGCTTCCTATATTATTTTTTCGCCCCAATTTTGTGTGGAAAAGATGCGTCATGAAGCGCTGGTTCGTTTGATATGCGAACGACCCATTTTTGATCAAGTTCTGACAGTTTTATGTGCTAAAACGTGGATGCCTTTAGAAAAGGGGTATTTACCCCCCTCCGGAGTTCGGTTCACAGCTTATCTTGGCGAAACTTCGTTCAAGCCTCGGTGGCGAAGCGGTTAGCGTGCTGGATCCTCCACAAAAGGGTCCCGGGTTCGAGACCCCGACCAAGAAAACTTTTTTTTCTCAAAAATTCAGACATTTTCTTGATCTTATCCATCAGACACATATTTTGTGGGCACCCTTGACGTATTATTGTGGGCATATATCACCTTGGAGGCTGGGCTTTATACAAATTTCAAAGCCCTTCCCGACCCTACAAATGTTTGAGGGGCCCTACAAGCTTCCTATATTATTTTTTCGCCCCAATTTTGTGTGGAAAAGATGCGTCATGAAGCGCTGGTTCGTTTGATATGCGAACGACCCATTTTTGATCAAGTTCTGACAGTTTTATGTGCTAAAACGTGGATGCCTTTAGAAAAGGGGTATTTACCCCCCTCCGGAGTTCGGTTCACAGCTTATCTTGGCGAAACTTCGTTCAAGCCTCGGTGGCGAAGCGGTTAGCGTGCTGGATCCTCCACAAAAGGGTCCCGAGTTCGAGACCCCGACCAAGAAAACTTTTTTTTCTCAAAAATTCAGACATTTTCTTGGTCTTATCCATCAGACACATATTTTGTGGGCACCCTTGACGTATTATTGTGGGCATATATCACCTTGGAGGCTGGGCTTTATACAAATTTCAAAGCCCTTCCCGACCCTACAAATGTTTGAGGGGCCCTACAAGCTTCCTATATTATTTTTTCGCCCCAATTTTGTGTGGAAAAGATGCGTCATGAAGCGCTGGTTCGTTTGATATGCGAACGACCCATTTTTGATCAAGTTCTGACAGTTTTATGTGCTAAAACGTGGATGCCTTTAGAAAAGGGGTATTTACCCCCCTCCGGAGTTCGGTTCACAGCTTATCTTGGCGAAACTTCGTTCAAGCCTCGGTGGCGAAGCGGTTAGCGTGCTGGATCCTCCACAAAAGGGTCCCGAGTTCGAGACCCCGACCAAGAAAACTTTTTTTTCTCAAAAATTCAGACATTTTCTTGATCTTATCCATCAGACACATATTTTGTGGGCACCCTTGACGTATTATTGTGGGCATATATCACCTTGGAGGCTGGGCTTTATACAAATTTCAAAGCCCTTCCCGACCCTACAAATGTTTGAGGGGCCCTACAAGCTTCCTATATTATTTTTTCGCCCCAATTTTGTGTGGAAAAGATGCGTCATGAAGCGCTGGTTCGTTTGATATGCGAACGACCCATTTTTGATCAAGTTCTGACAGTTTTATGTGCTAAAACGTGGATGCCTTTAGAAAAGGGGTATTTACCCCCCTCCGGAGTTCGGTTCACAGCTTATCTTGGCGAAACTTCGTTCAAGCCTCGGTGGCGAAGCGGTTAGCGTGCTGGATCCTCCACAAAAGGGTCCCGAGTTCGAGACCCCGACCAAGAAAACTTTTTTTTCTCAAAAATTCAGACATTTTCTTGGTCTTATCCATCAGACACATATTTTGTGGGCACCCTTGACGTATTATTGTGGGCATATATCACCTTGGAGGCTGGGCTTTATACAAATTTCAAAGCCCTTCCCGACCCTACAAATGTTTGAGGGGCCCTACAAGCTTCCTATATTATTTTTTTCGCCCCAATTTTGTGTGGAAAAGATGCGTCATGAAGCGCTGGTTCGTTTGATATGCGAACGACCCATTTTTGATCAAGTTCTGACAGTTTTATGTGCTAAAACGTGGATGCCTTTAGAAAAGGGGTATTTACCCCCCTCCGGAGTTCGGTTCACAGCTTATCTTGGCGAAACTTCGTTCAAGCCTCGGTGGCGAAGCGGTTAGCGTGCTGGATCCTCCACAAAAGGGTCCCGAGTTCGAGACCCCGACCAAGAAAACTTTTTTTTCTCAAAAATTCAGACATTTTCTTGGTCTTATCCATCAGACACATATTTTGTGGGCACCCTTGACGTATTATTGTGGGCATATATCACCTTGGAGGCTGGGCTTTATACAAATTTCAAAGCCCTTCCCGACCCTACAAATGTTTGAGGGGCCCTACAAGCTTCCTATATTATTTTTTCGCCCCAATTTTGTGTGGAAAAGATGCGTCATGAAGCGCTGGTTCGTTTGATATGCGAACGACCCATTTTTGATCAAGTTCTGACAGTTTCATGTGCTAAAACGTGGATGCCTTTAGAAAAGGGGTATTTACCCCCATCCGGAGTTCGGTTCACAGCTTATCTTGGCGAAACTTCGTTCAAGCCTCGGTGGCGAAGCGGTTAGCGTGCTGGATCCTCCACAAAAGGGTCCCGGGTTCGAGACCCCGACCAAGAAAACTTTTTTTTCTCAAAAATTCAGACATTTTCTTGATCTTATCCATCAGACACATATTTTGTGGGCACCCTTGACGTATTATTGTGGGCATATATCACCTTGGAGGCTGGGCTTTATACAAATTTCAAAGCCCTTCCCGACCCTACAAATGTTTGAGGGGCCCTACAAGCTTCCTATATTATTTTTTCGCCCCAATTTTGTGTGGAAAAGATGCGTCATGAAGCGCTGGTTCGTTTGATATGCGAACGACCCATTTTTGATCAAGTTCTGACAGTTTTATGTGCTAAAACGTGGATGCCTTTAGAAAAGGGGTATTTACCCCCCTCCGGAGTTCGGTTCACAGCTTATCTTGGCGAAACTTCGTTCAAGCCTCGGTGGCGAAGCGGTTAGCGTGCTGGATCCTCCACAAAAGGGTCCCGAGTTCGAGACCCCGACCAAGAAAACTTTTTTTTCTCAAAAATTCAGACATTTTCTTGATCTTATCCATCAGACACATATTTTGTGGGCACCCTTGACGTATTATTGTGGGCATATATCACCTTGGAGGCTGGGCTTTATACAAATTTCAAAGCCCTTCCCGACCCTACAAATGTTTGAGGGGCCCTACAAGCTTCCTATATTATTTTTTCGCCCCAATTTTGTGTGGAAAAGATGCGTCATGAAGCGCTGGTTCGTTTGATATGCGAACGACCCATTTTTGATCAAGTTCTGACAGTTTTATGTGCTAAAACGTGGATGCCTTTAGAAAAGGGGTATTTACCCCCCTCCGGAGTTCGGTTCACAGCTTATCTTGGCGAAACTTCGTTCAAGCCTCGGTGGCGAAGCGGTTAGCGTGCTGGATCCTCCACAAAAGGGTCCCGAGTTCGAGACCCCGACCAAGAAAACTTTTTTTTCTCAAAAATTCAGACATTTTCTTGGTCTTATCCATCAGACACATATTTTGTGGGCACCCTTGACGTATTATTGTGGGCATATATCACCTTGGAGGCTGGGCTTTATACAAATTTCAAAGCCCTTCCCGACCCTACAAATGTTTGAGGGGCCCTACAAGCTTCCTATATTATTTTTTCGCCCCAATTTTGTGTGGAAAAGATGCGTCATGAAGCGCTGGTTCGTTTGATATGCGAACGACCCATTTTTGATCAAGTTCTGACAGTTTCATGTGCTAAAACGTGGATGCCTTTAGAAAAGGGGTATTTACCCCCCTCCGGAGTTCGGTTCACAGCTTATCTAGGCGAAACTTCGTTCAAGCCTCGGTGGCGAAGCGGTTAGCGTGCTGGATCCTCCACAAAAGGGTCCCGGGTTCGAGACCCCGACCAAGAAAACTTTTTTTCTCAAAAATTCAGACATTTTCTTGATCTTATCCATCAGACACATATTTTGTGGGCACCCTTGACGTATTATTGTGGGCATATATCACCTTGGAGGCTGGGCTTTATACAAATTTCAAAGCCCTTCCCGACCCTACAAATGTTTGAGGGGCCCTACAAGCTTCCTATATTATTTTTTCGCCCCAATTTTGTGTGGAAAAGATGCGTCATGAAGCGCTGGTTCGTTTGATATGCGAACGACCCATTTTTGATCAAGTTCTGACAGTTTCATGTGCTAAAACGTGGATGCCTTTAGAAAAGGGGTATTTACCCCCCTCTGGAGTTCGGTTCACAGCTTATCTTGGCGAAACTTCGTTCAAGCCTCGGTGGCGAAGCGGTTAGCGTGCTGGATCCTCCACAAAAGGGTCCCGGGTTCGAGACCCCGACCAAGAAAACTTTTTTTTCTCAAAAATTCAGACATTTTCTTGATCTTATCCATCAGACACATATTTTGTGGGCACCCTTGACGTATTATTGTGGGCATATATCACCTTGGAGGCTGGGCTTTATACAAATTTCAAAGCCCTTCCCGACCCTACAAATGTTTGAGGGGCCCTACAAGCTTCCTATATTATTTTTTCGCCCCAATTTTGTGTGGAAAAGATGCGTCATGAAGCGCTGGTTCGTTTGATATGCGAACGACCCATTTTTGATCAAGTTCTGACAGTTTTATGTGCTAAAACGTGGATGCCTTTAGAAAAGGGGTATTTACCCCCCCTCCGAAGTTCGGTTCACAGCTTATCTTGGCGAAACTTCGTTCAAGCCTCGGTGGCGAAGCGGTTAGCGTGCTGGATCCTCCACAAAAGGGTCCCGGGTTCGAGACCCCGTCCAAGAAAACTTTTTTTTTTCTCAAAAATTCAGACATTTTCTTGGTCTTATCCATCAGACACATATTTTGTGGGCACCCTTGACGTATTATTGTGGGCATATATCACCTTGGAGGCTGGGCTTTATACAAATTTCAAAGCCCTTCCCGACCCTACAAATGTTTGAGGGGCCCTACAAGCTTCCTATATTATTTTTTCGCCTCAATTTTGTGTGGAAAAGATGCGTCATGAAGCGTTGGTTCGTTTGATATGCGAACGACCCATTTTTGATCAAGTTCTGACAGTTTTATGTGCTAAAACGTGGATGCCTTTAAAAAAGGGGTATTTACCCCCCTCCGGAGTTCGGTTCACAGCTTATCTTGGCAAAACTTCCCTCAAGCCTCGGTGGCGAACCGGTTAGCGTGCTGGATCCTCCACAAAAGGGTCCCGGGTTCGAGACCCCGACCAAGAAAACATTTTTTTCTCAAAAATTCAGACATTTTCTTGGACTTATCCATCAGACACATATTTTGTGGGCACCCTTGACGTATTATTGTGGGCATATATCACCTTGAAGGCTGGGCTTTATACAAATTTCAAAGCCCTTCTTGATCGTACAAATGTTTGAGGGTCCCTACAAGCTTCCTATATTATTTTTTCGCCCCAATTTTGTGTGGAAAAGATGCGTCATGAAGCGCTGGTTCGTTTGATATGCGAACGACCCATTTTTGATCAAGTTCTGACAGTTTTATGTCCTAAAACGTGGATGCCTTTAGAAAAGGGGTATTTACCCCCCTCCGGAGTTCGGTTCACAGCTTATCTTGGCGAAACTTCGTTCAAGCCTCGGTGGCGAAGCGGTTAGCGTGCTGGATCCTCCACAAAAGGGTCCCGGGTTCGAGACCCCGACCAAGAAAACTTTTTTTTCTCAAAAATTCAGACATTTTCTTGATCTTATCCATCAGACACATATTTTGTGGGCACCCTTGACGTATTATTGTGGGCATATATCACCTTGGAGGCTGGGCTTTATACAAATTTCAAAGCCCTTCCCGACCCTACAAATGTTTGAGGGGCCCTACAAGCTTCCTATATTATTTTTTCGCCCCAATTTTGTGTGGAAAAGATGCGTCATGAAGCGCTGGTTCGTTTGATATGCGAACGACCCATTTTTGATCAAGTTCTGACAGTTTTATGTGCTAAAACGTGGATGCCTTTAGAAAAGGGGTATTTACCCCCCTCCGAAGTTCGGTTCACAGCTTATCTTGGCGAAACTTCGTTCAAGCCTCGGTGGCGAAGCGGTTAGCGTGCTGGATCCTCCACAAAAGGGTCCCGGGTTCGAGACCCCGTCCAAGAAAACTTTTTTTTTTCTCAAAAATTCAGACATTTTCTTGGTCTTATCCATCAGACACATATTTTGTGGGCACCCTTGACGTATTATTGTGGGCATATATCACCTTGGAGGCTGGGCTTTATACAAATTTCAAAGCCCTTCCCGACCCTACAAATGTTTGAGGGGCCCTACAAGCTTCCTATATTATTTTTTCGCCTCAATTTTGTGTGGAAAAGATGCGTCATGAAGCGTTGGTTCGTTTGATATGCGAACGACCCATTTTTGATCAAGTTCTGACAGTTTTATGTGCTAAAACGTGGATGCCTTTAAAAAAGGGGTATTTACCCCCCTCCGGAGTTCGGTTCACAGCTTATCTTGGCAAAACTTCCCTCAAGCCTCGGTGGCGAACCGGTTAGCGTGCTGGATCCTCCACAAAAGGGTCCCGGGTTCGAGACCCCGACCAAGAAAACATTTTTTTCTCAAAAATTCAGACATTTTCTTGGACTTATCCATCAGACACATATTTTGTGGGCACCCTTGACGTATTATTGTGGGCATATATCACCTTGGAGGCTGGGCTTTATACAAATTTCAAAGCCCTTCTTGATCGTACAAATGTTTGAGGGTCCCTACAAGCTTCCTATATTATTTTTTCGCCCCAATTTTGTGTGGAAAAGATGCGTCATGAAGCGCTGGTTCGTTTGATATGCGAACGACCCATTTTTGATCAAGTTCTGACAGTTTTATGTCCTAAAACGTGGATGCCTTTAGAAAAGGGGTATTTACCCCCCTCCGGAGTTCGGTTCACAGCTTATCTTGGCGAAACTTCGTTCAAGCCTCGGTGGCGAAGCGGTTAGCGTGCTGGATCCTCCACAAAAGGGTCCCGGGTTCGAGACCCCGACCAAGAAAACTTTTTTTTCTCAAAAATTCAGACATTTTCTTGATCTTATCCATCAGACACATATTTTGTGGGCACCCTTGACGTATTATTGTGGGCATATATCACCTTGGAGGCTGGGCTTTATACAAATTTCAAAGCCCTTCCCGACCCTACAAATGTTTGAGGGGCCCTACAAGCTTCCTATATTATTTTTTCGCCCCAATTTTGTGTGGAAAAGATGCGTCATGAAGCGCTGGTTCGTTTGATATGCGAACGACCCATTTTTGATCAAGTTCTGACAGTTTTATGTGCTAAAACGTGGATGCCTTTAGAAAAGGGGTATTTACCCCCCTCCGGAGTTCGGTTCACAGCTTATCTTGGCGAAACTTCGTTCAAGCCTCGGTGGCGAAGCGGTTAGCGTGCTGGATCCTCCACAAAAGGGTCCCGAGTTCGAGACCCCGACCAAGAAAACTTTTTTTTCTCAAAAATTCAGACATTTTCTTGGTCTTATCCATCAGACACATATTTTGTGGGCACCCTTGACGTATTATTGTGGGCATATATCACCTTGGAGGCTGGGCTTTATACAAATTTCAAAGCCCTTCCCGACCCTACAAATGTTTGAGGGGCCCTACAAGCTTCCTATATTATTTTTTCGCCCCAATTTTGTGTGGAAAAGATGCGTCATGAAGCGCTGGTTCGTTTGATATGCGAACGACCCATTTTTGATCAAGTTCTGACAGTTTCATGTGCTAAAACGTGGATGCCTTTAGAAAAGGGGTATTTACCCCCCTCCGGAGTTCGGTTCACAGCTTATCTAGGCGAAACTTCGTTCAAGCCTCGGTGGCGAAGCGGTTAGCGTGCTGGATCCTCCACAAAAGGGTCCCGGGTTCGAGACCCCGACCAAGAAAACTTTTTTTCTCAAAAATTCAGACATTTTCTTGATCTTATCCATCAGACACATATTTTGTGGGCACCCTTGACGTATTATTGTGGGCATATATCACCTTGGAGGCTGGGCTTTATACAAATTTCAAAGCCCTTCCCGACCCTACAAATGTTTGAGGGGCCCTACAAGCTTCCTATATTATTTTTTCGCCCCAATTTTGTGTGGAAAAGATGCGTCATGAAGCGCTGGTTCGTTTGATATGCGAACGACCCATTTTTGATCAAGTTCTGACAGTTTCATGTGCTAAAACGTGGATGCCTTTAGAAAAGGGGTATTTACCCCCCTCCGGAGTTCGGTTCACAGCTTATCTTGGCGAAACTTCGTTCAAGCCTCGGTGGCGAAGCGGTTAGCGTGCTGGATCCTCCACAAAAGGGTCCCGGGTTCGAGACCCCGACCAAGAAAACTTTTTTTTCTCAAAAATTCAGACATTTTCTTGATCTTATCCATCAGACACATATTTTGTGGGCACCCTTGACGTATTATTGTGGGCATATATCACCTTGGAGGCTGGGCTTTATACAAATTTCAAAGCCCTTCCCGACCCTACAAATGTTTGAGGGGCCCTACAAGCTTCCTATATTAATTTTTCGCCCCAATTTTGTGTGGAAAAGATGCGTCATGAAGCGCTGGTTCGTTTGATATGCGAACGACCCATTTTTGATCAAGTTCTGACAGTTTTATGTGCTAAAACGTGGATGCCTTTAGAAAAGGGGTATTTACCCCCCTCCGGAGTTCGGTTCACAGCTTATCTTGGCGAAACTTCGTTCAAGCCTCGGTGGCGAAGCGGTTAGCGTGCTGGATCCTCCACAAAAGGGTCCCGGGTTCGAGACCCCGACCAAGAAAACTTTTTTTTCTCAAAAATTCAGACATTTTCTTGGTCTTATTCATCAGACACATATTTTGTGGGCACCCTTGACGTATTATTGTGGGCATATATCACCTTGGAGGCTGGGCTTTATACAAATTTCAAAGCCCTTCCCGACCCTACAAATGTTTGAGGGGCCCTACAAGCTCCCTATATTATTTTTTCGCCCCAATTTTGTGTGGAAAAGATGCGTCATGAAGCGCTGGTTCGTTTGATATGCGAACGACCCATTTTTGATCAAGTTCTGACAGTTTCATGTGCTAAAACGTGGATGCCTTTAGAAAAGGGGTATTTACCCCCCTCTGGAGTTCGGTTCACAGCTTATCTTGGCGAAACTTCGTTCAAGCCTCGGTGGCGAAGCGGTTAGCGTGCTGGATCCTCCACAAAAGGGTCCCGGGTTCGAGACCCCGACCAAGAAAACTTTTTTTTCTCAAAAATTCAGACATTTTCTTGATCTTATCCATCAGACACATATTTTGTGGGCACCCTTGACGTATTATTGTGGGCATATATCACCTTGGAGGCTGGGCTTTATACAAATTTCAAAGCCCTTCCCGACCCTACAAATGTTTGAGGGGCCCTACAAGCTTCCTATATTATTTTTTCGCCCCAATTTTGTGTGGAAAAGATGCGTCATGAAGCGCTGGTTCGTTTGATATGCGAACGACCCATTTTTGATCAAGTTCTGACAGTTTTATGTGCTAAAACGTGGATGCCTTTAGAAAAGGGGTATTTACCCCCCTCCGAAGTTCGGTTCACAGCTTATCTTGGCGAAACTTCGTTCAAGCCTCGGTGGCGAAGCGGTTAGCGTGCTGGATCCTCCACAAAAGGGTCCCGGGTTCGAGACCCCGTCCAAGAAAACTTTTTTTTTTCTCAAAAATTCAGACATTTTCTTGGTCTTATCCATCAGACACATATTTTGTGGGCACCCTTGACGTATTATTGTGGGCATATATCACCTTGGAGGCTGGGCTTTATACAAATTTCAAAGCCCTTCCCGACCCTACAAATGTTTGAGGGGCCCTACAAGCTTCCTATATTATTTTTTCGCCTCAATTTTGTGTGGAAAAGATGCGTCATGAAGCGTTGGTTCGTTTGATATGCGAACGACCCATTTTTGATCAAGTTCTGACAGTTTTATGTGCTAAAACGTGGATGCCTTTAAAAAAGGGGTATTTACCCCCCTCCGGAGTTCGGTTCACAGCTTATCTTGGCAAAACTTCCCTCAAGCCTCGGTGGCGAACCGGTTAGCGTGCTGGATCCTCCACAAAAGGGTCCCGGGTTCGAGACCCCGTCCAAGAAAACATTTTTTTCTCAAAAATTCAGACATTTTCTTGGACTTATCCATCAGACACATATTTTGTGGGCACCCTTGACGTATTATTGTGGGCATATATCACCTTGGAGGCTGGGCTTTATACAAATTTCAAAGCCCTTCTTGATCGTACAAATGTTTGAGGGTCCCTACAAGCTTCCTATATTATTTTTTCGCCCCAATTTTGTGTGGAAAAGATGCGTCATGAAGCGCTGGTTCGTTTGATATGCGAACGACCCATTTTTGATCAAGTTCTGACAGTTTTATGTCCTAAAACGTGGATGCCTTTAGAAAAGGGGTATTTACCCCCCTCCGGAGTTCGGTTCACAGCTTATCTTGGCGAAACTTCGTTCAAGCCTCGGTGGCGAAGCGGTTAGCGTGCTGGATCCTCCACAAAAGGGTCCCGGGTTCGAGACCCCGACCAAGAAAACTTTTTTTTCTCAAAAATTCAGACATTTTCTTGATCTTATCCATCAGACACATATTTTGTGGGCACCCTTGACGTATTATTGTGGGCATATATCACCATGGAGGATGGGCTTTATACAAATTTCAACCTCCTTCAATGCCCTTCTTGACCGTACAAATGTTTGAGGGTCCCTACAAGCTTCCTATGTCATTTTTTTCGCCGATATTTTGTGTGGAAATGATGTGTCATGAAGCGCTGGTTCGTTTGATATGCGAACGACCCATTTTTAATCAAGTTATGACTGTTTTATGTGCTAAAACGTGGATGCCTTTAGAAAAGAGGTATTTACCCCCCTCCGGAGTTCGGTTCACAGCTTACCTTGGCCAAACTTTGCTGAAGCCTCGGTGGCGAAGCGGTTAGCGTGCTGGATCCTCCACAAAAGGGTCCCGGGTTCGAGAAATCTTTTTTTTTCTCAAAAAAATCAAACATTTTCTTGATCTTATCCATCATGCACATCTTTTGTGTGCACCCTTGACGTATTATTGTGGGCATATATCACCATGGAGGATGGGCTTTATACAAATTTCAACCTCCTTCAATGCCCTTCTTGACCGTACAAATGTTTGAGGGTCCCTACAAGCTTCCTATGTCATTTTTTTCGCCGATATTTTGTGTGGAAATGATGTGTCATGAAGCGCTGGTTCGTTTGATATGCGAACGACCCATTTTTAATCAAGTTATGACTGTTTTATGTGCTAAAACGTGGATGCCTTTAGAAAAGAGGTATTTACCCCCCTCCGGAGTTCGGTTCACAGCTTACCTTGGCCAAACTTTGCTGAAGCCTCGGTGGCGAAGCGGTTAGCGTGCTGGATCCTCCACAAAAGGGTCCCGGGTTCGAGACCCCGTCCAAGAAATCTGTTTTTTTCTCAAAAAAATCAAACATTTTCTTGATCTTATCCATCATGCACATCTTTTGTGTGCACCCTTGACGTATTATTGTGGGCATATATCACCATGGAGGATGGGCTTTATACCAATTTCAACCTCCTTCAATGCCCTTCTTGACCGTACAAATGTTTGAGGGTCCCTACAAGCTTCCTATGTCATTTTTTTCGCCGATATTTTGTGTGGAAATGATGTGTCATGAAGCGCTGGTTTGTTTGATATGCGAACGACCCATTTTTAATCAAGTTATGACTGTTTTATGTGCTAAAACGTGGATGCCTTTAGAAAAGAGGTATTTACCCCCCCTCCGGAGTTCGGTTCACAGCTTATCTAGGCGAAACTTCGTTCAAGCCTCGGTGGCGAAGCGGTTAGCGTGCTGGATCCTCCACAAAAGGGTCCCGGGTTCGAGACCCCGACCAAGAAAACTTTTTTTCTCAAAAATTCAGACATTTTCTTGATCTTATCCATCAGACACATATTTTGTGGGCACCCTTGACGTATTATTGTGGGCATATATCACCTTGGAGGCTGGGCTTTATACAAATTTCAAAGCCCTTCCCGACCCTACAAATGTTTGAGGGGCCCTACAAGCTTCCTATATTATTTTTTCGCCCCAATTTTGTGTGGAAAAGATGCGTCATGAAGCGCTGGTTCGTTTGATATGCGAACGACCCATTTTTGATCAAGTTCTGACAGTTTCATGTGCTAAAACGTGGATGCCTTTAGAAAAGGGGTATTTACCCCCCTCTGGAGTTCGGTTCACAGCTTATCTTGGCGAAACTTCGTTCAAGCCTCGGTGGCGAAGCGGTTAGCGTGCTCGATCCTCCACAAAAGGGTCCCGGGTTCGAGACCCCGACCAAGAAAACTTTTTTTTCTCAAAAATTCAGACATTTTCTTGATCTTATCCATCAGACACATATTTTGTGGGCACCCTTGACGTATTATTGTGGGCATATATCACCTTGGAGGCTGGGCTTTATACAAATTTCAAAGCCCTTCCCGACCCTACAAATGTTTGAGGGGCCCTACAAGCTTCCTATATTATTTTTTCGCCCCAATTTTGTGTGGAAAAGATGCGTCATGAAGCGCTGGTTCGTTTGATATGCGAACGACCCATTTTTGATCAAGTTCTGACAGTTTTATGTGCTAAAACGTGGATGCCTTTAGAAAAGGGGTATTTACCCCCCTCCGAAGTTCGGTTCACAGCTTATCTTGGCGAAACTTCGTTCAAGCCTCGGTGGCGAAGCGGTTAGCGTGCTGGATCCTCCACAAAAGGGTCCCGGGTTCGAGACCCCGTCCAAGAAAACTTTTTTTTTTCTCAAAAATTCAGACATTTTCTTGGTCTTATCCATCAGACACATATTTTGTGGGCACCCTTGACGTATTATTGTGGGCATATATCACCTTGGAGGCTGGGCTTTATACAAATTTCAAAGCCCTTCCCGACCCTACAAATGTTTGAGGGGCCCTACAAGCTTCCTATATTATTTTTTCGCCTCAATTTTGTGTGGAAAAGATGCGTCATGAAGCGTTGGTTCGTTTGATATGCGAACGACCCATTTTTGATCAAGTTCTGACAGTTTTATGTGCTAAAACGTGGATGCCTTTAAAAAAGGGGTATTTACCCCCCTCCGGAGTTCGGTTCACAGCTTATCTTGGCAAAACTTCCCTCAAGCCTCGGTGGCGAACCGGTTAGCGTGCTGGATCCTCCACAAAAGGGTCCCGGGTTCGAGACCCCGACCAAGAAAACATTTTTTTCTCAAAAATTCAGACATTTTCTTGGACTTATCCATCAGACACATATTTTGTGGGCACCCTTGACGTATTATTGTGGGCATATATCACCTTGGAGGCTGGGCTTTATACAAATTTCAAAGCCCTTCTTGATCGTACAAATGTTTGAGGGTCCCTACAAGCTTCCTATATTATTTTTTCGCCCCAATTTTGTGTGGAAAAGATGCGTCATGAAGCGCTGGTTCGTTTGATATGCGAACGACCCATTTTTGATCAAGTTCTGACAGTTTTATGTCCTAAAACGTGGATGCCTTTAGAAAAGGGGTATTTACCCCCCTCCGGAGTTCGGTTCACAGCTTATCTTGGCGAAACTTCGTTCAAGCCTCGGTGGCGAAGCGGTTAGCGTGCTGGATCCTCCACAAAAGGGTCCCGGGTTCGAGACCCCGACCAAGAAAACTTTTTTTTCTCAAAAATTCAGACATTTTCTTGATCTTATCCATCAGACACATATTTTGTGGGCACCCTTGACGTATTATTGTGGGCATATATCACCTTGGAGGCTGGGCTTTATACAAATTTCAAAGCCCTTCCCGACCCTACAAATGTTTGAGGGGCCCTACAAGCTTCCTATATTATTTTTTCGCCCCAATTTTGTGTGGAAAAGATGCGTCATGAAGCGCTGGTTCGTTTGATATGCGAACGACCCATTTTTGATCAAGTTCTGACAGTTTTATGTGCTAAAACGTGGATGCCTTTAGAAAAGAGGTATTTACCCCCCTCCGGAGTTCGGTTCACAGCTTACCTTGGCCAAACTTTGCTGAAGCCTCGGTGGCGAAGCGGTTAGCGTGCTGGATCCTCCACAAAAGGGTCCCGGGTTCGAGACCCCGTCCAAGAAATCTGTTTTTTTCTCAAAAAAATCAAACATTTTCTTGATCTTATCCATCATGCACATCTTTTGTGTGCACCCTTGACGTATTATTGTGGGCATATATCACCATGGAGGATGGGCTTTATACCAATTTCAACCTCCTTCAATGCCCTTCTTGACCGTACAAATGTTTGAGGGTCCCTACAAGCTTCCTATGTCATTTTTTTCGCCGATATTTTGTGTGGAAATGATGTGTCATGAAGCGCTGGTTCGTTTGATATGCGAACGACCCATTTTTAATCAAGTTATGACTGTTTTATGTGCTAAAACGTGGATGCCTTTAGAAAAGAGGTATTTACCCCCCTCCGGAGTTCGGTTCACAGCTTACCTTGGTCAAACTTTGCTGAAGCCTCGGTGGCGAAGCGGTTAGCGTGCTGGATCCTCCACAAAAGAGTCCCGGGTTCGAGACCCCGTCCAAGAAAACTTTTTTTTTTTCTCAAAAATTCAGACATTTTCTTGGTCTTATCCATCAGACACATATTTTGTGGGCACCCTTGACGTATTATTGTGGGCATATATCACCTTGGAGGCTGGGCTTTACACAAATTTCAAAGCCCTTCCCGACCCTACAAATGTTTGAGGGGCCCTACAAGCTTCCTATATTATTTTTTCGCCCCAATTTTGTGTGGAAAAGATGCGTCATGAAGCGCTGGTTCGTTTGATATGCGAACGACCCATTTTTGATCAAGTTCTGACAGTTTTATGTGCTAAAACGTGGATGCCTTTAGAAAAGAGGTATTTACCCCCCTCCGGAGTTCGGTTCACAGCTTACCTTGGCCAAACTTTGCTGAAGCCTCGGTGGCGAAGCGGTTAGCGTGCTGGATCCTCCACAAAAGGGTCCCGGGTTCGAGACCCCGTCCAAGAAATCTGTTTTTTTCTCAAAAAAATCAAACATTTTCTTGATCTTATCCATCATGCACATCTTTTGTGTGCACCCTTGACGTATTATTGTGGGCATATATCACCATGGAGGATGGGCTTTATACCAATTTCAACCTCCTTCAATGCCCTTCTTGACCGTAAAAATGTTTGAGGGTCCCTACAAGCTTCCTATGTCATTTTTTTCGCCGATATTTTGTGTGGAAATGATGTGTCATGAAGCGCTGGTTCGTTTGATATGCGAACGACCCATTTTTAATCAAGTTATGACTGTTTTATGTGCTAAAACGTGGATGCCTTTAGAAAAGAGGTATTTACCCCCCTCCGGAGTTCGGTTCACAGCTTACCTTGGTCAAACTTTGCTGAAGCCTCGGTGGCGAAGCGGTTAGCGTGCTGGATCCTCCACAAAAGAGTCCCGGGTTCGAGACCCCGTCCAAGAAAACTTTTTTTTTTTCTCAAAAATTCAGACATTTTCTTGGTCTTATCCATCAGACACATATTTTGTGGGCACCCTTGACGTATTATTGTGGGCATATATCACCTTGGAGGCTGGGCTTTACACAAATTTCAAAGCCCTTCCCGACCCTACAAATGTTTGAGGGGCCCTACAAGCTTCCTATATTATTTTTTCGCCCCAATTTTGTGTGGAAAAGATGCGTCATGAAGCGCTGGTTCGTTTGATATGCGAACGACCCATTTTTGATCAAGTTCTGACAGTTTTATGTGCTAAAACGTGGATGCCTTTAGAAAAGGGGTATTTACCCCCCTCCGGAGTTCGGTTCACAGCTTATCTTGGCGAAACTTCGTTCAAGCCTCGGTGGCGAAGCGGTTAGCGTGCTGGATCCTCCACAAAAGGGTCCCGAGTTCGAGACCCCGACCAAGAAAACTTTTTTTTCTCAAAAATTCAGACATTTTCTTTGTCTTATCCATCAGACACATATTTTGTGGGCACCCTTGACGTATTATTGTGGGCATATATCACCTTGGAGGCTGGGCTTTATACAAATTTCAAAGCCCTTCCCGACCCTACAAATGTTTGAGGGGCCCTACAAGCTTCCTATATTATTTTTTCGCCCCAATTTTGTGTGGAAAAGATGCGTCATGAAGCGCTGGTTCGTTTGATATGCGAACGACCCATTTTTGATCAAGTTATGACAGTTTTATGTGCTAAAACGTGGATGCCTTTAGAAAAGGGGTATTTACCCCCCTCCGGAGTTCGGTTCACAGCTTATCTTGGCGAAACTTCGTTCAAGCCTCGGTGGCGAAGCGGTTAGCGTACTGGATCCTCCACAAAAGGGTCCCGGGTTCGAGACCCCGACCAAGAAAACTTTTTTTTTTCTCAAAAATTCAGACATTTTCTTGGTCTTATCCATCAGACACATATTTTGTGGGCACCCTTGACGTATTATTGTGGGCATATATCACCTTGGAGGCTGGGCTTTATACAAATTCCAAAGCCCTTCCCGACCCTACAAATGTTTGAGGGGCCCTACAAGCTTCCTATATTATTGTTTCTCGCCACAATTTTGTGTGGAAAAGATGCGTCATGAAACGCTGGTTCGTTTGATATGCGAACGACCCATTTTTGATCAAGTTCTGACAGTTTTATGTGCTAAAACGTGGATGCCTTTAGAAAAGGGGTATTTACCCCCCTCCGGAGTTCGGTTCACAGCTTATCTTGGCGAAACTTCGCTCAAGCCTCGGTGGCGAAGCGGTTAGCGTGCTGGATCCTCCACAAAAGGGTCCCGGGTTCGAGACCCCGACCAAGAAAACTTTTTTTTCTCAAAAATTCAGACATTTTCTTGGTCTTATTCATCAGACACATATTTTGTGGGCACCCTTGACGTATTATTGTGGGCATATATCACCTTGGAGGCTGGGCTTTATACAAATTTCAAAGCCCTTCCCGACCCTACAAATGTTTGAGGGGCCCTACAAGCTCCCTATATTATTTTTTCGCCCCAATGTTGTGTGGAAAAGATGCGTCATGAAGCGCTGGTTCGTTTGATATGCGAACGACCCATTTTTGATCAAGTTCTGACAGTTTTATGTGCTAAAACGTGGATGCCTTTAGAAAAGGGGTATTTACCCCCCTCCGGAGTTCGGTTCACAGCTTATCTTGGCGAAACTTCGTTCAAGCCTCGGTGGCGAAGCGGTTAGCGTGCTGGATCCTCCACAAAAGGGTCCCGGGTTCGAGACCCCGACCAAGAAAACTTTTTTTTCTCAAAAATTCAGACATTTTCTTGATCTTATCCATCAGACACATATTTTGTGGGCACCCTTGACGTATTATTGTGGGCATATATCACCTTGGAGGCTGGGCTTTATACAAATTTCAAAGCCCTTCCCGACCCTACAAATGTTTGAGGGGCCCTACAAGCTTCCTATATTATTTTTTCGCCCCAATTTTGTGTGGAAAAGATGCGTCATGAAGCGCTGGTTCGTTTGATATGCGAACGACCCATTTTTGATCAAGTTCTGACAGTTTTATGTGCTAAAACGTGGATGCCTTTAGAAAAGGGGTATTTACCCCCCTCCGGAGTTCGGTTCACAGCTTATCTTGGCGAAACTTCGTTCAAGCCTCGGTGGCGAAGCGGTTAGCGTGCTGGATCCTCCACAAAAGGGTCCCGAGTTCGAGACCCCGACCAAGAAAACTTTTTTTTCTCAAAAATTCAGACATTTTCTTGGTCTTATCCATCAGACACATATTTTGTGGGCACCCTTGACGTATTATTGTGGGCATATATCACCTTGGAGGCTGGGCTTTATACAAATTTCAAAGCCCTTCCCGACCCTACAAATGTTTGAGGGGCCCTACAAGCTTCCTATATTATTTTTTCGCCCCAATTTTGTGTGGAAAAGATGCGTCATGAAGCGCTGGTTCGTTTGATATGCGAACGACCCATTTTTGATCAAGTTCTGACAGTTTCATGTGCTAAAACGTGGATGCCTTTAGAAAAGGGGTATTTACCCCCCTCCGGAGTTCGGTTCACAGCTTATCTTGGCGAAACTTCGTTCAAGCCTCGGTGGCGAAGCGGTTAGCGTGCTGGATCCTCCACAAAAGGGTCCCGGGTTCGAGACCCCGACCAAGAAAACTTTTTTTTCTCAAAAATTCAGACATTTTCTTGATCTTATCCATCAGACACATATTTTGTGGGCACCCTTGACGTATTATTGTGGGCATATATCACCTTGGAGGCTGGGCTTTATACAAATTTCAAAGCCCTTCCCGACCCTACAAATGTTTGAGGGGCCCTACAAGCTTCCTATATTATTTTTTCGCCCCAATTTTGTGTGGAAAAGATGCGTCATGAAGCGCTGGTTCGTTTGATATGCGAACGACCCATTTTTGATCAAGTTCTGACAGTTTTATGTGCTAAAACGTGGATGCCTTTAGAAAAGGGGTATTTACCCCCCTCCGGAGTTCGGTTCACAGCTTATCTTGGCGAAACTTCGTTCAAGCCTCGGTGGCGAAGCGGTTAGCGTGCTGGATCCTCCACAAAAGGGTCCCGAGTTCGAGACCCCGACCAAGAAAACTTTTTTTTCTCAAAAATTCAGACATTTTCTTGGTCTTATCCATCAGACACATATTTTGTGGGCACCCTTGACGTATTATTGTGGGCATATATCACCTTGGAGGCTGGGCTTTATACAAATTTCAAAGCCCTTCCCGACCCTACAAATGTTTGAGGGGCCCTACAAGCTTCCTATATTATTTTTTCGCCCCAATTTTGTGTGGAAAAGATGCGTCATGAAGCGCTGGTTCGTTTGATATGCGAACGACCCATTTTTGATCAAGTTCTGACAGTTTCATGTGCTAAAACGTGGATGCCTTTAGAAAAGGGGTATTTACCCCCCTCCGGAGTTCGGTTCACAGCTTATCTTGGCGAAACTTCGTTCAAGCCTCGGTGGCGAAGCGGTTAGCGTGCTGGATCCTCCACAAAAGGGTCCCGGGTTCGAGACCCCGACCAAGAAAACTTTCTTTCTCAAAAATTCAGACATTTTCTTGATCTTATCCATCAGACACATATTTTGTGGGCACCCTTGACGTATTATTGTGGGCATATATCACCTTGGAGGCTGGGCTTTATACAAATTTCAAAGCCCTTCCCGACCCTACAAATGTTTGAGGGGCCCTACAAGCTTCCTATATTATTTTTTCGCCCCAATTTTGTGTGGAAAAGATGCGTCATGAAGCGCTGGTTCGTTTGATATGCGAACGACCCATTTTTGATCAAGTTCTGACAGTTTTATGTGCTAAAACGTGGATGCCTTTAGAAAAGGGGTATTTACCCCCCTCCGGAGTTCGGTTCACAGCTTATCTTGGCGAAACTTCGTTCAAGCCTCGGTGGCGAAGCGGTTAGCGTGCTGGATCCTCCACAAAAGGGTCCCGAGTTCGAGACCCCGACCAAGAAAACTTTTTTTTCTCAAAAATTCAGACATTTTCTTGGTCTTATCCATCAGACACATATTTTGTGGGCACCCTTGACGTATTATTGTGGGCATATATCACCTTGGAGGCTGGGCTTTATACAAATTTCAAAGCCCTTCCCGACCCTACAAATGTTTGAGGGGCCCTACAAGCTTCCTATATTATTTTTCGCCCCAATTTTGTGTGGAAAAGATGCGTCATGAAGCGCTGGTTCGTTTGATATGCGAACGACCCATTTTTGATCAAGTTCTGACAGTTTCATGTGCTAAAACGTGGATGCCTTTAGAAAAGGGGTATTTACCCCCCTCCGGAGTTCGGTTCACAGCTTATCTTGGCGAAACTTCGTTCAAGCCTCGGTGGCGAAGCGGTTAGCGTGCTGGATCCTCCACAAAAGGGTCCCGGGTTCGAGACCCCGACCAAGAAAACTTTTTTTTCTCAAAAATTCAGACATTTTCTTGATCTTATCCATCAGACACATATTTTGTGGGCACCCTTGACGTATTATTGTGGGCATATATCACCTTGGAGGCTGGGCTTTATACAAATTTCAAAGCCCTTCCCGACCCTACAAATGTTTGAGGGGCCCTACAAGCTTCCTATATTATTTTTTCGCCCCAATTTTGTGTGGAAAAGATGCGTCATGAAGCGCTGGTTCGTTTGATATGCGAACGACCCATTTTTGATCAAGTTCTGACAGTTTTATGTGCTAAAACGTGGATGCCTTTAGAAAAGGGGTATTTACCCCCCTCCGGAGTTCGGTTCACAGCTTATCTTGGCGAAACTTCGTTCAAGCCTCGGTGGCGAAGCGGTTAGCGTGCTGGATCCTCCACAAAAGGGTCCCGGGTTCGAGACCCTGACCAAGAAAACTTTTTTTTCTCAAAAATTCAGACATTTTCTTGATCTTATCCATCAGACACATATTTTGTGGGCACCCTTGACGTATTATTGTGGGCATATATCACCTTGGAGGCTGGGCTTTTATACAAATTTCAAAGCCCTTCCCGACCCTACAAATGTTTGAGGGGCCCTACAAGCTTCCTATATTATTTTTTCGCCCCAATTTTGTGTGGAAAAGATGCGTCATGAAGCGCTGGTTCGTTTGATATGCGAACGACCCATTTTTGATCAAGTTCTGACAGTTTTATGTGCTAAAACGTGGATGCCTTTAGAAAAGGGGTATTTACCCCCCTCCGGAGTTCGGTTCACAGCTTATCTTGGCGAAACTTCGTTCAAGCCTCGGTGGCGAAGCGGTTAGCGTGCTGGATCCTCCACAAAAGGGTCCCGAGTTCGAGACCCCGACCAAGAAAACTTTTTTTTCTCAAAAATTCAGACATTTTCTTGGTCTTATCCATCAGACACATATTTTGTGGGCACCCTTGACGTATTATTGTGGGCATATATCACCTTGGAGGCTGGGCTTTATACAAATTTCAAAGCCCTTCCCGACCCTACAAATGTTTGAGGGGCCCTACAAGCTTCCTATATTATTTTTTCGCCCCAATTTTGTGTGGAAAAGATGCGTCATGAAGCGCTGGTTCGTTTGATATGCGAACGACCCATTTTGATCAAGTTCTGACAGTTTTATGTGCTAAAACGTGGATGCCTTTAGAAAAGGGGTATTTACCCCCCCTCCGGAGTTCGGTTCACAGCTTATCTTGGCGAAACTTCGTTCAAGCCTCGGTGGCGAAGCGGTTAGCGTGCTGGATCCTCCACAAAAGGGTCCCGAGTTCGAGACCCCGACCAAGAAAACTTTTTTTTCTCAAAAATTCAGACATTTTCTTGGTCTTATCCATCAGACACATATTTTGTGGGCACCCTTGACGTATTATTGTGGGCATATATCACCTTGGAGGCTGGGCTTTATACAAATTTCAAAGCCCTTCCCGACCCTACAAATGTTTGAGGGGCCCTACAAGCTTCCTATATTATTTTTTCGCCCAATTTTGTGTGGAAAAGATGCGTCATGAAGCGCTGGTTCGTTTGATATGCGAACGACCCATTTTTGATCAAGTTCTGACAGTTTCATGTGCTAAAACGTGGATGCCTTTAGAAAAGGGGTATTTACCCCCCTCCGGAGTTCGGTTCACAGCTTATCTTGGCGAAACTTCGTTCAAGCCTCGGTGGCGAAGCGGTTAGCGTGCTGGATCCTCCACAAAAGGGTCCCGGGTTCGAGACCCCGACCAAGAAAACTTTTTTTTTCTCAAAAATTCAGACATTTTCTTGATCTTATCCATCAGACACATATTTTGTGGGCACCCTTGACGTATTATTGTGGGCATATATCACCTTGGAGGCTGGGCTTTATACAAATTTCAAAGCCCTTCCCGACCCTACAAATGTTTGAGGGGCCCTACAAGCTTCCTATATTATTTTTTCGCCCCAATTTTGTGTGGAAAAGATGCGTCATGAAGCGCTGGTTCGTTTGATATGCGAACGACCCATTTTTGATCAAGTTCTGACAGTTTTATGTGCTAAAACGTGGATGCCTTTAGAAAAGGGGTATTTACCCCCCTCCGGAGTTCGGTTCACAGCTTATCTTGGCGAAACTTCGTTCAAGCCTCGGTGGCGAAGCGGTTAGCGTGCTGGATCCTCCACAAAAGGGTCCCGAGTTCGAGACCCCGACCAAGAAAACTTTTTTTTCACAAAAATTCAGACATTTTCTTGATCTTATCCATCAGACACATATTTTGTGGGCACCCTTGACGTATTATTGTGGGCATATATCACCTTGGAGGCTGGGCTTTATACAAATTTCAAAGCCCTTCCCGACCCTACAAATGTTTGAGGGGCCCTACAAGCTTCCTATATTATTTTTTCGCCCCAATTTTGTGTGGAAAAGATGCGTCATGAAGCGCTGGTTCGTTTGATATGCGAACGACCCATTTTTGATCAAGTTCTGACAGTTTTATGTGCTAAAACGTGGATGCCTTTAGAAAAGGGGTATTTACCCCCCTCCGGAGTTCGGTTCACAGCTTATCTTGGCGAAACTTCGTTCAAGCCTCGGTGGCGAAGCGGTTAGCGTGCTGGATCCTCCACAAAAGGGTCCCGAGTTCGAGACCCCGACCAAGAAAACTTTTTTTTCTCAAAAATTCAGACATTTTCTTGGTCTTATCCATCAGACACATATTTTGTGGGCACCCTTGACGTATTATTGTGGGCATATATCACCTTGGAGGCTGGGTTTTATACAAATTTCAAAGCCCTTCCCGACCCTACAAATGTTTGAGGGGCCCTACAAGCTTCCTATATTATTTTTTCGCCCCAATTTTGTGTGGAAAAGATGCGTCATGAAGCGCTGGTTCGTTTGATATGCGAACGACCCATTTTTGATCAAGTTCTGACAGTTTCATGTGCTAAAACGTGGATGCCTTTAGAAAAGGGGTATTTACCCCCCTCCGGAGTTCGGTTCACAGCTTATCTAGGCGAAACTTCGTTCAAGCCTCGGTGGCGAAGCGGTTAGCGTGCTGGATCCTCCACAAAAGGGTCCCGGGTTCGAGACCCCGACCAAGAAAACTTTTTTTCTCAAAAATTCAGACATTTTCTTGATCTTATCCATCAGACACATATTTTGTGGGCACCCTTGACGTATTATTGTGGGCATATATCACCTTGGAGGCTGGGCTTTATACAAATTTCAAAGCCCTTCCCGACCCTACAAATGTTTGAGGGGCCCTACAAGCTTCCTATATTATTTTTTCGCCCCAATTTTGTGTGGAAAAGATGCGTCATGAAGCGCTGGTTCGTTTGATATGCGAACGACCCATTTTTGATCAAGTTCTGACAGTTTCATGTGCTAAAACGTGGATGCCTTTAGAAAAGGGGTATTTACCCCCCTCTGGAGTTCGGTTCACAGCTTATCTTGGCGAAACTTCGTTCAAGCCTCGGTGGCGAAGCGGTTAGCGTGCTCGATCCTCCACAAAAGGGTCCCGGGTTCGAGACCCCGACCAAGAAAACTTTTTTTTCTCAAAAATTCAGACATTTTCTTGATCTTATCCATCAGACACATATTTTGTGGGCACCCTTGACGTATTATTGTGGGCATATATCACCTTGGAGGCTGGGCTTTATACAAATTTCAAAGCCCTTCCCGACCCTACAAATGTTTGAGGGGCCCTACAAGCTTCCTATATTATTTTTTCGCCCCAATTTTGTGTGGAAAAGATGCGTCATGAAGCGCTGGTTCGTTTGATATGCGAACGACCCATTTTTGATCAAGTTCTGACAGTTTTATGTGCTAAAACGTGGATGCCTTTAGAAAAGGGGTATTTACCCCCCTCCGAAGTTCGGTTCACAGCTTATCTTGGCGAAACTTCGTTCAAGCCTCGGTGGCGAAGCGGTTAGCGTGCTGGATCCTCCACAAAAGGGTCCCGGGTTCGAGACCCCGTCCAAGAAAACTTTTTTTTTTCTCAAAAATTCAGACATTTTCTTGGTCTTATCCATCAGACACATATTTTGTGGGCACCCTTGACGTATTATTGTGGGCATATATCACCTTGGAGGCTGGGCTTTATACAAATTTCAAAGCCCTTCCCGACCCTACAAATGTTTGAGGGGCCCTACAAGCTTCCTATATTATTTTTTCGCCTCAATTTTGTGTGGAAAAGATGCGTCATGAAGCGTTGGTTCGTTTGATATGCGAACGACCCATTTTTGATCAAGTTCTGACAGTTTTATGTGCTAAAACGTGGATGCCTTTAAAAAAGGGGTATTTACCCCCCCTCCGGAGTTCGGTTCACAGCTTATCTTGGCAAAACTTCCCTCAAGCCTCGGTGGCGAACCGGTTAGCGTGCTGGATCCTCCACAAAAGGGTCCCGGGTTCGAGACCCCGACCAAGAAAACATTTTTTTCTCAAAAATTCAGACATTTTCTTGGACTTATCCATCAGACACATATTTTGTGGGCACCCTTGACGTATTATTGTGGGCATATATCACCTTGGAGGCTGGGCTTTATACAAATTTCAAAGCCCTTCTTGATCGTACAAATGTTTGAGGGTCCCTACAAGCTTCCTATATTATTTTTTCGCCCCAATTTTGTGTGGAAAAGATGCGTCATGAAGCGCTGGTTCGTTTGATATGCGAACGACCCATTTTTGATCAAGTTCTGACAGTTTTATGTCCTAAAACGTGGATGCCTTTAGAAAAGGGGTATTTACCCCCCTCCGGAGTTCGGTTCACAGCTTATCTTGGCGAAACTTCGTTCAAGCCTCGGTGGCGAAGCGGTTAGCGTGCTGGATCCTCCACAAAAGGGTCCCGGGTTCGAGACCCCGACCAAGAAAACTTTTTTTTCTCAAAAATTCAGACATTTTCTTGATCTTATCCATCAGACACATATTTTGTGGGCACCCTTGACGTATTATTGTGGGCATATATCACCTTGGAGGCTGGGCTTTATACAAATTTCAAAGCCCTTCCCGACCCTACAAATGTTTGAGGGGCCCTACAAGCTTCCTATATTATTTTTTCGCCCCAATTTTGTGTGGAAAAGATGCGTCATGAAGCGCTGGTTCGTTTGATATGCGAACGACCCATTTTTGATCAAGTTCTGACAGTTTTATGTGCTAAAACGTGGATGCCTTTAGAAAAGGGGTATTTACCCCCCTCCGAAGTTCGGTTCACAGCTTATCTTGGCGAAACTTCGTTCAAGCCTCGGTGGCGAAGCGGTTAGCGTGCTGGATCCTCCACAAAAGGGTCCCGGGTTCGAGACCCCGTCCAAGAAAACTTTTTTTTTTCTCAAAAATTCAGACATTTTCTTGGTCTTATCCATCAGACACATATTTTGTGGGCACCCTTGACGTATTATTGTGGGCATATATCACCTTGGAGGCTGGGCTTTATACAAATTTCAAAGCCCTTCCCGACCCTACAAATGTTTGAGGGGCCCTACAAGCTTCCTATATTATTTTTTCGCCTCAATTTTGTGTGGAAAAGATGCGTCATGAAGCGTTGGTTCGTTTGATATGCGAACGACCCATTTTTGATCAAGTTCTGACAGTTTTATGTGCTAAAACGTGGATGCCTTTAAAAAAGGGGTATTTACCCCCCTCCGGAGTTCGGTTCACAGCTTATCTTGGCAAAACTTCCCTCAAGCCTCGGTGGCGAACCGGTTAGCGTGCTGGATCCTCCACAAAAGGGTCCCGGGTTCGAGACCCCGACCAAGAAAACATTTTTTTCTCAAAAATTCAGACATTTTCTTGGACTTATCCATCAGACACATATTTTGTGGGCACCCTTGACGTATTATTGTGGGCATATATCACCTTGGAGGCTGGGCTTTATACAAATTTCAAAGCCCTTCTTGATCGTACAAATGTTTGAGGGTCCCTACAAGCTTCCTATATTATTTTTTCGCCCCAATTTTGTGTGGAAAAGATGCGTCATGAAGCGCTGGTTCGTTTGATATGCGAACGACCCATTTTTGATCAAGTTCTGACAGTTTTATGTCCTAAAACGTGGATGCCTTTAGAAAAGGGGTATTTACCCCCCTCCGGAGTTCGGTTCACAGCTTATCTTGGCGAAACTTCGTTCAAGCCTCGGTGGCGAAGCGGTTAGCGTGCTGGATCCTCCACAAAAGGGTCCCGAGTTCGAGACCCCGACCAAGAAAACTTTTTTTTCTCAAAAATTCAGACATTTTCTTGGTCTTATCCATCAGACACATATTTTGTGGGCACCCTTGACGTATTATTGTGGGCATATATCACCTTGGAGGCTGGGCTTTATACAAATTTCAAAGCCCTTCCCGACCCTACAAATGTTTGAGGGGCCCTACAAGCTTCCTATATTATTTTTTCGCCCCAATTTTGTGTGGAAAAGATGCGTCATGAAGCGCTGGTTCGTTTGATATGCGAACGACCCATTTTTGATCAAGTTCTGACAGTTTCATGTGCTAAAACGTGGATGCCTTTAGAAAAGGGGTATTTACCCCCCTCCGGAGTTCGGTTCACAGCTTATCTAGGCGAAACTTCGTTCAAGCCTCGGTGGCGAAGCGGTTAGCGTGCTGGATCCTCCACAAAAGGGTCCCGGGTTCGAGACCCCGACCAAGAAAACTTTTTTTCTCAAAAATTCAGACATTTTCTTGATCTTATCCATCAGACACATATTTTGTGGGCACCCTTGACGTATTATTGTGGGCATATATCACCTTGGAGGCTGGGCTTTATACAAATTTCAAAGCCCTTCCCGACCCTACAAATGTTTGAGGGGCCCTACAAGCTTCCTATATTATTTTTTCGCCCCAATTTTGTGTGGAAAAGATGCGTCATGAAGCGCTGGTTCGTTTGATATGCGAACGACCCATTTTTGATCAAGTTCTGACAGTTTCATGTGCTAAAACGTGGATGCCTTTAGAAAAGGGGTATTTACCCCCCTCCGGAGTTCGGTTCACAGCTTATCTTGGCGAAACTTCGTTCAAGCCTCGGTGGCGAAGCGGTTAGCGTGCTGGATCCTCCACAAAAGGGTCCCGGGTTCGAGACCCCGACCAAGAAAACTTTTTTTTCTCAAAAATTCAGACATTTTCTTGATCTTATCCATCAGACACATATTTTGTGGGCACCCTTGACGTATTATTGTGGGCATATATCACCTTGGAGGCTGGGCTTTATACAAATTTCAAAGCCCTTCCCGACCCTACAAATGTTTGAGGGGCCCTACAAGCTTCCTATATTAATTTTTCGCCCCAATTTTGTGTGGAAAAGATGCGTCATGAAGCGCTGGTTCGTTTGATATGCGAACGACCCATTTTTGATCAAGTTCTGACAGTTTTATGTGCTAAAACGTGGATGCCTTTAGAAAAGGGGTATTTACCCCCCTCCGGAGTTCGGTTCACAGCTTATCTTGGCGAAACTTCGTTCAAGCCTCGGTGGCGAAGCGGTTAGCGTGCTGGATCCTCCACAAAAGGGTCCCGGGTTCGAGACCCCGACCAAGAAAACTTTTTTTTCTCAAAAATTCAGACATTTTCTTGGTCTTATTCATCAGACACATATTTTGTGGGCACCCTTGACGTATTATTGTGGGCATATATCACCTTGGAGGCTGGGCTTTATACAAATTTCAAAGCCCTTCCCGACCCTACAAATGTTTGAGGGGCCCTACAAGCTCCCTATATTATTTTTTCGCCCCAATTTTGTGTGGAAAAGATGCGTCATGAAGCGCTGGTTCGTTTGATATGCGAACGACCCATTTTTGATCAAGTTCTGACAGTTTCATGTGCTAAAACGTGGATGCCTTTAGAAAAGGGGTATTTACCCCCCTCTGGAGTTCGGTTCACAGCTTATCTTGGCGAAACTTCGTTCAAGCCTCGGTGGCGAAGCGGTTAGCGTGCTGGATCCTCCACAAAAGGGTCCCGGGTTCGAGACCCCGACCAAGAAAACTTTTTTTTCTCAAAAATTCAGACATTTTCTTGATCTTATCCATCAGACACATATTTTGTGGGCACCCTTGACGTATTATTGTGGGCATATATCACCTTGGAGGCTGGGCTTTATACAAATTTCAAAGCCCTTCCCGACCCTACAAATGTTTGAGGGGCCCTACAAGCTTCCTATATTATTTTTTCGCCCCAATTTTGTGTGGAAAAGATGCGTCATGAAGCGCTGGTTCGTTTGATATGCGAACGACCCATTTTTGATCAAGTTCTGACAGTTTTATGTGCTAAAACGTGGATGCCTTTAGAAAAGGGGTATTTACCCCCCTCCGAAGTTCGGTTCACAGCTTATCTTGGCGAAACTTCGTTCAAGCCTCGGTGGCGAAGCGGTTAGCGTGCTGGATCCTCCACAAAAGGGTCCCGGGTTCGAGACCCCGTCCAAGAAAACTTTTTTTTTTCTCAAAAATTCAGACATTTTCTTGGTCTTATCCATCAGACACATATTTTGTGGGCACCCTTGACGTATTATTGTGGGCATATATCACCTTGGAGGCTGGGCTTTATACAAATTTCAAAGCCCTTCCCGACCCTACAAATGTTTGAGGGGCCCTACAAGCTTCCTATATTATTTTTTCGCCTCAATTTTGTGTGGAAAAGATGCGTCATGAAGCGTTGGTTCGTTTGATATGCGAACGACCCATTTTTGATCAAGTTCTGACAGTTTTATGTGCTAAAACGTGGATGCCTTTAAAAAAGGGGTATTTACCCCCCTCCGGAGTTCGGTTCACAGCTTATCTTGGCAAAACTTCCTTCAAGCCTCGGTGGCGAACCGGTTAGCGTGCTGGATCCTCCACAAAAGGGTCCCGGGTTCGAGACCCCGACCAAGAAAACATTTTTTTCTCAAAAATTCAGACATTTTCTTGGACTTATCCATCAGACACATATTTTGTGGGCACCCTTGACGTATTATTGTGGGCATATATCACCTTGGAGGCTGGGCTTTATACAAATTTCAAAGCCCTTCTTGATCGTACAAATGTTTGAGGGTCCCTACAAGCTTCCTATATTATTTTTTCGCCCCAATTTTGTGTGGAAAAGATGCGTCATGAAGCGCTGGTTCGTTTGATATGCGAACGACCCATTTTTGATCAAGTTCTGACAGTTTTATGTCCTAAAACGTGGATGCCTTTAGAAAAGGGGTATTTACCCCCCTCCGGAGTTCGGTTCACAGCTTATCTTGGCGAAACTTCGTTCAAGCCTCGGTGGCGAAGCGGTTAGCGTGCTGGATCCTCCACAAAAGGGTCCCGGGTTCGAGACCCCGACCAAGAAAACTTTTTTTTCTCAAAAATTCAGACATTTTCTTGATCTTATCCATCAGACACATATTTTGTGGGCACCCTTGACGTATTATTGTGGGCATATATCACCTTGGAGGCTGGGCTTTATACAAATTTCAAAGCCCTTCCCGACCCTACAAATGTTTGAGGGGCCCTACAAGCTTCCTATATTATTTTTTCGCCCCAATTTTGTGTGGAAAAGATGCGTCATGAAGCGCTGGTTCGTTTGATATGCGAACGACCCATTTTTGATCAAGTTCTGACAGTTTTATGTGCTAAAACGTGGATGCCTTTAGAAAAGGGGTATTTACCCCCCTCCGGAGTTCGGTTCACAGCTTATCTTGGCGAAACTTCGTTCAAGCCTCGGTGGCGAAGCGGTTAGCGTGCTGGATCCTCCACAAAAGGGTCCCGAGTTCGAGACCCCGACCAAGAAAACTTTTTTTTCTCAAAAATTCAGACATTTTCTTGGTCTTATCCATCAGACACATATTTTGTGGGCACCCTTGACGTATTATTGTGGGCATATATCACCTTGGAGGCTGGGCTTTATACAAATTTCAAAGCCCTTCCCGACCCTACAAATGTTTGAGGGGCCCTACAAGCTTCCTATATTATTTTTTCGCCCCAATTTTGTGTGGAAAAGATGCGTCATGAAGCGCTGGTTCGTTTGATATGCGAACGACCCATTTTTGATCAAGTTCTGACAGTTTCATGTGCTAAAACGTGGATGCCTTTAGAAAAGGGGTATTTACCCCCCTCCGGAGTTCGGTTCACAGCTTATCTAGGCGAAACTTCGTTCAAGCCTCGGTGGCGAAGCGGTTAGCGTGCTGGATCCTCCACAAAAGGGTCCCGGGTTCGAGACCCCGACCAAGAAAACTTTTTTTCTCAAAAATTCAGACATTTTCTTGATCTTATCCATCAGACACATATTTTGTGGGCACCCTTGACGTATTATTGTGGGCATATATCACCTTGGAGGCTGGGCTTTATACAAATTTCAAAGCCCTTCCCGACCCTACAAATGTTTGAGGGGCCCTACAAGCTTCCTATATTATTTTTTCGCCCCAATTTTGTGTGGAAAAGATGCGTCATGAAGCGCTGGTTCGTTTGATATGCGAACGACCCATTTTTGATCAAGTTCTGACAGTTTTATGTGCTAAAACGTGGATGCCTTTAGAAAAGGGGTATTTACCCCCCTCCGGAGTTCGGTTCACAGCTTATCTTGGCGAAACTTCGTTCAAGCCTCGGTGGCGAAGCGGTTAGCGTGCTGGATCCTCCACAAAAGGGTCCCGAGTTCGAGACCCCGACCAAGAAAACTTTTTTTTCTCAAAAATTCAGACATTTTCTTGGTCTTATCCATCAGACACATATTTTGTGGGCACCCTTGACGTATTATTGTGGGCATATATCACCTTGGAGGCTGGGCTTTATACAAATTTCAAAGCCCTTCCCGACCCTACAAATGTTTGAGGGGCCCTACAAGCTTCCTATATTATTTTTTCGCCCCAATTTTGTGTGGAAAAGATGCGTCATGAAGCGCTGGTTCGTTTGATATGCGAACGACCCATTTTTGATCAAGTTCTGACAGTTTCATGTGCTAAAACGTGGATGCCTTTAGAAAAGGGGTATTTACCCCCCTCCGGAGTTCGGTTCACAGCTTATCTTGGCGAAACTTCGTTCAAGCCTCGGTGGCGAAGCGGTTAGCGTGCTGGATCCTCCACAAAAGGGTCCCGGGTTCGAGACCCCGACCAAGAAAACTTTTTTTTCTCAAAAATTCAGACATTTTCTTGATCTTATCCATCAGACACATATTTTGTGGGCACCCTTGACGTATTATTGTGGGCATATATCACCTTGGAGGCTGGGCTTTATACAAATTTCAAAGCCCTTCCCGACCCTACAAATGTTTGAGGGGCCCTACAAGCTTCCTATATTATTTTTTCGCCCCAATTTTGTGTGGAAAAGATGCGTCATGAAGCGCTGGTTCGTTTGATATGCGAACGACCCATTTTTGATCAAGTTCTGACAGTTTCATGTGCTAAAACGTGGATGCCTTTAGAAAAGGGGTATTTACCCCCCTCTGGAGTTCGGTTCACAGCTTATCTTGGCGAAACTTCGTTCAAGCCTCGGTGGCGAAGCGGTTAGCGTGCTGGATCCTCCACAAAAGGGTCCCGGGTTCGAGACCCCGACCAAGAAAACTTTTTTTTCTCAAAAATTCAGACATTTTCTTGATCTTATCCATCAGACACATATTTTGTGGGCACCCTTGACGTATTATTGTGGGCATATATCACCTTGGAGGCTGGGCTTTATACAAATTTCAAAGCCCTTCCCGACCCTACAAATGTTTGAGGGGCCCTACAAGCTTCCTATATTATTTTTTCGCCCCAATTTTGTGTGGAAAAGATGCGTCATGAAGCGCTGGTTCGTTTGATATGCGAACGACCCATTTTTGATCAAGTTCTGACAGTTTTATGTGCTAAAACGTGGATGCCTTTAGAAAAGGGGTATTTACCCCCCTCCGAAGTTCGGTTCACAGCTTATCTTGGCGAAACTTCGTTCAAGCCTCGGTGGCGAAGCGGTTAGCGTGCTGGATCCTCCAAAAAAGGGTCCCGGGTTCGAGACCCCGTCCAAGAAAACTTTTTTTTTTCTCAAAAATTCAGACATTTTCTTGGTCTTATCCATCAGACACATATTTTGTGGGCACCCTTGACGTATTATTGTGGGCATATATCACCTTGGAGGCTGGGCTTTATACAAATTTCAAAGCCCTTCCCGACCCTACAAATGTTTGAGGGGCCCTACAAGCTTCCTATATTATTTTTTCGCCTCAATTTTGTGTGGAAAAGATGCGTCATGAAGCGTTGGTTCGTTTGATATGCGAACGACCCATTTTTGATCAAGTTCTGACAGTTTTATGTGCTAAAACGTGGATGCCTTTAAAAAAGGGGTATTTACCCCCCTCCGGAGTTCGGTTCACAGCTTATCTTGGCAAAACTTCCCTCAAGCCTCGGTGGCGAACCGGTTAGTGTGCTGGATCCTCCACAAAAGGGTCCCGGGTTCGAGACCCCGACCAAGAAAACATTTTTTTCTCAAAAATTCAGACATTTTCTTGGACTTATCCATCAGACACATATTTTGTGGGCACCCTTGACGTATTATTGTGGGCATATATCACCTTGGAGGCTGGGCTTTATACAAATTTCAAAGCCCTTCTTGATCGTACAAATGTTTGAGGGTCCCTACAAGCTTCCTATATTATTTTTTCGCCCCAATTTTGTGTGGAAAAGATGCGTCATGAAGCGCTGGTTCGTTTGATATGCGAACGACCCATTTTTGATCAAGTTCTGACAGTTTTATGTCCTAAAACGTGGATGCCTTTAGAAAAGGGGTATTTACCCCCCTCCGGAGTTCGGTTCACAGCTTATCTTGGCGAAACTTCGTTCAAGCCTCGGTGGCGAAGCGGTTAGCGTGCTGGATCCTCCACAAAAGGGTCCCGGGTTCGAGACCCCGACCAAGAAAACTTTTTTTTCTCAAAAATTCAGACATTTTCTTGGTCTTATTCATCAGACACATATTTTGTGGGCACCCTTGACGTATTATTGTGGGCATATATCACCTTGGAGGCTGGGCTTTATACAAATTTCAAAGCCCTTCCCGACCCTACAAATGTTTGAGGGGCCCTACAAGCTCCCTATATTATTTTTTCGCCCCAATTTTGTGTGGAAAAGATGCGTCATGAAGCGCTGGTTCGTTTGATATGCGAACGACCCATTTTTGATCAAGTTCTGACAGTTTCATGTGCTAAAACGTGGATGCCTTTAGAAAAGGGGTATTTACCCCCCTCCGGAGTTCGGTTCACAGCTTATCTTGGCGAAACTTCGTTCAAGCCTCGGTGGCGAAGCGGTTAGCGTGCTGGATCCTCCACAAAAGGGTCCCGAGTTCGAGACCCCGACCAAGAAAACTTTTTTTTCTCAAAAATTCAGACATTTTCTTGATCTTATCCATCAGACACATATTTTGTGGGCACCCTTGACGTATTATTGTGGGCATATATCACCTTGGAGGCTGGGCTTTATACAAATTTCAAAGCCCTTCCCGACCCTACAAATGTTTGAGGGGCCCTACAAGCTTCCTATATTATTTTTTCGCCCCAATTTTGTGTGGAAAAGATGCGTCATGAAGCGCTGGTTCGTTTGATATGCGAACGACCCATTTTTGATCAAGTTCTGACAGTTTTATGTGCTAAAACGTGGATGCCTTTAGAAAAGGGGTATTTACCCCCCTCCGGAGTTCGGTTCACAGCTTATCTTGGCGAAACTTCGTTCAAGCCTCGGTGGCAAAGCGGTTAGCGTGCTGGATCCTCCACAAAAGGGTCCCGGGTTCGAGACCCCGACCAAGAAAACTTTTTTTTCTCAAAAATTCAGACATTTTCTTGATCTTATCCATCAGACACATATTTTGTGGGCACCCTTGACGTATTATTGTGGGCATATATCACCTTGGAGGCTGGGCTTTATACAAATTTCAAAGCCCTTCCCGACCCTACAAATGTTTGAGGGGCCCTACAAGCTTCCTATATTATTGTTTCTCGCCCCAATTTTGTGTGGAAAAGATGCGTCATGAAGCGCTGGTTCGTTTGATATGCGAACGACCCATTTTTGATCAAGTTCTGACAGTTTTATGTGCTAAAACGTGGATGCCTTTAAAAAGGGGTATTTACCCCCCTCCGGAGTTCGGTTCACAGCTTATCTTGGCGAAACTTCGTTCAAGCCTCGGTGGCGAAGCGGTTAGTGTGCTGGATCCTCCACAAAAGGGTCCCGGGTTCGAGACCCCGACCAAGAAAACTTTTTTTTCTCAAAAATTCAGACATTTTCTTGGACTTATCCATCAGACACATATTTTGTGGGCACCCTTGACGTATTATTGTGGGCATATATCACCTTGGAGGCTGGGCTTTATACAAATTTCAAAGCCCTTCTTGATCGTACAAATGTTTGAGGGTCCCTACAAGCTTCCTATATTATTTTTTCGCCCCAATTTTGTGTGGAAAAGATGCGTCATGAAGCGCTGGTTCGTTTGATATGCGAACGACCCATTTTTGATCAAGTTCTGACAGTTTTATGTGCTAAAACGTGGATGCCTTTAGAAAAGGGGTATTTACCCCCCTCCGGAGTTCGGTTCACAGCTTATCTTGGCGAAACTTCGTTCAAGCCTCGGTGGCGAAGCGGTTAGCGTGCTGGATCCTCCACAAAAGGGTCCCGGGTTCGAGACCCAGACCAAGAAAACTTTTTTTTCTCAAAAATTCAGACATTTTCTTGGTCTTATCCATCAGACACATATTTTGTGGGCACCCTTGACGTATTATTGTGGGCATATATCACCTTGGAGACTGTGCTTTATACAAATTTCAAAGCCCTTCCCGACCGACAAATGTTTGAGGGTCCCTACAAGCTTCCTATATTATTTTTTCGCCTCAATTTTGTGTGGAAAAAATGCGTCATGAAGCGTTGGTTCGTTTGATATGCGAACGACCTATTTCGGTTCACAGCTTATCTTGGCGAAACTTCGCTCAAGCCTCGGTGGCGAAGCGGTTAGCGTGCTGGATCCTCCACAAAAGGGTCCCGGGTTCGAGACCCCGACCAAGAAAACTTTTTTTTCTCAAAAATTCAGACATTTTCTTGGTCTTATTCATCAGACACATATTTTGTGGGCACCCTTGACGTATTATTGTGGGCATATATCACCTTGGAGGCTGGGCTTTATACAAATTCCAAAGCCCTTCCCGACCCTACAAATGTTTGAGGGGCCCTACAAGCTCCCTATATTATTTTTTCGCCCCGATTTTGTGTGGAAAAGATGCGTCATGAAGCGCTGGTTCGTTTGATATGCGAACGACCCATTTTTGATCAAGTTCTGACAGTTTTATGTGCTAAAACGTGGATGCCTTTAGAAAAGGGGTATTTACCCCCCTCCGGAGTTCGGTTCACAGCTTATATTGGCGAAACTTCGTTCAAGCCTCGGTGGCGAAGCGTTAAGCGTGCTGGATCCTCCACAAAAGGGTCCCGGGTTCGAGACCCCGACCAAGAAAACTTTTTTTTCTCAAAAATTCAGACATTTTCTTGGTCTTATCCATCAGACACATATTTTGTGGGCACCCTTGACGTATTATTGTGGGCATATATCACCTTGGAGGCTGGGCTTTATACAAATTTCAAAGCCCTTCCCGACCCTACAAATGTTTGAGGGGCCCTACAAGCTTCCTATATTATTTTTTCGCCCCAATTTTGTGTGGAAAAGATGCGTCATGAAGCGCTGGTTCGTTTGATATGCGAACGACCCATTTTTGATCAAGTTCTGACAGTTTTATGTGCTAAAACGTGGATGCCTTTAGAAAAGGGGTATTTACACCCCTCCGGAGTTCGGTTCACAGCTTATCTTGGCGAAACTTCGTTCAAGCCTCGGTGGCGAAGCGGTTAGCGTGCTGGATCCTCCACAAAAGGGTCCCGGGTTCGAGACCCCGACCAAGAAAACTTTTTTTTCTCAAAATTCAGACATTTTCTTGGTCTTATCCATCAGACACATATTTTGTGGGCACCCTTGACGTATTATTGTGGGCATATATCACCTTGGAGGCTGGGCTTTATACAAATTTCAAAGCCCTTCCCGACCCTACAAATGTTTGAGGGGCCCTACAAGCTTCCTATATTATTTTTTCGCCCCAATTTTGTGTGGAAAAGATGCGTCATGAAGCGCTGGTTCGTTTGATATGCGAACGACCCATTTTTGATCAAGTTCTGACAGTTTTATGTGCTAAAACGTGGATGCCTTTAGAAAAGGGGTATTTACCCCCCTCCGAAGTTCGGTTCACAGCTTATCTTGGCAAAACTTCGTTCAAGCCTCGGTGGCGAAGCGGTTAGCGTGCTGGATCCTCCACAAAAGGGTCCCGGGTTCGAGACCCCGTCCAAGAAAACTTTTTTTTCTTCTCAAAAATTCAGACATTTTCTTGGTCTTATCCATCAGACACATATTTTGTGGGCACCCTTGACGTATTATTGTGGGCATATATCACCTTGGAGGCTGGGCTTTATACAAATTTCAAAGCCCTTCCCGACCCTACAAATGTTTGAGGGGCCCTACAAGCTTCCTATATTATTTTTTCGCCTCAATTTTGTGTGGAAAAGATGCGTCATGAAGCGTTGGTTCGTTTGATATGCGAACGACCCATTTTTGATCAAGTTCTGACAGTTTTATGTGCTAAAACGTGGATGCCTTTAAAAAAGGGGTATTTACCCCCCTCCGGAGTTCAGTTCACAGCTTATCTTGGCAAAACTTCCCTCAAGCCTCGGTGGCGAACCGGTTAGCGTGCTGGATCCTCCACAAAAGGTTCCCGGGTTCGAGACCCCGACCAAGAAAACATTTTTTTCTCACAAATTCAGACATTTTCTTGGACTTATCCATCAGACACATATTTTGTGGGCACCCTTGACGTATTATTGTGGGCATATATCACCTTGGAGGCTGGGCTTTATACAAATTTCAAAGCCCTTCTTGATCGTACAAATGTTTGAGGGTCCCTACAAGCTTCCTATATTATTTTTTCGCCCCAATTTTGTGTGGAAAAGATGCGTCATGAAGCGCTGGTTCGTTTGATATGCGAACGACCCATTTTTGATGAAGTTCTGACAGTTTTATGTGCTAAAACGTGGATGCCTTTAGAAAAGGGGTATTTACCCCCCTCCGAAGTTCGGTTCACAGCTTATCTTGGCAAAACTTCGTTCAAGCCTCGGTGGCGAAGCGGTTAGCGTGCTGGATCCTCCACAAAAGGGTCCCGGGTTCGAGACCCCATCCAAGAAAACTTTTTTTTTTCTCAAAAATTCAGACATTTTCTTGGTCTTATCCATCAGACACATATTTTGTGGGCACCCTTGACGTATTATTGTGGGCATATATCACCTTGGAGGCTGGGCTTTATACAAATTTCAAAGCCCTTCCCGACCCTACAAATGTTTGAGGGGCCCTACAAGCTTCCTATATTATTTTTTCGCCTCAATTTTGTGTGGAAAAGATGCGTCATGAAGCGTTGGTTCGTTTGATATGCGAACGACCCATTTTTGATCAAGTTCTGACAGTTTTATGTGCTAAAACGTGGATGCCTTTAAAAAAGGGGTATTTACCCCCCTCCGGAGTTCGGTTCACAGCTTATCTTGGCAAAACTTCCCTCAAGCCTCGGTGGCGAACCGGTTAGCGTGCTGGATCCTCCACAAAAGGGTCCCGGGTTCGAGACCCCGACCAAGAAAACATTTTTTTCTCAAAAATTCAGACATTTTCTTGGACTTATCCATCAGACACATATTTTGTGGGCACCCTTGACGTATTATTGTGGGCATATATCACCTTGGAGGCTGGGCTTTATACAAATTTCAAAGCCCTTCTTGATCGTACAAATGTTTGAGGGTCCCTACAAGCTTCCTATATTATTTGTTCGCCCCAATTTTGTGTGGAAAAGATGCGTCATGAAGCGCTGGTTCGTTTGATATGCGAACGACCCATTTTTGATCAAGTTCTGACAGTTTTATGTGCTAAAACGTGGATGCCTTTAGAAAAGGGGTATTTACCCCCCTCCGGAGTTCGGTTCACAGCTTATCTTGGCGAAACTTCGTTCAAGCCTCGGTGGCGAAGCGGTTAGCGTGCTGGATCCTCCACAAAAGGGTCCCGGGTTCGAGACCCCGACCAAGAAAACTTTTTTTTCTCAAAAATTCAGACATTTTCTTGGTCTTATCCATCAGACACACATTTTGTGGGCACCCTTGACGTATTATTGTGGGCATATATCACCTTGGAGACTGTGCTTTATACAAATTTCAAAGCCCTTCCCGACCGACAAATGTTTGAGGGGCCCTACAAGCTTCCTATATTATTTTTTCGCCCCAATTTTGTGTGGAAAAGATGCGTCATGAAGCGCTGGTTCGTTTGATATGCGAACGACCCATTTTTGATCAAGTTCTGACAGTTTTATGTGCTAAAACGTGGATGCCTTTAGAAAAGGGGTACTTACCCCCCTCCGGAGTTCGGTTCACAGCTTATCTTGGCGAAACTTCGTTCAAGCCTCGGTGGAGAAGCGGTTAGCGTGCTGGATCCTCCACAAAAGGGTCCCGGGTTCGACATTCAGACATTTTCTTGGTCATATCCATCAGACACATATTTTGTGGGCACCCTTGACGTATTATTGTGGGCATATATAACCTTGGAGGCTGGGCTTTATACAAATTTCAAAGCCCTTCCCGACCCTACAAATGTTTGAGGGGCCCTACAAGCTTCCTATATTATTTTTTCGCCCCAATTTTGTGTGGAAAAGATGCGTCATGAAGCGCTGGTTCGTTTGATATGCGAACGACCCATTTTTGATCAAGTTCTGACAGTTTTATGTGCTAAAACGTGGATGCCTTTAGAAAAGGGGTATTTACCCCCCTCCGGAGTTCGGTTCACAGCTTATCTTGGCGAAACTTCGTTCAAGCCTCGGTGGAGAAGCGGTTAGCGTGCTGGATCCTCCACAAAAGGGTCCCGGGTTCGAGACCCCGACCAAGGAAACTTTTTTTTCTCAAAAATTCAGACATTTTCTTGATCTTATCCATCAGACACATATTTTGTGGGCACCCTTGACGTATTATTGTGGGCATATATCACCTTGGAGGCCCATTTTTGATCAAGTTCTGACAGTTTTATGTGCTAAAACGTGGATGCCTTTAGAAAAGGGGTATTTACCCCCCCCCCCCCCCCCCCTCCGGAGTTCGGTTCACAGCTTATCTTGGCGAAACTTCGTTCAAACCTCGGTGGCGAAGCGGTTAGCGTGCTGGATCCTCCACAAAAGGGTCCCGGGTTCGAGACCCCGACCAAGAAAACTTTTTTTTCTCAAAAATTCAGACATTTTCTTGGTCTTATCCATCAGACACATATTTTGTGGGCACCCTTGACGTATTATTGTGGGCATATATCACCTTGGAGGCTGGGCTTTATACAAATTTCAAAGCCCTTCCCGACCCTACAAATGTTTGAGGGGCCCTACAAGCTTCCTATATTATTTTTTCGCCCCAATTTTGTGTGGAAAAGATGCGTCATGAAGCGCTGGCTCGTTTGATATGCGAACGACCCATTTTTGATCAAGTTCTGACAGTTTTATGTGCTAAAACGTGGATGCCTTTAGAAAAGGGGTATTTACCCCCCTCCGAAGTTCGGTTCACAGCTTATCTTGGCAAAACTTCGTTCAAGCCTCGGTGGCGAAGCGGTTAGCGTGCTGGATCCTCCACAAAAGGGTCCCGGGTTCGAGACCCCGTCCAAGAAAACCTTTTTTTTTCTCAAAAATTCAGACATTTTCTTGGTCTTATCCATCAGACACATATTTTGTGGGCACCCTTGACGTATTATTGTGGGCATATATCACCTTGGAGGCTGGGCTTTATACAAATTTCAAAGCCCTTCCCGACCCTACAAATGTTTGAGGGGCCCTACAAGCTTCCTATATTATTTTTTCGCCCCAATTTTGTGTGGAAAAGATGCGTCATGAAGCGCTGGTTCGTTTGATATGCGAACGACCCATTTTTGATCAAGTTCTGACAGTTTTATGTGCTAAAACGTGGATGCCTTTAGAAAAGGGGTATTTACCCCCCTCCGGTGTTCGGTTCACAGCTTATCTTGGCGAAACTTCGTTCAAGCCTCGGTGGCGAAGCGGTTAGCGTGCTGGATCCTCCACAAAAGGGTCCCGGGTTCGAGACCCCGACCAAGAAAACTTTTTTTTCTCAAAAATTCAGACATTTTCTTGGTCTTATCCATCAGACACATATTTTGTGGGCATCCTTGACGTATTATTGTGGGCATATATCACCTTGGAGGCTGGGCTTTATACAAATTTCAAAGCCCTTCCCGACCCTACAAATGTTTGAGGGGCCCTACAAGCTTCCTATATTATTTTTTCGCCCCAATTTTGTGTGGAAAAGATGCGTCATGAAGCGCTGGTTCGTTTGATATGCGAACGACCCATTTTTGATCAAGTTCTGACAGTTTTATGTGCTAAAACGTGGATGCCTTTAGAAAAGGGGTATTTACCCCCCTCCGAAGTTCGGTTCACAGCTTATCTTGGCAAAACTTCGTTCAAGCCTCGGTGGCGAAGCGGTTAGCGTGCTGGATCCTCCACAAAAGGGTCCCGGGTTCGAGACCCCGTCCAAGAAAACTTTTTTTTTTCTCAAAAATTCAGACATTTTCTTGGTCTTATCCATCAGACACATATTTTGTGGGCACCCTTGACGTATTATTGTGGGCATATATCACCTTGGAGGCTGGGCTTTATACAAATTTCAAAGCCCTTCCCGACCCTACAAATGTTTGAGGGGCCCTACAAGCTTCCTATATTTTTTTTTCGCCTCAATTTTGTGTGGAAAAGATGCGTCATGAAGCGTTGGTTCGTTTGATATGCGAACGACCCATTTTTGATCAAGTTCTGACAGTTTTATGTGCTAAAACGTGGATGCCTTTAAAAAAGGGGTATTTACCTCCCTCCGGAGTTCAGTTCACAGCTTATCTTGGCAAAACTTCCCTCAAGCCTCGGTGGCGAACCGGTTAGCGTGCTGGATCTTCCACAAAAGGGTCCCGGGTTCGAGACCCCGACCAAGAAAACATTTTTTTCTCAAAAATTCAGACATTTTCTTGGACTTATCCATCAGACACATATTTTGTGGGCACCCTTGACGTATTATTGTGGGCATATATCACCTTGGAGGCTGGGCTTTATACAAATTTCAAAGCCCTTCCCGACCCTACAAATGTTTGAGGGGCCCTACAAGCTTCCTATATTATTTTTTCGCCCCAATTTTGTGTGGAAAAGATGCGTCATGGAGCGCTGGTTCGTTTGATATGCGAACGACCCATTTTTGATCAAGTTCTGACAGTTTTATGTGCTAAAACGTGGATGCCTTTAGAAAAGGGGTATTTACCCCCCTCCGGAGTTCGGTTCACCGCTTATCTTGGCGAAACTTTGTTCAAGCCTCGGTGTCGAAGCGGTTAGCGTGCTGGATCCTCCACAAAAGGGTCCCGGGTTCGAGACCCCGACCAAGAAAACTTTTTTTTCTCAAAAATTCAGACATTTTCTTGGTCTTATCCATCAGACACATATTTTGTGGGCACCCTTGACGTATTATTGTGGGCATATATCACCTTGGAGGCTGGGCTTTATACAAATTTCAAAGCCCTTCCCGACCGACAAATGTTTAAGGGGCCCTACAAGCTTCCTATGTTATTTTTTCGCCCCAATTTTGTGTGGAAAAGATGCGTCATGAAGCGCTGGTTCGTCTGATATGCGAACGACCCATTTTTGATCAAGTTCTGACAGTTTTATGTGCTAAAACGTGGATACCTTTAGAAAAGGGGTATTTACCCCCCTCCGGAGTTCAGTTCACAGCTTATCTTGGCGAAACTTCGCTCAAGCCTCGGTGGCGAAGCGGTTAGCGTGCTGGATCCTCCACAAAAGGGTCCCGGGTTCGAGACCCCGTCCAAGAAAACTTTTTTTTTTCTCAAAAATTCAGACATTTTCTTGGTCTTATCCATCAGACACATATTTTGTGGGCACCCTTGACGTATTATTGTGGACATATATCACCTTGGAGGCTGGACTTTATACAAATTTCAAAGCCCTTCCCGACCCTACAAATGTTTGAGGGGCCCTACAAGCTTCCTATATTATTTTTTTCGCCCAAATTTTGTGTGGAATAGATGCGTCATGAAGCGCTGGTTCGTTTGATATGCGAACGACCCATTTTTGATCAAGTTCTGACAGTTGTATGTGCTAAAACGTGGATACCTTTAGAAAAGGGGTATTTACCCCCCTCCGGAGTTCGGTTCACAGCTTATCTTGGCGAAACTTCGCTCAAGCCTCGGTGGCGAAGCGGTTAGCGTGCTGGATCCTCCACAAAAGGGTCCCGGGTTCGAGACCCCGTCCAAGAAAACTTTTTTTTTTCTCAAAAATTCAGACATTTTCTTGGTCTTATCCATCAGACACATATTTTGTGGGCACCCTTGACGTATTATTGTGGACATATATCACCTTGGAGGCTGGACTTTATACAAATTTCAAAGCCCTTCCCGACCCTACAAATGTTTGAGGGGCCATACAAGCTTCCTATATTATTTTTTCGCCCCAATTTTGTGTGGAAAAGATGCGTCATGAAGCGCTGGTTCGTTTGATATGCGAACGACCCATTTTTGATCAAGTTCTGACAGTTTTATGTGCTAAAACGTGGATGCCTTTAGAAAAGGGGTATTTACCCCCCTCCGGTGTTCGGTTCACAGCTTATCTTGGCGAAACTTCGTTCAAGCCTCGGTGGCGAAGCGGTTAGCGTGCTGGATCCTCCACAAAAGGGTCCCGGGTTCGAGACCCCGACCAAGAAAACTTTTTTTTCTCAAAAATTCAGACATTTTCTTGGTCTTATCCATCAGACACATATTTTGTGGGCATCCTTGACGTATTATTGTGGGCATATATCACCTTGGAGGCTGGGCTTTATACAAATTTCAAAGCCCTTCCCGACCCTACAAATGTTTGAGGGGCCCTACAAGCTTCCTATATTATTTTTTCGCCCCAATTTTGTGTGGAAAAGATGCGTCATGAAGCGCTGGTTCGTTTGATATGCGAACGACCCATTTTTGATCAAGTTCTGACAGTTTTATGTGCTAAAACGTGGATGCCTTTAGAAAAGGGGTATTTACCCCCCTCCGAAGTTCGGTTCACAGCTTATCTTGGCAAAACTTCGTTCAAGCCTCGGTGGCGAAGCGGTTAGCGTGCTGGATCCTCCACAAAAGGGTCCCGGGTTCGAGACCCCGTCCAAGAAAACTTTTTTTTTTCTCAAAAATTCAGACATTTTCTTGGTCTTATCCATCAGACACATATTTTGTGGGCACCCTTGACGTATTATTGTGGGAATATATCACCTTGGAGGCTGGGCTTTATACAAATTTCAAAGCCCTTCCCGACCCTACAAATGTTTGAGGGGCCCTACAAGCTTCCTATATTTTTTTTTCGCCTCAATTTTGTGTGGAAAAGATGCGTCATGAAGCGTTGGTTCGTTTGATATGCGAACGACCCATTTTTGATCAAGTTCTGACAGTTTTATGTGCTAAAACGTGGATGCCTTTAAAAAAGGGGTATTTACCTCCCTCCGGAGTTCAGTTCACAGCTTATCTTGGCAAAACTTCCCTCAAGCCTCGGTGGCGAACCGGTTAGCGTGCTGGATCTTCCACAAAAGGGTCCCGGGTTCGAGACCCCGACCAAGAAAACATTTTTTTCTCAAAAATTCAGACATTTTCTTGGACTTATCCATCAGACACATATTTTGTGGGCACCCTTGACGTATTATTGTGGGCATATATCACCTTGGAGGCTGGGCTTTATACAAATTTCAAAGCCCTTCCCGACCCTACAAATGTTTGAGGGGCCCTACAAGCTTCCTATATTATTTTTTTCGCCCAAATTTTGTGTGGAATAGATGCGTCATGAAGCGCTGGTTCGTTTGATATGCGAACGACCCATTTTTGATCAAGTTCTGACAGTTGTATGTGCTAAAACGTGGATACCTTTAGAAAAGGGGTATTTACCCCCCTCCGGAGTTCGGTTCACAGCTTATCTTGGCGAAACTTCGCTCAAGCCTCGGTGGCGAAGCGGTTAGCGTGCTGGATCCTCCACAAAAGGGTCCCGGGTTCGAGACCCCGTCCAAGAAAACTTTTTTTTTTCTCAAAAATTCAGACATTTTCTTGGTCTTATCCATCAGACACATATTTTGTGGGCACCCTTGACGTATTATTGTGGACATATATCACCTTGGAGGCTGGACTTTATACAAATTTCAAAGCCCTTCCCGACCCTACAAATGTTTGAGGGGCCATACAAGCTTCCTATATTATTTTTTCGCCCCAATTTTGTGTGGAAAAGATGCGTCATGAAGCGCTGGTTCGTTTGATATGCGAACGACCCATTTTTGATCAAGTTCTGACAGTTTTATGTGCTAAAACGTGGATGCCTTTAGAAAAGGGGTATTTACCCCCCTCCGGTGTTCGGTTCACAGCTTATCTTGGCGAAACTTCGTTCAAGCCTCGGTGGCGAAGCGGTTAGCGTGCTGGATCCTCCACAAAAGGGTCCCGGGTTCGAGACCCCGACCAAGAAAACTTTTTTTTCTCAAAAATTCAGACATTTTCTTGGTCTTATCCATCAGACACATATTTTGTGGGCATCCTTGACGTATTATTGTGGGCATATATCACCTTGGAGGCTGGGCTTTATACAAATTTCAAAGCCCTTCCCGACCCTACAAATGTTTGAGGGGCCCTACAAGCTTCCTATATTATTTTTTCGCCCCAATTTTGTGTGGAAAAGATGCGTCATGAAGCGCTGGTTCGTTTGATATGCGAACGACCCATTTTTGATCAAGTTCTGACAGTTTTATGTGCTAAAACGTGGATGCCTTTAGAAAAGGGGTATTTACCCCCCTCCGAAGTTCGGTTCACAGCTTATCTTGGCAAAACTTCGTTCAAGCCTCGGTGGCGAAGCGGTTAGCGTGCTGGATCCTCCACAAAAGGGTCCCGGGTTCGAGACCCCGTCCAAGAAAACTTTTTTTTTTCTCAAAAATTCAGACATTTTCTTGGTCTTATCCATCAGACACATATTTTGTGGGCACCCTTGACGTATTATTGTGGGCATATATCACCTTGGAGGCTGGGCTTTATACAAATTTCAAAGCCCTTCCCGACCCTACAAATGTTTGAGGGGCCCTACAAGCTTCCTATATTTTTTTTTCGCCTCAATTTTGTGTGGAAAAGATGCGTCATGAAGCGTTGGTTCGTTTGATATGCGAACGACCCATTTTTGATCAAGTTCTGACAGTTTTATGTGCTAAAACGTGGATGCCTTTAAAAAAGGGGTATTTACCTCCCTCCGGAGTTCAGTTCACAGCTTATCTTGGCAAAACTTCCCTCAAGCCTCGGTGGCGAACCGGTTAGCGTGCTGGATCTTCCACAAAAGGGTCCCGGGTTCGAGACCCCGACCAAGAAAACATTTTTTTCTCAAAAATTCAGACATTTTCTTGGACTTATCCATCAGACACATATTTTGTGGGCACCCTTGACGTATTATTGTGGGCATATATCACCTTGGAGGCTGGGCTTTATACAAATTTCAAAGCCCTTCCCGACCCTACAAATGTTTGAGGGGCCCTACAAGCTTCCTATATTATTTTTTCGCCCCAATTTTGTGTGGAAAAGATGCGTCATGAAGCGCTGGTTCGTTTGATATGCGAACGACCCATTTTTGATCAAGTTCTGACAGTTTTATGTGCTAAAACGTGGATGCCTTTAGAAAAGGGGTATTTACCCCCCTCCGGAGTTCGGTTCACCGCTTATCTTGGCGAAACTTTGTTCAAGCCTCGGTGTCGAAGCGGTTAGCGTGCTGGATCCTCCACAAAAGGGTCCCGGGTTCGAGACCCCGACCAAGAAAACTTTTTTTTCTCAAAAATTCAGACATTTTCTTGGTCTTATCCATCAGACACATATTTTGTGGGCACCCTTGACGTATTATTGTGGGCATATATCACCTTGGAGGCTGGGCTTTATACAAATTTCAAAGCCCTTCCCGACCGACAAATGTTTAAGGGGCCCTACAAGCTTCCTATGTTATTTTTTCGCCCCAATTTTGTGTGGAAAAGATGCGTCATGAAGCGCTGGTTCGTTTGATATGCGAACGACCCATTTTTGATCAAGTTCTGACAGTTTTATGTGCTAAAACGTGGATGCCTTTAGAAAAGGGGTATTTACCCCCCTCCGGAGTTCGGTTCACAGCTTATCTTGGCGAAACTTCGTTCAAGCCTCGGTGGAGAAGCGGTTAGCGTGCTGGATCCTCCACAAAAGGGTCCCGGGTTCGACATTCAGACATTTTCTTGGTCTTATCCATCAGACTCATATTTTTTGGGCACCCTTGACGTATTATTGTGGGCATATATCACCTTGGAGGCTGGGCTTTATACAAATTTCAAAGCCCTTCCCGACCCTACAAATGTTTGAGGGGCCCTACAAGCTTCCTATATTATTTTTTCGCCCCAATTTTGTGTGGAAAAGTTGCGTCATGAAGCGCTGGTTCGTTTGATATGCGAACGACCCATTTTTGATCAAGTTCTGACAGTTTTATGTGCTAAAACGTGGATGCCTTTAGAAAAGGGGTATTTACCCCCCTCCGGAGTTCGGTTCACAGCTTATCTTGGCGAAACTTCGTTCAAGCCTCGGTGGCGAAGCGGTTAGCGTGCTGGATCCTCCACAAAAGGGTCCCGGGTTCGAGACCCCGACCAAGAAAACTTTTTTTTCTCAAATATTCAGACATTTTCTTGGTCTTATCCATCAGACACATATTTTGTGGGCACCCTTGACGTATTATTGTGGGCATATATCACCTTGGAGACTGTGCTTTATACAAATTTCAAAGCCCTTCCCGACCGACAAATGTTTGAGGGGCCCTACAAGCTTCCTATATTATTTTTTCGCCCCAATTTTGTGTGGAAAAGATGCGTCATGAAGCGCTGGTTCGTTTGATATGCGAACGACCCATTTTTGATCAAGTTCTGACAGTTTTGTGTGCTAAAACGTGGATGCCTTTAGAAAAGGGGTATTTACCCCCCTCCGGAGTTCGGTTCACAGCTTATCTTGGCGAAACTTCGTTCAAGCCTCGGTGGCGAAGCGTTTAGCGTGCTGGATCCTCCACAAAAGGGTCCCGGGTTCGAGACCCCGACCAAGAAAACTTTTTTTTCTCAAAAATTCAGACATTTTCTTGGTCTTATCCATCAGACACATATTTTGTGGGCACCCTTGACGTATTATTGTGGGCATATATCACCTTGGAGGCTGGGCTTTATACAAATTTCAAAGCCCTTCTTGATCGGACAAATGTTTGAGGGTCCCTACAAGCTTCCTATATTATTTTTTCGCCCCAATTTTGTGTGGAAAAATGCGTCATGAAGCGCTGGTTCGTTTGATATGCGAACGACCCATTTTTGATCAAGTTCTGACAGTTTTATGTGCTAAAACGTGGATGCCTTTAGAAAAGGGGTATTTACCCCCCTCCGGAGTTCGGTTCACAGCTTATCTTGGCGAAACTTTGTTCAAGCCTCGGTGGCGAAGCGGTTAGCGTGCTGGATCCTCCACAAAAGGGTCCCGGGTTCGAGACCCCGACCAAGAAAACTTTTTTTTCTCAAAAATTCAGACATTTTCTTGGTCTTATCCATCAGACACATATTTTGTGGGCACCCTTGACGTATTATTGTGGGCATATATCACCTTGGAGGCTGGGCTTTATACAAATTTCAAAGCCCTTCCCGACCGACAAATGTTTGAGGGGCCCTACAAGCTTCCTATATTATTTTTTCGCCCCAATTTTGTGTGGAAAAGATGCGTCATGAAGCGCTGGTTCGTTTGATATGCGAACGACCCATTTTTGATCAAGTTCTGACAGTTTTATGTGCTAAAACGTGGATGCCTTTAGAAAAGGGGTATTTACCCCCCTCCGGAGTTCGGTTCACCGCTTATCTTGGCGAAACTTTGTTCAAGCCTCGGTGTCGAAGCGGTTAGCGTGCTGGATCCTCCACAAAAGGGTCCCGGGTTCGAGACCCCGACCAAGAAAACTTTTTTTTCTCAAAAATTCAGACATTTTCTTGGTCTTATCCATCAGACACATATTTTGTGGGCACCCTTGACGTATTATTGTGGGCATATATCACCTTGGAGGCTGGGCTTTATACAAATTTCAAAGCCCTTCCCGACCGACAAATGTTTAAGGGGCCCTACAAGCTTCCTATGTTATTTTTTCGCCCCAATTTTGTGTGGAAAAGATGCGTCATGAAGCGCTGGTTCGTTTGATATGCGAACGACCCATTTTTGATCAAGTTCTGACAGTTTTATGTGCTAAAACGTGGATGCCTTTAGAAAAGGGGTATTTACCCCCCTCCGGAGTTCGGTTCACAGCTTATCTTGGCGAAACTTCGTTCAAGCCTCGGTGGAGAAGCGGTTATCGTGCTGGATCCTCCACAAAAGGGTCCCGGGTTCGACATTCAGACATTTTCTTGGTCTTATCCATCAGACTCATATTTTGTGGGCACCCTTGACGTATTATAGTGGGCATATATCACCTTGGAGGCTGGGCTTTATACAAATTTCAAAGCCCTTCCCGACCCTACAAATGTTTGAGGGGCCCTACAAGCTTCCTATATTATTTTTTCGCCCCAATTTTGTGTGGAAAAGATGCGTCATGAAGCGCTGGTTCGTTTGATATGCGAACGACCCATTTTTGATCAAGTTCTGACAGTTTTATGTGCTAAAACGTGGATGCCTTTAGAAAAGGGGTATTTACCCCCCTCCGGAGTTCGGTTCACAGCTTATCTTGGCGAAACTTCGTTCAAGCCTCGGTGGAGAAGCGGTTAGCGTGCTGGATCCTCCACAAAAGGGTCCCGGGTTCGACATTCAGACATTTTCTTGGTCTTATCCATCAGACTCATATTTTGTGGGCACCCTTGACGTATTATAGTGGGCATATATCACCTTGGAGGCTGGGCTTTATACAAATTTCAAAGCCCTTCCCGACCCTACAAATGTTTGAGGGGCCCTACAAGCTTCCTATATTATTTTTTCGCCCCAATTTTGTGTGGAAAAGATGCGTCATGAAGCGCTGGTTCGTTTGATATGCGAACGACCCATTTTTGATCAAGTTCTGACAGTTTTATGTGCTAAAACGTGGATGCCTTTAGAAAAGGGGTATTTACCCCCCTCCGGAGTTCGGTTCACAGCTTATCTTGGCGAAACTTCGTTCAAGCCTCGGTGGCGAAGCGGTTAGCGTGCTGGATCCTCCACAAAAGGGTCCTGGGTTCGAGACCCCGACCAAGAAAACTTTTTTTTCTCAAAAATTCAGACATTTTCTTGGTCTTATCCATCAAACACATATTTTGTGGGCACCCTTGACGTATTATTGTGGGCATATATCACCTTGGAGGCTGGGCTTTATACAAATTTCAAAGCCCTTCCCGACCCTACAAATGTTTGAGGGGCCCTACAAGCTTCCTATATTATTTTTTCGCCCCAATTTTGTGTGGAAAAGATGCGTCATGAAGCGCTGTTTCGTTTGATATGCGAACGACCCATTTTTGATCAAGTTCTGACAGTTTTGTGTGCCAAAACGTGGATGCCTTTAGAAAAGGGGTATTTACCCCCCTCCGGAGTTCGGTTCACAGCTTATCTTGGCGAAACTTTGTTCAAGCCTCGGTGGCGAAGCGTTTAGCGTGCTGGATCCTCCACAAAAGGGTCCCGGGTTCGAGACCCCGACCAAGAAAACTTTTTTTTCTCAAAAATTCAGACATTTTCTTGGTCTTATCCATCAGACACATATTTTGTGGGCACCCTTGACGTATTATTGTGGGCATATATCACCTTGGAGGCTGGGCTTTATACAAATTTCAAAGCCCTTCCCGACCCTACAAATGTTTGAGGGGCCTTACAAGCTTCCTATATTATTTTTTCGCCCCAATTTTGTGTGGAAAAGATGCGTCATGAAGCGCTGGTTCGTTTGATATGCGAACGACCCATTTTTGATCAAGTTCTGACAGTTTTGTGTGCTAAAACGTGGATGCCTTTAGAAAAGGGGTATTTACCCCCCCTCCGGAGTTCGGTTCACAGCTTATCTTGGCGAAACTTCGTTCAAGCCTCGGTGGCGAAGCGTTTAGCGTGCTGGATCCTCCACAAAAGGGTCCCGGGTTCGAGACCCCGACCAAGAAAACTTTTTTTTCTAAAAAATTCAGACATTTTCTTGGTCTTATCCATCAGACACATATTTTGTGGGCACCCTTGACGTATTATTGTGGGCATATATCACCTTGGAGGCTGGGCTTTATACAAATTTCAAAGCCCTTCCCGACCCTACAAATGTTTGAGGGGCCCTACAAGCTTCCTATATTATTTTTTCGCCCCAATTTTGTGTGGAAAAGATGCGTCATGAAGCGCTGGTTCGTGTGATATGCGAACGACCCATTTTTGATCAAGTTCTGACAGTTTTATGTGCTAAAACGTGGATGCCTTTAGAAAAGGGGTATTTACCCCACTCCGGAGTTCGGTTCACAGCTTATCTTGGCGAAACTTCCCTCAAGCCTCGGTGGCGAAGCGGTTAGCGTGCTGGATCCTCCACAAAAGGGTCCCGGGTTCGAGACCCCGACCAAGAAAACTTTTTTTTCTAAAAAATTCAGACATTTTCTTGGTCTTATCCATCAGACACATATTTTGTGGGCACCCTTGACGTATTATTGTGGGCATATATCACCTTGGAGGCTGGGCTTTATACAAATTTCAAAGCCCTTCCCGACCCTACAAATGTTTGAGGGGCCCTACAAGCTTCCTATATTATTTTTTCGCCCCAATTTTGTGTGGAAAAGATGCGTCATGAAGCGCTGGTTCGTGTGATATGCGAACGACCCATTTTTGATCAAGTTCTGACAGTTTTATGTGCTAAAACGTGGATGCCTTTAGAAAAGGGGTATTTACCCCACTCCGGAGTTCGGTTCACAGCTTATCTTGGCGAAACTTCCCTCAAGCCTCGGTGGCGAAGCGGTTAGCGTGCTGGATCCTCCACAAAAGGGTCCCGGGTTCGAGACCCCGACCAAGAAAACTTTTTTTTCTCAAAAATTCAGACATTTTCTTGGTCTTATCCATCAGACACATATTTTGTGGGCACCCTTGACGTATTATTGTGGGCATATATCACCTTGGAGGCTGGGCTTTATACAAATTTCAAAGCCCTTCCCGACCCTACAAATGTTTGAGGGGCCCTACAAGCTTCCTATATTATTTTTTCGCCCCAATTTTGTGTGGAAAAGATGCGTCATGAAGCGCTGGTTCGTTTGATATGCGAACGACCCATTTTTGATCAAGTTCTGACAGTTTTATGTGCTAAAACGTGGATGCCTTTAGAAAAGGGGTATAAACCCCCCTCCGGAGTTCGATTCACAGCTTATCTTGGCGAAACTTCGCTCAAGCCTCGGTGGCGAAGCGGTTAGCGTGCTGGATCCTCCACAAAAGGGTCCCGGGTTCGAGACCCCGTCCAAGAAAACTTTTTTTTTCTCAAAAATTCAGACATTTTCTTGGTCTTATCCATCAGACACATATTTTGTGGGCACCCTTGACGTATTATTGTGGGCATATATCACCTTGGAGGCTGGGCTTTATACAAATTTCAAAGCCCTTCCCGACCCTACAAATGTTTGAGGGGCCCTACAAGCTTCCTATATTATTTTTTCGCCCCAATTTTGTGTGGAAAAGATGCGTCATGAAGCGCTGGTTCGTCTGATATGCGAACGACCCATTTTTGATCAAGTTCTGACAGTTTTATGTGCTAAAACGTGGATACCTTTAGAAAAGGGGTATTTACCCCCCTCCGGAGTTCAGTTCACAGCTTATCTTGGCGAAACTTCGCTCAAGCCTCGGTGGCGAAGCGGTTAGCGTGCTGGATCCTCCACAAAAGGGTCCCGGGTTCGAGACCCCGTCCAAGAAAACTTTTTTTTTTCTCAAAAATTCAGACATTTTCTTGGTCTTATCCATCAGACACATATTTTGTGGGCACCCTTGACGTATTATTGTGGACATATATCACCTTGGAGGCTGGACTTTATACAAATTTCAAAGCCCTTCCCGACCCTACAAATGTTTGAGGGGCCCTACAAGCTTCCTATATTATTTTTTTCGCCCAAATTTTGTGTGGAATAGATGCGTCATGAAGCGCTGGTTCGTTTGATATGCGAACGACCCATTTTTGATCAAGTTCTGACAGTTGTATGTGCTAAAACGTGGATACCTTTAGAAAAGGGGTATTTACCCCCCTCCGGAGTTCGGTTCACAGCTTATCTTGGCGAAACTTCGCTCAAGCCTCGGTGGCGAAGCGGTTAGCGTGCTGGATCCTCCACAAAAGGGTCCCGGGTTCGAGACCCCGTCCAAGAAAACTTTTTTTTTTCTCAAAAATTCAGACATTTTCTTGGTCTTATCCATCAGACACATATTTTGTGGGCACCCTTGACGTATTATTGTGGACATATATCACCTTGGAGGCTGGACTTTATACAAATTTCAAAGCCCTTCCCGACCCTACAAATGTTTGAGGGGCCATACAAGCTTCCTATATTATTTTTTCGCCCCAATTTTGTGTGGAAAAGATGCGTCATGAAGCGCTGGTTCGTTTGATATGCGAACGACCCATTTTTGATTATCATAGAGAGGATTCATAGGTCAAGATGGTATTATCTCTCGGAATGAATGATTGTTTGAATGTTTGAATATTTGAATGAATAAATGAATGAATGAATGAATGTTTTTCTAACTGGAAGTGATAGATTATCATAGAGACAGATTCATAGGTCAAGATGGAATTATCTCTTGGAATGAATGATTGTTTGAATGTTTGAATATTTGAATGAATGAATGAATGAATGAATGAATGAATGAATGAATGTTTTTCTAACTGGAAGTGATAGATTATCATAGAGACAGATTCATAGGTCAAGATGGAATTATCTCTTGGAATGAATGAACAAACTTGTAATTTATGGAATGATTGCATGAATGGATGACTGAATGTTCCTGAAACTGGCAGTGATAGATTATCATAGAGAGTGAATTTACAGGTCATCTCTGGATGAATGTTGAAAGTATAAGCGAATGAATATTTAAATGAATGAATGTTTAAAAAAAAGAATGAATGAATTTTGTGTGGAAATGATGCGTCATGAAGCGCTGGTTCGTTTGATATGCGAACGACCCATTTTTGATCAAGTTATGACAGTTTTATGTACGAAAACGTGGGTGCCTTTAGAAAAGGGGTATTTACCCCCCTCCGGAGTTCGTTTCACAGCTTAAATTGGCAAAACTTCGCTTAAGCCTCGGTGGCGAAGCGGTTAGCGTGCTGGATCCTCCCCCAATAGGACCCGGGTTCGAGACCCCTCCAAGAAATTTTTTTTTTCTCAAACATTCAAACATTTTCTTGATCTTATCCATCATACACATCTTTTGTGCGCATCTTTGACATATTATTGTAGGCATATATCACCATCGAGGATGGGCTTTATACAAATTTTAACCTCCTTCAAAGCCCTACAAATGTTTGAGGGGCCCTACAAGCTTCCTATATGTTTTTTTTCGCCCCAAATTTGTGTGGAAAAGACACGCCATGAAGCGCTGGTTCGTTTGATATGCGAACGACCCTTTTTGATTAAGTAATGACAGTTTAATGTGCTAAAACGTGAGCGTGCTGAGTTTCGGATTACGATGTGATAGGCTGTCTTCGGATCGTGTGTCAAAATCCATTATTATCTGGTAACCTGAAAGACATCTGTACTTTTATGTAATGTAATTGTATGAAACAGACACTCCCGGTGTATTATATGTGAGTTTCGTGTATTCAAATTGCATATTTTTTTACTTTGGGACATCTTTGTCCCGATGTCTGCCAAAATGGTAGATGTCAATATCGGACCGAACGGGAAATCGGACGCAGAGTCGGATCGCCCTCAGAAAGTTTTTAAACCGATTTTTTCAAGGGACGCTACCGTATTATTGTCTGTCAAAAACAAACAAGATTTTTTGGCTTCTAGTATTATAAGTGCTGTTCGTGAAATATGTGGTGATGGTGCAATTCTGTCATGTGTACCTAAAGGTGATGGTGTTTTTGAAGTTTCTTTGATTGACCAAGATTGTGCTAAGATCTTAGTCGAATCTGGATGTATTGTTAATGATGAGCCTGTATCTGTCCGCCATATTTCATCCAAAATTAAAGTGGTATCTTTTATGTATCTATCTGCCCTAATCACTGATGAAGAAATTGAACAAAAGCTTCAGAACTGGAATGTTGAGCTTCTGGGACCAATTAAACGCCGTCGTTATGAGCATGAAGGGGGTTTTGATGGGACTAGATATATGAAGGTTCGCTTCCCAACTGGATTAACGTCTTTGCCTTATACAGTTGGATTTCAGTCAGAGTCTGAAGTAGAATATTATAGTGTTAGACATGACCACCAGGAGAAGGTTTGCTTCACATGCCTTTCTCATGATCTGATTAATGTCAATTGCCCAAGACGAATCTGTAGACGATGTGACAGATCTGGTCATATAAAACGTCATTGTCCTGTTTTGTCGTGTGATGACTGTGGCAATCTGGCATCTGGCCATTGGGCGCTACTGATGTTTTATTTTGTTCGAATGATGACAAAAGTGCTGAAGATGAGCAATCTGGTAGTATTGCTAAGACTAAAGATGATGATGGTACAATAGATTCTGAAGATATTTTGAAAATTATTGATAATCCTTTAAAACTAGATGAAGATACTGGTGATGCTGCTGGCAATTGGATGGATATCTCTCCACATGAAGATACTGAAGAATTGACCAATTCTATGGTTGATGATGCATTTGTTGACAATAACACTTCTTCAATGGATTATTGGGAAGATGTGTCTGTGAATTCCACTTCTAAAGCTGCAACTGTATCTAAGGATGATGACATCTCATTTCGGAAAATACTAAGCAAATCTACATTACAGAATAAGAAGAGGTTTGGTCCCACTCGAGGACTTCTCACCCCGTACAACGTCTTAATATAAAGCCTAATGAAGAACATCTGATTAAAATTTGTAAGCAGCGTGCACTAAAGAAAAACAAAAATGCACCATAACTTTTTATTCTTAATATTGATAGTTTTTTCATTAAACATTAACGGTCTCAGTATTATCAAGAATTTGAGGATTATTTTTGTGCTGGTGAATACCTTATTATTGGATATGGAACAATTTACCATTCGTGATATGGAACTAGTTATAAGCTATGTCATCTTCAAAATACATCGATTTATGTGCTTTATTCAATACAATCCTGAGAATATTCAGTATATTTCATTTACAATTGGATTAATATATTTTACCAATCGTTATTTGACATTTCAATACATCTATTAAGATTGACAAAAATGGTGAATTTACATGTTACTTAGTTTATTTGTAATCTGTGATATTTCTGTAACTGTGATATTTATGTTTTTATGACTTCTGAATAAATATTTACAAGATAAAAAAAAGTGTGCTGGATCCTTCCCCCAAAAGGTCCCGGGTTCGAGACCCCTCCAAGAAAACTTTTTTTTTCTCAAACATTCAGACATTTTCTTGGTCTTATCCATCAGACACATATTTTGTGGGCACCCTTGACGTATTATTGTGGGCATATATCACCATCGAGGATGGGCTTTATACAAATTCCAACCTCCTTCAAAGCCCTACAAATGTGTGAGGGGCCCTACAAGCTTCCTATATGTTTTTTTCCGCCCCAAATTTGTGTGGAAATGATGCGTCATGAAGCGCTGGTTCGTTTGATATGCGAACGACCCATTTTTGATTAAGTAATGACAGTTTAATGTGCTAAAACGTGGATGCCTTTAGAAAAGGGGTATTTACCCCTCTCCGGAGTTCGGTTCACAGCCTACTTTGGCGAAACTTCGCTCAAGCCTCTTTTGTGTGCACCCTTGACGTATTATTATAGGCATGTATTACCATCGAGGATGGGCTTTAAACAAATTTCAACCTTCTTCAAAGCCCTACTTGACCGCACAAATGTTTGAGGGACCCTACAAGCTTCCTATGTCATTTCGTCGCCCCAATTTTGTGTGGAAATGATGCGTCATGAAGTGGTGGTTCGTTTGATATGCGAACGACCCATTTTTAATCAAGTTATGACAGTTTTATGTTGTTATTATGTTGTTAAACGTGGATGCCTTTAGAAAAGAGGTATTTACCCCCCCCCCCCCCCGGAGTTCGGTTCACAGCTTACTTTGGCGAAACTTCGCTCAATCCTCGGTGGCGAAGCGGTTAGCGTGCTGGATCCTCCCCCAAAGGATCCCGGGTTCGAGACCCCTCCAAGAAAACTTTTTTTTTCTCAAAAATTCAAATATTTTCTTGATCTTATCCATCATGCACATCTTTTGTGTGAACCCTTGACGTATTATTGTGGGCATATATCACCATTGAGGATGGGCTTTATAAAAATTTCAACCTCCTTCAAAGCCCTTCTTGACCGTACAAATGTTTGAGGGGGCCTACAAGCTTCCTACATTATTTTTGTAGCCTTACTTGGCAAAACTTCGACCAAGCCTCGGTGGCGAAGCGGTTAGCGTGCTGGATCCTCCCCCAAAGGGTCCCGGGTTCAAGAGCCCTCCAAGAAAACTTTTTTTTTCTCAAAAATTCAAACATTTTCTTCATCTTATCCATCATGCACATCTTTTGTGTGAACCCTTGGCGTATTATTTTGGGCATATATCACAATCGAGGATGGGCTTTATACAAATTTCAACCTCCTTTAAAGCCCTTCCCGATCATACAAATGTTTAAGGGGGCTTACAAGCTTCCTATGTTAATTTTTCCGCTCCAGTTTGTGTGGAAAAGATGCGTCATGAAGCGCTGGTTCGTTTGATATGCGAACGACCCATTTTTGTTCAAGCAGTTTTCTGTGCTTAAACGTGGATGCCTTAAGAAAAAGGGTCTTTATCCCTTCCGGAGTTCGGTTCACAGCTTAGCGACGTTATGGCCATTTTAGTTTTGGGGTGTGCTATTTCAAATTTTCAAGATGGAATGGGGCAAAAACCAAATCTTTGACAAGCTATAATTCAAAAACTATCAGAGATGGAAAGTTGCAATTTGCACTGCGTGTGCACATTGATATGAAGTTATAGTGTGCTAAATATCAAGTTCCTATAGTGAACGGTCGGGCTGCTAGAGCATTTTTGGTGTCGGAAACTTTCTGAAAAAAGCCATTTGGTGCAGTTTTAACTCTTCAAAACCTGGTGAAACTTTGAAGTCGATTTTCTCGAAAGTTTGAAAATATGACATATTCTGTTTTTGCCTGAAATAGTTGTAGGGAATAATAAACTTGCATTCTGTGCAAAAATTATACCTTTATGAATTAAAATAGCGAAGTTATGGCCATTTTAGTTTTGGTCTGCGCTTTTTCACTTTGATGGAAAGTTGCAAATTGCACTGCATTTTTATTAGATTTGTATTGTACGTGTACATATATACAGTTTTAATGCCATAAAAAAGTAAATTCATTCCGCTATGAACTGGGGTCACCCACTACAAAAAATTACAATACCCTATAATAAGCGACTTCTACTTCTGAGATTCGCATAGATAATTTTTTGATTTAACTGACTCGTATCTCTGATATATCACGTATTTTTGTCAAAAAAAGTTTGCGCTCTTGTTTTGTTGATTACGATACAGAGCACATGATCAATGTCGAAAAATGGGTCTTAAGACTTTATTAAATTAAGAAAGAAAGAAGGCAGAAGAACTTTCCTTTGGGACACCCTTGTTCTGGTGTATAAGGCCCGACCAGTTTTGTTCGTGTTGAACTCTTCAGGGGCAAAAGGTGAAGACCTCACCTCTATTTATAGCTGACAATGCGGAGGCGCTTTCTGTCAATTGCGGAGGCGAATTGAGTAGTGAGGAGTCGCTTGGGGTCAATTGCGGAGGCGAATTGGCAAAACGGTGGCGACCATGACCTGACCTGGTCTGACGCGGAGGCGCCTCCGGTCATGTGCGGAGGCGTCTCAGGTCAGTTGCGGAGGCGAACTGGGATGCGGAGGCGCATTTGTTTAAATGCGGAGGCGGTTTAGGTCAGATTCGAGGCGATCTGAGGTTTTAGATAGAAACGCTAGTGCGGCGTGGGAAGAATTTTGAATTTAATACAAGTAGTAACGTTTAACATAAGTTCAAGGGAAGTAATTCTCTGTAAGTTTGTTTGACCACTCAGACTAGTTCAAAAAATTTCAAAATACAATTTTAGTTTCCATCTGAGAGAAAACCACATCGCCAACGACTTACTATAAGTCTTCGAGATACTGTGAATCGATGCATTGCACAGAGGTATAATAAGTACCTCTAAATATAATAGAGTAACCCTATGTCCCAAACCACTTCATTTTTCTCATTCCTAATACGATGGCGTAATAATGCAAAACGACCCATTTCATAGGAGGGCTTACTCAATTAACTTCTTCTGTTCTCTTCATCACCATTGACCTTCTCTTCCCTCCCCTATGATAATATTTACACTAACTTCCCTGAATTTCTTTCCCACAATCTCGAATGCCGCGCCTTGTTTCAACCCACTCTCCTGTCTTATATTCCACTTCTAGTCTTTAACCTCTTCACCCCATAACTATCATTCCTTCTACTCTACTAAACCATTTCTATTTTTCATTCCCCTCTTCGCTTGTATCTCTTTATTATACTATTATATTCCCACAATCAACCACTTTTCTTCTCCTGTCTCTTAATTTATCATACGCTAATCTCCAGTTCTTATATCTGTTGTTCTTTCTTTTTGTTTACCTGTCCCTAGCTCTTACATCTTGCTCTCTATACCTGTCCTCTTTTTGTACTCATTCCATTATATCATCTTACTTCAAGCCGCTAATCTTGAAAGTTTCAACATCAACCAGAGTAACATGGAAGCATGTATCAATGATATTAAATCATGCGTGTATGAAAACTAAATGATGAAAAAAAATCTAAACAATTTTGAAAATGATAAATCAAATCATATAGGTGACGGTGTTCTCGATCCTTCAACTTCTGTACAAATTACATGCCCTCTACTTGTGCTTGATGGGATCTGTGGGGTTTTTTTGACGACAGGGTTTGAGGATTTTGAGGTTGGGTGGTATAGTTGAATGTGACTGTGATTCATCATATTTTTCGCAGTCCAGATTTGTTTTAATGGATTTTATGTATTTTGCAACTATAAAGTGACATATTTTCTATGTTTTCTGTTAAATCTATGTATGTGTATATTAATGGTATATTTTGACAAAACCCTGTACGATTATTACAATCAATAAAATAATAACGATCGGGTTATACCCAAAAAGCACGATATAACCTAAAACTGTACTGAACCCGAGTAAAATTTTAATATACTCGTTCTTTTATATTCAATTGTGAATATTTGAAGTATCTATTTTATGGTGCTTGTGCTATCACCGTGCAATGATTACGTTGGAAAGGCGTTTTAGAAAAGTCTTAATGAGGCGACCAAACTATAGAATGCTAATCTAGTAATAAATAGCTTGTGTCATTGGTATATTATGAGTTGTAAAATAATGTGGTGAATGGTTTGAAGGAGATAAAAAGGAAAGTATTTTGTATTGTGATCATACCAAGGTAACCATACGGCTTTCACTAAAGAGAAGTAAATAGGTATTGACCCGTTTTAGTCAAACTCTATTGAAAATCAATCTATAATAAGATTTGGCAGAAAGGGAGGAATTGCTGAAAATATTCATTGCAATATAGAAACTAAAAAGTTAGACGACCACGCACTTTCTTGAGTGCACAAAGATTTACACTATATTTCTAAGTGCAAAGATGTATTTAATTAGGACAGCGAAAACGACTTTAATTCTTTCTTATATTTACGTAGCGAAACGGGACCTTCTCTTTCAGGCTAGAATAGGGTTTGAGACAAATTTGATATTCCAACCAAGTAGCCTACAAAATTATACTAACAGACTCTGGAAGAAGTTAAACATTTCGCAAAGAGTACTTATGGCGAACATTAATCATTGATCTTTAATCATAAGAGCATGTTTATTTTTGTTTCAATGGTTTCGGTGATTTGCATTACAATCGGTAATCGGTAGATAGTTTAGATCTATTTCTGTAAAAAAAACAAAGACTGATAGGTGAAGATTTCATTTTTTCCACAACGGATCTCGGTTGTTACCAGTGGCATTGACAATAAGTCTCAATGTTGACGTATATAATATATTTTTAATATTCATTCTAGTGCGATATCGCTTAGAGAACTCGATATGGACATTTACAGTTTTAAAGGTAGGTATTTATCAAATCTTTTGTTTTAGGTACGATTGTAAGCAAGGTTTCGTGAAGCATGGATTAACATATGCAAAACCATTGCAAGCTTTTCAGTCGTTATTGTGCACCCACTCTTAAGATTTATTTGTTCTTTTGTTGTTGTATGCACATACAAATTAAAAAGGAAAATGACACTATTTTATTTTGACAACCTATAAGACAATATCTGAACTAATAAACACAAGAGCGTTCACTTTCTATATTGCTAGAAAATTGAATGTACTTTTTCGGTGTATTGCTTGGTAGTACTTAATTTATTGATTTACTACAATATGCATGCAATTTTCAGTTCATAATACATCTAAAGGCATGTACTTAATGCATATACATGTATGATCATCGTACACTAAATTAAAATGTTGATAAACAGAAGAGTACGATCAAAAAATCAGCATTCTACACTTTCATATATAACAGTGGTTCCCAACCTGAAGGCCATGGCTTCTTATGGAGCCATAGGGTGTTAGTCAGGGGGCCATGGGCATGAGGAAGTATATAATTGTTTTCATCAGCCCAACTTTAATTGACTATTTGCTGTGTGAAGTCTGTAGTTTCTTGTGGTCAAATGCGTCTGACCTCCTGATGAAGAAGAGGCACAAGATAACAACCCTTGCGCTATATTTCCTATTTTGCCCTAGATGGGAATTTGCAACCGAGCTGTAAGCTATCTGCTAGGGTTGTATGATGTAAGCTCTATCGGGGTATCAGATTATCAGACCGACTGACTTCGGACTGAGGTTTTCTCCTCTTAAACACAATAAACTGGACACGGATTTAAATATATACACAAAGTCCTTTATTTTGCTGCATGTACAATTCTACTAAACTATTTCTAACTAACCATGTATTTTCTAAACTTAGCCTAAACCTAAAACTGAATATCCAAATCACTACCCAAGTGCTAGATACGACTACAGCTTTCTCTCCTCTAAGCTAAAGAATAAGTGACCCTCTTCCCTTTCCCGGTCCTATTTCTTTCCCCAATTCCTAATCCCAAAAGCATTGTTTTTGAACTCCTACCTTCCCATTGGTTTATTTAAATATTTGATTTTCAAACCCCTGTCTCCCATTGGTCAATTCAAATATTTTCAGTTACTAGCCCTTATTTCTTATTGGTCATTCAAATTTATTATAACCTATTGTCCATGAAATGCTTTGTTATCCAAACCCTTTCTGCAAACCCTTTAATTGAACTCCCTATTGTCTGTGACATGCTTTGTCCGTAACTCCCTATTGTCATAGTTAACATTCAGATGACCTAATCTATTGACACTTTTAATCTCCCACGCTGGCCTAATTATAACCTACTTCTAAATCTCTTTTTATTTATCCCAATTTAAACTATCCAATTTTAACTATCCCCTGATAAAATAAAACTCTTAAAATATTATGCGAATTCTTAGTTTGCCCGAAATGATTAATTTAGATTGAATTTAGACTTAAGCCCCGCTACATAAGTATCCCGCCCAGAGTAGAAAATACATAACATGATTTTCTTGAATTATATACAAAACAAGAGAAAGAAAAAAAAAAAAAAAAAAAAAAAAAAAAAAAAAAATTTTTTTTTTAGAAAATGAAAACAAAAAGAAAAAAAAAAATCAAAGAAAACGAAAAAAATAATAAAAAAAAACAAAACAATCAAAACCTATTGCAAAATGGGTAAAACAAAAGAAACAATTAAAACAAAAACATATATACATATCAAAGCCCGAAATGATTAATTTAGATTGAATTTAGACTTAAGCCCCGCTACAAATTGAACAGGGGCCATGGCTCCGGGAGCTTCGAGAATTTTGGCCACAGCTTGAAAAAGGTTGGGAACTACTGATATATATAACAACCAAACACACATAGGGCCTTTTAACATACATTTTCTATTCTGAGAGTTGTCGATTTGATCAGGTTTGGGAAAAACTAAGCTTCTTAAATTGGATTTTAAAATCAAACCATCCTCTAAAACATATTCTGATTGCTGATTTGAAAGTGCACAGTAGATAAAGGGTGATTGATGACTAAGTCACCCCTCATCTACTGTACACTGTCAAATCAGCTATCAGGGGCTTCTAATAAAGACGGAGGTTTTAAACTAACCAAGACCGAGTCGGGTACTTAACCTTTGCCTTGGACGCTCGTTATTCTGCACGAATTTCTATCACCTACCTATGAGATTCAATGTACGATATACTAGTAACCGTTTTAAAGGAATACAGCCTCTTAGAATGAACAAAATATCAAAAGATATTACTCGAATTTTAAGCGTTTTTCAATAATAACCTGTAATTGTGTGGACAATTACATAGTTGTATGGGTTTATTTGATTCTACTTGTATACACCGTTGATGAATATATACTCATAAATTTGATCATTTTAAGAGGTGGTATCGCTTTAATATATGGGTAAAAAAAATAACTTAAAAACCCAAAAATTCAAAAATTCAATCAAATGTTTCAATATCGTGATGCCGACCACAAAACGTTTGAAACAGATACTTTCAATGAATGAGAGATAAAGCTTTAAAATCCATAGTGTGCTTTTATCAGTAAATTAAAATATAATCTATTGCATCTATCTATTGATTATGTGATATTGACAATCTACTTAAGTGCACCCGATTATTATGTATAAAATATTGAAGTTTTATTTGTCATGTTACCATAGATATAATGGTCCATCAATATAGTACTAACTAAATGAAAAAAAGATAATTAGAATTTTTAAGAGTATTTCAAGTCGTTATTTATCCTTTGAACATAAATTGACTGATATATTGACAACAATATCGGTAAATATAAAATAATGATTGTAATTATGTAAAATGACAAAAAAAAAGTTGTGTATGTACAATGGTAACGAACCGAATGATTAACGCATGTATCAACTTCGATCCTTTCAAAATTGATTTGAAATCATGGAAAGTGTTAAAAAATTCAAATCCAGATCATAATCTACTTGGAGCATCTGATGAAAATGACTATATTCGTTTAACTTGTCGTTCAATATCTAGAACTATTTTCAAAAGAAATAGTACATTTAATTAACTTGTAAGTAAAGGAAAACATTCGAGTTGGAATGACCTAACTCTGGCAGCATATGTGTCCAGTGTCTAAGAAAAATAAATTCAAAATATTTATACAGCGATTGGAAAATAAACGTACAAAATAAACATTAAAAAGGTGATGTCGTTGACTTGGCCAAATCGGCACAGAGATCAAACTTGCACATATTGACAGTTCCTTGGATTATATGCTCGAAAATAGGTATAAGAAAATGTTCCTAAAGATAACATAAACCAGCAGAGGTTCGTGAATAACTCAGCTGAATAAAAGCAAGAAGATGACTACAAATTATTCCACAATTTGCATTTTTAGCTAACGTTATTAACCTCTATGAATTGAATTAAATCTGACTGCCAGGCTATATTTAGTCCACTGGCATATAAGGGCTAGCATACCTTACAGTATTGACAGTAAATAAAAGGTGGTCAATATTTTATTACAGTATATCTCAATAAATCGGTAAACAAAATTTTAATTAATTCCTTTCATGTGTAAACAATCATGAGCATCGGTAAACAAATATAACATTTATGGAAACAGGGTGAAATCATTACAAAAATCGATTTTATCTGCAATATACATAATCATATTTCCATTTTGAAGATAGTAAGAATTAACCTTATATTTAAAGTTGGTTTCATTTGCAAGTCTCAGCAAACGATCCATAATTCTAATCTTTGATTTCAAATGTTGGTGAATGGTTTTAATCTTTTGTCCTTTGAAATTTACCTAATAATTTATGTTATTATATTATCCTACTCCTTTTTGGATAAGCTTTAATTCTCGACGGCTCCTTTCAGATTAGTTGTTATGCTTTCGAGCTCATTTCATGTTTTGATTTTTTTGTATAGATCCATTCAGATTAGGCATGAATCTCCGTTGCTCTTTTTAGAATAGGTGTGGGTTTCTCTAGCTCCTTTCAGATTTGTTATTATTCTTTCTAGCTTTTCTCAGATTGTTTATCTTTTTCTTTCAGGAGATTAAGTGGTGATCCTCTCTTGATCTTTTCAGATTATCATAATTCTCTTTTAAATACAGGCATGATTTTCATTTACCAGATTGAGAATTCAACTCTCTTGCTGTCTTAAAAGTAATAAATCTTTATTGCACTTTTCAGAGTAGAGATGGGCGCGACTAATTCGAGGGTTGAGCCCGAAGTCACTGGGGAAACTATACCTCAGCGCAGATCATCTAAAGGCATGAAGAGAGAAGACTCTAATCACAAGAGATTGTCACTTCCTTCTGTACCAGAAACAGACGAAGAAACCGGAACTGAAACCCTATCCACTTCCGGTACCAATGTTTCACAGGTTAGTTTAAAAAACTTATATTAAATATATTCAAATCATTACATTTACCCTATATAAGTTTTCTTTAATTATAAGTATGAGTTCTGTTTTCGATGTAATCCCATGAAATAAGGTTTTGATTGTCCCAATAATAAAGTTCAATAAAACTCATGTTTGGCCTACGGTCGAAGTGCTCTATCATGGAAATGATTGTAGATAAATTTTGAATCGCCAAAATATATTACATATGGCCAAAACTCATAGATCAAGAGATTAATTGGTATAAAAAACAATTTTAATTTGTAGCTATTATTTTTGAAAAACAAGACGTTTTTAATCATTCTTTCATGTTTTGAAAGATCATTAATATTTTAAATGACGTTTTCTTTGGAAGGTCGAAAGAAATGTTATTATTGAGTACGAAAATATCGTTATTCAAAAGAATATTGACATCGATTCAAGGAAAGAATAATATGACCATAATAACTGACCGCTGTAAAAACACCTATTGGTAATAAATAGCTATCTTTTATCTCTTGTGACAGGTCAATATAGTAAAGATCACTTAACGTTAGGTCTAACTTGAAAAATATTTGTTTGTTTTTGCGATTTGCTCAATATGTTATATTGACTGTGAGAATTGTCAAACGATTCGAGTTGTGTTTTTCGATTTTTGAAAATAGCCTTAAGGAATAAAGCACAAAGTAATGACCACACCAATAACAATCTAATTTTTACTTTGTCGTTTACAACATTTTGAATTTGTTTTCGTAAGTGGATAGTTTTGATGGTCGAAGACTAAACTACTGATATAGAGTCAAGTTTTGCACAACGGACATATTTTCCAATGCAATCTCTGCCATTTGTTTCCACCTGTATTTGTATTGCCAGAGATAAAACTATATATCGGGTGTCTCATTAAAAACGTTCCCATATTTGACGAATAGTATCTCAGCTGTATCCCGATCGATCTCTTTCACTATTCTCATAGATATACTTCAAGATGTCATTGTCTAACCCTGAAATAATAAAAGTCGTCAAATAAAAATTGTTCCGAACAAAAAAACATGTAAAAAAATTCAATATCAGAGCAAAAAAAAAACTATTTAATTCAGTGTTTAATGTGGCCTCCACCAATGCTGCTGTCACGGATCTTATCTGAAGCATATCTTTCACCAAGAAGCGACCATCCTGTCTATCGAAGTCATATGTCAATAGGCTATAGGGAAGCCATAGCATTGAATATAAGGAAAATCTATGGTCTAATTTGTTTATTCCCTGTTCGCCTCATGGTATTCTACTGTGCCTATTTGAACAAAAGTTATTCCAGAAGCGATTTTATGTATGATCATATAATCGTTTAAGTTACCATTGTCTTGAAATATGATAAAAATTATGATGAATAACTATCATTCTTTCTGGCCATTGTATTGGAAGTCCCAGAGGAGAATCTAGCAGGTTTATGTTTGGAATAGTTCTCCTGTGTATGTGGTAACCAACTAGTGCGTGTCTCTAATTAATCTTCTATACTGACTACAAAGAATCTAAGAGTTAAATAATTCAGAACCTGGTTACGATATCAGGCCTGAAAGTCCGATTCTCTGCACTATTGTAAGCATGAAAGTCACTATAGAAGCTCATCAGACGGCATGGATACACGTCAGTAAGATATCCTGTATTATATATGATAATACGTTTAACGAGAAATGAAGAAATGAAATTCTCTGCATTTTAAATATCATTGTTGGAAAACATTTTTAAAAAACTACATTGGCTGAAGGTTCGAGACTGAAATACCAAATTGGGGTTAACTACATTCTTTTTATTCAATCATGTGACTTTCCCATTTTTTGGCAAATTTACATTCCTTGCATATTTTGTTGCGTTGCCCTTCCTTCTGGGTGCATTTCTTTCTCGTGTCTTCGTTAAAATGCCGAGATTGAGAATTACCTTCACAGTTATTATATTGATACGTGGGTGTAAGGTCTGGAAATCAGACTATTTCAGAGTGCAACTGTACAAAGTCTTTGACTACGGTATTGTTAGTGGTAACTAGGGAAAACCAATATTCCGCTCATTGATCAGGAAATTATCCTTCAAACACTCCATTGTGTTCCTTAACATTGATAGGTGCTGATCGCGAGTTGATCTTTAGTTATGTAGGAAATTGTGTTTTTATGTTTTAATATTAACATGTGAGTATTATTTATATAAGAACATTCTTCACTTAGCTTCAGCTTTAAACTCAGCCTCTTTATTCGAGAAGAAATTTCTTTTAAGCCTAATTCTGGAAATTATTTACTAGCTTATTCCATTGGAGATTTATTTTGTTTATAAAGGAAACATTATCCAGTTAATCTGAGATTATGTATGACCATTATTATTCAAGAGATAACGAATATGTGTTTCTTTTGAGTTTAATGCTATGGATATCCATGTTCTAATTTTGAGAGTGAAATAGGTTTTCTTTGACATATTAAAGAACGATAGTCCAAGAAATTATAAGTATGATGATAACACAGTTCATTTTGCAACTGGATCGTTAGTACTTGGTTTCTGTATTATGCATAATTTGAAATCAATGAGTGATTATCTGTAAATTTAGACTATATTTTGTCCTTTCATGCAAAACTTGTTATATAGCTCCACAAGAAGACTCGGTTGTTCGTTCATTATCAAAGTAGAAAAGTTCATTTAATACATAATTTGTAAAAACCAATTTATGCCTATGTGATAACAGACATGCAGTTATGGAATTTTCAAATTCTTAAATACCTCATTTATGTCTAAGCATGTGCATGGTCGTTTAAGGGTGGGTGTGTGTGTGTGTGAATATCATTATTTTACCTTTTGTGTGGTTGGGATCAGTTATCGAATAAAGCTCAAATAGGGCATTTAATTACATAACAAAGAATATTAGGGCTGTTTCCAAGCACCTTATGACAAAGATTAAATCTATTTTCATTTGAATGAAATCTATTATTCGATTTTGTTGTATGTGCGTCTCTTAGATATGTCACAAAATGCTCAGACTAGGGGTCATTGCGACATTCTGGTACAGTGAACTCATTTGAATATCATTATGCATATATCATAGTATGTCCCATTTAACTTTGAACCGTTCCTTTATAAGTTTTTTGTTAATCTTAATTGTTTGGAAAAAAGGATCGACCGTGCCTTTGAATACAGATTGAATTTAATAGAATGTATTTAATCAATATTGGTATTTGTACCTACATTTATTTGATGATCGAAACCTTCTCCTTACTTTCTGGTTTTAAAAATGTCTAAAATATCAACCACATCTTCTGAAAATCGACATTTGGATAACACAAAATCGTGTGATGTACGTTAAACCTACTGGAATATATTTGGCAATTTATGGTGGATTAGGTTCTATTTTTTGAATATTTATTATGTGAAGCGATAAAAACTGAAAACTCAACAGAAGCTGGTGAGGTGAAAGGGTCACTGGTTCAATAAAAACTGGTACAAATTCTAAATTCTGGTACCCATATCATCATTTCTTTTTTAACAAAATTTATTTTCTTTTATTTTAGAGGGTGCCGAATGGAATCCTGAAGACTCACACCAAAGACACAACACAGTCTTCTTTATGTCCAGAGAGTGAAGTGTCCATCATTATTTCCAATACGTCTGAGTACGATTCCGATTCCATTCCATTTACACTTCCAGAAAATCAAACATCCACACCTTTACTTCGGCATAAAGATAGCACGGCCAATAACAATGAGAATGCCGTAGATACTAAGGTAACAGGGAAGTCGCAAAAGAAGGTGACAGAGAAAGCACAAACAAAAGATCAAAGAAAGGAAACAGATAAAACAAGTGAAGACAAATCTGGATCGTTAAAGACAAAAGCTGATAAGTCCGAAAATGGTGAAAATTCGGCTGCCAATGAAAACAAATATGTCAGTGTAAATAAAGGACCAAAAAAGGAAAAAGACAAAGTCAAAAAGACCGAGAACGACTCTAAAAACATTTCGAAAACGTCTTCCAAGAAAGTGGAGGGACGCAAACAAAGCAAGGACTCAAATACAACGAAAAATCCACCACCAACTAATCCAAAGGTTAACAGAAAAATGGGAACCAACGTGAGTGCCATAGAGTGGCAGGAGAATAAAGGTAACAATCCTAAAATTTCCAGAGAACGGAGGCATTCTACTGATATAGTTCAAATGGAATACCTGTACAGAACATCACAAGATAAGGCAAAGCAACGTAAGAAAAGCATTGACTCACAAAGCACACCAAATAGAGTTGTAACCGGTGTGAGATATCCTACAACAAATGGAGATGTGGGGAAATCTTCTAAAGGGCCCTCAGAAACACTTTCTAATGGTGTTACCAGGACCCATTCCATGGAAAACAGTGACCGAGAGCAAGGTGACGGTGATGGAGAAGCACCCTTCAGTACCGACGAAGACGAACAAGGTCTCAGAATTAGCCCTGGAAAACGAGTTAGAATCAATTCGTCTGATCCTGTAAAGGATGCTGATGACTTTTATAACCGACTCTCCATGAGAATGGACAGGAATGGTTACCTACGAGAGATACCTTCAGTAACACTCTTTGAGAAAACGTTTAAGGAATATTTAGATATGGGTATTGCTATTCCCAAAGACGAAAACAACATAGTTATTCCAAGTCCACCGATTACCAAGAAAGCTGAATTATTAAAATCGTTGGATTTTACCACCATTGATTTGCATGCTAGTAGGGTGAGTAAATAGACGTTTTTTCCATGTTTTTGGACGTAGTTCTTCTAATTTTGATATGTATTAATTTGACGAAACCCTTATTGGTGGTATGATTTCAAATACATGTAATTTGACTTTAGAATCATCTAAATTCAATCTTGTCTCTATTTTTACTGGTTCTTGATTGTATTTTGAGTGAACTAGTTTCGTTAATAACCCTAGTTTACATATAATGGCTTCATTTTATCACATTTTATCAATAAATTCATTGAAGCAGAAATAAATATTAATATACAGATACGCTAGGGGAATAAATACAATAATTCAAACAAAGACGTTTTAATAATGATGATGATGCAAAATGTCGTAATCACTTTTATTGATCAATTCTGTTAAAGTTAAAATGGGGTGGTTTGGGTGAATTAGTGTTTTTTTAAGGTTAAGGTTCTTGAGATCTTTTTGAGTTTTAAACGGTGTAATAAGGTTTTAAACTTGTTCGCATTTTAATTTCGTGGATGTCTCATGCGTTTTATGCACCTAAGATTAAAAAGGGTAGGAAAGCCAACTACTACATCAATATATATAATAAAAGGTTGCTTTGGTATCAAGTTTTTGTCTGAATTATAAATGATTGACGACACATTTCTCTTATCTATTGTTTCCGATCTTTTCCTTGCTCTGTTAAATTATTCATGATAGTGAAAATAAATAACTTGATGTAACACCATTCAACTTTAGGAACGATATCCATAGTTCGATTGAAGTACCATGACGTGTAAGTAGCTAGTTAGCTCGCTCTCGCTCCTTGGGTTTGTCAATCAGTCCATGTAATTTATATAGTTTATTTAGATGAAATATTACGAAGATTGTCCAAGGCCTCGGTTCCCAACCAGGGGTACTAGTACCTCTTGGGGGTATCAGCAAACACCACAAGTGTAACTGAGAAGCCTCTTGGACAATTAAAAACTATGGAATGGATTAAATATCAAACTCAATCAACCGACAAATATCCTTTTACTTTTATGTTGGCTCTCAATATAATTAAGAGTGGACAAATGGGTACCAGGAGATTGTTTTAAAAAATGTTGAGAATCAAGCCTTAGGATCTAAGGCATAGTCGACATTGTTACTCCGTCAATAATATTACAACTACAAAATTTAAAATCCTTAGATGACTGACAAATGCCAAATGAGATTAAAAAATATTTTTCTCTAGAATTCACCAAAACGATCATAGAAAAATTCCCAATTTCATCTGAATATGATTACAATCCATAACAGTCCAATGTCCGTATCTATATGCTGACAAAATGAAAAAGGGTAAGCGCTTTGTACCAAATGAACAATATCCGTCGCGATAGCAGCATAAAAAGCTAGTGACTTGCAATCAACCATCCAGTATTGGTCGATGAAATTATCAAATGTCATTTCAGATTCCCAAGAAAATGATGGATAAATCTCTAGCGGAAATGACGAGATTCCTGATAAAACCGGCCGGAAGTAGCCGTATTGAGAGAGTTCGTGCTATATTTGTTTGGTTAGTTACCACTGATTTAGATGCTGTTGATCTAGAAAGTGATGAATCAGCTACGGATGATGACCAAGATGAAACTCAGTATAATGTAGAAGAATTCCTTCAGAATATCAAAGATGACGAATTATCACTTGCCGAGCTTTTTCAGAAAATGTGCAAGTAAGTGTTTACATATACATCCAACCCGACTCCGGTTCAAATACTTTAACATCATCTGATAATTTTTTTGTCTTTCTCTTGCCCAGTATCATTAAACTTGGTGCATTAATTCTTTTACACCAATAGCCTTCATATTTTAAATATCAGTGTATCTTTATAATTATGTAATTCATGGCAGGGAAAGTTTATTATCATCTAAGCGTTACCCTAGCATTTCTTGTAGCACACAATGACCCAAAGCAGATACGTGCACATTGCCTATATTTTTTATTTAATTACAAAATCATTTAGAATTCTTTTCTCATATTTCAGAGTTGCAGGGATTGAATGTAAAACTATAGAGGGTATAGGAAGAGAATATATAGAACAACCATCAAAGGTTGTTACCGAGACAACAACTACCGCCTGGTCAACAGTCGTGATCCAACAGTCATGGAGGTTGGTAGATGTCGCCAAGGCAGCAGCTATCTATAAAGGTAACAAGGAGACTCAGGGTGTGACATTTCATTCAGAGAGCAGTTCCGAATCGTTGTTTGGCAGCAAAAAATCACCCATAACTGATATTTTAGACTTTTACTTCTTTACCGATCCAGAGCAGTTCGTCTTTACAAATTTACCAGACGAAGAGAATTACCAGCTTTTACCTCGCCCAGTTTCGTATGCAGAATTCACATATCTTCCTTTCATCAAGCCACACTACTTCATTCTTGGATTTGAAGAGGTAGATAAGTATGAATCTATAACAGAGGCAAAGCAAGGTAAAGTTCAATATCTGTTTAGGTCGCCTGAATCAGAAATCAGAAAATTGGCGTGTGGATTCTATAAGGTTGAAGGAAAATCTCATAAAAATATTAGTACTAAAGATCTAAGGGATTATGTGTATCTTGAAAGTGACATGAAAACTGGATATTTTACTGTTAAAGTGAACGTCCCCGAAGCAGGAACGTACGTTTTGGAAGTGAATGGACGTAACGGATGGGATACTTCAGACAAAAGCTATGGTGTCGTTAGTTATGTAATTAAATGTGCTCGGACTTTCCATTCTGAACCATACACAGAAAACGATCGCGAAGAATGGGGGCCGGGATCTGACTGTTACATCATAGGACTAAAGCCATTGACACATTCTGGTGGAGACGTGACTATAGAAAATGGCGAAGGTGTTGTTGAATTTGAAATGAAATCCCCTCTGGATATTCTACACACGTTAACTCATAGGGATATTTCCTCCTCTGAGTTGTCCAATTATGTGATTCATCGATTTGAGGATAAAATTTTGTACATTCACGTCCGTGTGCCTAAAGAAGGTGATTATGCTTTGAAAATTTTCGCCAGGAACGAAGAGGAAGAAGGAGTATTTGTAAATGTGTGTACATATCTAGTCCGCGCCACTAACAACGTACCAAAAGACATTTGGCCTTATCCAAAAATTGACGATGGCTTGGTGGGAACGAACAAAATTTTCAAAAAGCTTGACATGGAAGTTGTTCGCCCTAAAATGTGTATTTTGGATTGTCCAGAAACCGGAAAGCTGAAACTTAAACTTAATTTAGCTTCCAACGTTCACTATCTTCCAGAATTCAAGTTGTGTCGTGGTAATGAAGAAACTGCCATGCATGAGTATACTACCTGGTCGTTGGTTGGTCTGATGGGTACATTTAGGTTGAATTTCCCTCAACAAGGAATATATCTATTTTCTCTGTATGCAATATTACCTGACCAGGGCGACCAAGTGAACTCTGTTTACAATTCTGTGATCTCTTGTAATTGGCCTCGTGAAAGGTGCTTCCCTTATGCCACATCCCTAGCAAGTTGGACGCCATACTACAGACTCCTTTCTCCAAAGGAAGTATATTTAGTGGCAGGCACTGTTGTAAAGTTTGCTGTGGATGTTCCTGACGCAATCCGTGTAAGTTTGATCGGAAATAGCGCTTGGCAACATCTAGAGAAAAATGAAGATGGTTTATGGGCCAATGATATTTCTATTGAACCTGGTTTAGAAGGTAATGTAATGAAGATGTATGCTTCTATAGAAGATGGTTCAAAGTCGCTTTTCTCTTTACTTCAATATAAGGTAAGTTCATATTTGTTTTTATTCGTCACTATCCAGTACTTGAGTGCAAACTTTAAATCAAAATTCTGCCAGAACATTGGTGAACAGTGGGTAAAGCACTTGGTGCTTAACATTGTGTTCAGAGTTCTTTCCTGCAAAGATAACTTCTCAACCCAATTATCCAGAGCCAAGTATGACAGCCGCCTTTATATCAAAATACTGGCATACCACACACAGCGGTGTAACTTTTTATGCCGAAACGTAGGCCGTGAAGCAAAAGTGTTTTGTTTCACTGAGCATAACAAAATGCCATCTAATCGTACGGCCAGATGTTTGCTTTTTCACAATACCCAGCATTGTCTTGGTTCCAGTTCACCTTGACCTGTAGATTTTTACTTGTCATTTAAACAATTTACCTAATTCCATTGAGAGACTACTGTTTTGCTTTGGTTACTATTGAATATGGCTACTTAAACTCAAGTTTAGCCATTATAGTCATTGTGTCATAATATAAGTATTGCTCCTGAATAGAAACACGTAGGCGTGATTAAGGTCGAACAGCTAGACCGTCTCTATTTGACAATATTGTACTAAAACTAATTATGGATTTGGACCAAATGGTTGTGGTACTCTGTTGTAGTAACGACCCATTTTTTCATCGACACCAACCAATTTCATATGATATGATTAGCTACGTACCTGCCATAGACTACACATTGCCAAGCTTAGTCGACCATTAACACTTACAGCTGAAAAGACTGTACCAAATCATATTTCATTGCAGTATCATTTGAATGATACAAGTAATCTTATCCTCTCGCTATTGCAAAAATTTCCAAGATGAAAATGATTTAACCCTTATAACTGGGGTATTTTCAAAGAAATGTCAGATCCAATACTGCATCATTACAGTCGCCCATCATGTCTATTTAAATAATAAAAATCTGTTAAGCAAAACGACTCTGTTTATCAGAAATCTCGTCCAGAGCATGACAAATCGGGGGCAATAATTGTCCTTATAAAAAGAACAAGCTCTAGCATACTCGATATCAGTGCATAGCTGATCAGTTGTGAAATGTATACACTATAAGCTGGTGATTGTGGCATGTTACTACACATGATTGGAAAAGTCCATGTATAAAGTATGGTTCCTCCTTTTGAGGTCAATATACTAATTGACATCTCTTGTCCTTAGATTTGTTTTCAGTTTCGAAATCTGATTAAATAATGTGATAAGCATTTCTCAACATTGAATCGTTGGCTAGCGAAAGCTCTTGGTCAAACAAACCATTAAACATTTGCTGTCTATATCCTTTACATGTAGTAATAAATATAAAACTCCTTTTTAATAAAAGTTGATTTAAAGACGCTTTGATGTAAGTAATAACATAACAGCCAATTTAAAACACCTTATAAAGGGTGTAGTCACATTCAATTAAACGATTATTGGTTTATTGTATATAGTATTGATATTTTAATAAACAGAATAAAGAATAAGCCCTGTAGAGAATGACAATACAAATGCACCTGATATCTGCTTATTGTGTTCATGTATTATGTATACTTCCACTTGAATGCACTAATCATATTTGTACCAACTTGAATAAATATAAAAACTATATTATAGGGATTATAAAATGTATAATAGCGGCACACCTTCAAAGCTCTTATACCAACATATTTCTCAGGTGTAAATGAAATGGAGTTTTACGCCCTTGTTTCTCAGATGTGTCGTCATCAAACGTGGAATTCCTGGAACCCTGATACACGTACACAATTTAGAAAACATCTTTACAATACAAAATCAAGCGAAACAGTTGACATCATTGATTTGATTTGATAGAACTAGCTAATGTTATATTGCGGTGTTTAGATTTAACTTTTTTCAGTTGCGATTTATTTAACTAACTTTTCATTAACTGAGTCTATTCCGTTACTTCGTCATAGAAAAATATGAAATACCGTTTGTTAATAAACGAATCGCATATATCATAGTCGACTGTGGTATAATGCAACTATTCTTGATTATATTAAACTATTATACCATTGTGTACGGTCTGCAATGAATCGATTAGATCTGTTTTGATGAATTGTTTATAGTAACTAACCAGAAAGGAAACTTCTGACCTAAATAAACTTCGTTTAACTACTCATTAAGCATTGAGCGACTTAATTAATTCTCAAACATACCCTCTCCTTAGTTACCATACAACTGTCATTTAAGTAGTCCGAAGATCTCTGACTGATGCTGACAATTTGTAAAACATTATCCTGAATTCCTGAATTAAATTCCAAAGACCTTGTAGTTTTTGTAACTTAAATTACTCGAATGAAGACGAACTCGATTACGAATACCAGTTTGGATAAAAAAAAATAATGGTCCATTTATTGCATCAACTGAAAACATACACGAAACATTTGTTTATTATAATATCAACGAAAAGATATTTCAAAAACAGGAGGCAAAACTATCTGAATTTTTATGTTGTGACAAAACACTATTTTTCTTAACCAGATAGAGTTATACCTATATCATTTTTTGTTTGCGCATTATTCATTATTAGAAGACTTCAAAATCATTTCCAAATGTGGCTCAATTATGGCTACAGCTACAATAAGTTTCTTGCTGCCCCTGGACCCATCGATTACTCAATATGAACAATATCATTACAAAACTTAGCTTAAATATCAATAGAGTGACAGTTATTGAAATATTTTCAGGTTGTATCAATAGAGGAGATGACAGAGATGGAGAACATTCAGAAAGAATACTATCAGTCAGCCATACAAAGAGTACAGAATCTCAAAGAAACAGGTGAATGGGTAGATCCTCAGATAGAGGAAGACACGCCGGGTGATGATGAATTAGATGATGGAATTTCAGATATAATCTTTGATGAACCAGTGGTTCGCGGGGTTACACTGGAAGAGGTTAAAAAGAGAAAGGAATCCACAAATAACAGATCCGCAAAGGATAAATCAAAATCTAAAAAAGATAAGGATAGACGAAAGAAAGAAAAGCGAGATAAAGATAAGAGAGATACTGAAGAGAGCCAGGAAGATAAACACAAGGACAAACGGGATAAGTCAGAACGGCGTAAGGATAAAAATAAGAGGACAAAGAGCCGATCTAAATCTAGGTCAAAGGAAGACGACTCAGCAGCAGATATATCAGCATCTGCTACAGATGTTGCGTCTTCATCTGAACCCGAGGCTACAAAATCTCCCAAATCACAAAGACGGACAACTAAATCTGCCAGCTCTTCCAAATCAGATAGTTTCTCAGCACCACCATCAAAGAAGGAAGAAACAACAGAAACTGAAACTAGCGATGTTGATAAAGATTCGGATGGCGAGGGAAGTGTTGTTTCTACTGATAGTTGGGAGGTATGTCTTTAAATCAGTTCCTTATTCGATGTTCCTTTGACACAATTTAAAAAGTGAATGAATGATTCCCAAGAATTGACATATAGTTGAAATCCTTTTAAAAAATTAGAATTAGATTACATTTCGTTTCGGTTATTTTTTGGTTGTCGACTCCATGTAATCTAACCATTTTTATAAGGCGAGCATCTTCTAATGACGAATAAGCTATTTATAGCACGTGCCACCCCTGTGCCAATCAGAACAACGTTTATTTTGGTTCAGTTTGTATTACGTCATAATTTGGACTGCTGTGTCGCTTTACTTTCTGTTTCGTCTTCCCACAATGCATATCAATGCATAGACCCGCGATCTTGAAGGTACTTTTTGATTGGCTGAAATTGTCGTCACCAGAAGATGCTCGCCTTATATAAGTGGTTAGATTACAAGGAGTCGACACTCAAAAAATAACCGAAACGAAATCTAATCTAATTCTTATTAGATTGGACAGTAAGATGGCATGTTGATACATTTCCGTCAGAACATAATCTCTTTTGTTTTACAGACCAAAATGGCCGAATTCGAAGAACACAAGAAAAAACAAGAGGAAGAAAAGAAACACGACAAGAAACAAATTAAAGGTATATCTTGGTTTTTGTAGGATCCAGGTACTGCAGTTCAGTGCTTATCAAATTCAGAGAGATCACACCTCTCAAAAACATTTGTCATGTTGAAAAGATTTCACACCAATATATGCGATTAATCATGAATAGATATACATTCATTCTCCGCATAGTATCGATATAGTTCAATAGGACCCCTGGACCGAATGTTCGTTCGTGATGAATTAAGCAGTGCTGTGTGTTGGCGAGTGGTACCGACATTTAATTGATTATTTTCCCATCCAATGCCTCTCATTTCCCACACGATTCCTTTCCATTTCAACCTACAGTAATTCCTCTCCTTCTAATTCCAATTATTTTCCTGGGGTTAGGGGAGGGAGTGTTGTTGTTAATAAAAGATTGCTCTTAATACATCATTTAAAAAAAGTGGAGATATCACAATAGGCTAATAAGAATCCATTTCGATTTGATAGTATTTATAAATAGTGTTTCTAACTTTCCGTACTAAACCAACTTCGGAATAGTGAGTTTGTCTTTTACCTATTTCTAGCCATGAAGACCCAGTTGGTAGTGAATCGCTTACGAGCAGCTACAAGAAGAAAAGATAAACTTGAGCTTATTCGAGCTATTGATGATTGGAAAGCCATGAAAAATCGTAAAACCAAAGAATTATTACAAGCTGAGCGAATGCTGGATGTTATCAATTTAAGAGATGGTAAGTCATTGCATTACACAATAATCTGTTTTGGTTTAAGGCAGAGTCAGTGATATTTGAAACTTGACAAACCAGTTCATCACGTGCGCCATCTGAAAACTAAAAGACTGCTCATTCATTATGATATTTGACTTTGATTGCTTTTCCTATCGTTGATATTTCATTCATGTGTATAAAATTCCTCAATCGGCAGTACTGTCTGTAGTCTGTGGTCATGTACTTAATCGCTTGAGGATAATATGTCCATTTAATACACATGTACTTGTGTATATTGCTATATTGTATATCTAAAAAAATATCCAGTAGTCTGTGGTCATGTACTTGATCTCTAAATCATCAAACTCTGTACATTAATTTTTTTTTTTTTTGGTGTCTATATGTTGTATATTGTATCTATGTTTGTCCCCATGGGCTGGGTATGAGACAGGACCGTTACCACTCGTGGTATTGGGCCTAATTCTGACCCATGTAAAATAAAGAGTTTATTATTATTATTATTATCTATGGTTTCGACTTTCACTGTAACGTGATTCTTAGAAAAGGTGGTAAATTACTGCAATTGTTGTGTTATTTTTACACTATGCATATAATCATTACTTTCGTTACTTTTACAAATATACATGAGGAATTACAGGCAATACAAGGGACATATCGAATTGAATGCCATTTTGTCATTAATTTCATCATCAGTAATATAACCTTGATGTTAAGTTAAAACGACTGAAACAATCAACTCTTTGCTTTGGCATACAAAAGGGCTTTAACCACAGTGTTGCACGTGATACAGAAAAAGTGAGCATTTTAAAAAAAAATGTAATAGGGTTAAAAATTTCAATTTCTATTTATGCTTATTCTTTCATTATTTTCAGATTTAAATACGCACTTGAAAAACAGGAATCTTCGAAGTTTACAAAAAACATTAGAAGAAATAGAATTCAAATGTTACGTCAGTGAGATTCCATACGAAGTGTCTCAAGCCAGAGCACGAATTCACCTTGGTGATAAAGCTGCCATTCATCATCACAATCGTTCACCTACTATAGATGTCCAGACTTTAGCTGAGATTAGAAGCTATAGTCGTCCACCAGAGGTCGTCCATCAGATCGTTGTTGCCATGCTTCTTCTTATTGGTTGTCCAGAGAAAAACACTAGGGTAAGACAGTAGTTATTGGAGTTATCTCCCATTTATATCACATATCACTCATGACGTTATGTTGTAGTTTGCATCGTGTGTTGATTTTCTTTATGTTTACGAATTTGTGCATTGACTGTCGAGGTATAATTGTGAGTGTTTTTTTTATTTGCACAAAGTATCAGGGTAAAATTTCAATATAATTCTTGTAATGGTAATGTGATGTTACTACAATTATCTTACCCTGCCACGTCCTTTGGTAAGCATGATTAAAAATAAAAATCCGTACAAGCAAAACAATTCCGTTAATCAAAAATCTCATCCAGAGCATGACAAAATCGGGTGCAAATTGTAGCCCACTTAAAAGAAAATGAATAGGTGCATTTGTATTCATACCTGCCATAAATATAACTTTCTTGATAAATATGGATCTGGTATTTATATAATTATTTTATTTATGAATAGAAATGGAAGAAATGTCAGAAAAGATGCGTTGTATCTGGTAAATACGGTCTGCATAGTCGACTTCATGAAGTAGATCCAGATGAAATCGATCCATCTATTGCTGCTAGGGCTCAAGAAATAATGGCAGATCACACAGCTGCAGAAGCGTATACTGTTAGTCCTGGTGTTGGTGCTTTATTTCGATGGGTAAGTGACATTTTTATACTATAGTCAATTTTATTGATATGTATTTGTTTCCTTAGATGTTGCAAATAGTTTGATTCAATAATGTTGCTGACATCGATTATTTAAGCAAACGTAACAAATCGGCCCCTTGTAAGAAAATCTATGAACCAAAACATAGAAATTTATATTTTCTATCCTTCTATTTTCAATGAAACTTTGTCTCTGCTTGTAAATAAAAGCACATATAACGTTTCATGGTTGTTATTTTAGTAAAAGCCGGTATCATAAACTAGGTAGTTGCTGGAAACATATTCCTGCAGGAATTTTATATTAACTTAGGTTTGGACGGCTGGCGCAATTAGATAGTGTTGAAATATAATACGCAAACACTAATTAATACCTCAAATTCATGAATATTTAGCAGACTGATTATATTAAACAGATTATTTATACATCCATATCCTTTTTAACACTGAAAATTATAATAGTTGCTGTTCCGGATTACAGTTGTATCAATTTTCTTGTTTCAGGTGAACCAAATAATTGAAACCGTTCAAGATAGCCATAAAGATGACGATTCTCCTGTCAAACCCGCCCATAGACGAAAACAGAACTTGTTATTTCGTGAAGCTACCGAGCTTAGTGAGGATTCACCCCGAGAAACCGGGGAGTACGTCATTCGTGAAAAGACTCAATCCCATTTTAGAACTAAAGGTAGAGGCAGAAACCCAAATAAGTCTATTAGTTTTGCTGATGATAAGAAAACGCGTAGCCGCAGTCGGACGACAAAAACTCGATCGAAAAGTCCAGAAAAATTCAAACACTAATGTTATTTTGATTGACATTTGCGTTACAAATTTTGAAATTTTACGATTAATATGATTAATTTGAACGATACTAATGGCCTTATTAAATGCTTTTTTGTAAACCTTGCTTTAATATGTATTATTATCGAGTCATTTCCATTGTTGTATTATTTAATGACGTTTGTTTTCAGCTACACGTATATATTTTTCAGCTAAGATTGTTAGTGCTTTTATATTGTGATTTGAACGACAATGCTAATGCTCTGTTATTAATTTTTGTGCTCTGTTATTAATTTTTGAGGGTCCAGTGTTCTGTGAAGGCACTTTCTTGTATGTTTACCGTCCAATTTGTTTTTATTTATTGTTCCTATTTTAATTTTGTTTAAATATGAAATGATATTGCATAATTGAAACTGTGATATATATTGTGATAATTACTGCTGTTATTGTTGTTTTTCCGTTTCCTTTGGGGTTTTTTTTCTGTTACATACGTCATACATCTCTTCTTAAAGTTATTTTATATACGGATTCTATATATCAAAGAAAATATGTTTTTATCAATAAATTTATCTTAAATGTTATATGATTTTTAACATGTTATTATACAGATTTGTATATGGTAGGAATAATAATAATTTATTTTTTTGACTGTAGAGTGATGATAGGTAATACGTTGCCTGCAGCAGTCGTAACATTAGATCATGTATTTTCATTTCCCATATAGATACCTTTTCAACACCTCGAAATATTTAGAGAGCAAATTGATATAAGACATTCTTCAGTGTCTGTAATAATTTCATTTTCTTCTTTCCCGGGTGTAAACTTTTGCACAAATAAAGTTACTCGGCATCCAGCAACTGTTTAATGTATCTCAGGGATAGAAATAAGGATTTTTACAATATTGTGTCACGAACCCACGATAGTTAAGATCATAATGTAAGCCCAATGCCAATGAAATGAAATTGTTCCGTATGAAAATGTTTTGTTTCCTTTGTCGGATTCACTTTATCTCAGCAGAGGGTTGAATATCAGCTTTTATTTTCATCCATCATACATTTAAGACAACAATAACAATAGAATAAAATAATCACAACCACAAATAAACAGGCAATAATAGTATGACAGATCACAATCTGCCAGAAAGTAAAAAAGAACACAGTATGATCACACCAGTTTCTAGGTTCGTGAAGGGGCGCCTCAAATTGTGGTTTCCAGATGCTGAACAACCAGTAATGTCCAAATATAAACCATAACGTTAGAAACACATTTAATGCTATGTTGGTCATTCGAATCATTGTTCCTAGGTCATCTTCGTCGTGTACCTCACCGACATCGTCTTTATGTTTCTTAACTTGTTTCCACAATAAAAATAATACTTTAATTATACCAAATATACCACCAACTACTTGATATATGGGCAGTTTAGGTTCTTTAGGGCAGTCATGGAGGTAGTTAACACCTGAAATATCAAATCAAAATTTAATTAACTGAATAAACGTTAAAGGTTATAGCTGTCACTGATGACGTTCTGAAATAGGTATTGCCGTGAAGACGGAAGAACGTTGTTCAGCATTGCGTTTTAATTTGAGGGCAGGATGTCAGAATTTAATTTTGTTAAAAAATTGTATCGATAACTGGCAAATGGTAAGCCATAATTTTATGGTCGCTACATCTTAAAGCTTTTTTGGGCAATTGCCACTAATTTGGAATGATCTAAAACCATTGCTTGTAACGACATGGGACAGAACTCTTTAACTACTAATTTGAAAGAGATATATAATAAAATACCAGAATTATATTGCAATCAATAATGTAGTCTGTCGTATCGGTATTTTAAGTCGTATATTGAAACTAATTTTACTTACCAATAGATGTCATAACAAGGGGTAAGGCTAGAAGGATCACTAATAAAACAGTTACTGGCCCTGAAAAAAAAAACAAATTAAACCAGAGATACAGATAAGCAAAAAAAAAGCAGTAAAATTGTTCAAATGAAGTTTAAATCCATCAACAGTAAGCATCCGTTAGAGCGTAGCTTACATTTGCGAAAGATAGTGTTTTTGGGGGGGAAACATATTTTACATATAATACGTTATACATGTAGTTCATATTCATAGTTCATTCTATAAGAAGGAAAATGATTATATTTGCTGTGCAGGTAAACATATTCATCACTGCCACCAGTCCATCATCTGCTATAGGCATCAGACAATAGATACTAATTTACATTTTTGTTCGGTGCGTGACTTGACTTGACTTGTTTTCAAAGGAAAATTTCTATAAATATGAAATTAATTTTAATTCAGAACGCCATGCTTTTAGAGTCTGAGCATTAAACCCAGCAAATGCTATTACCTTCGCAAATCCATTGGTAAATAAGATTGTTCCGAAAATCTGATTATCATTAAATGACTCTGCGTTGATAAAAATTTAATATAACATTTACATATTGGTCATTTTAGATTTTGCTTTAGAGTGCAATATTCAGTCAAAATGTTGCTTTATATCATTGCCCTGCTGTCTAAGGTTGCGGCTAATCGCCTTCTTGAGAGCCACTGTAGTAGTCATCAGAATCTGGTCTTCAATTATATACTATTACGTCTTATACTAATTCAAAGAGTAGAATTCGGATGATTGTTGGTAGAAATCTCTACGAAGGAATTGTATTAAAGCTGATATTCAAATGGATGTTCAAAGACAAGATGAACACAGTTTTGTATTCACATTAACATTTTAAACCACATAATACATTGATGAATCATATCATATTATTCTATGGCTACTTACACGTTGTGCTGATGATGGTAAAGGCACGATATAAAAATTCACAAAGTCCTGACGATTCGGAACCAGCTTCACATATTGAGTTCATAAGAGAATAGTTCTGTTCACATTCTTCTACACCAGGCCATATTACCGTACTATCATAAAACTGTTTCTCTAAAGGTGATGTGTTCTGAAATATAGCAAGATAAAAGCATAATTAAATAAAAGGTTGTATATCATATTTCATTACTTCTTGATCGGTTTAGTTCCAGCATAACTGATTGGAAACAGATGCACTGTGCAGGAAATAAAATGCCTGGAACAGCAATTGAGATATGAGGATTGAGGATGTTACTTTAAACTGACCAAGCGTTGGTATTTCATTACCATTAGCATGACATAATATTGTCTCGAGACCAGGGATCTGTGAAATATAACCCACAGTTGATTGTGATAGTAGATAGTTAGCTTTCTGAATGCATTTTTTCTGAAAATGCATTTGATGATAGGTTGCATAAGGTGTTACTTAGTACATGTTTGTGTGTCGATTTTGTACATGTGTTGTTATTGGTTTTTCATGTTAAACAATTATAATGATAACATACTGTAAATCATCGGTTTCATGATAATAAAGATAATTGGAACCCAAACATATTTTTATATTTATGACATCTATTAAAAGTTAAATACAATCTAGCAACTTGTTCATAGTTGATAACACAATTTAAAAATGTTATACACTAATTGAATACCATCCATACAATCATAAAATAACTATTGCTGTGACTCGTGTAATGTAAAAATTTGTATAAACTATTAAGTTTGACCTTATTTATACGTATAGCAATTATAATATAGACGGATCATTACTGTAAATGACACATGCGATATACAGGATTAATTTCCTTCATATCACTGATCAACCTTCTAACATAGACACATGTGGTGTTAAACTAATTGTGGTAAAAGGTGTCTCATTACATCGTACTGTCACTATAATATCCGGGTCAGGAAGAAACGTTGTTGTCAACTTTTAAAATAACATTCTATGAAGCACATTTGCAACTATATATACGTTAAGTGACATTGGTTTTAGTTTTGGGCAACCGGTCTGTACATCCAATCTGTTTTTGCTTAAGGCACAGATATTTATGTTTTTACTTTGATGCGATAACCTATTTGCCAAGTTAAAATTATTGTAGAAAGTCCCTGTAACATACGCCCACTGATAGCTTTGATTGTAAGTGTGAGTGTTTGTTTGTTGCCCATTCACATTTAGTTGAAAGAAAGAACTGTGAATATAAACTGAATTAACACTTATTAACACATTGTCAAGACAGTTAGACACGATATGTCCGTGAAAAATTATCCGATCATCACAAAAATCAATAGGGATCATCTTTATAATGTCATTGACACACATAATCAAAATCAAAAGAATCTGTAAAGAATTGAAGCCTGTAGAGTGAGCAAGAGATGCACAATATAGCTAATAGAGTGAAACGTCAAGTCCGATACGATATTCCGGTGAAAAATTATCCGATCATCACGCAAATCGATAGGGATCATCTTCATACTGACATTGACCCATACAATCAAAATCAAAATAATCTGTAAAGAATTGAAGCCTGTAGAGTGTGCACGAGATGCACAATATAGCTAATAGAGTGAAACGTCAAGTTGGACACGATATTTCAGTGAAAAATTATCCGATCATCACGAAAATCAATAGGGATCGTCTACATTATGACATTGACCCATAAAATCAAAAAAATCTGTAAAGAATTGAAGCCTGTAGAGTGAGCACGAGATGCACAATATAGCTAATAGAGTGAAACGTCAAGTTGGACACGATATTTCAGTGAAAAATTATCCGACCATCACGAAAATCAATAGGGATCATCTACATTATGACATTGACCCATAAAATCAAAATCAAAAAAATCTGTAAAGAATTGAAGCCTGTTGAGTGAGCACGAGATGCACAATATAGCTAATAAAGTGAAACGTCAAGTCGGACATGATATTTTGGTGAAAAATTATCCGATCATCACAAAAATCAATAGGGATCATCTACATAATGACATTGTCCCATAAAATCAAAATCAAAAGAATCTGTAAAGAATTGAAGCCTGTAGAGTGAGCACGAGATGCACAGTATAGCTAATAGAGTGAAACGTCAAGTCGGACACGATATTTCCGTGAAAAATTATCCGATCATCACGAAAATCAAAAGGGATCATCTTCATAATGACATTGACCCACAAAATCAAAATCAAAAGAATCGGTAAAGAATTGAAGCCTGTAGAGTGAGCACGAGATGTTCAATATAGCTAATAGAGTGAAACGCCAAGTCGGACACGATATTTCTGTGAAAAATTATCCGATCATCACGAAAATCAATAGGGATCATCTTCATAATGACATTGACCCATAAAATCAAAATCAAAAGAATCGGTAAAGAATTGAAGCCTGTAGAGTGAGCATGAGATGCTCAATATAGCTAATAGAGTGAAACGTCAAGTCGGACACGATATTTCCGTGAAAAATTATCCGATCATCCCAAAAATCAATAGGGATCATCTTCATAATGACATTGACCCATAAAATCAAAATCAAAAGAATCTGTAAAGAATTGAAGCCTGTAGAGTGAGCACGAGATGCACAGTATAGCTAATACAGTGAAGCGTCAAGTCGGACACGATATTTCCGTGAAAAATTATCCGATCATCACGAAAATCAATAGGGATCATCTTCATAATGACATTGACCCACAAAATCAAAATCAAAAGAATCTATAAAGAATTGTAGCCTGTAGAGTGAGCACGAACTAAATGTGAACGGACGGACCGACGGACCGACAGGGTGATTACAATATACGCCCATCTTTCGAGTGGGCGTATAAAAATCAAATTGATATTTAGGAATACAGAGAAGCTATCGAGTATTTTCTCAGATCTGGAATTGAAAACAAAGTGTTGAAAAGCATTAGGAAGAATACTGGTTCTAGATAGTTCTCTTTCCTTTTCTTTTGTCATTAGTAGCTTAAAAGGGACATAAAAACTGTAAACTGTAAACGATAACGGGAATTAAAACAATTGCAAACTGTCTTAGTTTCGTGACTTTCTGAAGAAATGACGTATTTTACTAAATTTAGTCGAGAACAACTCTCAAGTCATAAATGTACTTCATTTAAGAAATGGGAATTGTGCTTTTAGATCACGCTAGAATCACTTTAAATATAATCTGGAGTCTATTACAGCGATACTGAAGGTTGTTAATAGACTTCTATCACATCTCATCAATACACATAATTAAGTTCTTTTGGTAGATTTTAAGGAGGCTAACGTGAAGACATCTTACGTTATCAAGAGTAGAACTATGTTTGTCTTATATTAGATGGCTTGTATTGATCTAAAGAATATATTGTCTCGTCTTAAGCTGAACTATAGCGTGAAACCTGGAAGTCTCTGTCAGGTTACCTCTAGAAGGTAGACTAGTGCCCGGTGAAACACCCTGAACCCCTATCCTCTTCTGAGCGAAATGGAAGACATGAATGTGTCTGTTTTCTCGAGAAAAGGGGGCAAAGAAAGCAATTTGTAGTTCGAAATAACAAATATGAATATCCAAAGTTTGTAAACAGGAAAAGTCAGATGACCCGGAGACTGATCATTATTAGGGCACTTCCAATGTTAGGAACCAGAGAAACAAGCATCCTCGAATAGATTGCGATAGTGAGAACTTGTTTGTTCATATGGGAAGCAGACTTGTGGCATAATAGAGAACCTAATAACGATGATCATAAAATTATGGAAACAATTTCTTTGTGGTATTTTATCTACTTTAAACTCTCACACCAAAGACATCAGAAATTTTAAAGTACAGTTACCTCAAGTGTAGACTTTTAAGTTCGATATAAGTGCGTTTAAAACTGGCCATATAAGTAATATGCTATGGAGTTGTTTTGATGTCAATATTCATTTCCTTGCAAAGTGACAGAGTGTATATTTCGATTTGCTGAAGTGCATTTGTAGAAGTGTAGAAGTGTAGAAGTGTGAAAATACATTTGTCAAATTGTAAAAGTTCAAATGTAAATTGGTAATTTTGAGATTGATTTGTAAATGTTCATTTGTCGATTTGTCAACTTTACAAATGTAGAAATGTATAAGCTCGATGATGAAATGACGATGTGTGAAATGTCGATTGTACAAATGTAGATGTTCGGGCAAATATGCAAATTAGTGGGTGGAGTTGACCTCTTACGGAAAAGTACGACTATTAAATGAGAAATTGACGGAAATGATTGTTCTAAAGCCCTAGCTATTCTGTTCACTCGAATTCTGATTTCTTGTCGTATCTCCACAATAGGCCCTATATCATATTTCAGAAATATTGTTACTTGCCCTTGTTTAGGAGTAATCATTTTTATATGTGAAAATTGTCTTCGGGAATTTCCGTCAATTTCTCATTTAATAGTCGTACTTTTCCGTAAGAGGTCAACTCCACCCACTAATTTGCATACTTGCCCGAACTCTCGGTCCAAAATGACAAATGTAACAACTACATTTGTACAATCGACATTTCACACATCGTCATTTCATCATCGAGCTTATACATTTCTACATTTGTAAAGTTGACAAATCGACAAATGAACATTTACAAATCAATCTCAAAATTATCAATTTACATTTGAACTTTTACAATTTGACAAATGTATTTTCACACTTCTACACTTCTACACTTCTACAAATGCACTTCAGCAAATCGAAATATACACTCTGTCACTTTGCAAGGAAATGAATATTGACATCAAAACAACTCAATAATATGCACAACACGTATGGAAACATTCACATGTGCGACTTCAAACACTAAAAACACAAACATAGGGCTTTAAATCTTTGCTGATATGCTACATGTATAACATGAGTATCTAGATTGATACAATACTTTTAAGATTGGTACAACTAAACGCCTATTACTGAATACTAGTATCAGCTTGATGTAGATGCGTGATTTTAAAAATGGACCATATTATTGAAGAGTAGTACGCAGATTTGTATAATATCTTACGAGGTTGACCATGAACCAGCAATTTTCTTTTATTCATTGTGTTCACTTTTTGGGGTATTTTATTATATGACTATGTTTTCGGTAAGATTTATGGAATAAGTTATAGAAGATTCCATGATTTGAAACATTGAAAGGCATGGCAAATAAATCGGTGGATTGAGTCCATATGTTCATATTTATTTATAATCTTGCTAAACTGACCTGATCAGAAACGTTGTTTTAAAAACCCAGCTAGTATAAATGTTATAGATGAAACGAGACCAAATCAATAAGGATTGGAAGGGATTTAGGATTATAACTGAAGAGATCAACCTTGCTTACGACATAATCTCTATCTGCTGACTTTTTATCTTAAATACCTTGTTTTGCGTAACATAACTTTTACTGTATGTTTTTGACAAGCCAACTACTTCAGTCGGCAAGTTGAATCACAGAGTATTGGAATTAACTTAGTGATTTCAGCTTGGAATTAACTTAGTGATTTTACTTTCTGTAGATCGATTCTATAAAGTGATACTGACACTATGATACCCTATAGAATATGGTAAAAATAATAATAAGCCAATTTAATTTGTAAAAATTGTCCGCCATCATTGTATCACTTGTTTATTCATTGTTTTAATAATACCATTTGAATACACATATTGACATAGGCTTCAGAATTTGGCAAATCCTCTTATAGCTCTTAAACTTGTGTTTGTTTCAGCAGGGGCGCCGGAACCACGGGGACAGAGGGGGCGACTGTACCCCCTGCCCCTCACCTGAGGGGACGAGGGGGGGGCGAACATGTGCCCTTTTTGTAACGGAGACACGGACAATTTGTTCCAGCAAAATTTGTTGTGTCCGTATGCCCCAAAATATAGGCATGACGTACGTTCTGGTATACCTAAGAAGTGATCTAAGAAGCTCTAAAATACAAAATTTTCTCGAACCCCAGACCGGAAGGTTCTCTCGCTTCGCTCGGTCACATAGTGCCCTTTATATCACAGCTCCGCCCCCGCCGCTAACATTTCCTTCCGGCGCCCCTGTGTTTCAGTATCTTGTCTTCTACGACTCAAACTCTGTATTGAAATAGGAAAAGCAGGTCCTACACTACGTTGCGTAATACTAGTCATTGACTTTAGGGAATATTTACGCTGAGCTCTACCTTTAAATTGATTACGACATTAATAATCAAGACTACCAGAATCTATAAATTCAATTTGGCCTTGTTACGCATCTTAACATTCTCTATTGTATTCTTCTATTCAACTGTCACAAATTCAATATATACAATTGCATGCTAAAATAATCAAGTCTATAAGATAATTAAAATGACTGAGACTACAAGAAATTAATCGCAATATCTGCTTAACTGAAAATCAGGTTTGAGGTTTTCAAACAGCACAATCACATTGACTCGGTGAGTTTGATGCCTACTCACTAAACTGGGGGACACATGCTCGATTCACTTGATTCACCTTCGGAACTAGACATGTTAGATAACCTCGTACACTGTACGGCAGTTGTCATATTTAAAAAATTATAGTTCAACCAATCATAATCATTCTTCAGAATGTATCATTATCTTTCACGAAAAAAACAGCCAATCAAAAACAACCTTGAAACAAGAGTTGTCTTCTTCTGCCCAAATACAGGGCAAGATGGACACGTATCATGACTGAGTCATTATATAGACTCGAACATAGTCTCGAAAAATGACGAAGGTTGAGCCGAATGAGGCTCGATTTTGTAGTTGATCCCGAACATTTAGCTGAATTCTCCGTCATTGATAATTATTAAGTACTTAATTTGCACCTTAACGTCCGTATTTCTAATTCCACCTTGGTGGTCTCAACCTCAGAAAGTCTGTCAATTGTTCCTCAAATTAAGTCAGTACTCTCTGGATACAGATATTACTTGTAACGTAATTTCAAATCAATCATTTATGACAAGAACATAGTGTCTTAATATAAAATTATTTCTCGGTCATTATGTAATGTTACTTGGTACTAGACAATCTATCAAATAATTATAATCATTATAGTCTATATATAAATATGCAGAGATAATAACAAAATTTGAAGATTTTCATCAGTCTATGGATGGTCAATGATGTTTCAGCAAGATAGTTATACAGTACCTACTCGAGCATCACCCCATGATTCCGATATGCCGATGTAGATGACGAATGTTTAGCCTACAAAGAACATGCCATGTAAAAAATATAGCAGAATTTATATTGACGTGACAGCATAACAATCAAAAAAGTAATTAAAGTTATTCGACACGAGAATCATACACGAATGACAACAGTTCTTGGCAAATGGTGCGAAACAAATTAATCAAGATAACAATGATGCAAATATTAAAAGGATCCAGATATTCAATATGAAAACTGTACCTTGTAAGTAATAAAAACTAATTAGTTAATAATCAGTGTAATATTTCTCATATTTTCCACCAAAAAGACGCTTCAATGATACTAGGTAGCCACAAAATATTGTATTGAATTATGTTAAATAATCGCGCTTTATCAACCTTAAGATGTGATCTATAGGTAAAATCAAGAGCATTGATGAACATGTTTTCTTTTGTCATGTAAAAAGTTTCTTTTACTTCTCTTTCCTAATCAATGATCAAAATGCAGGTAGATAATCTGAAATTCCCAAATAAACGACACGAAACAGATTTAATTCTCAATGTCAATCAATCTTGCGTTTCCTCTTAAAACAGTTTCAGTTTTTGAAATTTGAATTTGTTTTGTGAATTATATCAAGGGTAATTATGAAAAATAAACCTACAGCAGACACATAGAGGCTTTTTATATAAAGGATATTTATTATTTACTACAAAAACAATAAATAACAGTTGCTAAGTGGGTAAATTAGGTTGTTACTATATATATTATATAAACAGAATAAAAGGAAATGGCATCCCACCTTTCTATACAAAAGATAATAAAAGGTAACTTAAACAATACAATATTTACATCGTTATGAAAGTCTATTTTTGATATTCCAGCTTAATAATGTAGATCCTTTATGTGAATACAATAAGTCCGAAGCCATTACATTATATCAAAAATAAAGGAAATTCTTGGGACCTCATTATTTTGTCGTTAAGAAACATTCTGATGAAATAATTAAGGTTCAAGAAGGCTTAAAGAATACAATACCTCTAAAGATGTTACATAAATAATATATGATGAATACGTTACTGTCTGCTTGGCACCAATTGCTTGATATATTACGACACAATTAGAAAGGACGTACAGCGTGACCTTTGCGACTTCATAATTGACCAAGAACTAGATGACAATTGTTCTTGGGGGCGGCAATATGTAGGAATGACAAATTCTTAGTCTCAATGATCTGTATTGCAGCCAGAAATTTGTTTTATGCGGGTGGATATGGTAAGGGCTCAATGGTAAAAAGCTAAAAATTTGCGATTAAATACGCCAATGTTAATGATTTCATACGTTGAAACATTGTGGCATCAAAATTAGCGAACAAAAAGAAGCGAATTGAATAACTAAATTATGCTCTTGCATTGCTAACAATTCTATTACACATAATGAAGACATAATGTCTATATCGTAAGATAGCTGTAGTTTAATACATCGACCAAATGATCCACATAAGCTTACAAATGGCAAGGTTCCACTTTCTCATTTATTTTCGCAATTTAGGGTATTTAGTCAATACTTATAAAAAGCACAATCGATTGTTTCCTGCCAGTGTCTGGTCCCAACCAGCTAATCAGCTAATCAGAATTTGGTTAGTTATGTCATATCTCAGTTTCAACATAGGGACCAACAACACAATTATACCCCAAAAATATGCGATAACACATTAACGTGATCCCTTGAGGTAGTTCAATAATCTTTCGAAACATCTCATTACTACAGGATGTTACGTACATTACTTCTATTGAAATTGTGTCGCATGTTTCCCAAGCCGGATGTTGGTATTCACATCAAGTAAGAATGTAAATTGTGTGAAATCAATAAAACCTTTGTTTAACATTGGAAATTACAACCGCATGTAAGTAAATTCAAACAATGAACAGATTAAACAGGAAGCAGATTCTTACTAGCTTCTAATCAAATCAAACAATTGTCAGGTTTGGCCCTGATGTACACTGGTTATATACAGGACATCATAATCAACTGAAGATAAGCAGCTAGGAATAGACGATATCAGTACAATGGGAAATTTTAGTTACAGTAGAAATAGAAGAAGCCAATCGAGTCCGTATTCGCATTATGTCTGTTTATTGCATCGAGCATCCCGCACCGAAAATTGCAATGTTGATTGTACCCCGTCTATTCTTATTATTATACGATGTACATGTATTGCCTTATAGCAATCTGAACATGATATGTCACATATTATTTTCTTTGTGTACAATAGCCTCTGACAATGCCTATTAAGATTTTTCGAATAACGCCTACAGCTGATTCGTTTTGTAAAAATCGAACGTGAAGTAAAAGTAGAAAATAAATTCACTTGCTCAGCCCAGAACTGCCTAACGAATTTGTATGCATTCTGTAATTCCACTTCATTTATTGACAAAACATCATTGAAAAAGAAGCTAACACATACATTTTGAGATTATTGTTCCTTGTAGGTAAACCTTTTGTCATACTTCTGATCAAACAGCGTTAAATTTTATACAATACAATAAGCACATATTGTTTATTTTAATTATATGACATCTAAAACCAGCCTCTAACAATTTATACAAAGTGCCTTACCTTTTGTATTTGTATATGTAATTTTTCACTTCGTGACGTAGTTGGTGGATCAGTGCCCAGATAAAAAGCAACACTTTTAACAGAAGAGATACTGGATCTTGGTAAACTGATAGAGTCTACTGTCAGATTGATTTGACTAGGATTTGGAGAAGGTGTCAGAACAGTCGGGGCAGAACCTCTTCGTGATACAGATCCAGAACGGGAATTACTGGACGACCTGCGTCTATTTTTACGAACTGTAGTTCCCGTGCGACCCAACATTGACATATCTTTCTTACTTCCACAGTCCAAATTCACATTCGATGTATTAGTTTGTACCCACTATGTTAGAATATAAATACCCCTGCTAATAAAACTTCAAACATTATTTCCTAGAACAACCGACGAATATAATATCAAATACCGGTACATACATATATTACACACAGACAGTCACAGTCCGGAGCAATTAAAATATCTATGTCAGACCAATGTCCAATAAGAACGACGTGGTAGCTTTTCCAACTTTACGATATTTCCATCTTCACTAATCCCATCAATGCTGTAAATGACAGTTTCAATCCAGTCTTCTATCTACCTTCCTTTCTACTATCATTCATTTTCTTTTACAGTCAAGTCTAGAAGTAATTAGCTACCATCACACGCTATTATCTAAAGAAAATCTTAAAAATTTCAAAGAATGAAACATGGAACAACATATTAAAAATTTTATTAAAGCTTTTTCAGAGAAGAAACCTTAACAACAGCCTACGTAAAATAAAAATGTACGAGAAATTTCAAGAACATACCAACTTCTTCAAATGACACGAAATTCTTCACGACATCTCTTGTTACTATTTTGATGAATTGTAAATGACATGTCCTTGTAAAAAGCAGTTTTATGCAAATATTCGCTAATGGTTGCAAAATATCTTATCTCAGTTTAACGTAATCTTCAACTTGACAGATCAACATCATTACATTACCAGTATTTCCTTAAAAAAATGTCCAACTTTTAAAAACGTACGAAACATCTCAGAAGATTTACAGGAAATTAGTTGGATTCTCACAAAAATATATAAAAGTATTGAAGTTTTGAAGCCTACAATTCAGATAATGTAATAATGAACATGTGATAAATTGCCTAGAAAAATACCATGGTGCACATAATGCGTCAATAAAATTTTGGAACCCTCATAAATTCTTAACCAAAAATTTAAGTATGTATGATGCATTCTTAGCTCTGAAATAAGATCTTATTGAAATTACAATTATTAAGTTGTATACAAGAAAACTGTCCTTTCCACTGATGCAGTAATGAAGTATCAGGATAATGTCACCTCCTCCTAAAAGTTTCATACATGTAATTAATTCACTATTCTATCAGAATATTACGAAATGAAATGAAATGAATGAAGTTTTACGTCCCACTTTTTAGCACCTATATGGGCTAATTGAGTACGGGCAAACGCCATGCAGTGTGAAATCTTTTGTTTTAAGATTTGGCATTCAATTTCTTTATTATTTATATCGCCTTAAGGTAAGAAGTCTGCTAAGGAATTTCAAATTGTCGTCATAGATCAAACATTGATTTAAATCAATATGTAAGTAGGCGTTTAAACGTGAAGTTTTTCATCCTCTACATTAGAAGATTATAAATTAACAATTGAAAGACTTTCTGTTTATGATTGTCAACGACGTATTAATGTTAGGTTTTCTTGAGCTTACAACCTACATTCACAAAACATTGCGTTTTTTGCGTTACATTTTAATCCTTGAACACGAAATAAGAAGGTGAATTTGTTATCAACGTGTGATTTTAAACGCCTTTTTTCATAATTTACTTTGAAGTAGTTGCAAAATATTTTTTTTATTAATCCATTTAAGCTATCAAGTAATTTTGTTGTAAGAATTTAGAGTTGTGATATACATGTTTGAGGAATATCTCGATCAGTCACGATCAGCAATTGAACTATTGAGAGTGATTTTCTTTGTTGAATATAGACATTTCATTCTTTCTTCCAAATATATTGTGTATTATTCAAATCACGCCTAGCCATTTACTTCTGCATTCTAATGTTTCTTATTTAACGGTTATTTATTCAAAGAACAATACGAAAATTAGTCTCAGCTAAACAAGACCTGACTCCTGGATGAGACAACCTGTACCAAACAATTCTCTACCATGACTAACATACGGCCTTGAGACATCGACCTTGAGACTTGCACCCTCTTTGGTTAAAGCATGTCATCCATTACATTTTAAGATTAATTGTGTCAGCTGAAACCAAGTTCTATCTCCTCGTTCACAAATAACCGAACATGAAAATTGGACAAATCCAAATAACATCACAGTAGTTGCCTCATGGAAACGAAAAGAACAGCACCTCGAATAACTATCGAAAACACAAACAAATATGTCTTAATCATAAGTAGATTCTCATGCCGATGCTGGTCATCACTTATCTAGGAAAGAAATCACTTTACGGTACGCAGCTCCTCTTGGTTAAAATAACCAAAATTATCATGAAAAATCCTGATTGGTGGTACCAAGTCTGATTCCTTATCGGGTAGACCTTTCGACAGGTAATATTATGTCAGAAGTACATCGTTACGTACATGCAAGTTTCGAGACGCCATACATCTCAAAGAGCATAGCAGAACCATAATATATATTTTGGTCAGCATCTAAAATTTGAAAATAATCCCACCATACTAAACTACGGATTCAGACTTGCTAATACCCTAAAAAAAATCTTAAACGCTACATAACACATTAATCACAATATAAATCCTAGTTCGTACTCTTTCGTTTCCAGTCTAACACTGTCACTAACGGAATTTTATTGCACTATCCATTAAATAAGATGTCTACCGTAGCTACGACACAATGTTTAAGATAATAAAGTAACAATTTGTCCCGCTCATCATATCAACCTCAATGTATGACGATGATAAAAGCTTCTGCCACAGACAATGCGATTGATTGACGTTCACAAGGTTAAATTTATAGGTCTAATTCAGTGGAAACTTCAATTTATAACTGTATAAACTTTGGCTGAAAGCATTTCATACAAAGCATAAATGAAAGGAAGAAGAGATGGAACTAGGTTGAGGTGAAAAAATCTCAGCGATATGTCTTGCCTTGTTTAGTCAAACAAACTATGGACATAATCAATAATCAAAACTATTTATCAAATACAATAACATTGCTGTTATATATTATGTAGGTACATGTATATATCGAGTGTCCCAAATTGAACTTCCTCAAGTTTGACAGGAAGTATCTCGAACAACATAGCATGTCAAAAATTCAATATAAGAGCAAATAACTTATTCCAATGAATCTTCATCAATTCAACCACCAATCACAACCGCTACAGATCAGATCTAAAGGTACCATCTACCAAGAAGAGATCATCTTGCCTTTCAGTTCCTGTTCAGTTTAACCTTTTACTTAATTAAGAGAATCTTAATTAGCCATGAAGTCATTACCGGCGCCAGCGAGACAAACTGGCTGAGCAGGAAATGAAAGACATGATGGTTGCTTCGTGGGAGAAGGTATCAGCACTTTGGGATGAAAAAAAAAGGTTGGTCGAAGTGGTGAAAGCAGATTAAAATTTGTTCCGGTATTGAATTTTTCGACATGAGGTTGTTGTTAACTTAATAAAGGCCACTGGACCGTACATTTTTTGTGGTACAAAGGAGTTGCGTTTTAATTATTTTAATCACAAATCCTCCGTAGGAAAAAATGCTACAAATTATACCAAGATAGGCTAGATTTATTATTCCCAAACAGGAAAGGCCTCAATGAATTTTCGAGTGACAAACTTTTTAGTTGGATTTCACTTTCAGAATCAATTACTCTCAGAATGGTTGGTATTTCACATTCACGCACAAAACTTAAAATGTAAAGGAGTTTTTCGTTCTACTTTTCTGCACTTACAGGGACGAACATTCACACACAGTCTTGCGAAGTGTTACTAAGTCTTGACATTCTCAATGTGAATACTAAGAAAAATGAATAAATAGTATATTAACCAATAGAAAGAGGTTAAAAACGTAAAGTACTGTGTAAGATTGATCTATAAAAGATACTATAATGGTATATCTATTGATAGTCGTGTATTTAAAATGCATTGGATATCAGCGATAAGGCTTCCATTTCGTTTCTTTAATCCATTTCAAATATCTATAGACCTGGTTTCCACGAGATAATTTTAAAAGACAAGACTAGAGATAAAACTGAAATTAGAATAATTTGATAGATAAGATCCATTAGAGAAAACGAAATACGAATTCGTCATCCGACACCAAAGGCCAACTGATTTAACAAATTCTGGCAGTTTTTGACATTTTTGCTTCGATCTCGAGGACTCTCAAAAATAATTAACTATTCATTCCTGAGACTAAATGAAATGAAGTTTTAAATCTTACTTTTCCGGAACTAATGAAACGGACAGACGCCATACAATGTGCTGTGAGGGAAATTTGGCCAGATGCATTAACCTTCTCCTATTTTTTATTTTCACTGTCTGGGATTAAACTGCACAGCCGATAGTATACTTAAAGCTGGAATACAAATTAACCAAGGCAGCCATTATGGAAGTTAATGAAGTTATATAATGAGGAATGATTCCAACATAAAGTAGGTATACTTGACGATAATGGAGATATTACCGTTTCTTCCGGTTACCTTCATATCTTAATAGACATCGAATCATATATCGGAAATAATTTATTCCTGTCATCAAATACAGTCATAATAGATTCTGTTCTAACACTATGAACGATACTATTTAAATACATGGCATACCAACGTTTTGTGTTATGCACGTAATAACCCACTACATTTGCAAATTCGAACAGTTTTATGTTGGTGTGAAAGCAACATGCCCCTTATTGGAACTTCATGCTGATTTATTCCTATCAGATGCTGTTCATATAATTGTATATAATAAATTTATATCACGACTTTTGTTACAGAAACAGGATTCTCATAAGGACAGCCGATTTGCAAATGATTTTTAATTGAACATTGTCGTTTTACATTATTATCTTTAGGAAAAGGCTGGACATCCTGAAAAAAAATTTGTTACTTTCTTTACTGGAAAACAACATGGTTATGCTAAATTTCATAGTAATACGTATCAGTGCGTTCTTTTGACTATTTGAATGAGTAAAGAATGGGTTAAGTATACGTTGAATTAACTATCCGAACGTGAAGCCAAGTTTACTGATTGCTTGAGCTTGTTCACGAAGGGCAAACACAGTTTTCATATCTTGTTTTCTAACAGAATTCGTAACGGATAATACCGTCAGTACAATTCAAGGGTGATAATTTAAATAGCTATTTTTTACTAAGATATTCAAAGGTGTATTGGAAGAATATTATGTCAAACCAATCTCTCTTTATCGACTTTTGCGTCCTGAAATGAACTTTACGTCGTGGAGATAAAAAGCTCAGGCTTAAAACTGTTATTTATGCCTATTTAAAATGAAGTCTTTCCATGCAATAATGTATTCATCAATGCAATAATAACTTAAGGCGCTAGATTATATTTAACTGTACTCGAGAGACTGCCACTAGTTACACAATTCATACTTCAAGGCTTGCAATGCGATTCAAGCACATGATTGTTGATACCCTCGGATTAGTTCATTGGAGGCCTACATATCGAAATTCTACATCATTTGCAATTCCATTGGGATCAAATGGGGAAACTATAAAATACAAGTGGAAAATATTTAAGAAAATTAAATTTATTATACTAATGATGTGAATATCGTAAATACTTTTAAAACAACTGGTATCTGTAATAGGACAGGAAATTACAATGGCACAGATCATCATATTATTTTACTCCCTGATAAACCTCTTTAAAATTCCAAAATAAAGTCATGATGTCAGATTCCTTAGAAATCTGTAGATAATATCAATACATGTGTATTGTCAAGATCGTTTTATAATGAAGTTATATCGTTAGCAATCGCTTTCATTATGATAATACGGTTTTCAAACTAGAAGGAAATAAGATTCTGTAATAGACGCTCGTCTGTAATTTATACACTTTTCTAATATGTCTTTTAACGGTATGACAAACATACTTAGCTGTAGCCTAGCGCTATAGTTTAGGACCAATGGATATGGAAACATAATGGCTTCTTTTCTAGGGGTAACTTACATTCATATTACTATGTATACAATAATGCACTTCCAGTGGCGTAGCCAGGTTTTCTAAACTGGGGTTGTAATGGTTAAGATGAACAGACAGAATATATTGACATTGCGAGCGGAATGAATAACGGGTGAGACACAAGCACATGGTGGGGGTCCAGCTATTTGATACACTGAAAGAAGGCTAATTGAAGCTATATTATTTGATTTTTTTATGTTTATGCCTGCGGCCGGTCGGCACCTTTTCAACCGACGGATATCATTAATGGGGGAGCAATGACACCCCCGCACACCCCCCTTCTAGCTAAGCCACTGTACTCTTCAAAACAGCAAATAAAAATTTTTTTGACTGAATGATCCATCTTAAACATAATACCGATGTCATTAGGATTGACATTTCACAAATGTACTGTGGCTAATGAGAAACATTCTTATCGGACTGCAGAATATAGATAGGCATGTATTGATACATTGCACACTATTTGCATTAGATTAGATGCATTAAGATGTCAGCTTTACTCTCTAATGACGTTGATATCTTCAACTAATGATAAAAGCTATTTATAACGTTAATGAAACATTGATTTTAACCATTTTTTTTAATAATGAAATCTAAAATAAGAAAATCTAAAAATATTAGTGTTTTCCATTAGTGTTGGGTTCTAGGAACACATGTGCGATATACCTCGAAATAAAGGGGAGCAAATGGTAATAAAATCAGTAGGTGAAAGTTGACATGTCCTATAAGCATCACGTCTACTTCGACACTGCCTACATGACTTTGATCTGAGAGACGTTCAATATGAAGTATCTATATAATTATTAGACTAGAATATTCATTAACAAAAATAATGTTACATACAATGTAACTTTGAAAAATAAAAATCCGTTAAACAATTCAATTAATCAAAAATCTCGTCCAGAGCATGACAAAATTTGGTAGTGGACTTCTCATACGAGAAGAACCATCAGGTGTTTCGAACAGAGTTAGCATGGAGTTATAATCAAATCAGTATTATTTTATGTATTTCTTTATGAATAGGATTATTACTAAGTTCTCGTAACTTGTATCCAATTCCATTTGATATTTGTCAATAAAATATGTTTAAATCAATTTTTAAAATGATATGAATTTGTACTTCCTGATGTATAATGGATCCAATGTGCAAAAGGTAAAACTTAAGACAGCAGCATAAGCATACTGTTTGATTCATTTCTAACTTTCCAGAGATTTATTTACGTCCTTGAAGGTTCAAAACCTAGAGAAGACAGTCGAATTTACTTTCTTGGAAATACAATCCACTCAGACCATCTCAGACGTTTCTAAACAATCAAGTGCATCCGTTCACAGGTCACATAGAACGAGAGTAATTAAAATCTACTTGATATGGAGGGAAGAGGGTATTGTCATATCAATCAGCTAGATTAGTAATGATATAAACTTACACTCTGATGTTGACAGTCTTCAACTCATTATGTCCACTCAAGTTTCCTAATAGCTTCCTGATAGGAATAATCTACTACATGTTGGTCGTCAATTGGCAACATTATGACATGTAATCGAACGCTTCCGATTCCGTAAATTAGCTGTTCGAAGATAAAGTAAGGTTTTAAGTCACTATTGTTACTTAACTGTAGATAGGGAAAACACCTTGGCTAAAATGGTATCACAGACCAAAATTTGTTTAAGAGGCTTCTCTGATTCAATCAGAAGGTACTTATGACTATTCTTTGAAGCCAAGACACCAATACTTTCCTTAGATTCCAGTTTACAATAATGATAAATAACAAAGTGAAATGTGTCTATAATAGATAACAGATTCCAGTTATACATTATAATCGGACACAAGTAGCATCCGATATGTTTGAAAGTTCCGTACTTAGCAATGTATTATGATATCAATATTGTCGTACATATCCAGTTTGCTGGATGAAATGTGTCGATTGTTACGTATGACTCGGGTCCATATGGTCAAACTAGTTTGTTTAAGGGGAGGGGGGTAAATGGGGTGATGGTATCATTGAAATCGACGGAAGATTATTAGATTGCATTTTCTACAACTACATTTCCAGAGGAACTGTTTTATTTCGTAAACTAAACTATAGTATTCTCAAGTGATGAAATGAAACGAGCCATTTGGAAAATTAATTACAAAGCTATTAAATTAATGAGAAACATTGTAACTTCAAGTACCATGGCAGATTCACGGTCTAATCGTTTCTAGCCCGGTTGTGTCATTATCATCATCACAAAACTCTGCATTGCTTTGAAGAGAATATAACTATGATACAGAAAATTAGTGATTGAAGTGTCGACAAGCTGCAGCGCCGATTTCTCACTTGTTATAATGATCAATCACCCAGTATAAAAAATATACATGTACAGTGTGTATAATAATTGAGCGAGAAATAGAAGTTTCATTATGCTGGGACAACAAGAATTTTGTTACAACTTTAATATTTATATATTTATATATAAGTTCATCTTCAACATTGAAAGTCTCTTGGCATAAAAAATATCCAACAATTCGTTAAAAGGGAAATTCTTATTGAAAAAAAATCATCGTATAAGTGTGACCTTTTAAGATTTGATCGAAAACAACGCTCTAGGCCAGTGCATTTGAAAGAAATCAGATACTCCTTTCGTCTTATCTCCAACATTGTCTGACGTACATGTAGATAGGAGACGATCTCCGATATGACATGTCAAAAAAAGTAGACATCTTCACGTTCATCTTGAATGGAATTCTATAATTATCATTGATAATAAAAGGCGTAATATAATTGTAATTTAATTTAGAATAACATTCATTCATATCCACGCCATTAATAAAATTATTTCAGGGACATGATAATTGATAATAATATGACGTAAAGATTTCTAAATTCAGATATGACATTAAAACTGGAGTATTTTAACAAATTATGCACGTTGATTACTCTACAAATTGATTATGCATGTCACTTAGATATCCTGCCTTTCCAACAACAACGTACATGCAACAAAGTCATCTCAGATATCTGAAAAAAAAGTCTCTATATTTTTATACATAAAAATATAAAAAGTCCTGTTCACTCATCCAACTTCATATCCGTATATTCAGTGTAGAGTATTCTATAGGTGTTGTAAGGTAAATATGAGAAAATATATAGATACAATCATTGTTTATTAAAGCTATGTACATGTATATCTATTTCAGTATGTTCATTGTTTAGTAAAACTAATGTCGATGTCGATTTATTCTTTGTTTAGTATAACTAGCTTTATCTATATCGATTTATTCATTGTTTAGTAAAACTAGATTTATTTATTTCAATATGTTAATCGTTTAGTAAAACTATGTATATCTATTTCAATATGTTAATCGTTTAGTAAAACTATGTTCATCTATCGATATATTCATTGTTTAGTGAAACTAGGTTTATATAGTCATTGTTTAGTGAAACTAGCTTATCTATATCGATATATTCATTGTTTAGTAAAACTAGGTTTATCTACTGATATATTCAATGTTTAGTAAAACTAGGTTTACTATATCGATACATTCATTATTTAGTAAAAGTAGGTTTATCTATTTAGAGACGTTCATTGTTTAGTGCAAGGGTTGTTTGTCGTGTGCCTCCTCATCATCGGGAGGTCAGTTGCATTTAACCACAAGCAACTGAAGACCTTACATAGCAAAATATAGTTAAATAAAAGTTGGGGTAGAGAAAAAATGATATACATCCTCATGCGCCATGGCCCCCTGACAAACACTTCATGGAATGGATTTATTCATTGTTTAGTAAAACTAAGTATACATATTTAGAGACGTTCATTGTTTAGTGAAACTATGTTTATCTATATTGATATATTCATTGTTTAGTAAAACTAGGTCTATGTTAATAGATACATTCATTGTTTAGTAAAACTAGGTTTACCTATATTGATATTTTCATTGTTTAGTAAAACTAGGTCTATTTTTATAGAAACATTCATTGTTTAGTAAAACTAGGTTTACCTATATCGATATATTCATTGTTTAGTAAATGTGAAGAATGTCTATTAAAATTGATCCAGGGTGCTTTTAGAAATCTCATTCCTTTAATTATTTTTTAATAATATCATTTGACACACTGTAACTGTTATCAATAATGAAGATAAGAAATCATTGATTATTTGAAATATATAATGATAGACTACATTAACCACACCTTTTTACTGTTGTCCCGCAGTAATGAAGTTATATATTATCCTTTACAATAGTACATCTATCCTCACAACTTCAAATCAGGCAAAATGAAAATGAAGTGTGTAATGAGGTAAATATTGTTAGGCCAATGGCAGAAGCTTACACTAAGTATATCCTTTAAGACGCTGTAACAAAGGAAATGTCACCCATATAGAATACAGCAAAACATGTTTTTTTTTTAACTTTTCAAAAGGGTTACCAAGTATGTGTTTGTTCAAAAGGGTTTAGTTACCAAGTATGTGTTTAAGAAGTATCGAACCACGTATTGCAACCAGTCTAACAGAAACATTTTCAAATAACAAGATGAGCATTCCGAGATCAGAACCTTCGCCTACTATATTCATCGACTGAAAAAAAAAACATTCATTGCAGAAAACCATTAATTAACAGTGAACATGAAAACTATTGATTACTATAATGATAACATTATATGAGATTGTATTCAATAGTCAATCATGATAACGAGTATTCCTTGAATTGATCTTACCTTCGCAGTTCGTTGACTTAAAACATGTGGAACGCCATTAAATTATAATCAAGAACATTTACATTAATAGCTGTGATACTTGTCATCTATAAACATGTTCAGTTATCAACTACTATAATGAGCATAATGAGTTCGTTTTGCAGTTCAATGAAAAGGTTAATAAGTTGTTTTAAAAAACACATTGATATTAAATTCCCCTATGCCTTTAGATCAAGTAAGATGTCTCTCACCATAATAGCAGTCCTAGTGCAGAACCTTACTCAGAATAACTATTCACTATTACTTTTTTAGGTAAGATGTTAAACAGAACATATTGATATTGGCTCCATTTAGGACACAATACCAACCCTCTGAAATATGTCGAGTTTCTCATAACCACATAAACATAAACCTGAACAAAAATCAAATCGATATCTCAGCTTATAATCACACCTTTCCAATAAAAAATGGGTAATCTTGTTATTTTTATTTTTTTTATTTTGATAGGTTTGGACATAACCCTTCTTTAAAAAAAGGTTTGGACATAACCCGACAATCATTGATAACTCTAGCATAATTTCAAAATCAATAAACCTATAAAAGATTATCTAACAAGCTTGTCTTATCTCTGATCTCATTAATCCACATCAGCATACCAAAATTCACCCAAATAGATATAGAACCATAATAAAGAACACTGTTAATTTGAAAACACTCTAAAATTCTTCATCAATCCACAAACGCAAAACAAGTTTCAGCCAAATTGTCAAAAACGTTCACTTTCATTGCATTAACTAGTCGATTTCGACGCGCTTTCGCTTTTTCAAAGGCAATTACTCAAAAAACAATCATCCAAAATCGTCAACGAATTTTTTTAAAATATCGTCATTGACAAATCAAGTACGTCTGCAATTTTAAGAGGGCGTTTAAATTATTTCACCTGGTATTTGCTATAGTGACATAGCAATACTTTCAAAATTCCGATGCAAATAGAATAAGCCATACACATACATAAGCTAATAAATATGATTGTGTTGAATTGGGGCATTAAAATTGTAATAAAACTTTCCACAAATGCATTACAGTAAATTTTTAGTCTTAATCTATTTCTGAGCCCCTGTACTTCATTAACCTGATAGTTCTCCGCACAGCAGGATATAAAATGTAGCTTCATGGAACAACTAACTCAGTGGTAGCTGGATATTAATAATGTATATTTTACAAGTAACCACAGATTCGGTGCCACACAGACTGTTCTAAAAATACAATCGTGACAATTATTCAGAGAAAATAGGCAAATAAAGTTAATATTAAATTAGTTTTGTTATTTTGAATGCAATTACTGAGCGAATAAAAGCAAAATAAGTTGTTAAAAGTTTAACAATGTAATATATATCTGCACAAACACATTAAGTTGCATATCGACAAGCAGCAGTGCAAAATGTAACTGAATGAAAGACCGATAGTTCACAGAAGTTCAACAAAAAATAATGATGTGCTGAAAATCTAAATAATTAGTATCCTATCGCTAATTTTCTATTTATGTGCAGTAACATACCTCGATGAACAACTTATTGTGATTACTGCTTAAATTGGTATAGTTGTTGTGAATACTTTATGGGTACCTCTCTTTTGAGGAGTCCACTACTATACAACTGTTGCTCTCCATTTTGCCATCCTTTGGACGTGATATTAGTTTAATATGTTCGGATTTTTATTATTAATACAGAAAATTGGAAAATATTTTGCATCATAGTAATGAAGACCAAATGCATCGCCAAAAATTCCAATGTTGCAGTTAAAGAATGACATTCTATATTCAGGAAAATGTTCGATAGGAAATTGTACTGAACCGAGAGAATAACTAAAAAAAAACAGTTTCGTCGTTGATAAATAAAAAACTTAGTGTAAGTCATACTTCAAGACGTTCAGCAGGTTAAATTAAAGTTAGCGCCAACAAATCACGTCTGATCAACTGATTCAGTGGTGGATTCTGGGAGACAGCTGATGTAAATTTCCGGTTCAACGTGGCAAGTTCCAGGTCGCCTGTCTGTAACATGGTTCCTTACTTCCCTTTTAACTGCTATTTAATACAAAATCGAATTAATCTGGAAATGAATAGTTAGGCTGCGGACAGACTTATAAAGAGTAAATGAGACTAATTCACTTAAAGTCAATAAAATAGAAACAACTCCGAATACTTGTCAAATTGAAGTCAATTTTTATTACATTTCGGATTTAGATCTACGGTTGTTGTTGTCCTTAATTTTTTTAATTTAACTTGAAGCAAGAGCAATAATGAAATATGAAAAAAAACCACTACCATTCTCTAATAATATAAATTGAGAATGAACATACACATTTTCTTGGAATCATAATAAGTTCAGTAACAGAACTCTTGTTATTAAAAGTGCTTTAAATATATGTAGTTCATACCCCGTTTTCAAATTTGATACTTTTGAAATGAGCGATGTTTAAAGACTGAATATCTGTGATACAGGATTCTAGTTCTTACCTTTTGAATGCAAGTTTTTTCATCATCACATCCCTCTATGTAAAATGATACACTTTTAAAATTGGAAGGCGCAACACTGGTAGTCAAAGAATGACGCTGCGGAGTAACGGCATCTACGGCTAATTTTGAACATTGGCCCTGGGTAGGCACCAGAACAGTAGGTGCTGAACCACGCCGAGTCCCAGAAGAAGTACTAGTCCGTGAATTGCTGGAAGAACGTCGTCGGTTCTTCCTGACGGTAGTTCCAGTCCGTCCCAACATAGACATTTTCCATTTCTAAATTGTCTGATCACAAGGTATTACAAAAATCTTTCAGTGACTGCAGTGAAACGTAAAAACAATCAATATGTGATTTTTAATGGTATCGATCATAAGAAACTTCTTCAATCTCTGTTAGAATTACACTCTTCAGATCGACAAAGTTAATACCACATATTGGCTTTTAACGACAAGAATATGACTGTAGATCAATCGACCGGAAACGCCGATCAAGGTTACCGCCCCTTAATACAGACATTGTATATAATAATAGAGTGCAGATTAAGTGACAGGCTCCTCTAATAATCTACTTCATTACGGTATAGATCACAAGACAATCTTGCCATAGGGTCGATACACCATCATATCGACTGTCTCAGACTCAAAACGTAGCCGTCGTCACCTCGGAACTAATCATCGCCTGATAACTTTATCATCGTCCAATTTCTATCAGATCCGTCGGCTAGGAAGAATTGATATCTGAGAATTAAAGAATTATATTTGTCAATTAGTGAAGTCGACTCTATTGAGCATGGCTCTCCACAGAATGATACTAGTAATTAATGCTACTGGATACATTCTAATTAGATGTCTTTCGATAGCACTCGTATCAACTTCGGAACTAGACCGGCTAGATAACCTCGTACACTGTACAGTAGTTTCCATGTTGAATAAATATATAGTTCAACCAATCACAAACATTCTTTAGAATGTATCATCATCTTTCGCGGAAAAAACAGCCAATCAAAATCAACCTTGAAACAAGAGTTGTCTTTCCTGCCCAAATACCGGGGAAGATGGCAGCCTATCATGGCCGAGTCATTATATAGTGTCGAACAATGACGAAGGTTTCGATAGGTAACCGTTTTAAAATCTTGCGGCTTATATACATATCATAGTCCTTTTCATTTTTGACATAGGCTAGGAAGATACAGTCCGATGGTGTAATTGTTGAAATGATATTCATAAAATATTTGCTAGTATTCAAATAAATAACCTTATACACTTTCTGTGGCTGGAAGCTTTGTACTGGAAATACATTTAGATTCAGTTATTTTTCTGAACAATATTTTTTGAATGGCATAAACACAGTAGTATGCCTACATTAGTTTTTCTATTGTTGAAATTGGAGACGTAATGATGCATTCTTAAATGTCAAGACAGATTATAACAACATTTGATAAAAGAAATGTGACACTATAGTCAGTTCCTCTAAAAGCGTCATGACACTCTAGACTATTAATTATTGAACAACAAGCCACTAACTTTATAGTCTTGCGTTGTGTTGTCAATTAAAACTTGCTTTAAGTCATTGTTCAACAATTAAATATAAAAGGAAACTGCATTTTTCGAGGATTGATTTAAGACTTGATTTTAGTCTAATAATATTTAAAAATTAGTCCTCAAAAGTAATAGAACTGTACAAAAATCGTTATTGATACACATGTAAATTTTGACGATAAGCTATGAACACCATAACCGATTTGCTAAGATATTAATCACCGAAATAGCTAATCTGAAATGATCATTTGAGAAATGGGATCCTATCTCAGCTTGACAAAGTGACGTAAGTTTAGAGATGAAATGAGCAAGGAATTGTAAAGTATCAACACACCACATCTACGCCCTTTATTAAGCATCTTTCCAGAAAGCATAATATTTCTTTCTTTTCTTTTTGGCTTATTTTATACAAGTCTGGCTGTATTTCTTTAACATAAAATGAACTTCCACTCAATCGTACATCTATTGTCAAGAGCAGTTATTTTTAAAGACGTTTACAATAATGAAGAGCGATACTGCATGCAATCTATTATATTCGTCTTTAGAAATCTGACAGATTCTCAATTCGATAAATTGAGATTTCTTCAAACATTTTATCATTGTCGTATTCAATACGTAATGTGCTTGTCAACCTAATCCCTTTCCGTTATATTGAATGGGTCTTTTCAATTAAAGACTCTCATCAAAGGGAAATAATCGATGTATTTCTAATAATTATCAGAAAATATCATGGCTAGAATTTTTATTCTTCTCCAAGTTAACGGATTATTCTATATTTTTATTGTTTTCTGTTTTAGAAAACGGTCTTTTAACACGTTAAAAGGAAACAATTTTTCTATTTGGCGTTTTAATGGTATTTTTGAATAAGTCGTAAACAGAAACTGTAAGGTGAAAGTGTGAATGGAACATGCCATTTGACAATGATAAATTCATTGCTTAGAGATAGAGAATATTCCTCGGGATATTTATTACCAACATGGGAACACTTTCCAGAAAATCATGGGCCCATAATTGTAAAGTGACAGTGTACAACATGTTCATTAGTAAAACGTAAACGTAAAATTGTATAATGCTAGTTCATGCTTTTTATATGCCCACACAATATCAATGTGGGCGTATATAGCCATCGTTCCTGTCTGTCCGTCCACAATTGTTGTGGACACGATAAAGAGCTCGTTTCTTGGTAGATTTTGATGAAACATCGAGTAAGTGCTCGAAATCATCGTAGGCCTATTGAAAATCAGATAAATAGAAAAATATTCAAAGGGTTATTGCCCAGGTTTTTGAAAATGTGTTGTGGACACATAGAGCTGATTTCTTGATGGATTTTGATGAAATTTGGTATGAGTGTTCGTAATCAACCAAGGATGAAGTTTATTGAAAATCAGATATATCTCAAAATATTTAATGGGTTATTGCCCTTGCCCCTAAAGAGCTATTTTCTTGATGAATTTTAATGAAACGTGGTGTGGGTGTTTGTCATTACCTTGCGTAAACCCTAATGAATATCAGACAAATATTGGGTTATTGCCCTTGTTTTTCAAAATATGACGTGGAGGATGGAACTGGTTTCTTTATGGATTTTTATGAAAAAGACAGCAAGACCGTCAGGGGCTACGACTATTGGACATATAAAACACAGACCTTTCCCATATAGCTACAGAATTTCAAAAGAGGCTTTCAAAACTTAATACTTCTATCAGAGGCATATTCGACCAGATCATTACTTGTAGTTCCCTATCTCAAAAACTATTTGGCTTAAATGAATTTGAGCTTTGAACGAAAGCTTATGGGGTTATGCAGCATAAATAAATTGAATTCATTTAACTATGCCTGAAACATTATAAATTATGAATGTTTACCTTCAAGTTAGTAGCTACCGATGAGAGAAAAGTACTTACCCCCCTAAAAGCTAATGATTCCGGACGAGAATTGATACGTATGTCTTCTGTTTCTGTATGAAAAGTAACGCTTTTACTAGGAGATGCATTGGGAGTTACTGCCCTTGCAACAGTCTCAGCACTACGACTTATAGGTCGAGGCGAAAAGACTGGATGGTGGAGATGAGGTGACATTGTTGGAGCTGAAGCCCGTCTGTTAAAAGATGTCGTTGTTTTCTGAGCTTGGCGTGATGATGCTGCTGCAGATCTTCGTCTGTTCTTACGTACGACTGTTGCAGTCCTCATCATCATTGGCATGGCTCCGTCAGTAGAGGAATAACTTCCCAAGACCACAAATAGTTCTTTGTAAATATGCTAACATCCCGAAAGGAAAACAAAATAACTTTTGGAATTGAGCTCATCCCTTGTTACTCTTAGAAGTTACAAATCTCGCTGTCCTGTTCACAAATATCACACAAAAGAACACGACGCATATCCACAAAACACCTTAACACAACCAGTGTTCTATGAAAACAAATCCGTACTCCAGAAGCCAGATTTCTTAACTAGGATAAAATTCTAAATCAGGAAATTTCTTAAAAGAAGCCAAAGTCAGAGGAGCCGAACCTACGTTAATGAGGTACTTCAAGATGGAAACATGCCTTTGACATTTGCTTGTTGAGTCCCAACTTGCGGGTAATTACCTTCGGGTCAATCAGCCAGTTTCCTATGATGATGGTTTAGAGCTCATTAGTTCAACTGTTTACAGACAAAATAAAGCCACATAGATGTTTTCTACACGTGTTGTATTCGCATATTTCATTATGTATAATTCTTTATCATTAGCAAAATGAAACTGAACAGTGTTTAGGTAGAAGCGTCGTAGGAAATCCTTACAGATTGCTATGACTTAAAGCTTGAATTAATTTGAATTATCACGACTCACTCAAAAAAAGGAAATACATTCGTCAATATTTCTGTTTTTACCCTGTATCATATTAAATTTATATAATAATTTATGAAATATAAATAAATAGAAAGTTTTTTTGGAACTGTTCAACTATATGTACTTTAATATCAAATATACGGTTGGTAGACAATATAGTAAATAAATTTTGTTCGAGACTTTGTTATGACTCTGCCATGATAAGCGGCCATCTTGCTCGGTAAATGGGAAAGGGAAGAAAACTCTTGTTCAGAGATTGATTTTGGTTGGCTGTTTTTACTGCGAAAAAAGACGATACTCTGTTAAGAATGATTGTGATTGGCTGAACTATAATTTATTCAATATGGCGATCACGTTATAGTATACGAGATTATCTAGCCATTAGTCTAGTTCCGAAGTTGATACGAGGGATTAAAGAATGTACTCTTACGTTGCTAATCTGAAATGATCGTTTGAGAAAATGGGATCTTTTTAAATTTTAAATCCTTTTAAATTTACATTAGTTATTTTTCTTGTAAATCTCTCCAGATGTAATAAATCTGTGCATATTTTTTAGTATACAGTTCTGTATTTAAATTGAATTATTTTAAAGTCTCTCCTTTCCTGTTTAGCCACATAAACTATGATAGTCAATAAGATGGGGATAATATAAAAATAATTCCAGACCAAATACTAACTTGACATGTCTTATCTTTATTAGAGCAGTAGAAATTCAATATCAATTCCAGTAAAGAGACGGGTTACATTATCTTCAAGAAAAAACCTTTTCAACTCTTATCCGAATATTACGCTTTAAAATCAAAATTAAGTTATCTTTATGCAAATGTGATAACGCCGTAAATTCCGCCGTTTTAAGTGAACTTGAACAAAACATGGATGATAAATTCGATCGACCTACGTTCACTCCCAATGTAATGCCGAGTTGAATTCTGTTGCCATCTGTTTCGGAAGGGGAGAAAAGCCTGTCTATCCAATGGAAAATTACACAGTGCTTCAATGTTGAGTTTTAATTATAATGATGTCGTTCGTCCATATTTCCTAAAACCTGACTCCATAACTAACACCATTACAATTTGCAATCGTAGTTAACTGTTTATCCAGTGACTTGTTTTTGCCAATAACCATCATTTTATCATTGGCTGTATTTCTTTAATACAAAATGAACTTCCACTCAATCGTACATCTATTGTCAAGAGCAGTTATTTTTAAAGACGTTTACAATAATGAAGAGCAATACTGCATGCAATCTATTATATTCGTCTTTAGAAATCTGACAGATTCTCAATTCGATAAATTGAGATTTCTTCAAACATTTTATCATTGTCGTATTCAACACGTAATGTGCTTGTCAACCTAATCCCTTTCCGTTATATTGAATGGGTCTTTTCAATTAAAGACTCTCATCAAAGGGAAATAATCGATGTATTTCTAATAATTATCAGAAAATATCATGGCGAGAACTTTTATTCTTCTCCAAGTTAACGGATTAATCTATATTTTTATTGTTTTCTGTTTTAGAAAACGGTCTTTTAACACGTAAAAAGGAAACAATTTTTCTATTTGGCGTTTTAATGGTATTTTTGAATAAGTCGTAAACAGAAACTGTAAGGTGAAAGTGTGAATGGAACATGCCATTTGACAATGATAAATTCATTGCTTAGAGATAGAGAATATTCCTCGGGATATTTATTACCAACATGGGAACACTTTCCAGCAAATCATGGGCCCATAATTGTAAAGTGACAGTGTACAACAACGTATACAACAAAAAATAACAGATTATTAACCAGTATAAATAGAGAATTAAGCAATGTAGTAGCTACCGATGAGAGAGAAGTACTTACCCCCCTAAAAGCCAATGATTCTGGGCGATAATTTATACGTATGTCTTCTGTTTCCGTATGAAAAGTAACGCATTTGCTACGAGATGCATGGGGAGTTATTGCCCTTGCAATAGTCATAGTACTACGTCTAATAGGTTGAGGCAAAAGTTTTCTAAGCTTGGCGTGATGCTGCTACTGCAGATCTTTGTCTTTTCAAACGTCCGACTTTTGCAGTCCTCATCATCATTGGCATAGCTCCGTCAGTAGAGAAATAACTTCCCAAGACCACAAATAGTTACACAAATGTAAATATGCTAATCCATAACATCCCGAAAGGAAACCAAAATAACTTTTTAATTGTGCTCATCCCTTGTTATTTTTAGAAGTTACAAATCCCGCTGTCCTGTTCACAAATATCACACAAAAGAACACAACGCTTATCCACAAAAACACCTAAACACAACCAGTGTTCTATGAAAACAAATCCAGAACCCAGATTTCTTAACGACGATTAAATTCTAACTCAGGAAATTTTTTAAAAGAAGCCAAAGTCAGAGGAGTCGAACCTACGTTAATGAGGTACTTCAAGATGGAAACGTGCTTTTGACATTCGCTTGTTGAGTCCTAATTTACGGTAAGGCCACATAGATGTTGTCTACACTTGATGCAGTTACGTAATTCATGTGTTATTCATTATCATTAGCAAAATGAAACTGAACAGTGTTTAGGTAGAAGCGTCGTAGGAAATTCTTACAGATTTCTATGACTTAAAGCTTGAATTAATTTGAATTATCACGACTCACTCGAAAAGGGAAAATACATTCGTCAACGTTTTCCTTTCTGCCTTTACCCTTTATCATATTAAATTGATATGATGATATATAATATAGACAAATATAAGGTTATTTTGAAACTTTTCAACTTCACTAATATCATATGTACGGTCTCTAGACACAGTAAAGAATGTACTTTTACCAAAATGATTGATTGCCGACTTAAGTCAACTTCAACCCCATCTCAAAGTAGAATACTGCAATTTTTATTTTTTTGCGCATCGAGGTACAATTAATAAATCAATTAATTAGAAACATTGATACAATTAGTGCTCGTAAGTGTAACTTCAGTTTAGTAAATTTATAGCAAAATTGCCTCGCATAAAATGCCTCCATCTACCATCATCTAGCTACAAATGTGAAAGTTTTCCCATGGTTCTGCAACAATGGCCTTGTTAAAACTTTAACTTGTTTGAAAGATGCCAAGAGAGCGAGGAAAAATGCTCTGAGTACATGAAAGAATTTGAGAAAGTAGAAGAAGTTGTCCAGTTTAAAGATGAAATCATAGAAGAAGTAAAAAAATGCCGGCAATGACATGACTCTAGAGGAAAGGGAGCTTGACAAGGAACTGAAAAAGGAGGCTAAAGAAGAACAAGACGAGATTGGAAATTTTATTTACGTGATCAGAGATATGCCAAATGAAAGGTATATACAGAAATTGAAAATCAGGAAGAACTGGAACAGGACCAAAGAGGCTAGAAGGTTCACCAAAAACAGCGATCAAGTAAATAGAAGTGAAAATGTAAAAAACCAAAATAGTTATAAACATTTGTTTACAAACTCTGATACGTTGACACAAACTAAGCTCTAGGAATTAAAGCTAAGAATAGAGGATAGCTAGCCGCCAGTTACAGCCATATCTGATATAAAACCTCAGAAATTCAAGCGTAAAATACATGTCAGAATTTAATATTGAGGGATACGAGAATACGCGATGCTACCTGCTAACTTAGGATCGCCAGGAAGGGGGATGCTTTTTTACATTAAGGACTCACTGAAATACTCACCAGCAACATTTGATGATATAAAATTTGAAGAAAGTATTCTATGTGAAATTAACATAGGATGTAACAGAAAGGATCAGTTTTCAGAAACCCAAGCAGTTGAGATGACAATAATTGTAAATAGTTGTGTAAACTTTTTGAGAAATCTGCAAGCAATTTTCAGAAGTTTTGTTGTTATGATATGAACATTCCTTTTATAGACTGGAATTGTTATAGTATGGTAACGAGAATTGCATGGAATATAAATTCATAGAAACTGTAAGAGAATGTTTTCTTCATCAATATGTAACTAACAACGGACAAACCTAGTGTCATAGACCTTGTTTTCACACTAGAACAGGGCATGATTAATCAACTCACCATCAAGACACCACTAGGAAAAAGTGATCACTGCGTCATAGATGTATAATATACTAGCAGAGTATAGCAACGAAGTTGAGAAACAGTGGTACAAAGAAATACTTGAAGCTGCAATAGAAGAAACTATACAGAAGAAAATAGTAAACCCAAACTCCAGAAAGAAAAATTATAAACACACGATACCATTCAATAGGAAAGCATTTTCAAAGATTAAAAGAAAAGAGCGCCTATGAACTAAATATTTGAAAACCAGAGACGGCAAAGATTACCAGAAATATTGCAATATGTAACCAGGTTAAGTCTATTACCAGGAAACCACCAAACAGTTTGGAAAGAAGATAGCTAGTGAAGTAAAAAGCAATCCTAAGAAATTTTGGAAGTATGCAAAAACAAAAACCAAGTCTGGTGCCCACATCAAAGAAACATATAGACTCTATAAAAAAAACGTACAGAGAAGAGATACAAAACAAATACCAAGATTATCAACTCTATCCATTGAAGACCGTTTAAAAAAAAACTCAAGTTACCAACGTTGGCCTACAGAGGATAAAGAGGTGACATAATAGAAAAGAACAAGATCTTAACTAGTAAATAGGATGATGAAGTTTCCAATTTTTATTCCACTCTGTCATAATTCAGATGAGGACATAATTTAAAACTGTAAAAGAATAGAGCAAGATTAGACATCAGAAAATACCAATGTACACAATGAACTGTCGAATAATCTGCCAAGTACAGTGGATAATGCACCAACAATAAAATCATTTGAAGGAAGATTAGATAGATACTGGGAACATCGGGATAGAAAATACTATACACAGGAGCTAAACTTGACCGGACAAAACCAAACAAAACACAGAATTGACAGAGAGGATCTGTAAGTATCTGTACAGTCAGAAGAGGATCTGTAAGTTGAAATAACTATTACTACATCTTTCTCTGAACTCCTGTCAACAAGGTTACACGCTACTAGTATTTTACTACAAGACCTATGAATCAAACCTCGACAGAAATGAAGACAAATAATTTCAACTCTTGTATTGAATTATTACAGTCAGTGTCTGTAAACTGAATTAAAGTTCAATAACTGTCGATTAGCCCTCATCATGAAGGTTAACGTCAAATGCAAATCATTACTTCATAATTTTGCACATTGTTACCTATAAAAGAAAATCCTCCTTAAATGATTAAATCACAACAAGGTCGACAGAGTAACGAAAAATCAGGCAAAGTTGAATCTATATGTAGCAACAACCGAGGCTACCACTTGGAAGAGACTGGACCCTCTTAATGGTCCTCAAACTTTTGACAACTATAATTCATCCAGATCTACATTCGCTGATTAACTTATTTAAAAATATCTATATCATGGTTTAAAAAATTTGATAATCAGACAGTTTTAAATGAAATTTATATAAAAAAAATTACTTCCCATATTTACATGTAGAACCAGAATTCACATTACAATACTGAAAAGTATATTAGGAAGAGGGACTTAATTTTATAGTTTTTGTTTTTAAGACGCTGGCACACATTGTTTAGTTGCAAATACAATTTGCGTCACGTTATTTTACGCTGATAATTGAATAATACAATTCAGAACAAAGACCTCAACCACTAAAATTCTATCAAGGAAATAGGCTCAAAGGATCAAAGATGAAATCAATATGACTTTGGTTGTAATTTACTCAAAACAATCAGAATTGTACATATTCTGGTAATTAAAATGGTTTTAAAACCAATTCTTCCGAGACAACATCACTTAAGAATAGTTTAACCAAATCATCATAAACGAAAATACGTTATTGAAACTCTCCATGCATCTGTTAAGGCATAAATTTCAAATTTAGAACAACCAACGAAAATATAATTTGTATCAAATAAGTAACAATTTTAATGTAATTTTCGATCAATTTACAGTCTATATGAAGAAACTTGCTTAAGATAATAATTGTAAGAAGAGATTTGTATCCGATGGCTACAATTAGTAAAGCCAAATAAAGAAAGTGAACACATTCTCAGTTCCGAGCCATCAGCAATGTTATAAACAGATCTATTAATAACGTTCACGATATTTGTGTAGGCAGTAATTTTTTGTATGGATTCAAAAACTCGGAAAACAACGGATGGTGAATATTTACCCATTCACCCATTCCAAAAAAAAACAACCACAAAATACCTTGCGATAAGAATATCAGCAAGTATTGTCACTTTTGAAATCTTATAGTTTCACAAGTACACTTATTTAAGGTTTGTCCAAAACATTTTTTGGAGTTTTTTTTTTAAGACAAAATTTGTTTAGTAATCAAACATCTAGGCATCTTATTTAATTTAATGATTTGTTGGCGGAATGATGTGAAAAAAGTCGTTTCCGTATAGCTTGTCACGTCACAAATGAGAATGATAAAAAATCAGTCATAGCACCTGGCATTGTGTATAATACCTTGAGATAATACATACAATCTCTAAAATACCAAACCATTAACTACATCAACTTACTCAATAGCAAATTTAAAGATATACTCTTATTCTAAAAATAATAAAAATGATGTTAATACCACAATCCTGTCTATAAAGTGAGATTCCGTATTACACTACATCAATGAAGGGAAATAACTTCCATTCCTGTAAAATTCTTCAACCACAAAAGACAAATATTTACCTCAATTCGATATTACTTTTGTATTCTAAACAATCATGTGATAATCAAAGTAAAACATTTATCTCAATATTGTTAGTTTAAGTTTTGGTAGAATTACTCGTTTTAATTTTAATTGGTCGCATTTGTTAAATTAACATTGTTGCAATGAAAAAGAAATACATTTGTACACTAAATATTGATCAAAACCTTTTGTCTCGGTACAATAAACAGTACACAAGACCATCAAAGGCTACAAAATGTTTTCTTAATTCAATGCAATGCCTTTAACGATATGAAACTTAAGAAAAGTGCATAATTATTGTGATATACATTTGTTTAACCTAATAGAACTAGATGAACCCGTTATTCGTACATTTAACACCTATAGGTAGGCTAATATAACACCATCCAAGGGGGACAAAAGTATTTTGAAACGAGTTTGACTGAAACACAGTTTATTGTCAATAATTGGAGGCATTGAGAGTCATTTTGCTCCTCTGATACTAAGATCGTAAACATTATGAGTTCTAAACATCTTCTTCTTGTATACTTAAGGCACCACGCTAAATTAAACTACATATTTTAATAATAAGCCCTCGTTAATCTTGGAAAATGGAATTTCATCTTACCTTTAAAATGGTAACAGGTTCCTCCTCCTTAATAGTAACCGATGTTGGCTGAATGCGTAGAGAGGAACATCGTCTGGTATTCCTTAATGCTGTAGCAGAATCCTCTGTTGATAATGAAACTGGGGTACAGTCAGACCGTGTGCTACTTACTCTCTTTAAGTTTAACAGTGGTCTAGATTTCAGACTCGCCGAACGAGATCGTCTCCCTTTACGAGCTATTGTTGCCTTTCTTACCAACATTGACATCTTTAATGTAAGTTTTACCACACCGAACGAACACAATGCAATGACTTAAGAACTATGAATACACTAGAGTCGATCCGTTAACCTTCCGCTATTCCGCAGATCAAATGCAGATGATTCGCATGTCTTTTGTCAGTCAATGATTCTGCATGAATAAATCTCGAAGATTAAATATTTCTTGTTATTATTTACAGCTGGATTATCAAAGAATTATCTTTGAACTTCTTTATTCGACATGCAACAGTCGTTAACTAAACGATTAGATAAAGGCAGCCTATAACTGAATAAATACATGTACTTCATTTCCAGACAATTTCAAAACCAGATCCATTGATTAAATGATTTAAAACACCAGTAATAGCATTTTCATTTCGTATACAACTGAACAAAAATCTTTACAAAACGTTTCAAAGCTATCCAATGCAGATAGCTTCAGAAGGCCTTACATTGATCCAAAAGCACATGTAATATAAGAACATTTACGATGGTATAGCAAGTTGGGAAATGTGTGAACGATTTCAGGAAAATCAATTGAATTGCTTGTGTCACAGAATGACTTATTTTTATAAATTAAGTCAGTTGTGGAAAATTGTCCTGCGTCCTTATCTGCAGTCGCCTTTGTGCCTCTACGGACACAGAAGATTAAATCACATTAATCAAGTGCTTCCTTGAAGATTCTCAGCCCAAATTAAATCTTAAAAACACGATTCATGCAATCATCAAGAGACCACAGTTTGATATGACTGGAAAAGTCAAATGAAATTAATCGTGAAAAAGTGGACAGGAATAACGATAGTAATCAATTGAATGTCAACTTGGCAAGGAACATAAATTCTTTAACTTAGCTAATTTCATATTGATGTTTCGATGGTCCTTATTGAAAAGCCCACTTGTTCAAGTACTTCAATTGCGAGCTACACACTTTAATATTTCCCGATCGATATCATGGGGTATCTTTAAATTCAACGATGAACAGTCACCAAACAACAATTTAGGGGATTCGTGAACGGGATTTTTGTTGTATTTCCATAGTGTAACAACGAACATGTCTGGTTATCTTGAATTATATAAGATCTCAAAACTTCATCAAACACTGCAGCTTGTTATTCATAAAGTCAATGTTTGGTTGAAAACTGCTAGAATTGTAATCTCTAAACATTGCAAACGAAACAAAATGTTTAAAACATTAGAACATTTTTCACTTTTAAAAAATAATATATTACAAATTCAGAATTCAAGATGATTTTAAACCAATTTCAACACAAACATTAGAAATGTCAAATCATATTTTTCAATATTATCCATTATATATTCCGTCCTTTTCATAAAATGGTCTTCAGTCAGATTCAAAGCATACCACAGTTTTAAGTCTCCCATTAGTGTTAGTTAGTGGAATCAGATTACTTCCTTTATTATTTTCTAGCAAATCTGAACAAACCATATCGTAACAGAGATTATGTAACCAGTGAAAGATTGAATACCTTATCAAAGGCCAATTGAACTCATCTTGCACATTATCAATCATTCACTGCATATTCTAAATTCCTTCCTGCTATGTGAATAATGCTGAACTAACATAATCTTGCTTTCCAACAATATTTGGTTCCAAGAATTTCAAAAATAGAAGTTAATGTTTTGACATACTATAACCACAATGGATTTGTTAATATTATTAATAATAAACGTTCAAATGTAGTTATAAGTATTAATGTTAATAGGTCTATCGGCAACCACATTAACTCGTATTATCTCGTCAACTGTCCCTGTAGTGTAAAACGACATTTACTTCCATAATGGAATGGGCAATGAATAATACCAAATAATCCTTATTAGCTATTAAAAATAAAATTAGCACAATAAAAGATCTCACAAGTCAGGTCGTGTTTTAGCTATGACACACAGATCACCCACGAATACAAAATAATTAGAAAATTGCACATATGCCAAACATGGGAAATAACCATTTCAAATATCTTGCATAAAAGCACAAGTTAGAATAGACCATAAAATATCGGTAACTAAAAAGTTTTGATAACACTATCCTCAACTGTTATCCTCGAGTAATGTGTCACAGACTAGTCAATAAATACGCTGCATTGACACAGTATTGCCAGTTATCAAAGGGTTACCTGCACAGAAAATTCAACCCAGTCCCCGCTATCAAGTCAAGAGTCTCGATGAAGTTGAAGTTAACGACACATGATGAAGGTGGGGATTAAAAATGAAAAACGTGTCAACAATCTGAACCTGTCAGAGCTTGACGACATAAACATGTAAGTGTCATTCCTCCAATTGGAATCGAACATGAAGTCCTTCTTTTAAACAGATGGACTTAAATAGTTTTTTTCGAAGGAAATTGTAGTGTCAATCTCAAATAAAATCATGATTTATTTCACTTTTCTTTTTAGTATCGATTGGAATCCGAATTATCATCTGCTAAATTTCTCAATCAACAACTTTTTTTTATAATTCAACGACCGATCAGGTCGACAAAACTTACGCATCTGAACACATGCGTAAGTATAAAGTAGAAATGAGAAAATGTTATTTTCCTGACTAGATCAAGATAAGTTGGAAGTTGTCAACGTCGATCATACACGTGGATTTCAAATTCAACCTGAACCAGGTATTATTATACCATTTGTAAATTACCCATTAATAGAAAATTGGCTACATTTTTGCCGTTTTTGTTTAAAATTATTGTCGTATTTCTATACTAAAACAAAAAATCAGCAGTAGACTTGATTAATGCGAATTCAGCAGATCTAGAATTCAATGTTTAAGAGAAAATCATTAAATCTTTACAATAAAAATAAGCTGAATTGTCAATTCTTAAAACATGGAAATTAATTTTTTTAAATATTTCAATTTAAGATAGAAATCAATTAAGAGGGCGTTTTATATCAAGTTTATTATGCTCTTGTTGAAGATACATTATGGTGTACATCGCTGTAGCTTCTGACTTCACAATCGAAAATCAATTATGGACGATTGTATCTGAGAACTGCAGGGTACACTGTTAGAGTGCTTCTGAACACTATTCAGTGTAAGATTTCCAGTTAACACTTTTATCAAATTTGCCATGCAATTGAAAACTGTATTTGACTTAAGTCGAATTTCTTTTGTTTTATTTCTTAAAAATTATTCCCGTTTTCAGAGCACTTGATTAAGAATATATTTCTTTTAAATGGTAAACGTAAAATATCTGGCGGTATTAAACGGCGTCTGGCCTGCTGAAATCAATTAAGACTTAGGCCATGAAATAAAAGATTACCTTCTCGACGAATCTAGAAAAAATATTAAATAATCTTATTGTTGTCTGGGGAGATTTGATTGACAATTCATTTAAATTGAGAACACATCTGAATTTATTTTCCTTAGATTACAGTTTTCTTTTTTTTGTGTCAATTAAAAGCTTAATTTTTTAGTTTGATTTCTGGGAAGGGAGAGCATGCTTAATCCTATGTATAAAAATGTCATCAACTATCAAATGAAATGCAATTTTTTATGAAAAGAATGAAGTTTTACATCCTTAATTATGAACTTTACTTGGAAAATGACGACATACAGGCCAGATATCACCATGTAGGGGTAATTTGAATATACCAATATTGGAATACCAGTTCACCAATAATTATATCATTTCCAAATTAAAGGCGAGTCTTGAGAGCATATAGAAATATAAAACATCAACACCTTGCTCGTTCTCAACTAGGTGCTATTCAAAGCGAAGGCGTCTTCAACCATTTATTCAGAGGTTTGTCCGTACAATATTTTACTGACCTTTCTAACTGTTCGACCAATAATGTCTCAGAACCTGGAATTTTTTTAGCTATTCTAATTCATAATAATGTTCACAACTCTCCCTGGAAATATAAGCCTTCAAATCCATGTGTGGCTATAATTATTAGCATTTTAAAGTCAAAAATACGACTCGTCGTTTAGTAAGACTATGCCTCATATAGAAAACACAAATAGAGAAAATGAAAGATAACTGTTTGGGTAGTGATATAATTGAAAGGATTCGGCGATTTTTGTGCAGTTCTAGTACTTCTGGAGGTTATTTACATATTATATTCAAGGCTTAAATCGACACTCGAAAAAGCTGAACATTCCCCTTTAACAAAACCATTGCGACTACATAACTTAAACCACTGTTAAAGGTAATAAAAAGGGATATAAAAAATCGTGTCACGTTCACGGCCGATCGTAAATAACATGCTATTCAAGACTGGCTGTAATCAAATGGTCCAAGACAGAATTGCCAAACCATTGTTAATAGTTCTTTACAAACAATTTATTATCTAACAAGGGTTCCTTGCGATTTCAAATATACAAATTAAGTCGAGCAAAGTCGTAATTTTTACACTTGTGTGCCATTAAAGTGCTACGAGACTGTATAAAAAAGACTGTATAAAAAATACCATCCACAAATAAAAAAGTACAAGATTATTCTGAAGAAAAAAAAATCGTTTACTGAGAAAAAAAAAATTTCCATGAGCTCTTCTCCATGTTAAACCCGGATTCAGCTGTATCGCATAACGTCTAGAGGATGGACAAGAACATAGCTAAAAACAGATCAGAACAAGAACATGGTTAAAACAGAACAAGAGCATGTCTATCAGTTGAAGTATAGTGCTAACACACCATGAAAAATATTACTTAAATCAAACCCTTCGTTAAAACATTGTATTGAAAGCATCAATTTTAACTGTCAAAAATTACACATTTCATTTCATGATTTACGGGAATTTCGCTTAATTCAATGCATCAGTGCATATTTGGCAGTTAAACGCTAATGCAGAAATAATCGAATAGTTAACGCTTTACAACAACCTGGAGCATGTTATCGTAATATCAATTTCTTTCTATAGTTAATCAACGAGCTCATATCATCCGATTCACTGATCATATAATTTCTCATTTGGTATTAGAAAGAAAGCTATATCACAGATTTAAAAATAGGTGGGTACCATTAGAGACTAAATCACACTACAAAACGGAATGTAATGTGCATGGCGTAACTTCAGTGGTAATTGCCAATTTTAAATTTAATCTAGGTAAATGTCCCTATATTGAATACAAATCAATGATTCTTGATTAAAAGTATAAGCCCGTAAAACGCAAATCACAACCGGGAATGGATTAAAATTTGCATTTGATTGGTTCCGTAACTTTGAATAAAAATCTGCAATTCTATTAATCAAAATCTCGCTCCGAAATCATGCTAGGTAAAATCAAAATTAAGATACATACGTATCATCAGATGTTTCAGAAAGAGTTAGTGGGGTCTGTGACATCACTACGGTATAGGTCAACATAAGGAGATACAACCAAATCAATAAATATGTCCGACCAAATCAGCCATGATACAAGAAACAGATTTGTCCAGAAGTAAACTATATATAACGACCAAATATTTTTATTTAATATTATTATTTTTTAAGATGATGTTTGAAGTCTATGTGTCAAAGACGAAACACTACAAAATCTGACCAGAAGGTTTTCTTAAATTGCACAAGCCCTGGTTTAGCAGATGGTTGTGTAAAACGCCGCAGCTGAGCATTGAGGTATGTTCTTGCACATGGATGGAAAAATCAAAAATGAAAGTTGTTATGTTTGTCATACAAAGAGATCAATATGTTTTACCACATCATCCAACTCTATTTATGTATGGAATGGATACGGGTGATACAGGAATGACCAATGGCAAGCAGTTTATAAAGTGAATACTATGAAAGTTTCTTTCTTACAGTTTTATCACTTCAAATCATATTTAAAGTTCAAACTCACATTAAGTGATGTTAACTGGCTTCTTTTGTTCTAGGTCGGTTGAAAATGATTAAATGTGTTAAAAGGTAGAATATGTTAGTAGAGAAATAATAGCCCATTGCTGCCGATAACATCAAGGTAACAAAAAACCTTGAGCTATCTACATTTTATTCGGTTAATGAAGGAATGAAAAGCCATGAAGCATGCTATGATGGGAATTGCTACAGGTGCTAAAAAGTTAGGCAAATGGCATGAATAAAAGTTAAGGAATTGATTTATTCGAATGTGGCTGCATTACGCACCAGCCATCATAAAGTGTCACAATCGAAATTATGTAGATTACTACGGTACACTAACTGGTTATAAATTGCCGACTGTGGTGATGTAAGCATTGTCTAACCTTCTTTGTCAGAAAAACCTTTAATTTTTGCTCAATTTATTTTCGTTTCTGTCCAGCTTTCAAATGACACACCCACTGAAGGCGTAACAGAACGATTCGTTATATTGTCCTCTAGCACCCTTTATACTTAAAAAATGTGATAGATCTCTAGTCAACTAACCTGTGATTATTCAGTTGAGAATTACTGGCTTAATTTTAAATGTCAAGCTGATGCATGACATTTACAGGTTTTGTAGGTCTCTTGGAAGGATAATGGGTTGGTTGTCATCTTGTATTTTTATCAAATTAGTGGTTATCGAAATTAAAGTTCATACGTAAAAAAAAAATTAAACCAGTTTTTATAATAATATCACCACATTGATTTTGATGGAGAAATATTCATCTATGGTATTTCAATAGGTATTAATTCTTCTTTCCAATACATAGATGACGTTTTGTCACTGAATCACTTTGGGAGACTAGTTGATAGGCCCTATAATCTATCCAAAGTTGGAATTTAAGGCCGTCTAAGCCTAAACGATCTTAAATTAATTGTTCAAAACATCATCATATATTTTGTATGACCATGTTCAATCTTGTTGTGGATGTCTGTCTAAATGTCAAACATCATCAAACTTGATCCAACATTTGTAAGATGGTGTATGACCGTGTATGGCAAACTATGGAGAGATAATATTTTGGAGGGAAAATAATTCAACATGGATGCTCCAGTGACTGGAAGAAGAAGTCAGCATAGGGCTTATATTTTCTTGTACAGAAGGTGGATCAAAGAGTATAGTTAACTAAAGGTTTGTCAGGGACTGAATCCAAAGAAGATGTTTGATCAAGTTTGGTGATGTTTGACAGTGTAGACAGAAATCCATAACAAACTTAAACATGGTCATACAAATGTATGCAGTCAAATAATTTAAATATTGCCAACATTTGTTGGAAAGATGAAACATGCAGCTAAAAATTTGAACAACGTCATACATACACCTGATCGTACTATTCTCGACTTTGACATGCTATTTGGATTCGGCATTGTTTTGCTCTCCTGAATCCTTTTGCTTGCATACGAGGATATGGTGGTCGTTAGGTATGAAAGTTCGGTTCTCGATCAGGGTGTGAAAGTCCGATGAACTTGAATAAGTCATCTTCAATCCGGGAAAGATCAATGTCAAGAGATTTGGTCAAGGACCAGCTGGGAGAAAGGATCCTCACGGAACCTAAGTTCTTATCCCTGTAAAATATAGATGTTTCTAACTTTCTTTCTTACTATAAACTTATGTTCATTAAATGCGACGAAAGATATAGCATTCTTAGAGCATTTTATGTGTCAGTGTATCAAAATCAGTGTACTAAAGCCAGTCTTCCTCGGGTCAATTAGGTCAAACTCTTATCATAGATATTTGTAGGTTCTTTGGTCTGTTACATTAGTCTAATCACTAATTAAAAGAGGATGAAGTGAAATGATTTTGCGTTTGGTAAGATTTTACAAGGATTAAATTAGATAAAACTTCTTCTAGTTCCACGAGAAAAACCTGAGGACAAAGTGGGAAAGTTGAAAATACTCTGTATTCTTACCTTCATCTGAGAATCAGGAAATAAATTTGGTATTGAAGTCCTTACCAGGCGCAGAGACGAACATCGTCTTGTTTTAGTCCAGTCCATGATATTAGCTGCAGACCTTGAACGACTTTGATACGATCTTGTACTACTCATACGGATTAGATCCATTCTAGGACTTGACCTCACTTTGTACGACCCACCTTCTCTGGCCATACGAGAGATGGACACTTTTCTCGACATAAAAGACATCCTGTCTTGCCAACAGTAGACTAAGAACTATATATAAACCGATACAATGATGATCTTTGCTGATGGAATGTTTCTCTTAAATAAATTTATAGCCATTCAATAGCTCATTTCCATTCAATTACTTGGAATGGGGCTTAATGTTATTTGTAAGCTTCTCCTTGAAACGTCAATGAGAGGGAGAAGAGATCCAGTGAATTAGACAAACTAAACAACGTCATTGATCTGTCAAGTTTAACAGTATTACGTCTAAGGTACGGATCAACAAATAGCTCTGTTTCTACACCACAATAAGGAACTTGTTTGAAAGTTAAATTTCCTTTTTCATCAAAGATCTAGTAGGATTGATTGTAGAATTTTTTTAAAAGGTATTTCCCCTTGCAGTGTTTTAATTAGTCTTAATCAGATTGGTGGTATTAATTTTAAGATTATAATACAGTATAAATATTTCAAATTTTTCTTTGTGGAAATGTGAACAGTAGTACATGTATAACAACAGTAAAAAACAGTCGTAATTTGTGCAAGTGGGCCTATGTTGGGAGTTGGAGAACGTTCTCTACAAAATGTCACATTGCACATATAATCCAAGAGGTTGCATGTCGTTTTGTTATATTTCAAAGAGGATCTCACAAATATGATGACAGTCGTCATAAAGAAAATGAAATTACTATAACGCAATTATTATATTATATCATATCCAATAATCAATTACTGGACAATATCGTCTACTACTTATAATGTAAAGTAGATTAGTGGGTAATCCTGTCTACTAGTTTGATATCTTATTGAATATTAGGATAATGTGATAATATCTTTATTCATAAAACTGTTTATACCATTAACTAAATTAATTCAATATATTATTATTAAATATCAAAGCTGGTCAGTGTTGCTGCCGTCTCTGGCTTGTAAAACTGTCTTTAAACATTTGCCGTGTGTTTGGTCGAAGACCTTTTCTTTCTATATTTAATATAACCTTTAAAAAGAGTTTCCTATTTTCTTAGTGTGAAATTAAGTCAACTGTTTCTAATAATTATCCATGTAATTTTAATCATATTCACTAATATCTCTGCATGAACAATTTTGAAAAAAGGGAGGAGTTTTTAGTTTTCTTAGAAACAAACATTGATTCGTTTCAGTAGGCCTATACACTATTTTAACTAAAATGATCATTTGACAAAACATGAATGACCATTCAGTCCTATTGAATCGCTAAATGAAACCATATTATGTGCCTTATTATTTTGTGGCTGATATACAATAAGGAAACAGAATAGAATTTTATCAAAAGTATCTGCCTTGGATTGTAACGTTAAGTAGATCCTCAACATGTAAAGTCCAGTTCCATCTTCTTCATATAGTATCTTACAGAACATGTTTAGCCAGAGCGTTTTAGTTCCATAATATAGGAAGGAAGGACTTAAATTCGTGTACAAATTTCCAAAGAAATTGAGGTAGGTTTCGAATATAGCATTATAATGGCGGCATATTGTGTGTTTACGTTCGAAAACAATTCGAGTGTATGGAACTCTTAATTAGATTTTCATCAGACCTGTATTTTGATAAAGCTCAATATGAGTGATCATAGACTGTAATGATTTGGTAGGATATAGACAATTTAACGACCCCTGTCTCCCCTGAGGATGGTCAGATTATTAACGTTTTTCTAATGAATGAGATCCTTACGAACTTCTAATCTAACTTTCCAACTTACCGACCGCTTTATTAACCTTCTTAACGCGTCATTTGTGTTTCATTAAATAGGATTCTGTTCACATTAGTTCGAAGTCAACTGACCCATTTAATTGGAATCAAAATCGACTGAATATGAAATTTAATATACAATTCGAAATTACTTCAGGTTATTCTCTAGAAAAGTAATTAATATTTTTTTTATAAGATAAGAAAATGTCATGAAATGGTATCTTGTTACCTTTTCATCATATGTAAACGGTTAATAAATTGAAACTGGCCCGACTTGTATGACTTGTGAAGCTTTTCATTGCTTCAGAAATCTTCAAGCGACAAAGTCCAAAACCCCTATTGAACAAGATTTCTATTAGTGACACACTGAAAGTAACTTATATGTCAAAAATTGGTGTATATTTTCGGCAAAATGAAACTACGGTCGATTAACGGTTTTATCCCAATATCTCTACAATATTGGAGTTTAAATTCTTTATGTACCTTTAGAATTTCATTGAATCACATCAAATATATAACAACACAGGGACCTTTCGCTTGTACTTTCAGATAAGCTTTGCTTAGATTACCGGACGAAAACTATGTCACATGAGACATTATTTAGATCGTCAAACTTGTAAATGTTGCCATTTATCATTATGTTGGTGCGGACAATATTTAAATGTAACATAATATTAATATTATACTGAATTTCTACCAGAAGAGAAAAGAGTCTAATCAACAATGAACAAATAAAGTATCCAAATATATGTTAACATTTAAAACATTTGAATTGTAAAGTCAACGTGATATTAGTCAGATATGTTAACATTAACAACATTTGAATTGTAGAGTCAACGTGATATCAGTAAGATATGTTAACATTAACAACATTTGAATTGTAGAGTCAACGTGATATCAGTAAGATATGTTAACATTTACAACATTTGAATTGTAGAGTCAACTTGATATCAGTAAGATATGTTAACATTAACAACATTTGAATTTTAGAGTCAACGTGATATCAGTAAGATATGTTAACATTTACAACATATGAATTGTAGAGTCAACTTGATATCAGTAAGATATATTAAAATTTACAACATTTGAATTGTAGAGTCAACTTGATATCAGTAAGATATGTTAACATTTACAACATTTGAATTGTAGAGTCAACGTGATATCAGTAAGATATATGTTAAAATTTACAACATTTGAATTGTAGAGTCAACGTGATATCAGTAAGATATGTTAACATTTACAACATTTGAATTGTAAAGTCAACTTGATATCAGTAAGATAGGTTAACTTTTACAATATTTGAATTTCATTTGAATTGTAGAGTCAACTTGATATCAGTAAGATATGTTAACATTTACAACATTTGAATTGTAGAGTCAACGTGATATCAGTAAGATATGTTGAAATTTACAACATTTGAATTGTAGAGTCAACGTGATATCAGTAAGATATGTTAACATTAACAACATTTGAATTGTAGAGTCGATGTGATATAAGTAAGATATGTTAACATTTACAACATTTGAATTCCATTTGAATTGTCAACTTGATATCAGTAAGGTATGTTAACATTTACAACATTTGAATTCCATTTGAATTGTCAACTTGATATCAGTAAGATAATTATGTTAACTTTTACAACATTTGAATTGTAGAGTCGATGTGATATAAGTAAGATATGTTAACATTAACATTTGAATTGTAGAATCAACTTGATATCAGTAAGATATGTTAACATTTACAACATTTGAATTGTAGAGTCGATGTGATATAAGTAAGATATGTTAACATTAACAACATTTGAATTGTAGAGTCGATGTGATATAAGTAATTAAATCGGCACTACCTACTCTGCTCAGTTGTCTGTTGGCAAATAATATGTGTCTGGAATAGTGCTTTCAAGAGTTCGCCCTATGTGACTCGTTGGTTAATGAATTCCCATCGGTGAATCTTTATCTAAGTCTGTAGTACACAGACCTTCGTTTTTAACTAATCTGAACGACTAAACTTCTACGATAGGTATTACTGAAGGAGAAAACTAGGTAGCATCTTATCCTCGGAAAAGAAATCCTCTGTGTTGAATAGGGAAAGCCATTATAAGAAATTACTATTATTTTGTATTCATTGCTAATTTACATGCATATACCATAATAGTAATTATTTGACTACACATGGGAATTTGTATAAATTTAAGGGTAATGAATTATACAATATTTACTGAACTCGCTCAGGGAATCTTTATCATACATTATTAAATTGCTCAGTTAAATGTCAGCTAAAACAAATGACTTTATGTTCTCTAAACCATATCAAAATATTCTTATTAGCTAAGATAATTTTCCAAATGGCGACTCGCAACATATGCAGTAATTATAACGCATCTCATTTCGAAAGATAAAGTGACCTGATAGAAGTCTACTTTTATAACGATTAGAATAAAAGCCCTTCAAAATGTTGGAAATCAACATGTTATTCGGTGTAATGGTATTAAAGGGGAATGTTTAGCATCTTTTAGGGTTGATTTCAGACATTAATATATGTAAATAGCATCCAAAAGTAGTAGCACTTCACAAAAATCGCATAATCCCTTCAATTTTATCCCTTCCTAAACATTTCTTTCATTTTCTGCATTTGTCTTTTCTATATAAACCATAGTCTTGCTAAACGACGATTCGTATTTGTGACTTTCAAACGCTAATAATTATGGCTACACAGGGTTTTGAAGGCTTATATTTCGAGGGAGATTTGTGAACATTACTATGGATTAGAACAGCTAAAAAAAAGCGCCAGAGTATAATAGAATGGGTAGATATAACTTTGGTCAGACCTACCTTAATGACAGTTACCTCATTTAATGTTGATATTGAGACACGGGGAACTCGTAAAGAAGAACATCGTCGTGTACGACCAAGGTATTCAAGAACATCTTCAGCATTAAGATCCCTCAAGTTGCGTTCAGATAGTTGTCTACTTAACATGTAGGTTGGTCTTGATTTTAAACTGACGGACCTCGCCCTACGGGCCCTCCTGTTTAAAGTTGCCTTTCGAGACAACATAGACATTCGGTATTATGATACTGTTAGAATTTTAAAAATTAATCCACTCGATTTGATTATAGTACGTTTTTTGCAACCAAAATTGAAATTCTACTTCATCACACCATCATTGTTAACAGGAAGGAAAAGATCATATCAGAATCCGATACACAATCTCAATTCCAACTATAAATTTCAATTTCCTATACAATCCTTTCAAACACGTTGTCACAACCTGCAAACTAAATTATCCTCAAGAGTTTCTGTAATTCATATCGTTTTTTTTTAAATTCATGGTAACAGTAAATTGAGCTCAAGTGTTCATGATGTATTGGAGTGATGGAATCAGCTCAATATCTGCATCCAATCAATATTCCAAATTGCAATCTCGACTCATTTTTGTAACAAGGGAACTTTCTTTGATGACCTTGAGGATACGAAGCCATTGAAAATCAATCTAAGATCACTTACAATGCAATTATTTACAAACTTTAAAAATACACAAACAGATTCCAAATTCCATTCAATAAAATAGTTTTTGTAGTAACAATGAAAATTCACACTTCAAACTTCCAGTACACATTCACAAACGTCTGAACAGAATTTATAGTTCTCAAGATCGTGCAGTCTAATAACCCTTTATGATTCCAATGGAAAGACATCCAATGTGTAGGGTCTATCTAGCACAAAAATACAACGAATTCAAAATATTACTTTTTAAATCAGAAAATTTGCCGATCACAATAATTTCGCTTGGTTAAGAAAGTGCTTTACGATGCATTAAACATCCGTATATGAAGATAAGAACCACTGTTGAGTACGCAGTGTCTCGATAATATATAACATGGTCAAGTCAAACAATCCTTCCATTGGATCTGTACAATGCTTATTTATTTGTGCAGCAATTAATTAGCTGGTCTCGACCTCTGGCCTTCCGTGGCACTCTATAATAGAGATTGTCCAAAGTGATCGATTGATCTTTCAAAATCAAGGAAATTCGCAATCAAAACATCATTCGTCTTACAAAGACATTTCTTCGTCCAATACAAGACTGTTGGTTGCCGGACGGAAATTAGACAGCGACGTCATAAATTGTCTTAAAATCTGTCCAATAAAGACCCGGAAACTTAATATTGGGAAACAAGGTTTGTCATGTTTTCGGGGAAATTGAAAGGCAACTCCATAAAATATTATGATGGACAATAAAGCTAAGATTAAAGACTAGACTGATGAATGATGATAAACATAATGAGGAAATCCACTCTGACAAAATTCTAAATTAATAAATTTATGACTTACGTGTGGGCAAGATGAAAGATCACAAGCAAAAAACAAATTAGGAAGTTCGACACTATAATTGAAAATCCTCTCATAAGCCAAGAATTTATAACCGATTTATCTTGTATCATAAAATAGGCTTTTAGAAATTCATGACAGACTTAGGATATAAAAAATATTTTAACAGAAAACACAAACTAATTATCCATTCATCACAGGAGCCAGATGAGTGTTGGAAAATATCAATCAGTTTTGGCATTCGCCCAATATTATGTTTACCCAGTATATTTTGTTTGGTCATTTTATACGCTGATCTTGAATTATGATTTTGTGTTCAACCTACAGACTACTTTTGCATGGTTGGCACGACAGAGAAACTTCATGTTGCTTTAAATGAAGATTAGGTGATTTTCGAGAAATTTGCGAAAGCTCAAAATTGTAAACGATAAAGACATCTAATTGTAGATGAACCGGTTTTGTCAACGCAGCAATCAATTCAGAGAAACCTTAAAGCTCATAAGGTTTCTTTCGTTGTTTGACCGATGTTGACAGACTGCAGTGTGTACTGTTAACATGGCTGTAGGGCCTGGGTTTTCAACTGATGTACTCAAATGTCCCCTGAAATGTCCACAGAAACCATCGAAAACATGCAATTTCGAAGCATGATATAGTCACAGCATTTTTCGTTTTAATACAAACTTAAATTGTGGTCGTTGCGCGCAGTGGACACTGGTGTTTCAAGATAATAAAAGTTATGAAATAAACCTATAGTTCAGTCTGAGACATGTCTCCCAAGTTGAAAACCCAGGCTGTAGGAGTTCATTGTGCAATTTGTTTCAGGTCACCCGTATTTTCTGATTTACTGGCCCCTTCTTTCAATAACAACTTGACAATTTTAACCGTTCATCGAACTTCCTAAACGTGAGGCAGTATGCTCTCAAAGTACTTTCTAGAAGTACACATAAGATCTTCACCATTCAGCTGAGAGATTAGACAGGATTTATAGTTTAGACCATCAGTTGTCAGTGATATATCTCACGGTTTCATCAACCTTAAATCCGATTAGAACGTCTAAATCAGTTATATCAACAAAATCCCTATTTCTATTCAATATGTGACTGTAATACGGAACATATCCCTCAACGGATCAGGTCTTGACTTCTCTTCAATCATATCATTATATTTTCTACTTCCGCATTGATCTTGTGAGTTTTCCGCTGCCCGTATTGTTCCAGATTTGTTCAATCACTAAGCCAGTGCTTCTATAGAAGAGTTTCGTGAAGAGTATCTTCTATAACACATAATATAACTAACTTTTAACTTTGGTATACTATAATATTGGTTACATTATAATCTTTCGCAAATTATCTCCTTTTTGAAACCCAAAGAGCAAAAACATATCATATGGCGGTATGATAAATTGTCAAAATATAACAAGCGCTGCTTCTTGGGTTTCCAATTTTTCGGACACCAGTGTATATAAAAGGTGCAGTCTTAACCATCGACGAAAGCTGACATCATGTCTTTGGTATCTATTTAGAGCAACAGGATCAAAGACGTTAAACTTTACCACTTTCTTCTCATATCATCTATACTTCACAGGATGAACTATTTTTATTAAAAGAAATCGATCGATCATTTTATTTATTTTTATCTTTGGTGTTTTTTTTTTTGTATTAAAAGGTTACAGAAAGAAGTGGTGTTTAGGATGGTCATATTATGATGGATGGTTGTTATTCTTCCTTACTGTACGACAATACATCATGTTGAAAATAATAACCTAGCAGAAAATATACCATCATGGTACCAATACAGAAAGCTTTACATTTTACATTTTTCAAAACTGATGACAACGTTAAATAGATTGAAAGATTTTGTACTTGTATTGGGACACTTATAGCATCAATTTGCATCATTCCAATTTTCAATCAATCCTTAAGCGACATTTAGGATTTTCAATCAGACGTCTGTGATTCCGGCAATTTTACTTTGAACTAAGTTTTTGAAAATGTCACACCTGCAAAGTTCTTCTGTGATACGAGTTAATTTCGCGGGTGTGGCCACAGATGTCTGATTAATTAAAAAATAGAATGGCGCACATTGATCAGTGTCCCAAAACTAAGTAAACCTCTTCACTATTCTTTTAATAAACGTTTGATGAGAAATCGCCCGAAATCTAAGATGTGAGAATACTCTTATAAAAAATAGCGAGGCCCCATCGTAATACGCCCACTTTTGTAATGGCAGCCAAGTCGTCCAGGAGGTCGACAAGAACTATCAGTAAATGAAACATCTGTCGAAAACCGTGCCATCAAGAATGTTTACAAAATTGAACGATTTTTTAGTATTTACAACTACAAGTTAACAAGGGCAATAACCCATGAAATAGTTTTCAATTCATCTGATTTTCAAAAGGGTTCATCCTTGGGTGATTACAAACAATCACAGCATAAAAATCCACCAAGAAACCAGCTCTCTATCGTGTCCACAACTTTGAATAAGTAACGGGCTGAAAAATTAACGTGTTTAAAGAACATGGGCAATAACTCATGAATATTTTTTTGAGGTTTCTGATATTCAATAGGGTTTATCCTAATGTCAATACAAACACTCATACCAAGTTTCATGAAAATCCATCAAGAAACCAGCTCTCTATGGTGTCCACAACATATTTTCAAAAGCAAGGGCAATAACCCAGGAAATATTTGTCGATTCGTCTGATTTTCAATAGGGTTCATCCTTGGGTGATTACAAACACTCACAGCAAGTTTCATAAAAATCCATCAAGGAACCAGCTCTCTAACGTGACCACAACTTTGTTAAGGGCTGAAAAATTAATGCGTTTTAAAGAACTAGGGCAATAACTCATCAAATATTATTTCGATGTTTCTGATTTTCAATAGGGTTTATCCTAATGTCAATACAAACACTCATACCAAGTTTCATCAAAATCCATCAAGAAACGAGCTTTCTATGGTGTCCACAAGATATTTTCAAAAGCAAGGGCAATAACCCATAAAATATTTTTCGATTCGTCTGATGTTCAATAGGGTTCATCCTTGTGTGATAACAAACACTCACAGCAAGTTTCATCAAAATCCATCAAGAAACGAGCTCTCTATGGTGTCCACAAGATATTTTCAAAAGCAAGGGCAATAACCCATGAAATATTTTTCGATTCGTCTGATTTTCAATGGGGTCCATCCTTGGGTGATTACAAACACTCACAGCAAGTTTCATAAAAATCTACCAAGAAACCAGCTCTCTATAGTATCCACAACTTTGAGAGTGTAACGGCTGAAAAATTAACATGTTTTAAAGAACAAGGGCAATAACTCATGAAATATGTTTTCGATGTTTCTGATATTCAATAGGGTTTATCCTAATGTCAGTACAAACACCCATACCAAGTTTCATCAAATTCCATCAAGAAACCAGCTCTCTATGGTGTCCACAACATATTTTCAAAAGCAAGGGCAATAACCCAGTAAATATTTTTCGATTTGTCTTATTATCAATAGGGTTCATCCTTGGGTGATTACAAACACTCACAGCAAATTTCATAAAAATCCACCAAGAAACCAGCTTTCTATCGTGTCCACAACTTTGAGAGTGTAACGGTTGAAAAATTAACGCGTTTTAAAGAACAAGGGCAATAACTCATAAAATATTTTTTCGATGTTTCTGATATTCAATAGGGTTTATCCCAATGTGAATACAAACACTCATACCAAGTTTCATCAAAATCCATCAAGAAACCAGCTCTCTATGGTGTCCACAAGATATTTTCAAAAGCAAGGGCAATAACCCATGAAATATTTTTCGATTCGTCTGATTTTCAATAGGGTTCATCCTTGGGTGATAACAAACACACATAGCAAGTTTCATCAAAATCCATCAAGAAACCAGCTCTCTATCGTGTCCACAACAATTGTGGACAGGCAGACAGACAGACGGACAGACAGACAGACAGACAGACAGACGGACAGACAGACAGGGGCGACTACAATATACGCCCACATTAATGTGTGGGCGTATAAAAAGGCAACCTTTATAAATAGAACAACAGCAAATTATTTTACAAGGATAGAAACTTGGGTTCCCAAGAGGATTATGTCTCCCAGCTGGTCCGTGGTCAATCCTCTATCTCAGATATACTTATCCCCTTTTAGTAGACGTCTTTTTCAATGTCATCGAACACCTCACCCCGAACGTATTTGTGAACCCGACTTTGCTGTATTTAACTGTGCTACCACCTGAAGACACCTTGGAGAATCTTTAGGCTGAAAACTACACAACCATTCGCAACATTTTTCTAATTTGTGAAAGCGTTGGTGTAACTATGCATAAATAATGAAGTCAAAAGTAGTTAAGCTACTCACGAAAAGACATCAAGAATAGGCTTACTTACTATTCTTAGCACGTTCAACCACTGATTGGAGTAATGAGCCTAAACAGATAATATGCTTTATCGGTAAACACTAGAGTCTTAGAAGCCACTAGTGCTATCATACAATAGATATTGTGAAAACAACATTGATTTCCGAAATTCATTGTTAAATACTACATTATTATATATTGTATACTGAGGAAGAAAATTCAATAATTCCTCATGTCTTGGAGTCCATATCGACATACACAGGGAAACTAGCTTGACTGTATTATTGCATATTTTACTAGTCTTTACATTTCTCTAACAATATGTATATAGGTAGGACAGGTTTTACTAGCTATATAGAAGATCTGACACCTACCTTAACTAATGTTGTTTCATTAATATTAGATGATACACTGTGAGTAACACAGAGCGTCGGAATGGGAAGCTCATTACATGTTGTGTCCAATTTGGTAGGAACACTTCCATTGCCAGTACCACTAAAGGTTACTACACGGTCTGTATTACTCGGCGATTTGGTAAACCCTGATGATTGTCTTGACTTTACACTCGAATTTCTTCCCCTTCTCGATTTGCGGGACAATGTTCCTTTTCTGGTTAGCATCGACATGTTCACTGTCTAAAGGAATTTTTATCCGCGGCTTGTAGCTGTATCATGAATGTTATTGTCGGTGTCGTATGCTTAATCTGCTCGTATTCGTGTATTCTTTCACAATCATGAGCCGCAATGATATTCAACAAAGAAAATATTCACGGTTCAATAAGATAAACATTATATTTCCGTAGTCTATGAAACTAGGCGCACAATATGGATTCCTAAATCATGTTTATCATTGTTCACATAATGCATTCTTTCCAACCCTTTGTTCATTTGAGTCCTATCGACATATCCAACTTCTAGGTAAGCAATGCCTGAGTGATTGCAATGTCTTAATATCCCAGAAAATGAAAAATTAATTTCAATTTTAATTGGTCTGGACGAATTGATAAATTGTTTCTTAAATGGGTCCGATATTGAATATTCCGCGACTCTTAAACGACTGGAGGACACATAGAACAATTATATCAGTATGAAGAAAGCAGACATCTGTATATCATACAGGAAATGACGTCTTTTGTTATTTTAAATCAATTTGCTATATCAATGAGTTTCCATTTTGTGCTGGAAGGTTGCTTAAAGACTAAAACTTTACTTGCTACACAGTATAATGCCCGATTATAGAGAATACGACATGCTTACGATGATAGTTTTCAGAATTAATACAACTCATCTAAGATGGTTCAAGGCCAACGCGTTTGTAAGGCGCACCAAGAGCTGGCTTTTTACCGGATTCAAGTTATAGTACGTTTTACCACTCACTTAGTGCATGTTGCTACTGAATATATGTAATAACTAAAATAGCACAGTTCTGTACAACATATAATCCTCCAAATTCACCAACCACACTCATAGATCACAATCGTATAAAAAAATAAAATGTCACAAATATTAATCTTCGTGTTCAGGACTAAACAGAGGTCAGCAGTCAGTATTGTTGCAACAAATCATCGCATGACAATTCAAAATTATAGACTTAATTGTGTCAAGCATTACACAATACATTTCAGTGATCGACCGACTTTATAACAGTAATTGTGTTTTTCTTACGTAAAACTAATCACTAACATATTTCACAAATTATTCTCTAAATCACATTCGTCATGAATCTAATTTACTGTGCATTTCCTTAATGCATATAAATACAATAAAATGCTAACCTTCAACATAATAAATGGCCTAAATGGATTGGTGTTAATACCATAGTTCCAATAGTTATAATGATACAGTCCTTGTGATAATAGAACGTAAGTATCAAATGGTTGGTAGGTTTATAAAGAGAAGAAATCATATGGAAGTTAGTTCCGGTACGTTAAGACAATGTATACATGCTAGGTAGGAATAGTCTATTAAAAATGACGACTTCTGAAGTCATTTGTTATTCGATCTATTACAACCCGCTGAATGTTCTAAAAATAAAGCAATTTTAACATGTATGCTTTAATACAAGATGTCCGAATTGCAAGCCTATGTATACATACTTGGACGTTGACCATTGGAAAGAACATTCACCTGTTTGTAATGATTGTAGCAACACCGAATGGAAAGCGATTCACGACTTAGCAAGTTGCATTTATCAAAGCTTTCTATTGTGACTGATGCTATACATTCTATTAGTAGAGCTGATCAATTACATTAACAGGGACAGTTCTTTTAAAGAACCTTTCGTACCTTTAAATGGGACTTTTTTTTAGCTAAGCTAGTACAGGTCTTTTAAAGAACAATTTGTACCTTTAAATGGGACTTTTATTTAGCTAAGCTAACTAGTACTAACAGCTCATTGTCCAAATTTGAGTCTTGTAAAGAATTCAACTACATTGTTAGTGAGACTATGCAATATATAGACCTAATATGTAAAAAATGTAAGCAAGGGTATATTTAAAGAGATTGTGTGATTTTCGAGCAGTTCTTGAATTTCTGAAGACTATTTACATCTATTCAACCAAGTCAATCTACACAATGCCGACTGTTTCCCTTTAAATTAAGTCTGAAACCTCTGCATATGATCTCAGTTTTGATCTTACCATTATATACCTCACTAATACAATATAAAATTTCTTTTGAAATTACATCAGCAATGTAACATTAGATCTGAAGTACTAAATATAACATCCTCAGAATGTCAACAACAATAGTACGTTATCAGGTAATCAGCCCACTTGTGCAATAAACAACTTTGTGTCATCAACTTCCAAGGCAACAAGCACAATTTTATAACTTAAACAATACAGTATTTCCGCACCTAGCAGATCAAAAATCTTTGAATTATCGACAAAATCACTTGAGAATTGAGTTAATGAAGTGAAGCAGAGATGATGGTCTATAGATTTTATGCACATTAGGTTTTAACATTTAGCTTAAGGAAAACATAAAAGAGAGATATAAAAAAAGGAGGTTACGTGAAAACTTTGTCGACTGTTTAACAATATTCACTAGAAAGAAGAAATGTCAGGAAACGTTCCAGAAGCTTAAACAGTTAAGTTTTTGATTTGAGCAACTTCAAAGCCAAGAAGCGCACTAAAAACACTAGAAAAAAATTGGATTTTTTTCTTTTCATTTTAGGAAGGAGAAAGAGTTTAATTAATGTGTATGTGGGGTTTCGAACAAATGATTGATTCTTAGAAATCATCTGGATCTTTTATGCATATTATTATTATACCCATGATAAGATTTAAAAGTTATTGTTTGTTGCCAATATAACAATGAAACCCATAAATATTGATCTGTTTTAGTTTGAACGTCGATTGATCTGGTGTTACTTCGAAGGAATTTGACATTTAAGACATGTCTGCTTGTATTAATAATTTTACAGTCACTGATCTATTAAGTAGAGGAAAGCACACGGAACCACGTAATGACTTAGCATGAATGCTGAAAGACATAAGTATTTGATATCTATCAAGATAAATTCCATTTTACTTCATCAGACGAATCTGTTGGTTTTGTTTTAACTGATAACTGAAATGCCATTAATTTCGGAAGGTCACATTTTAATGGCTAATATTACATTCCCTTTGGCAACTATATGATCAATGTGCAATCATATATGTATGTGAAATAAGCATTAGCATAAGAATCGACTAAACGATATTGGACTATGCGGAAAAGCATACCGTGCATCATTATGATACTGCTTTAGAAATGCCCCGTCAAACAATTATTTATTATATATGAGATATTTTCCTCCACTTCAGCAGAATTTCAACATGATTTCATACGACCAAGAGCGTGGATGGAGAATAACTTTTTGACATTCTAAACTAGTTTATTGTATCTACAAACGTAATAATTGAAAGTCGGTGTCAATTAGATTTACAAACGTTTTAAAGTAATGAGACGTAAATAGATTCACATTAAAGTTCTCCAAGTAAATTTCATCACAAATTACTTTATCTATCAAAACCTTTACCAATCGTGACAAATGTACTTATTAGATTTTTAAAATTCCCTATGGACACGGCAAAGCTCTAAAACATAATTGTGGTGAGACGTTGAAAAAATGAAATACGTCAAATTATGTCAAATGTACCTTTTGCTTGAATAATCATGAGAGGCATGGCAATGGTAAAAAACCTAGCTGAATAAAAACTATTACCAGCTGATCAAACAGTGTGAAACTATTCTTTTATAACTACCATACACCCACAAAATGGTTGTTCTTCTTAATTTTCTATTGCTTCAGCAAATTGCGCCAGTTATTATTTCTTAACTTGACAAACACTTCAAGCTTATAAATGTTATAAGATTACGTTGTTCTGGTGTTGTCACAAATATTAAGATTATAAATTAAGATCGTTAACAACAAATCTCAGTCTGTTCTGGTGTCATGTATGTAGAAGGAATATCGAAACACGCTGAAACCATGTTGTTTAAAATGATCTGGACAAGAAATAGTCTGGTCAAATTGACCTGTACGTAGAAAATAAGATTCTATTGAATACAATACATATGATATTTTATAAGACTGCTAACCAATAAAATGTGTACCCCACCACTCCCTTCAAAAAACAAAATCATCACAATATTCCGCTAAAAAGTTATGTTAACAGTATATTGTGATGTTTATTCTAGAAAAATATGTTTCTATCATCTGAAGGGAAATAACTACATCTAAGAGATCGCAATTCAGACAAACGGAAAATGATGAAATGCGATCAATATTTGAGATGAGAATTAGATATGTTTTAAGAAGAACAATGATTACGCAGATTAACAGACAATTAATCTAAAGTCTATCTTATTGTGTGTGTTTTACGTTTTTTTGATGAACCATACAGAATTTATAGGCCTACTCCGTGTTATGAGGATCAACAACTATACTATAGGGGATCTGATGTGCGGTATACAATTTGGTAAATATATAGATATTTAAACATTAGCTTGGTTTCAAAGGCATGTAATCTTAGCACTGTGTAACACACGGGGTGTGTAAATTGTATTCAAGATATTTCCACGCCAGACCTTTATCCAGCATCAACAACGAGGCAAATACATGTAATAAATTACACCAATATACGTGACACCACTATAACTTTAAAAATGCATTGTGCATGTTTTCAGGCTAAAACCATTAATAATAACATATATAATCAGACCACAGATAAAAATGTTTGTATATAAAATTCTGTGCAAGAAAGAAAATTAACACCAACTCTTCAAGCCAATACATTTCCTAAGTTGTAGTAACTTGAAAGAAGAGAGAGATATTTATCAATAATGAAGTAAGCTATTAAACTCCGGATATTTTGTAATAAAGAAAACCTATCATGATGACATTTATATACGGTGTGTGTATCGATTTGTAATTTAATATATCATGTTGGTGTATAGTTAAGGTTGAGGTAATTATTAACCTGACATCCCAAGTGAAATAAACTAATATTCAGTTCGAACAAAATTCGAATATTCTACTTTTCTGTTATGTTCGGGGTGTTGTGGTATTTTCATTACTACTCACAGTGTTGATCTTTGACAATTATGTGACGACTGACGATAGCTGGAACACCATTAAGTGTGCATTGGGTAAAATTTTGTTACAGATAATATTAATGTTCTACCACTGCCAGATGATCTCGAATACGCACAGCTCTATGGTTTAGACGGTTTTAGTAGAGTGTAAACGACATTTTTCAAGTAAAAAGAGTCAAAAACCCAGATAACGTCGCTTTAGGCACCCGAACGAGCAAGCCTAATACATATTGCTGTGAATCAGTTTGTAGCTCAAAATAAAATCGTTACCAGATCTGAATTCACGTTGAATCACATTGAAATAAAACTATTGGCCTTAACATGAATTATTTATTTGATTAATTTGCTCTTCTGAAGTATTTTGTGTTTTTCCCTAATCGACAAACTATCTTTTCATTAAATATTAAACAATACTATACCACAACTCGTGATTGTTTTTAAACTTACTCAGCAATAGTAAATCGAAAGCAATAACTTTAAATGTTTACTTCCTTTCTGTCAGCTGCTGGTCTAATCAACTGAAAGATGACATTTAACATAATACATTAGATTTTAACTAGTATGTGCAGATTCTCATTTTTGTGGCTTTCGCCTGTAATTCGATCTTCTTACATTTCAATGAAAATGGAGAAGATGTAGAAAACATTTTTATGTAGAAAACAATATACAAGCGAACATACAATCATGACTTTATGTAAAAGAAAAAATACAAAGAAACACATATCATGACAATACAATGTAGTTAAAATAAAAAGAATATACAGTGTACAAGAAAACACAAAATCATGATTATATTTTAAAGAAAAATATAGAAGATAACATAACTACTCTCTGGCCACATTGATTTTTGGGTTAATATTTCAATTCATTAAAAAATAATGGGCAAAACACGATTATGAGCTCAATGTGGCCAGAGAGTAAAAGAAAAAACATAAAAGGAAACACATTCATGAAGAAAACAAGAAAACACATTATCATAAAGAAAAATACACAAGGAAGCACACATTCGTGACTATATTCAAAGGAAAAAAATGTCAATCTATTTAAAAGAAATATATACAAGTAACCACACACAATCGGCAATAAAGTATCTTCTTTTCTACATAAATTTTATATGAATTGGTTACAGTTTAAATTTGTTTGAGAATTTGTTCCAGACCAATTGTTTTCTCGCTATAAGTTTTTAATTTTTTTCTGATCTCATTGAATTGTTTATAAACGTATCATCTAATTACAAATAATAACAACCATCTGTTTACAGTAAGCTCATATCAACTGTGTAACTGGTAAATCTGAACGCAACTGACGGGTTCTTTCGGAATCTGATTATCTGCTTAATTCAGTGCTCACAGTCGACCTCATTACACCTAATTACAGAATAAAAATAGACTGATACTCATCTAAATATACTAATATAGCAATCTGAACGAACTGGACGTCTGAAGTACTGTATTTAAATTATGATAGTGAAGGGACGTCTTCAATAATATATCGTCTCAGATTTGACATATTGAAAACACTATTCCGACGTAAATTAAGACAAATAGTGTCTGAACTGTTAGATGATATTTTCATGGACTATTAGGACAAAAATATTGAAAATAATACAGTGATTTTAGGTTACTTTTCGGGCTGCTAAATAAAAAAGGGTTAAAACCCGCTTTATTCCTCACGAACGAAATTCTGATAATTTTAATATTGCAGAGTTGGTCTTGGGAATCTTGAAGAACACACACTGTAAGGTCGTTAACCACTGTTTAGCTCTAGATAAGGTTGAAACGAGCAACCCTTAGCAGCATAAATTTGAGAAAAAAAAATGAAACTGTATAGCAGTTTAAAGTGTTGTAGATGCTCATTTGTATTTCTTTTTTAAACAGTAATATATATTGGTTTATTCCTATCCGATAGGCAAGTCCTCTGAGTTAATTTTTTTTACAAGGAATACTACGAACCTTGTGGTTAAAAAGCAGGCATTTAACGGGAAAGGAAACTTGGTCCTGGCAAAATTTCCTCATCGCACACTGCATAGCGTTTGCCCGTCCTCATTAGCCCATAAAGGTGCAGAAAAGAAGGACGTAAAGCTCCATTTCATTTGATTAAATCTTCACTGTGTCACCTTGTCCCAGGTAATGGATACACACCTTTCACTGGTTTGAGACATAGAAAGGTATTATTACTACATCTTTTGGTAAAATCCTGACAGACTTACACTCCTGATAAGAGTGGTTCTTGATATAATTCATGTTTAAATCGTTAATAATTAAAATCTTCAGACTACTCCAACTTATCAATCTGACAAATTCACGTTTGAAAGCTGTCGTTTATGAACACGCCACAGAATATTAAATTCGGCATCTTATTCTCTGTATTAAACGGACTTTAATCTAGTCGATCCGTTTATGAACCAGCCGGTTGACCTGTTGATTTTAGAACTTTAGAAAAGGTTTAGTTTTCCTGTGGTTATCTACCTATCGTAGTATTAATGGTGGTATTAAAATGTAAAATTAATGGCATACAAACTGTTAGGCCTTGTGAATCAATGCTTGTCAATACGCAGTCACATCAACGCCGACAACTGTTTCTTTTGCATCTTGCATAGCGCAACAACCTAATATGTAAAACTACAAACACGCACGGAATGTAATCTGAAATATGTGACATTATATGTTTTCAAAAATATAGGGAAATGTATCAAAACGTAGGGAAATGTACTTACCGTACTGCAAGTACTTTCTGGACAGGAACTTTGATAGTTACTACAGGAATTTGGAATGTCCAGACAAAATGACGATGCACTTGTAAATGGAACTGATGCAACTGTGGTTAATGGAATTTTAGTATCAAATTGTGTAGCAGATGCACAGAGGGTTGTAGGGTGTTGTAAGATCATTGGCGCCGAACCTCTTCGATCTCGTGCGTATGAAACGCTTAACTTTCGCCGACTGCGACTCATGAGCATTGTGCCGGTTCTAAACATCTTGAAGAAGACTATTGTTCGATTTCGATATGGTAACAATTCGAAACTCTAATTTTTAATGCTAATTGTTGATCAACAACATACTGAATATTTGGTATCCCATTTCTGTTATAAAAGATGGTTTCTAATCGTATTATGAATGTTAAGTGAACACATGTAACTTAATCCACCTTTCGCTCTTGGTCAAACTTCAAAACTTTTTTCATATTTTTGCCTGTAAATGTAACATTGTTTTTAAATAATATGGTTTATTTTTTGACAGCACTGCAGGATTGAAATCATTAAATTCTTTTCAAGTAAATTATTAACTTCAAGAAACGGTATACTGTACTTGCTTTTTTGCATTAATGTCATCTTTAAGTCTTCATTTAAACTTCAAAGTTATCTTTGAGTTTTCATATAGTTAAGATTTCTAAAGCTAGTTTTCATCGCTTATAATTTCATCTCTATCACGAATATTGAAATATTGATGATTTAACGTCTGGCTAACACAAATTAACTTTCCCTTCCATGATTTTTTTTTATTTAACACGAAATATACGGCTAGCCAGAGGTTTGTAGCACATGATCACATCAAGAAACTGTGGATTTGATTTAACTTATGATCCAAAAGACTTATTTATTCATATTCCACTATTTTATCAATTATTCTTATACCACATTGCCAGTACATGTATATTGCTGGAACTTACACTTTTTCTTCAATATCACAAGAAAGCCTCTAGTTAAAACGTTTGCATCTCTATCTCTATATATTTTCAAAAATCCAAATAATGTAGTCCTCAATTCGTTTGAGCTTTATCTGTTATTTTGGTCATAGAACTGTATACTAATATCACGTTCAATTTTACTCAAGAACTAAATCACATCGACGGTAAGGCTCAGATCTGAGTATGTTCCGCAAAATTAGAAATTAATTCAAGATTTGATCTAATTACAAAAAAGGAAACAATCAGACCAAGTCACGCCCAGGTATTGTTCATGTATTAACGTATCAATTGGGGGTCATCTATCAACTTCAACTATTAATGTACAATGATATTGTTTGGATATTTCTGTCAGTCATTACCTGTGGTGGGTTAATTGTTATATTAGCAAGATTAGATTAGTATTTGACATAAGAAATTAGTTGTAAAATTAACCCGGGGTTTTAATTGATGGCCAAACAGCATCCAATCCGAAAATTCATTTCCGTCTTGGAACAACCCACCAATTCATTTGCACCCACTCAAATTTCGTTTGTCGTTTAAGGACTGGCAGTCATATTAAAATCGGGTGTGAGCAATGCTGGAGTAGCCTTGTCGGTAGGGGAAACTGGAGATGGTAAAGTTGTATTAAAGTCCTTTGAGGAAGTCGATAGAATTAACAACAGATGCAGTTAATGTATAACTATGTAAGGAATTGGGAAACATTTCTTTTAGGTTCAAACGGTCAAAGACAGCTATACCATGATGGCATCTTAAAGTCAAGTCCACAATTTATTGGATTCAAATATCTACCTTTCTTATGTTAATGATTAACCTTCGGATTAATCCCATTCAATAAATATTCATCGACAGTTTGGAATCCAAAAGAGTTGAGGTTAATACGATGTTCTGACAAAAAAGAAATTATAAGAGACTGAGCTTATTTCAACACTGATGACTGAATACATAATTCAAATAATATATACTTGCAGAATTCAAAGCAAAGCATGTTAATGTTATGCAAATCATTTGTATCACGAATCTTGCTTTTCTATATTTTAAAACATTATTATTATGGCATCGAAATCATTTTTATCACGTATCTTGCATTTCTATATTTTAAAACATTATTATTATGGCATCGAAATCATTTTTATCACGTATCTTGCTTTTTTAGTTTTTTGAAGTATCAATCACGCCAAGTGCTAGAAAGTTAGCCTACATAACCGATTATAAGACATTGATCATGTATGTTGTTATGTTTATGCTTGAAGGCCTGAATCGTGTAATGCCATACAAAATGCATTAAAATAAACATAAATGGGTTTTAAACGATCTTGGTTCTTTTGATCATTGGTTCTTAACTTTTAGCAGTAGACTGAGATTTATTTACAATCCAATACACTGCAAAAAAGTCATTTGTTTTTTTAAAACTAAAAACAAACGCAAAGATAAGAGGTAACAAAATTTCGAATTGACATCGAGCGTGGAAAAATAAAATATTCAAGGCGACGTTCAAATACCGAACGATTCGATTTAGCATTTACTAACCATGGGAAGTATGCAATGCAATATTTATTTGATATATTTCTTCTGAAACCAGTCCTTTAGGACAAATCTTGTAATATTGGCAAATATGTCAAACTGTCAATGTACGAGGTTACTTGATCATGTATTTGACGAGCACCATAACTGCAGGCTCAATTTTACCTAACTGAACAATTTTAACGTATATAAAGCCATTTCAGCAATATCAGTCGATTTACATCATTTCAGCTTACACAATACTAAAATCTCATACCATTATATGGCCACATCACATGCAGTCATACGAGTATATAAAATGCGAACAATACAGAACGTATCGTCACTAGCATTATAATGAGCATCGACGACGCTTGCACCTTTTATCTATCATTCCATTCTACTTCTAAGATTTCTACGATTTCAGAACACAGCAGACCAGATTCAGGTTTACTCCGTGGTCACATTAAGTTCTGAATCACATTTTTTATAAAAAGAAATGTCAATCTCAAAATAGTTCTAAGATTCTTTGATTGTCTTTGGGTTCATGAAAATGATAACCATATGAGAATTTTTTATTTCAGTACGGAAAAGTGGGTCAATTTCAATTGAAATTTCTGGGAGGGAAGTGTGCTTTTTTTCAAATTTGAAAATTTCCAAACCTTATATTTCCAGGGACCCAAAGGCATTGTAAGAAATATGGCATGCAACTGACAACCATATTTTGAATACTTGTGACGTGGGAAGAAATTCAATTCAGACATCAATGTAGCCAGTGAGTAATTTTGACTGATATATAAAGACCAGTAGATTTCTTTGGAACCCTTAGACCATCTTGTTATTCTGGCTCAAGAAGCAATAAAACTTTTTGGTGAAAGTTCAATAATTGTGTTGTAAACTAGCATATGAATGAAATGTGAAGGTAATGTTTCAAAGCTGCCAAACATAATTTGAAAAATAATTATTAAGAAAGCTTGTGCTTTAAGGACTGGCAACACTCGTTTCAGTCACTTTACAACATACTCAATTTTGAAATTTACTCTCTGAATAACCATTCAGTGTATAACCACTATAAGAGATGGGTGCAGTGGCGTCGCCAGCGGATTCAGGCAGGCCCTTGAAACCCACCCGTTATTCGCTCCGCTCGCAAATGTCAATATATTCTGTCGGTTCATTGTTACCATTGCACCCCAATTTCGAAAACCTGGAAACGCCACTGGGTGGGTGCATGCTGCAAGAGTTTTTTTTTCTGATTTGCAATGATATACAAGCTTACTGAGTGGCGACTGTATGTTAGATCTCAGTTCAATTCATGAGCGAGTTCCATATACTCGTATAAGGTGGTTCAACACATTGAGTTACTAATTAAGTTAAGCTCGATAAAAATCTCCTTAAAAGACAATATACCAGCTCGATAAAATCATTTGAAAAGATTAAGATTAAAAGAATCAATGTTACTAAAAGTTTGATTACATCATTTTAATATTAAAGCACTGTTTACAATCAATGATATAGTGATATTAAATTAATGAATACTGTAAGGTTTTTAATGGAATACGATCCATTTTCAGAAATTTATGGACTCCCTCTCTTTAAGCTTTTTGAAAAGCAATTAAAACACCAAAAATATTCCTTTAAAGAATAATTTAAAAGCTTTGTAATAAACCCGTGAAGGAATTATTTAAAAGATCGCTTCGCGTGACATGTCATTGAATTTTAATGACAAACAGTATATATTTTACCATGGTTGGCAATGAGGTAATCTTTACAATGCCCAAATGCATTACCGGGAACGACATCATTAAAGTTCATGTCACTATGACCAAGCCTAATTACATTCTGAATGATTACGTCAATGTAAGACAATATAATCATGAATTCAAAGCGGTCGAACGGTTTATTTTGTATCAACACGGTGTTCAATATAGTTATGGTTGTCAAGGACGTATTTTCAAATCCACTTAAAGTACGACATCTTTATTACAGGAGATGTACCCAAACTAAAAATGTTGTGAAATTTACAACAAGCCCTGGCCTCATGTTTTCTGATTAAGGTCTGACTAAAACACGTTTTTTAAAAAATAAGAACATCGAGGGACAACTGTGGGTTGATATCACAAAAGAAAAAATAAAGTGATGACGCTTTCGAAAGTGCAAGTTTTCTGGGAAATACACATATAAATATATAAATGGTTAGACGATCGAATGTGTTATTAAAACGAACTAAATAAACAGGTTTAATTTATTGCACTTAGCAGTCAAAACAGCTATATTTCTTTTAGACACAATAACAAATGTAATGTTATCGGCAAATCAAACAATTTATGTTGTCTATGTTCCAAATCGAGATTAAAAATTAGATTTAGACCTTAATGAAATGATCTTTGGTGACGGTCTAATGGATTCATGATGTAATGGGAGTTGAAAGGGAAATGTTTACTACTTATTCTTTTTTGTGAATTCAAAACAACGATCTTTAAAAGTATGAAATATCTTGTGATTAGCAATAATAATAAAACCCAACCACGAACGATCCCATCCGTAAAACAAATCCCTTCCTTCCAATCTGCGAATTAAATCGTTTTGTAAAATATTCCATAATGGATCAAAATTTCTTTGATATAGTTGACATAAGCTTAACTTGATATAGTTTGTTCCAACCCTCGGGGTAACTAAAACGTACTCATAACAAAATGTATCACTTCCATAACCAATAGGTAACTTGTATTTGTAACTTGTAAGTCAGCGTTGTCAACGTTTGTGAAAACCTTGGTGCAGTGCAAGTTATAATTATGCTCGTGTTTTGCATAAACAGTCTTGCAGGGTATAACTGCCTACGTGCATACGTCCTGCATACCAGGAAATTAAGTTGCTTTAAACTTGTCTCTAGCGCATATGGATTGACGAAGGTAGATGTATTTCAGTTTTGCTAACTTATCGGAATCGGTCATAACTTTATTGATACGAACATACACCCCAAAGATGGGGTGATTAAACTAAAGAACTAAATCTGTGTAATGTAATGTATTTTATTGAACACATTGAAGAAGTTGTTCCAAAGATGACAACTATAGGCACATACAAACAGAGGTTGAAAATGTCCAAAAGGTTGCAACAAAACAAACCATATCTGCTGTAGAGAGAAAAAGTGACGAAAATCACTGGACCGACTACCTTAAAGACAGTTTAGCCATTGTCCAGTGAGACCAGCACTTAAGTTAAAGAGATAAGAGAGGGAAATAGTTAATTGTTAATAAGACTAATGTTAAGTAATTATGTGCTGTTTAAACCTTAAAGATGCATTATATAACTAGACAACCATTATATAAAATACTTAGTTTGTTTAAAAACACACCCTACACAATATTGCAAAAATACAAGGCGCAGCAGCATAATTATCGAATATAACGACTTTCGACTAATGCACGTAAAATAGAAATTTGTGTTTATTACACAGCGTTTGTACACACAGTTGCTGAATAAAATAATTTTTCTTAATAATATCTTTTTAAAAATGCTTCCTATATCCCTATTTTTGACTCCCCAAGGTTCAAAGTATATATATATTGGTTATTTCGGGCTTTTGGTTTAAAAAATTAATTAGCAAATACTCACATATTTGACTGGTACAGGTTGAGTGATCCTAATTACTGGTATATCCAGACAAAATGATGCACTTTTAGCTCTCATGTTAGTACCTGGTGATAATGTTGACATATTATCTGGCTGCAATATCTTCAAATGATTTGCGGGCACTGGAGTTCTTTGAAGGACTGTAGGAGCTGAACCCCGTCTTGACGAAGCCGGAATAGATATTACACTAAGCCTTCTGCGGCTACGGCGGAGAGTCGTACCTGTCCGGATCATGGTTGTTAACGTTTGTGTGTATATACTTTAAACGTTTCCAGAAAAGTGTTGGTACCCTACACCTCAGATGTAGAAAACCATTGTTTACACACCAGTAAAGTATATCTATCACGTGAGTATAAGATCATTCACACGTTTGTTTGACATCATTTAGTTGAGGATGTGGTCAATGTAGGTTTAAGACAGTATCTGGGTGAAATGCAATGTCCAATGTTCGAAACTAATAACTTATATACGTTTTAAGATTGTAATACGATTTCCAATATCTTTGTTTTACTAATACAATAACGTTTTAAGTTTCTGAAAACACATTGATCCATTGAATTAGTTCCCAATTCAACTCTCAAAAAATCGAATTTATTAGGATAACCGTAACACAGATATTTTCAATACAAAGATACTGAAAATCAACTCCGGATCATCCACGGTATTATATAACAACACAACAACGCAAGTCCTTATATCTTGTTTCATTCAGAAGGTACTAGAAATATTACACACTAAAAGATGGCAATCATTCTGGATTTATCAGTTGTCCTGGATTATCACGAGCCAATGAACTAAAGTTACCCATATAAACATTAAGCTAAGTCCAGGTATCTTAGTCCGCACTATCACAGAATGCATTCACATTGAAGTCAATGAAGTTACATAAATGTAGTAAAATGTACATCGATTAAGAACAGTCAGAATTGATTAGAAGTTTCTATAGACGATCTAATTATTACTTCAAATGTATCGGTTACGGATCCTTTACACGATTCAAACGAATTGCGTCATAGATGGAAATGATACACAAGTGAAAATCCCAAACGTGGACAAAACGTCGGATCTAGTGGCGTGACAAAATTGAAGAAGTGAAATAATTTACCAAAATGTCGGGTGTTCAAGATGTTGAGCACATACATGTTAGGATGATGAAAACAACATGGTAATACGATACAATAAAATATTCAATTATGATATAATTCATTTAGCACTTGTTATTGATAGCTAGTTTAAAATGTCACGCCATCGACCAGTAAAAACTGATTTTAATAATGAGTGAACATTTTTTTTTTTAGAAACTAATTACTTAAACGTATCCATCCATAAAATACTTTTCACGTCGAGATGATACCTTTTGATTTTTCACAGACGCACTAGTTGCGATAGTTATAAAATACGAAGGCTAACGTGGCTACGCCGATTTTTTTTTTTTACATTTCAGGATATATAATCTATCAATCATTAGTCGACCTATGTCTAGATTGAGACAGTTTCCTTTATTTTACACTACATATCTAGCTCCGTCCGCATTTTTAAAACAAATATAAAAACAACCAATTTGAAAGCATTTTCACTATATGACATACGGGATAATTGACTGCTTAATACCCGTAAATCACCGACTTGCATGTTATTAGATACATCGAAAGCACCTGCTGATCTGTATTTAAACACAATGAAGTTCAATAAGCAATTCCGAACACTAACATTCGCGTTCGACAATTCTCAGATATAGACAATAGATGATACTTTCATCAATTTCTAAATTCACAACCATCATTTACCAGTCATGTCAATTTAAATTAAGTGAGTATTGTTTCAGTCGCTATAATCAGTGGCGCATCTGTTGCCGGTTTCCAACTGTTTTTATGACATTTGCTGGGAGCGTATCTGGTAGTGTTATTTATTACCCAGATCTTCAACCACATCTCCTGGACACGAAAATAGATTCCATTTATCATTAAACCATGTAATAGCATATCAATGAAGTAATCTATCACACAAAATCTGTAAGGTTGGCAGTGATTTACATATCAAATTTTTAGATAAGACGTACAGGATGATTTCTACAATCCACTGGCGTCTCTTGGGAGACTTTCAAAACTTTAACACGAAACAATGTGTTGCCTTCATATTAAGACGTCCAGACTTGTCTGCGAGGTAAATTCCAGATGTGTGATAGGAATCGAAGCCAAATCCAGACTAGAGTGATATTGTCCCTAAGATTAACTTTAGTTGAATCACAATAATAAACATATAATCCAGCCAAAAGGGTAGCTAACTTTAAGTTATAGTCTCAAATCGAACATCATATCCATAATGTGCTGAGGTCTTTAAGATCAATTTTAGTTGTGTTGTGCTCGTCAAACACCAAATTCCGCCCAATTGGTTTTATTATGTAAGATCTTTAAATTCAGAGAAGAAATATTAGATGTAGACAAAAATCATTACAGTCCTTCACTGAAATCATGATTTAAAATAAACTTCAAATCATTAAAATTTTAATGCTCAAAGATCAACACAAGATTATGTATATACTTCAGTGGAATGTAATCATCAAGTAATACTACATGTTTATAGTGATGTCGTCAAAATCAAGATCCAATACAATCTCCAACATTCACATGAAAGTAATGAAAACTATGGAGATAAATTAAACATTTATTGCAATAAGAGATAGAATGTGGGAGAAGTGCCACTTATAACAACTTTCATCCGTACCTTGTAAGATAAAGTATGTATAGTGTCAACTGGTGCGTGAAGATAAAGTAAGGTGGTGGTTGGACTAAAATTGTTTGTGGAAGCAAAGTATCCGGCGTAAATCTTCTCCAAATATAACAGTTATATTTTTATTGAAATTTCTAGGAGAGAAATGTATTTCCATTAAATGTAAACATACAAAATATTATATTCTTTATCAAAGCAAAGACATTCTAAGACTAACAGTAGCATTGTCATAAAAAAATAGTCTCAAAAATTCAAAAAACTTTTCAACTTGCATAGACAGTATTTTTTATTCCTTGACAATATCTCTACATAGCATTTTTCGGAATTATGACCAATATTTTGTATGTTTATTCTACAGATACTATAATGTCCGGTTTTAAACTGAGTGGCGAAAGATTTTTACCCAAAAAAGCAACAAGTTGATTGTACTGGATATTCGAATTGCAATCTTAAGACTTTTGATCGCCGATCTACTAGTTTTTCCTTTGGTATAGGATCAGACTATGTTCAATATCAAACAAAGTTATCTACAGATTCCAAATGGTTATGGCGCGACATTAACAAAAATTGGCTAACGGTCGAGCAATGTTGTTTTCTTATAAATGTATTGATAATCAAACAGCCTTGATGATTTCTCAAGTTGTAGGATGTTATTGACTATAGACTCGGATTTCATTAAGAGTGATTTGTTATCATTACGCTTCCAGATAGAAGTTAATTAATAGAATAAATTGGTGGTGTGTTTTAAATCATAGATCGTGTTGCTTCCTCAATTGCTCATTAATTCTTATGTTACTGAAGGCAAGTTCCTGATACCGTATGCTGCCAAAAACGCACAGGACGCTTTTGATTCCAATGTCTTTCCAATTCTGCGCTCTCTTCTAGGTAGAGGTTTAATACCTCTTTTCATTATGAAATAATTCCTCATTTACATAAAAAGAACATTAGCTGTTACCAATATGCTGTTATGGATTTCGTTGTGAGCTTCGGAAAGTTCGTACTTTTTAGTTTTCTGATAATAGATATATTGAAACAGTAATGATAGAGCATTTATCTAAATCCAAATTTCATCGAAATAAATCTACTTTGGTCATAAAACGTAAACCATATAACCATAATAATTAGGTTTCAATTATAAGATACGATGTATTTCGTTTTTCTCTGTCAGTAGGTAATTACCCTTTTCATCGACCCAGCTGGACAACTGTCGTTTGGAATGAAGTAATCAGAAAATAATATTAACAGAACTAATAAGCTTGATAACACACAAGTAGCATGTAATTAAAATATGGCAAAAGCAAATATACCTCAACTTAAAGAGTGAAAATCATTAACTTAAATTAAATTTGAATAAAATGGGAACAACTTCGTAGATTTGTAGTTCCGTACAAGCAAAAATCGCATCTTAAAACTTGGCAGTTCCAATTAACCCAAGAGTAAAGCGTTGATGAAAATTAAACGGTAATCTCAAAGTTGTTTAGTCTCAGAATCAATGCGCAACTGGTCAGAAATTCTGTTAAACTCAACGCTGCGCAAGTCCAAAGGCAGTTGTCGCCACCATACTCATTACTTAGTTCGAGAATGAGAAAATAAGACATATAACCAGGAGCTGAGTAGTATTTCTTAAGAAAAAGCAAATAAGGCAGCATATAATATAATGTGTGAAATTCCACAGTGAGAGCAAGTGACAGTTACAAATTTGTGTTAATAAATGTTAATTTAAATTTTAAACCTTTCTTTCCATGGTGCTCAAAGGTCATTACTGTAACGATCTGTTAATATATTGTGAAATTATAAAAGTGCTCTCGTAAATATTCATTATTAGATTATAATATGTTTAATTCAGTGTTCTTTTTTTTAAACAATCTTACCTTTCGTTTGTGTAGAGGACTTGGACTGGTGTGAGACTCAAGATTCAAATGTGTGCATGTTCAAATGAAATGGAGTTTTACTTCTTATGTTTCTGCACTTAGTGTTTTGAAGGAAAGTTTGCCAGTACACTTTAAATCGTTTTTGAACCATCGAAGGGTCTTGAACGTGATTTAAGCTCGAATTTTTCTTAACTCGAGCGACTAAATGCATCATTGACAGGTGGAAATTGGGTAGTAAAATTACTAACGTTACCATCTCTAACTATGCCGGAAATGAACCCTTGACTTTCAGGCTAGCCAGCGAACATCTAACTTACTTAGTCATGCCCACATTCAAGATTTATCTAAGAATTGTGCTGGTACGGTGACGAAGCTTTATCGGGGACAATTTACTGATGTAACCATCGACTGTCCGATTTCCAACTATATCCATAGTGCATATGCAGAGTATAATGCTTTGACAAACCTACTATGTTACAGCCATGCCTGCTTAGTTTATGTTCAGTGCCAATAGGCATTATGAAGATTTGACATTCGCTTTGTAGCATTGAATTATTCGAGTATTATTCTTGATCGATTTAATTGAAATTGTCCTTTATCAGATTATGTCTGAGTCTATTTTGTAATAACAATTATTTCAATGGGCGATCTTAACATTCAGAGTGTTATAGATACACCTGTTATTGAAAGGTGGTCAAATACCACCAACACATTTATCAGTGAAAATCGTCATTTTAATCCGTATTAACTTGATAAGTTCCAAACTGTAGGGGGTGTCGTGAGGAATGGAACATTTTTAATGCATTAATTCCTGTGTATATTTGATTGCAGCTTTTGAAATAATCATGTTATCATAGTATAAGCGGGGATGTAATATATTTTCCACCATTTCAACTCAACAAAGGTTTTTGGCGCATACTCCCCTTTGATACGACTTTAGATTGTAGTAGGCGATCCTAGCTATTCTTGATACTAGATAAGCGTACGCCTTAAATACATTATTTTCATTATATACCCAGCTGAACTAACACATACATAACCTGTTTTCCCTAGTAAGAAACTGGAAGAGATCCAAGAGTAAAATTTATGATTTTCCTAAAAAAAAATATTATTGATTTAAGGTTGTAAATAACCGGTCTGAAAATATATTTTATAATATTTTGAACATATAATAATATCTTAATCAATATTATTAATCAACGACGGTTATTTTTACATTCAGTCTGTTATCATAAATTATATAAATACAGCCACCGTGGTATTAAAGACTCATATAATTGTCGTTTTGTTTCGAAATATATCTAATATACGGCCTTGTTCGGCGGCTCGAGTTTCAGTTGGGACGCCATGCTTCCGTCTATTTGAAGCTTTAAAGGGATTGTAAAGTGTATTTCTAAACTTTGTATGTGTATCGGGGTCAATTTCCAGCCAGCCGTCTGTGGTTCTTTCAATTCCAATAAGTCTAACGCGTTTTATGACGTCACTGCGATGATCTACCGGAAGCTACTATTGATATCTATGCAGACCATTGTCAGTAACGTCATAAAACGCACAAGTTTTAGTGGAATTGCAAAAACCACAAACGTCAGAATGATTGGAATGGCACAAATTGATGCTATCATGCAAAGTTTAGAAATACACTTTACAATCTAAAAAAGAAATAGCCAACGACTCTTTTCAGTTAATATTTCTATACAACCATATTTTTCTTTATAAATGCATTAATGTTTTATATTTTAAGACAATATTTTTATGTCTTAACTCTGCATCAGAAAGTTTCAATAATGCATCGTTTGATTTGGTCGATAGATATAACTATAACATATTGAATATTGATGATAATAGAAGATAAAATTCTTCGGTTTTATGGATCTTGTGTATCTAAATATATTCTAAATGCCAATAATATTCTGCCATAAAATATTTTCAGACTAAATGATATAAAAAGGGGTGAAAATTTTCCATTCGGCAGATCAATTTTGTAATAAAAATTAAAGCTGTGCTGTTTTTATGTCAAGGTTACAGCAATGAAAATGAAAAGTCTTGCTATCAGTTGAATAATGTGATGCCTTTTTCCTGCAGAGATAACAATTAATATTAAAATGATATTAGTGAAATAATGTTTTAGAGCTAGAATTTCTGAAACTGCAAATAAAAAAATTTTGGCAAAATAAATTAAATCAATAGAATTTGTCGATGAAAGGTTTAACTGATGGAAACAACCGACTTTGTCAGAATCATAACTAGGAAACCAAAGGAAATAGTCATCTTAAAAGAAAAATAAACATAAAAAGGACGTACAAACTCTAATATATCAATAATAACTTTTTTTTCACAGTTTCTAAAGTACCATGGTAGCTTTAATATAACACTTAATGCTTGAGAATCAGAGTTAACGAGTAAAAAGCTTTTCAGACTTCTATCTATTATTATACAATTTCAACCATTTGATAGTAAAAGTGGTTTATACCTGGATGGAAATTAATTAACCTGTCCTTTATCAATATAAAATACTCTACGCTTCTTTGATCATCAAGAACTTGACATGCCTTACTTTTACTAACATAGAAAGTCAATGGTTATTAACTTTAATGAATTGAAGCCAAGGGAACCGAAACAGAGAGTCTTTATTCATTGGGCTATTTTAAAATGATTTTAAATAACTGTTTAAATAATAAGTTTAAAGAAATTGAAGACAAAGAGACCTAGTTTTAAAATAGATGTAACCTACGTCAACTCATGCCATGTACAGTGCCACTTGTCTGTCATATTAGTGAAAATTAATGAAAGAGACAGGTGGCATCTAAAAGATAAAGTCCTTAGCTTAAATGTCTTAGCTAGTTAGCACAGATCAATAGATTCTCGGAAACTGCAGTTACACAACTGGAAATATATTGGTTCATGCATGGCAATAGTTTTTCAGAAACTGCATTTGCGAAACTGACTGAAATATTGGAAAATGAATCGGCAATTTTTATTTGTCGATATAGAACATGTTACTCATTCATAACATGAAACAGACAACAGCATGCCACTTAACCTAGCCGTACTGTTAGATCTATACGAGAATGTTCAAAGATAAATGTCATCTGAGATACTTCTGTTGTTTCCCGGCGTCTGGAAGAGGTGGAAGTAACATGGATTTAGACTAGACAGTTTTACTCGATTGAAACAGAATTAAAGGAATTGTAAAATGATTTTCTAAACTTTGTATGTGTATCGGGGACACCTTTTTTGAACGTATTTTATGGAACAAGGGTAGTGTGTCTGCTTCTTCGTGGGTGCAGGAAAATCCAGAGAGATCTCATTTAATTCAAATCCGACATTAGCAAAATATGCATCCGTCAGAAATGGTTTTGCAAAATTTTAGAACAGCATGTGGAAAATAATCTTGCAGGTTTTTTCAGTATCAATATTTCCTGTGAATGAAAAATAAGCTTCTATAAAATCAATTGATTTATGACTAGAGCGTAAGAATTATGGCTTATTACGTAGTGAGAAAAACATAAAGTAGAGCTAAGCTGTTACGATTTGACATTATAGAATTATTCAATCGGATTCGTCTCCTTAAAGTTCTGAAAACGATCTGTCTTGATTAAGATTCCTGCTATTTTAAACCATATCAAAGTCATAACATACCGACTTTTTAAATCAGACAACACTGTCGGGTTTTCAATTGATTTGTATTTGTAGATTAAACATTACTAGGATTTTGATGCCTGTGAAAAAGAGCACTACAACATTCCATTCAGCTGTTAAATTCTTGAAGTATATGTCATTATAATTGTACTTAAAGCCATAGGGTCTTGTCTTTTATTTAGTAGTAGGGGCTAATAATATATTTTTTCAAGTATGTTACAACCCGATATTTTACCATCCTAAATACAAGCCCCTGTGCTCAAAGCCCTAAGAAAAGAATAAAGGATTTGTGACGATGCAGTTAGATTCGATTACAATGTGACAATCTGTAGTAGGACGGGAAGCATTATTGAATTCTGTAGAATGTATCAAAACCATCGCTGCATAAATTGATATTGCTGATAAAACGAAGGCTTTCTCAAACGTTAATGATGAGAAAACCAAACTTTTACATCACAGTACATATATATCCAAAAGGCCTGTTAACACTTGAATATATATATTGTATTTTATGGCGATGGAATATTTTATGACGTTGGAACGTGCTTCACGTTGGATATTGACACCAAAGAGACAATATAAGCAGAGAAATCTTTCTCATTATTTTAACACCTTATAGAAAACAAGAGAAAAGGGGACATTTAAAAAAACATAAAAGAAGATAGCTTGCCAGGCAAGGTAATATACGCCCACTGGTAGCTTTGTTTGAAAAAGAACATTTGGCAGAAAGCAGCAACCATCAAATATTCAACCTGTAGTCATAGGCCTACATTTTGTTCAGAACTTAAATTTGTCCTCTAAATATTTGTTTTCTCGATTTCATCAAGGGCTCAGCATTCATCAAGTTTAGTCAAAATCTTTCTGCCCTGAGTGTTTATGAGCTAAAACCTAAAACGTATTTCAAAGAACAAGGGCAATAAGTCATATCAAATATTTTTTTATTTTCGATAAGGTTTATCGAGTGATAATAAACTAATTCAATAGGTTTCATTAAAATATATCAAGAATTGTGCCTTCTAGAGTATTTATGTTTTGAAGAACAAGGGCAATAATTCATATTAGATATTTTTCTATTCTTTTGATTTTCAATAGGGTTCATCCTTTGGTGATAATAAACAATTTCAGAAAGTTTCATCAAAATCGGTAAAGAATTGTGACTTGTAGAGTGTTAACAAGCTAAAAATCGAACGAATTTTAAAGAATAAGGGCAATAATTCATATTAAATATTTTTCGATTCTTTTGATTTTCGATAGGGTTCATCCTTGGGTGATAATAAACAATTTCAGTAAGTTTTGTCAAAATCCGTAAAGAATTGTGACTTGTCGAGTGTTAACGAGCTAAAAATCAAACGCGTTTAAAAGAACAAGGGCAATAATTCATATTAAATATTTTTCGATTCTTTTGATTTTCAATAGGGTTTATTCTTGGTGATAATAAACAATTTCAGTAAGTTTCGTCAAAATCTGGAAAGAATTGTGACTTGTAGAGTGTTAACGAGCTAAAAATCGAACGCGTTTTAAAGAACAAGGGCAATAATTCAAATTAAATATTTTCCGATTCTTTTGATTTTCAATAGGGTTCATCCTTGGGTGATAATAAACAATTTCAGCAAGTTTTGTCAAAATCCGTAAAGAATTGTGACTTGTCGAGTGTTAACGAGCTAAAAATCGAACGGGTTTTAAAGAACAAGGGCAATAATTCATATTAGATATTTTTTGATTCTTTTGATTTTAAATAGGGTTCATCCTAGGGTGATAATAAACAATTTCAGTAAGTTTTGTCAAAATCCGTAAAGAATTGTGACTTGTCGAGTGTTAACGAGCTAAAAATCAAACGCGTTTTAAAGAACAAGGGCAATAATTCATATTAAATATTTTTCGATTCTTTTGATTTTCAATAGGGTTCATCCTTGGGTGATAATAAACAATTTCAGTAAGTTTCGTCAAAATCCGTAAAGAATTGTGACTTGTAGAGTGTTAACGAGCTAAAAATCGAACGCGTTTTAAAGAACAAGGGCAATAATTCAAATTAAATATTTTTCGATTCTTTTGATTTTCAATAGGGTTCATCCTTGGGTGATAATAAAATAAAATAAAATCCGTTAAGAATTGTGACTTGTAGAGTGTTAACGAGCAATTGTGGACGGACCGACCGACGGACATGGGTGACGGCAATATACGCTCCACGTTTTATGTGGGCGTATAAAAAATAGCGATGGCCATCGTAATACGCCCACTTTTATAATGGCAGCCAATTCGTCCGGCGGGTTGACAAAGAGTGATCAGTAAATGAAAGATTCTGAGAATGACATTTTCTCTTTTTACAAGAGTGAAACCATGAGTTCAAGTTTCCTGGAAAAAACAAATATATCACTGAAATATGTATAAAACAAGGGCAACCAACGTTTAGGTTCCATCTTAAAATGATTAAGAGCAGTCACATAGTTGACCATGTTTCTGATTGTCAATAAGGTGTATCCGAAGGTCAATACAAACACCAACAGCCAGTTTCATAAAAATCCACCAAGAAACCAGCTCTCTATTGTGTCCACAACTTTGAGAGTGTAACGGCTGAAAAATTAACGTGTTTTAAAGAACAAGGGGCAATAACTCATACAATATTTTTTTGATGTTTCTGATATTCAATAGGGTTTATCCTAATGTCAGTACAAACACTCATACCAAGTTTCATCAAAATCCATCAAGAAACCAGCTATCTATGGTGTCCACAACATATTTTCAAAAGCAAGGGCAATAACCCAGGAAATATTTTTCCAATCGTCTGATTTTCAATAGGGTTCATTTTTGGGTGATTACAAACACTCACAGCAAGTTTCATAAAAATCCACCAACAAACCAGCTCTCTATCGTGTCCACAACTTTGAGAGTGTAACGGCTGAAAAATTAACGCGTTTAAAATAACAAGGGCAATAACTCATAAAATATTTTTTCGATGTTTCTGAAATTCAATAGGGTTTATCCTAATGTCAGTACAAACTCTCATACCAAGTTTCATCAAAATTCATCAAGAAACCAGCTCTCTATGGTGTCCACAACATATTTTCAAAAGCAAGGGCAATAACCCAGGAAATATTTTTCCAATCGTCTGATTTTCAATAGGGTTCGTTTTTGGGTGATTACAAACACTCACAGCAAGTTTCATAAAAATCCACCAAGAAACCAGCTCTCTATTGTTTCCACAATTTTGAGAGTGTAACGGCTGAAAAATTAACGCGTTTTAAAGAACAAGGGCAATAACTCATTAAATATTTTTTCGATGTTTCTGATATTCAATAGGGTTTATCCCAATGTCAATACAAACACTCATACCAAGTTTCATCAAAATCCATCAAGAAACCAGCTCTCTATGTAGTCCACAACATATTTTCAAAAGCAAGGGCAATAACCCAGGAAATATTTTTCGATTCGTCTGATTTTCAATAGAGTTCATCCTTGGGTGATTACAAACACCCACAGCAAGTTTCATAAAAATCCACCAAGAAACCAGCTCTCTATCGTGTCCACAACTTTGAGAGTGTAACGGCTGAAAAATTAACGCGTTTTAAAGAACAAGGGCAATAACTCATAAAAAATTTTTTTGATGTTTCTGATATTCAATAGGGTTTATCCCAATGTCAATACAAACACTCATACCAAGTTTCATCAAAATCCATCAAGAAACCAGCTCTCTATGGTGTCCACAACATATTTTCAAAAGCAAGGGCAATAACCCATGAAATATTTTTCGATTCGTCTGATTTTCAATAGGGTTCATCCTTGGGTGATAACAAACACTCACAGCAAGTTTCATCAAAATCCATCAAGAAACCAGCTCTCTATCGTGTCCACAACAAGTGTGGACAGACAGGCGGACAGACGGACAGACAGACAGGGGCGACTACAATATACGCACACATTATTGTGTGGGCGTATAAAAACTGATGTTGAATTATTAATTGGTATTAGGTTGCCGATGTGTTTACTTGTTTTATGGACGATTTGAGCTGAAGGCGAGTAATTAGATTCTTAACATGTATCTAAGTGTGAATATGCTCCGGTATCAATGTATTATTCTAAAACCTTTCCAAGAGTAACACTTACTGCTGACGAATATGTTTCTGTACCAGGGTTCAGAAAATATTGAGGGTTAGAGTGAATTTTCGACAATTTTGATAAGGTCCTTGCCGTAATACAGATACAAGAAAACTTGAATTCATAACGAATAAAAATACAACGGGGCTAAAATTGTACATGGGCTTCGAACATGCTTCGCCAGTATGAATTGCTTTAGTAGCACGTGTGCTTTGCCCTGAAAATTGCTGCGCTGACAAATTTCTGACATTTTTATGGTTTCAGTTAATTCAGACAATAGTGATAAGGAACTATCATCAACTGACAAAAAACTGCAGAATCGTCGTATATTCTGATTATCCGTTTGGGACTAAAAGGGGAGATAAACTATCTGACGATTATGGTAGCACAATGGTCATCCCAGACTGAAATTTTTCCATTCAAGTTTCATTATGATTTTCAGTAATTGTTATAGCCAAATGATTGAATCAAGAATTAGTTTGACAATTAGTACGACAAATCTGTTATTTACATTTTGGCAGATTTGTTTAGTCAGGCATGAATTGATCTCGTTGCACCTCATGATTTTGACCTTTATAGTAGTGGCGGGTGTCGCGCGCGAAGCAGACCATGCTTACTCTTTTCGAAACACCTGATGGTACTTATCGTATGGGAAGTCCACTACTATATGATCGTTGCACCCGATTATTGAAACATAATATTGTCCTCAGAATTTCTTTTCCTCTAATTGAAGTTTAGATATTGTTTGTAAAAAGGAAGGGTCGAGCAATGGTTCGTGGTGGAGATGGAAAAAGGTAGTAGCAACATAGCATAACCCCGGCCAGTGGTATAGTGCAGACGAGAGGTGCCAATTGTGGATGTTTTGCATCGTGGGGTGAAGGGTTCTTGCAGGTTGATCGAGTCTTTGGCGAATGGTGCTCGTGACACTGGTGGAGAATAATAATAGCCAGAATTGGTACAAGAAAAAGAACAACCACAAACAAGAAATTCCCGAAATACTAATCCCACTCTAAGGGAGCCGCGGTGGCTCAGTGAGTTTGACGCTTACTCGCTAACCTGGAAGTCCAGGGTTTAATCCCGGCATGGGTCGAGATGATACCTTCGGATTGTTCAACTCGGTTTCCCCCTGTCAGTGATGCAGGTCGGAGGGGCTGACATGTAATAAGCGTCTAGTCGTTAGTCGGATAGTGTGGGGCTAGAGGTTTCAACAGTGGTATGTCTGAAGTAGACAGATCCGATTAGATGCTTTCGCACTACAGTGCATTGAGCATAATCATTGTCGGATTTGCTCCTAGAATAAGCAGAGACGTGATAGACGTTACTTCTGTCCGGTCAGAAGAAAAAAAAAACAGAATATCGCGTAAATGTTTTCAACAATATCTTAAAAATAACAATGTCATACATGCAGTCAGATGTGTAAGTCATAAAAAAAAGAGGAAGTAATAACTTTGTATTTTCAAATTATTAAGTGTTCGTTTCTGTTGCTAACCAATAAAACAAACGCCTGTCTTCATTGCCGACGCTTTTAAGACCAATTGAAATTTTAACAGCCTAATCCGTTTATATCACTTTGTGTGATGTTCAAAGTAATTCAAGGGAGATAATCAACAATTTGGTACATCTTTGAATAATCGATCTTTAGTTGACAAAATGAAATAGAGTTTTATCTCTCACTTGTCTGCACCCGTATGGGCTAATGAGAACAGGAAAACGCCATACAGTGCACATCGAGGGAAATTTTGCCAGGACAGCAGCATTTGCCTTCTCATATTATCGATTTCCAACTGTCGAGGGATCCTAAATGTAGCCTGTAACACACGAGGCCTCGGTTTATTGTCCCATCCGAACGACTAGAGGCTTTTACTATGTCAGTCTGCATCACTTGCATGGGTAAGCTTTGTTGAAAAAAACGAAGGTATCATCTAGACCCATGCCGGTAATGAACTCACAAAGCAACTGCGGCCTCGAAAATTAAAAAAAAGACGTTACCAATAGGGGAATTGAGCTCTGCCATGTCAAATTATAGCACTATCACGGCACAAATTTCATATTTTGTCCCCAACGAAGTCATATGAGATCGAATTTAAAATGATGTACATTATTATGAACCGTGTTGTTGAAACTAGTTGCAAGTGAGGAAGGCATATGGAGTTTTCTACCTGATTCTTGCTTTTAGACTAATTTAGACCAATAAAATGAAAATGCCACTCGGTGAAAATCTGGAGTAAGGAGGCATTTATCATGCTGATGAGTCCAAATGACTCTTTGCAATAAACTTACTTACTTATCTAATTTTAATTGGGTGATGTTTCCATGCAAGTTCCTATGAACCACATCTTCTACTAATTGGAATCCAATTTTCTGCCTTTCGTTTGTAAGATCAAAAGATTTAATAATCTAGTGCTAATTAAAGATTATAGAATAATGAGGAAGTCAGAAGATAATAAAGACAGTTTGTCCTCGGGGAAAGTTATTATAGGTGAGAGATAATGAAGTAATTGTATACAATGGTCAAGGATGTTGGATTAATCTTTGAAGTATAAAAAACGTTGAAAGTGGTATTGGCGATTGCGAACATATTATTATCATGAATTTGTCTAAATCTGCTACTGCATTCATTCAATTTGACAACTGAAAACGCCACAAAGGTCACATCTTCATCATTTCGCAACTGAAAAAATGGTAGCACACGGGGTTGCAATCTCGACAAGGGGGAATTGATGATATATCGAATGGCGCAGAACAAATGATAATCTTTGTCAAAATATTGCCTTCTTAAAGTATTATACAAAACGGCTAAATTTGTGTGAAAACATGTCAGTTTTCTATATAATTAGATGTCTCTTTCTGCGATAGTTTTTCTTCAATAAGTAATGTGGAGAACTGTGTCTGAACATATCAATTAAAATGTCTAAATGTATTTCACTCTTTATTACCACCATCAGCTGGTTTACAACCAAAATTAATGCATAAGTCCAGTGGCGTAGCCAGGTTTTCTAAACTGAAGGTGCAATGATAAAGATGAACCGACAGAATATATTGACATTGCGAGCGGAATGAATAACGGGTGGGTCCAGATGACCGCCTGAGTTTTTCAAGCCATAATATTTTAAAGTTTATGTCTGCGGTCGGTCGGCTCAACTATACCGACGGCACTTTTTCAACCGAAGGGATACCCCCCCCCCCCTCCTCTAGCTGCGCCACTGTTAAAGTCCCGGTAAAAGCGCACAATGTCTTTTGCAAAACAATAACAACAATAGTTTTCTCGAACAGTATATAAAAGACAAAAGCCTTCAACATTATAAATTTCTACTGTCCTATCTCTTTGGTATCAACATTTCCAATAAAGCTTGAAAACGAATTATCACATAATGTTTTCATCAATAATGGGATATCTGTCTATAGATTTTCTATTAAGCTATATTGTCATGCAATAGTCTCTGAAAACCCATTATTCTATTTTCAAATCCTTTTTTTATAAAAGAAAAAATCCGGTGATAAGTTTATTAAGCTACTTTCAATATGAAATGTGTTCTTCATTGATACGTAAATCAGCTAGACAAACTTCCATAAAGCTGAAAGGTCAATCCACTTTTATATAGTATAGATTGTAATACATCGACGTACTGTGTGTTATTAAATTCATAGAAAGGCGATTTCAGATTCATTTTAAATGGTGTTTTCTGCGCCCATTGGGCTGATGAGGACGGGCAAACGCCATGTAATAGCCTACTCTTATTTTCAAATTCCAACTGTCGATTGATCTTTAACGTGAACAACAAGGTTCATTGTTTTTTATTGTCTTGCATCATGATTTGCCTTTTTGTCGTCCAGGCATGTCTTTTTTCATATTGTTTGCTGGTCACCTTTTTTTTTTTTATCTATGATCCAATATTCTAGTATTCTGGGGAAGGAATCAAATGCTTCTGTTCCGCTCTCAATTTCAGTACACGTATTATAGTTTCTCTTCAATGGTGTACAAAATGAAGCTTGAACAAAATATTTTTTCCATGCATCCCATTGTCTTTTGTCAATTCATGTTCATAAATAACTCAACAACTGAACACACAAAGCGGATTATTCTATGTTGCTCAGTACGGTAGATATTCTCTATTGTGTTATGCTTATCGTGTAGTGAAAGATTGATGCAGGTAATAGAGATAAGACCGAGAGTAAGCCTCTATTAACCAAGTCTGACCACGATATGACCTGACTATTGACTATCTACCTAACCCAGACACTATATTCCATCTTATTTGATCCTTTATCAATTACCTATAATGAAACGATGTGAGATCTGATCTATAACAATGAGATAACTCTGGCTGCTTGAAAGACAGTGATCTAACGAAAGCTTTTAACTTGAACTGCTGATCTTTTGGTTTTGTGGGGGCTGGTGGCTGTTAGTCAAAGCTTGCTCGATAAACCCTGGCGGTCCGAGATTTAATCCCGTACAACGTTGGTTAAAATTCATTCCTTTCTCTTAAAAAAGATTTAAATGACACATCAAGAGACGATTGTAATATTGTTAATATATTGTTAACCATAATAAAATTTTGCTAAGCTACGTCAAAGAACCTCTGTCATGTTAACCTTTTTTCATCTTTAATATCATATTAATAATTTATTATAAAGTCTTAGTTTGTATGACATTGTGAAATAAGTATTTGAGCATTGTGTATTGTATTTGGTTTGGAGTCTAATTATAAAATGTTCTAAGAAATAAATCGATATCACATCATTTTGATTAAAAATGTCTTCAAGCAAATATTAATCAGGCATGTTCCTAGTGCTATATAATCTCCGATGGGAATTGGGCATGCTTATCACAAATTACATAAGACTAGAACAATAAATTTAAATTGCCCACAGTTTGTCGTCTCCAAATCCAATCTAATATTTTTGGAATAGACGATGCCCATATTTTTATGTCAACAACTGCAAAGTGATTAAATTCTTGAAACGATCAGTCCTCTGTTTGCTGTCGTCTTTGCAGGCGAGAGAAACTGGCATTGAAACGATCAGTCATTTGTTCAAATATGCCGATATTTAAGTTAACTTATCTGTTATCTAAACAGCAGATTACATTTCAGTCACAAAATTATACATCATTCCGCACTGAATGTAGTTGTCAGTTTTCACACTAGTAAGGTGGGTGCAGAAAGAGGGACATTCAAGTACATTCCACGTTATGCATTATAATTATGTTTATGCATACATATTTTGTTTTGTGCTATTCATTACCAAGCAAGTTAGTTAATTAGTGAATATCTTTCGTATAAGGAGATGCATGTGCCGATATAAATAAAGCACATGTACATGAGTAAAAATCAAACATATATATTTATTAACATGTGCTTTTACTGAAGTGATCCAAAAGTTTAAAAATTTAAGTACAGAAGTACGCAACTTACCTTTGGATTTGAATTCAAAATTGTTTTAGCTTCTCCACTCGCACTATGGGGATAATTAAAAAGGTTATCCAAAGTTGAGGTACGGTATGATATGTGGTTAGTATCCGGATAAAACCGACAGGCAATGTTAGTATCAGATCTACACAAATTAAACGTAGGAGCTGGTCGTAAGAGAGTCGGAGCAGAACATCGACGCAACGCTGCTCGACTTCCAGAACGTCTACGAGTCTTACGGATTGTTGGTTTTCTAGTTATCATATTGATACTGTGAAAGTTAGTCCTCTGAATACGATTGCACTCAATTTTTAATCTCCGCGGTTCAACTGATGCTATCCTGAATGTTTACACCAACTTGACAGTCGATCAGAGTAGTTCCTGCAGTGACAGTTATTTTGATGACAAATATTGCATAAATCTGACTTTCTATATCATCAACACTAATAATATGTCTAAAAACTGGTTAATAACTTCATCGCAATAATGGTCTGATCTGATATTTTTACGTTGTTAAAAGCTACACATTACGTCTTCCAAATGTGTTTCTGAAAATGAGATGAAGGTTGAAATAACTAGTGACACATGAAATCGTTAATACTTTAAAGAAGATATCTTGATATAAAAGAAGCAGTGCACTTTTAAAATATATATATGTTGATATATTATTTCTTTTTTCAGGAATATAAAAACGTTATCAATTTTGAAACAATTTTGCTGATATTCTTGAACATATTATATACTAAACAATACTTGTACTTGGTTGAATCACTTTCCAGTCATCTAGGATACACATACAAACTGAAAGTTATGTCACTATCACAGTTTACATCCAACTAATATTTATCGATGTGATAGTTCCTAAGGCAAAAACACACAGATGAAAGCAATAGATTTGTTTTCAAAATCATATTATCCAAGAGCAAATCCAAACCGCGAGTCGTGTGAATTTCTACTGTGTTCATGAAAAGATCGAGCACGTCATGTTCAGTTTCGTAATAAGCACACCTTATGAGCACAATATATTATATATAACCATTTCCGTTACAACGACTTAAATCAATGTCATATTTTACAGAATGAAGATTTCCTGATCTATTCTTTAACTGTCCATATCAAATTATCCTGAATAGTTAGGAGAAATGAAATTTACTGTCTAACAAAATTTCCGAATGTCACATCAATCTCTCATTGAAATTCGTCTTCAATTTCAGTCTAGTAACTTCTTTATCTTCCACTTAGATTAGATAAACAGTTTTACAATAGTTACTCAACCGATAGAGAATGACTTGAAATACGAGGATTGAGCGGAGAAATTCATTACAAAGCATCTTGACGTTCATTTATGTCTGAAACAGAATTGATGCATATTTTACCATTTTCTGACCTAAAGGTTTTTACTTCCTAAACTAACCACCGTAAAACGATTCGACTACGTTTCGTGGGTACTAGAAACTAACAACCGAATTTTCATGAGAAACGTATCTGTGCCTTTTTGCCTTATTACCTGATCAATGAGATCCTACAAACCAGTTCTACAGAAATCAATAAAAGTCCCTGCCCTCGGCCTCCCAACAGCAAACATATAATCTAACCATACCAAACCACCGAATCACCATGAGTTTTTCAAAATACAAAACAACCGTGTAACTCATGCCAAACCACCCAGGCCATTCGACTCAACCAGAACTTACGAATTCTCAAATTACCAAAACCAACAGCACAGAACCATCTAACTACTAAGACTATCAACGACTATTACCTAGTTTGAGAAATCGGCATCCACTGGTGACGAATGTTAACTTGTCAATACCAGTTAATTTGGGAAGGAGACGACCCTGGAAATCTACCCGACAGGCCCAACTGTTTATCGTGACAACCAAAACAAGCAAGAAATCGTGACGCACTAGATTGATCTTTACAAACTGCCTAATTCGAGCTTATGAAAAGAACATACCGAGCAAACTATTTAATAAAATGACCTCGAGTTGGCATATCATGAACATGTGCCTATATTTAACCAAATGCCGGTCAGATTCACTAGTACAAGAACGCACGACTCTTGAATAAGCTCATATTTTTTCTGATTCTCGCCATGTTCAGGTCGACTTTCGACTGAATAAAAAATAAATTCAATAAACCATTCAAAACTCATTGAATTAGAAAGAAATCGAATGTAGTCGTCAATATTACAATGACTCAATAATAAGTTCCTCATAACAGGATATATTAAACTATATCTTAAATGTAACAGTAATTACTAATATTAGAGGAAGGAAGCTGAATTGACAGACCTGGTCGTCTGTGACATCTGTTGTTTTGAACGCTAAACCCGCAATTTAGCTTCTTGTTTCCAAATTATTATTTTTCATCGAAAAGATTCTTTATCACATTAAGGAAAAATGACATCATGGTGTATTGTATTTCTGAAGGATATTCTTTTTGATTCTGTGAAGTCAAAAAAGAGTGACAACCTCGTACAATTTATCGATTTTAAGATTTTTTACACCAAAATTCTCGCCTTCAACTATGCTGAGCCATAGTATTCAGGTCTCAAGTAATGTACTTTACCATGCAATCATATTATGTATTTCAATCAAATAAAACTGAAACAACAAACTATCTACTTGATTAGGCCTACTTCAATGAAATTGAATGCAGAATACCAATTTCAAATGTTATGTGTTTGCACTTGGATAGAATTTAGAAAGCTTCTGATTTCAAAGGAATGACTATCAATCACGAATCAGTAAGCAAATTAATTTCAACTTTGTCTCTGTATATTTGAATATCGTCAAGAATTACACCCACTGTAGCACATGTACTTTGCCGCAAATCACATTGTCATTTCGTCCATTGGAATCGAATTTGACCTTCTTAATTATTGAGGTAGCTTGCGAGAAAGAGTCCCTTCACTGGAATTCCTGATGATATGTTATTCAATCCCTGTTGAAAATATAAATTTCCCGACCGTTGTTATTGGCGCTGTATTCTTTTTTCAAAACGGCTGTAACAACACATTTTATAGTAAATTACACATTATATGAAAAATGAATTATATTTAAGTTCCTCTATAAAGTATTGCATCGAGTAATTGGTTGTTCACGGTGTGCATGCTGGCTAATGCATCCTAGATGTCTTAATGAAATAATTCTTTCAAAACCTATGTGTAGCCTACATTGACAACGCAAAAACACTAACCAAAATGAACTAACATGTGATTAAATTAGTGGTAATTATATCCGATACGGCGCCAAACTATGTGTTTTATCATTGTTATGTTCGACTAATGGCCTTTCTAAATCAAAGATATTGATCAAAAATTGATTCAATTAAAAATTTCATTAAAAAAACTCATCAAGAGACTAATGGATTTTTAAAGACACTAACCCTAGAGTTTGAAAAAAACATACTTTATATCATTAATGATGTTACACGCTCTTAGGTTATTGGCTTAGACTATTTGTTGCCTGATTTGACAAAATTACATATAAATTATGTTGACTCTTTCAGCCATAAGAAATTAAGTTTTTCATAGTAATGCCTACAAAAACAAAAATAAAAGGGATTTTCACATTTGTAAATTTTAAATTCATTTTCATTATCGGCCCTTTTCTTTACATTGACAATATGAAGGACCCGAATATCATATTTGACATGAGCTTACAGCCAAGTAGAGTTAGTCAAAAAATGAATGTGAAACATTGTGTTTCAGATGTGGAGCTCGTTGGATAATGAGGTCGATGAGATAATAATACATTACATGTTTTACATGGTATTTTGATAACATTTGACGTGATGTGACAAATATCAGCTCAGATCTAATTAGATTAGAAATAACCTAATCACAATCAATGTAACTACGTCAAAAAGACCAAATTAACCTGTGTTATTACAAAAGTGACAGCAAATTAATTTTTTTGTCTTTCCACGAAGAGGTCATTACATTGATGAACGTGTATCCAAGCAACAAACTGCTTTCCATGGAAAGTTTAATCAGGTTCACCTAACTCGGATCGAGTTATTAACTCTTTTTTATGGTTATTTTCTATGAAATTGACTAAAAAAACATGGAAGTGCTTGCTGTATCACATTACAGATAGATGTAATACATTCATCGATGTATCTCACAAATTGTTGTATCCTGGATGGGTGTATCACAAAACCACAATAATTAAATGCCTCCACAAACAAATTCTGCATTTGGTAAAAATAGCACATTGCAAGCTCTATATTCAACATCAACAATTAAGTAACGTACATGAAAATATATTTATCATAAACTCGGTCATATTAGCCTCTTTGTTTTATGTCGTCTACACTTATGAACATAGTACCCTTTCTCTTTCTACACAATTGGCTCATATATAATATGAATATTAACCTGAATTTTGCATGCCAATACCCAAAACTCTCTTGTGCCGAACCTAGACATATTTAAGATATTTTAAGAGATCTGAATTCAACTTCATCTTATATGAAAACTTTAAAGCCATCTAAAAGGTAAGTATACCGACGAAAACATACAAGTAATTCCCAATTAACGAAGCATTCAATGACATTTTAAAAGGAAATTGACCTTCATTCCACAACGACCATTTTGGCAAAATATTCCTCACTACATACCCTCTCACAACCTTTATCAAGAACACCATTGTCATTTAACTATTCATATTTTGATACAGAAAGGTGACCTCGATTCCAACTTTTATACATAATTATATACATTATATATATTAGATACATTTATAACATACCAATCCTACATAACTTTTAGTTGACAAGTTTGTCCTTGTACAAGAGAAATTTTTTATGTCGAGTCCATAAGCTTTACTGAGTTCCCTACCAGACTAAGTTTGATAACTGGGCATACCTTTCAGAAAGTCAACAAAGTTGATGATGTCCACTTGATGTAATTTATCCCCACTGAAGAAACATAGATAGTGAAACTCATTAAAGATTATACTCTTTACACATTGACAAAATTGAAGCTAGTATTTTGTTGTGACAGTAACTGCACCGATAATAACATTCTATTAGACCTCTTTATACAATCCCAATATACTGTTATAGCCCTTAAGTTAAAACAATTTCCTCAATAACTGTATCCGATTATCCTAAAATCAATATTTCGTTCCTTTTGTTTGTGGATTTGATTTATCTCAGGTATATACAATGTACTTTAAAGATAAAAATCCAATTATCAGGAGGGATTTCATATTTATATTTTAACTTCCATTACTCACATTGATGTATCGAATTTTAGTAGACTATCACAATTATTGGCGTTTACCACAAATAGGTGTATCACACACGTCATGGGTGTATCACTGAACTTATTTCACGAATTGATGCACAGGGAATCTACATGTAGCGAATTGATGTGCCTCGCATAGTCGGAATTATTTAACACGTCGCAAGAATGATCATTTGAAAATAATACATTGGAAACGTTGTATTAAGATCAAAAACCATTAATAGAAACTCAATCTCACCTAGTCTAAGCAATGTATTCGTAATGGCTTAAGACCTAATATACTCATCCAATAACCATGTAAGAGTGAAATAGAGATAGTTAGTGAACAGGATGACTCAAGGCGAGTTGATTACTTCACTTCGATAAACCTACTAGGCATGGAAATCAAATAAGAATTGTACAGACATTAAAAGGTTTTGTCGATGGAGACAAGACATGCCTAAGTATTGGAGATAGATCTATTACTGGAAGCTTCAATTACTCAGTGGTAAACTATTTTTGTTCTTTTTTTAATCAAGATGCACTCTTCAGTTCCCAGTTATTGTTACTGAAGATGTATTTCTATTTCATACGACAAAATGATAAAGGAAAGCATACGCCCAATTTTATTTCATCCAAATCCTCGGCATGATCAAATTGTTGGAATTAACACACACACTTAACATCCGAGTATATCACTCTTATCCATCACCGTGTGCTACAGGCTGTGCACGTTAAAGATCCTTTGACAGTTGGAAATCTAAAATAAGAGTAGGCTAATGACGCTGTCCTGGCTAAATTTCCCTCATTGCATGATGTTTGCCCGTCCTCAATTCGCCCATACAGGTGCAGAAAAGCAGGACGTAACACTACATTAATTTCATTTGAGTGTCCTATATAAGGACCTGTATTTTGCTTCATACGAAATATTAAATCTATAGGAGTGGATAAAAGTTGTACAAAACACTGAACCCCAAATTTATATTGTGATACATGCACCCAAACCGTTTTAAAATTGAGGATCCCATTCGTTATGTTTGAGAGTTCGGATCTCGATCAGGGTGTGATAGTCTGATGACCTTGAATAAGTCATCTTCACTCATAATTCCAGTCCACCCAGCTGTAAATGGGTACGGACAATTCGGGAAAGATCAATGCTAATAGGTTTAGCCAAGGACCAGCTGGGAGAAAGGATCCTCAAGGAACATAAGTTGTTATCCTTGTAAAATATAGATGTTTCTTTCTTTATTTTAGACCACACTGCCTGTAATGTGGTTAGCTATATTTAAAAGAAGTATATCATCTAATTAAACCTAGACTGTATATCACTTGTCGCCAGTGGTTAATGAAGCTAAAACATCTTCAGACAGTTTTGTTTCCTCTTGGAGCATATTTCAATGACACATGAGACGTTTGGATAATGAAAAATAGCGATGGCCATCGTAATACGCCCACTTTTATAATGGCAGCCAATTCGTCCGGGGGGTTGACAAGAGTGATCAGTAAATGAAAGATTCTGAGAATGACATTTTCTCTTTTTACAAGATATGTCACTGTCCACAACTTTGAGGGTGTAACAGCTGAAAAATTAACGTGTTTTAAAGAACAAGGGGCAATAACTCATAAAATATTTTTTCGATGTTTCTGATATTCAATAGGGTTTATCCCAATGTCAATACAAACACTCATACCAAGTTTCATCAAAACCCATCAAGAAACCAGCTATCTATGGTGTCCACAACATATTTTCAAAAGCAAGGGCAATAACCCATGAAATATTTTTCGATTCGTCTGATTTTCAATAGGGTTCATCCTTGGGTGATAACAAACACTCACAGCAAGTTTCATCAAAATCCATCAAGAAACCAGCTCTCTATCTTGTCCACAACAATTGTGGACAGACAGACAGACAGACAGGGGCGACTACAATATACGCCCACATTAATGTGTGGGCGTATAAAAAGTAGAAACATCTAATATCTACAAAATCGTTCCATTTTTGGTTATTTTATTTTGTATTTCGGTTATTTGTATATTTTAAGGGCTTTAGGATACTAGGTTGCATACACCGTTAGTTTTTATTCTGGTGTGAATTTCAAATGCTCAGTCATCTTCCCGGGGTTATGTACATTAGAATAATAAAACAAGCACGAACGATCCCAACCGTAAAACAAATTTCGAAATCCATGCGAACACATTAGCAATATATTGGTAGCAGCTAATGAACATTTCATTTGAGGAAGTATATCAATAAATGAGTAAATATTTCATAATGAAAAGTGGTATCAGGTGTCTAAAAGAGTTAGCATACCCTACTTAGCGCCACAGCTTCCCATTTTCATTGCAACATTATTTTCAACGTCAAGTTGCGTTCATGTGATGCTATTTAACCCAGCAGCTTTTTCAGAAGAAAATGAAAATCGATAACAAGCTTCAACATTTCATTTTCCATTCATTTCCAAAATGCCTGTGGTGAACCAATAAAGTTTCCAAATACATGCCAGTAGGAAACCACTTGTGAAGAAACTGTGCTTCTAAATTGAAATTGGATTTATATAGAATGTTCAAAAAACCTATTTGCCGAGAGGAGTGTGTCGCAATTTTACTGTCAATTAGGTTTTTTCTATGACATAGTTTTCTACAACTGGTATGAAAGTGCAAGGATGTTTTAATTTAACATTAATTATCATTCTTGGGTGAATAAATGACCAGATTGTTTCACATATTTTAATTGACTTTGCATAAGGATGGGTTCTAACCAGAAGATCAATTTCCGCAACGTGATATTATCTTACCGGCCCTGTGCTCATACTGGTAGTACAATAACCCATTGTTTTCGTTAGTTTAATTCGACTCCGTATTGGTATTCTAATGGAACACCTTCCCGTCTGTAAATACTTTAGTGGTAACAATATAGATACTCTTCACCGCCATGTAATTCGACCCGACCAGAAATGTTTAAATTACCAAACCAACATCTTCTGATTACCAACAACTACCGTGTGGGTGGTTTGTGATATCAGCATCCGTTTGAAGTGAAAGGTTTACTTGTCATCTACTTACCAACAAAATACAAGAGATTAATTGAAAGTGGGCACCAAACTCTTTTTAAGAAATGTTTAAATTCAGATTAGTTTGATTAGAATTGATTAGATAGTATGGACTATGATTATGGGCATTTCACTTAATGTACATTCCTGCAATTATCAGCACGATTTTTTTTGAGCAAATACAGATTCCCAAACAATTAGTTAACCAGAAAGTATAGTTTAGTTCATGTTGAGTACTAACCATCATTGACTTCAAAGAGTTAATGAAAAGACCAGGATTTGAATTTTTTCATTAGTTTCACTTGCCAATTACTTACGTTTTGACAAAATTGTCGATATTTGACCATTTATAAACGAGTTATTTAGAATATTTGTAACTCTTTGTTTTATGTTTTTTGTGTAAACTCGTATCTGCTTATAGGTGGTTGTTTTTTTTTTAAATAACATTTTGATGCTGCTCTTCATCTTCAACAATAATGAAACGCTTTGTAACGGGAATGTGAAAGGTTGTGCTTGTCGTTTGATAGAAATTTTCATATTTCACGAACTGTGCTTTTGAGAGTAGATTTATTTTTAACTTTTTGTGCGTATCTTAGCGGTATAACGACTTTAAAGCTTCACTGCATCATAATAACATAATTGATAATGTTCACAAAAAAAGAAACTTAAAGAATATCTTGCATTATTCATGATATAAATAAACTTCCTTTATGTGATTAAATGTTGTAAAGATCTTAAAAGAAAATTTCAAAGAAACTCTACAAAATAGCTAATAGACATTCCATTTCTTGTCAAACCAACCTCAAGAGTGCATCTTAAGACACACTTGTTTTCAATAAGATTATACAAAAACTTCTTATGTATTGTGTACTATTGTAAGCGACAGAAACATGTTTTAAGCATTCCATGGTAACCATTATAAACAAATCCCTAAGTTTGAAATAATGGCCTGTTTCCCAACATTAAACTGGGTCTAAATCCGATATTCGACTTTAGATTATCTAACCAAAGACGACCTGGAAAACGTCGTTACTGACATAGTTTAATGTTTCCCATACGAAAGCTTGCTTTTGTCATTAAATCGAGTTAATCGAGACTTCATCACCTGTTGTCAGACTGGCATGGACTTTCTCTTGACAAACTGTTCAGGGGTTGTGGTCTTTGAGAGTTTAATAATGTCGTATTTGTTTAAAGCAAGATATCCTTGGAGGAGATGTCGTGTATAACAATAAACAGAAATCCTTCGATTGTGGTTGCTATGCCGCAGTGGATTAATGATTAAACTCGATGACTTGCAGATACGGGGTCTCCTCTCGCCGATCTTATTTCCGATCTGATTGTTCCACTGCAAGTGATGTATGTCGGAGAGCCTGACTGGCGCATTATTTCAAATTGGACAAAAAGTAGAGAACGTGTGCTGTGCACGATCGAGATTTATTAACCGCTTGGCATTTGCTGTTATATCAAAATCAATTGTTACACACTGCTTTAGTTGCCTGTTATCAGAAGTAGAAATCAGAATGTAAAATTTTCAGTTTAGTTAATTAAAAAATCTATGACAATTTTAGTTTTGGAAACATAAATCATCTATCTTACAAACAATAGGATATGTATATCTTTAGAAATATAATCAGTTGGTGTAAAGGTCACAGACACAAACAATATTGAAAAACATCAGAAACTGTCAATGTCATAGTGTTGTTAGAATAAACTACATAGACAACCAAAATAATGACATTGAATGAAATAATTTAAGATTTATAACAATAATGAAAAAAAAGCTTTTCAAACTCAGTAGACATAATCAATACCTTAAAGAGTATTTCCAGGGAGACGCCATCATATAGAAGTTTCATATTCAAACATTAATCTAAAATACATAATATCTTTTCTCCGGAAGAAATAGTTCATTAAATTGAGAAAAAACCTAATAAATTATGAATAAGTAAATGAATTTCTGCTATGCTACATACGTACATAACAATGAGGAACAATGAATTACATGTAGTGTAAATCCCATGATAAACAAGCCGTATCATATTGTTGTAGCTTCACCATTTACCACATTATTCAATATAATCAGACCTTGACCTTAAAATTCTGGTCCGTTATTTAGTTCCACGTGATGTAAGGTAATAAAAATCTCAAATTGATTAATAGAAAAAAGGGTTTTTACAGCAATGTGTGTCGCGGAAACTCTTTTATCTGTTGGAATCACTCTACCCTCTGTCCAAACATAGATACAAAACAAATTCCCTGTAAATTGACCAATGTTCCCTTAATCAGCACACATTCAATTTCATTAATAAGCAGTTTTCTAGCGATTGTGTATCTTTAAGTGAGAAAACCTGTATGCCATCTATGAAGGCTGACAAACTCGTCCACGTCCACTAAATGACGTTATTTCCGCAAAATTCAACAGACTCAGATATATGATTTTAACGTCAAACCAATCTTAAACTGTTAATTATCTGAAAGCCCGTGGACATAATTTTAAGACTATCTATCCTTAGATTCCTACCTTTGTCAGCCAATAAGTATTTCATTAAAAAGATCGGAGTAATCTAAGTCTGAAAATTGTGAAGATGATAAAATCCATCATCAAAGATATTGTTATACTTTAGTTCATTATTTAAATAAAATGTTAGATTAGTCTATATCATTCTTAGCATACATCTTAAACGTGCCTATACATAACATTGTCAAAGACTACACGTTGTGACAAATTATTAAAAGCTAACAAATTTCCAAGGAATTGTTATAATTATTAGGATACGTCTAGACGACACATTCTTTTGAAGTTAATGATTCCTTCTTAACTTCTATATAATGATCCGTGTTTTAAAGGGTCACGGTTAAGAAATTGTATGATGATAAACAAGATTCATCGTAATAGAGCCAGCCCCTAAGGAAAAAACTCAAAAGATGGAGCCACATTTAATAAGCTGTCTTAATTCATTCTTTATTTCAAGTAAATGAAATAGTAATCATACAGGATAAGAAAGCAATCGAAAGTTGATTAGGAACAAATCAATCTAAAGCAATCATATTTTTCTGTCGATAAAAAATATCAATTTTATAATCTCAGTTTGGCATGAAAGATAAACAAGCACAATTCCAAGACATTCTAAATACAATCAACTCACATTTCACAAATCTCTAGAAATAGTTCATGTCTTTTACTACGTGACACATCAAGTGCTCAAGTCAATTAAAAAGTTATTTTTGTACCAGGGTCACCTAAGAATGGAATATTTCTGACAAATAGTCAACACATGTATAAAGGATGTTATTGCCATCACAATAATTTGCTGTCAATGTATCATCACTAAAAGAAATGAGAGGATAGCTATTGACATACGTGTACTAAAAGTGACATGCTGGCTTGAATACCTTTTTGTCTCGAGATGTTGGCACTTTGTTAGTCTTTGTTAAATCTTGGTAAACGCCTGAACGATAGTACAAGAAAAATATCATTAATAAAAAATCACGTCCATCTCATTAAAAAATTGGGAGTAACAAAAAGCACCATTGAGATGAGCACAAAGAGAATGCAGATTTTGCCGTCACTATTCAATAAGTCAAAATTATTAGACGCAACCAGATCAATTTATGTCTTACTATACAAATCTTTCAAGAAGATACTTAATACTCATACTTTACAAGATGTTGTTCGACAGTGCTATCCAGTAATTTTGAAGTCTTCAAAAATTATCTTCATTTCACCGATACAGATCGACTCTAGAACTGGAAATACTCGATGGTAAGAGAAAAACACATGTAGTGTGTTCATGTCTTGCAAATAAACATTTTGCCAGGTAACAGCATCAGCTTTTCATCACCAGCACAGAATTAAGATAAAATTCAATAAAACTTGCCATACTAAGCTGACAATTTTGTTCATGATGTTTATTGGAAATTAGTTACCCTACCCTTATCTAACTAGTTAAACAGTTCAGTAACATACGAAACATTGATTTCATTTCAAATATAAAGGCAAATAAGATCGAAGTTTGTTTGCACTTATTACATAAAGCCTTGTCAGTGAGTTGCATGTTTCTAATCGGGTTATCAGAAAAAAAAACAATCCACTTCCACGAGCATTTAGATCGAAATGTGACAGAAATTGACTAACTTCCTTTAACTGATATAATAAAACGTTAACTTGAAGGCTAAAGACTCTTAAGTAGAATCAACTTTTTGAGTGTAGAAAGAATGATACTTAAGATGACAATTTTATACCAATTTTCTCTTCAAAGAAGATTAGACACTTTTTGTCGACTTACTTGCCTTACAGCTTTCAGGAGATTTGAAACTAATTCAAGCCCTGAATTGAGATAGACTTAATTTCGCAATATTATATAAAATTTCGTAAATATCAAGTCTGAAGTTATATTTTTATACCACTATTTTAAGATATTTATGCTGTAAAACAAATGATCTCCTTACAATGGTTATCAACATTACACAGCTTATGAAATATCTTGTATACATATCAAGCACTATCTTGTGCCATAGCGAAGTCTATCTAATTAAAAATAGATTACATTTCGTTTCGGTTATTTTTTGAGTGTCGACTCCATGTAATCTAACCACTTATATAAGGCGAGCATCTTCTGGTGACGAAAATTTCAGCCAATCAAAAACTACCTTCAAGATCGCGTGTCTATGCATTGATATGCATTGATATGCATTGTGGGAAGACGAAACAGAAAGTAAAGCGACACAGCAGTCCAAATTATGACGTAATAAAAAATATTCAAATATAAACGTTGTTCTGATTGGCGGAGGTGTGGCACGTGCAATAAATAGCTTATTCGTCACCAGAAGATGCTCGCCTTATAAAAGTGGTTAGATTACATGGAGTCGACACTCAAAAAATAACCGAAACGAAATGTAATTTAATTTTAATTAGATTGTAGCCAAGTGAGCTACCATTGGAAGTAACATAATAGTTATTTTATGTAAATAGTTTGAATTCTACGGGTACTTTTTAATCCAATCTGTAAGTAAATGGAATGTTTTTCGATTTCCAACTGTCGAGGGATCTTTAACGTGCACAGCCAATAGCACACGGGGCCTCGGTTTATTGTCCCATCCGAACGACTAGATGCTTTTCCATGTCAGCCCCTCCGACCTACATCACTGACAGGGGGAAACCCTGATTGAACCCAGGTCCTTCAGGTTAGCGAGCGTCTAACTCACTGAGCCACTGCGGCTCCCCAATCTGTAAGTGAAGCAGGATAAAAGGAGGACATGGAATCAAGGCTATTTCGCATCTCAAGATCAACTTTTGAAATACACATGCATATGTACAAACAATATATGTATGTTTATCTTTAGAAATATAAATAAAAGTCACAGAAACAAACAATATTGAAAAAACATCAGGAACTGTTTATTACAGTTAACAAAATGTTGACAGTTATCTATCTTAATTATGAATTTTATTTTTATTGAATTAACTCCCTTGAAAGTTAAACTGTTTATTTGACTTCGTTACGAAAATCTACTAGACCCTGATATCACTTTTCATTTTTATACACCCACATGAAATGTGGAACGTATATTGCCGTCAGTCATGTCCTTTGATCCGTCCATCGGTCGGTTCATTTGTCCGTCCACAATTGCTGTTATCACTATACAAGGCAAAATACTTGACGGATGAACCTTAAAGAAAATAAACAAAATCGAAAAATATTTATTATGAATTATTGCCCTTGAAAACGCGTTCAATTTTAGCTCGTAACTTTACAAGGCACAATTCTTGATGGATTTTAACGAAACCTAATGTGAGTGTTTATAATCACCCAAGGATAAACCTTACAGAAAATCAGGAAAATCGAACAATATTTCCTATGAAATATTACCCTTGTTCTAGGAAATGTGTTCAATTTTCAGCTCGTAAACACTATGACAAAATTTTTGACAGATTTTGAGGAAACTTGTTGTGCGTTCATAATCACACAATGATGAACACTATTGAAAATCAGTAGAATCAACTTTTTAAGTGTAGAAAGAATGATATTAAAGATGACAATTTTTAACCAATTTTCTCCTCTAAGAAGATTAAGCACTAATTGTCGACTTGCTTGTTTTGCAGATTTTAAGAGATTTGAAACATATTCCATCTTTGAATTGGGATATATCATATTCAATTTCGCAATATTACATAAAATGTCGTTAAGAAAATGTCAAGTCTGAAGCTACATTTTTTACTATCATTTATAGATATTTTATTATCCCCTTAAAATGGTTCTCAATATTACACAGCATACACAATATCTTGTCTAAATATCTAATATAATGTGCGCAATTAAAATGAGCTACCATTTGAAGTAACATGCCACTATTTAAAGAAAGATCCAACGCATTGGTGTAACATTTTCGCATAATCAACTCTTAGTATGAGAAAACATTAATTTTAAAAATGATTAGGTATTCCTTAATGAATAGTGATATTAGATGTCTAGAAGAGTAAGTAAATCCTACCTTGCGCCACACAATAAATAAATAAGCATTAGCGTTGGTAGCTCTCCTGACAAATGGCAAATTGACATCAGAGGTTCTAGAGTGTCTTTGCCAACCTTAAAATTTGCTAATTATTGCTGTGTAGCTCGGTGAGCTTTAATGGTTTTCCAAGTGGATTCGGTCCAGTGGTACATTTACACAGCACTGATATTTTGCCGCGCCATACCTCTTCTTTCGGCACCGGCCCGCTTGAAACTAGCACGGTGTCGAATCCTTTTAACTCATTTTCATTTCAACTTTTTTCTGTCGAACCGGACTCTTGTCCAGATTACTTTTGGCTGCTTAATGTGGATATAGTTTTATGCATATCAATCTAAATACCTGTCACGAAATAAGCAAATAACAGTGGTAGGATCTGAAGATTAATACTTGTGCGGCATACTTTAGTTGGAACTCTAAGAAGCGATATGAGCAAGAAACATTTTAGATCTAACGATGGTGATTAAAGGGAAAAAACTGATGTATACTACGGACCACTAGTGATCAATAACTTAAGATTGTTCCTACTCCTCATCAGAATACTATAATGGACGGACTACTCAGTAAATATTACGCTAGATACAAGTAAGATTAACTAACATATTACATTTGTGAAATTTCAGTCCGTTTCTTTTTATACAGAATGCGCAATTTAAAGACTACAGTTAAAATTGATTTTAGTGATTGACTGATTACATGAATAGATCACTTCATTTTAAGTTTAGTTTTTTTAGAATAAGGCCGCGTTTTCTTTTTTTCTTAAATATCAGACTATATATGTAGTCAAACCTTATTTCATTTCACTTAATAGGAAGTGCATAAGATACGTAGAATTGTAACCGATTTGTTTGTTTTAAATTCTTGAATGAAATCTTGATGATATTGCAGATACTAAAAATCATAGGCAATTTCAATGCAAAACTAATCCGTTCAACCTAAGAGTTCTTTCACTTTTAAGCCATGTCATTTACCTAGAGTACAGTAAGATTTTCAGTGTTACATCTGCCTCATTAAAGAATAAAATTAGAGGATACAAAAAGTCTGGAGGATACAAATAGTCTGGCAAGACACTTTCTTTTTCCTGATCTCGATGTACCGAAGGTCGGTCAGACGATCCTTCTGTGGGTGGCGCAGAAATGAGTACTATTAAATGTATTAGTTTTCGTCACGTGAATACTGTTGAACATCTGACTACCATACAAACAATCTGTCCACATCTGACAACCAGATCATCATTTGTTTACATCTGGAATACAACCAAGCCATCTGTACACATCTGACAACCAACCGCCATCATTGGTTTACATCTGGAATACAACCAAGCAATCTGTACACATCTGACAACCAACCGCCATCATTGTTTTACATCTGGAATACAACCAAGCAATCTGTACACATCTGAAAATCAACCCATCATTCGTTTACATCTGGAATACAACCAAGCAACAATCTGTACACATCTGACAACCAACCCATCATTGTTTTACATCTGGAATACAACCAAGCAATCTGTACACATCTGAAAATCAACCCATCATTCGTTTACATCTGGAATACAACCAAGCAACAATCTGTACACATCTGACAACCAACCCATCATTGTTTTACATCTGGAATACAATCAAGCAATCTGTACACATCTGACAACCAAACCATCATTGTTTTACATCTGGAATACAACCAAGCAACAATCTGTACACATCTGACAACCAACCCATCATTGGTTTACATCTGGAATACAACCAAGCAATCTGTACACATCTGACAACCAACCGCCATCATTGTTTTACATCTGGAATACAACCAAGCAATCTGTACACATCTGAAAATCAACCCATCATTCGTTTACATCTGGAATACAACCAAGCAACAATCTGTACACATCTGACAACCAACCCATCATTGTTTTACATCTGGAATACAACCAAGCAATCTGTACACATCTGAAAATCAACCCATCATTCGTTTACATCTGGAATACAACCAAGCAACAATCTGTACACATCTGACAACCAACCCATCATTGTTTTACATCTGGAATACAACCAATCAATCTGTACACATCTGATAACCAAACCATCATTGTTTTACATCTGGAATACAATCAAGCAATCTGTACACATCTGACAACCAAACCATCATTGTTTTACATCTGGAATACAATCAAGCTATCTGTACACATCTGACAACCAAACCATCATTGTTTTACATCTGGAATACAACCAAGCAATATGTACACATCTGACAACCGACCCATCATTGGTTTACATCTAGAATACAACCAAGCAACAATCTGTACACATCTGACAACCAACCCATCATTGTTTTACATCTGGAATACAACCAAGCAATCTGTACACATCTGACAATCAACCCATCATTGTTTTACATCTGGAATACAACCAAGCAATCTGTACACATCTGACAATCAACCCATCATTGGTTTACATCTGGAATACAACCAAGCAACAATCTGTACACATCTGACAACCAACCCATCATTGGTTTACATCTGGAATACAACTAAGCAATCTGTACACATCTGATAACCAACCACCATTTGTTTACATCTGGAAAACTAAAACAAACAGGCTGTTTCTCGGTTGGAAAACTTAACTAACAAACTGTTTACATCTGAACATTTGTTTAACCGTATTAACAAACTACTAACCTTTTTGTATATCAAACAATCGGATTACATCTAAAAACTACCAAACATCCATACAATCAGAAAACACAAGTGTCTTCTAAAGCCGTTGTGAAAAACTGACAAATCTTGACAGTGTAGTAGAATAAAGTTAAAACATGTCTGTAAGTCTATTAAATCTCGTTACCTTTCAGATTGTAGCAGTCGAAATTAACTTCATATTAAATATCTACAAGTCTACATTCTAATTACAAAAACCTTATTTGGTTGATTTAAAACAAATTTAACATATTAAAGAAATCATTGAAGAAAACGAAAATGAAATGGGACTTTAAGAAATTAAAAATGTTTTTCTTAGTCGTAGTATATTATCTCGATCTTCTTGCCAATTTTTAAAGAAACGGGATTATTTTAATTTATTTGTAGGTGATTTCGTCCCAAAAAATCGATTTGCTTGACATTTAAATATCTTTGATTTTGATTATACCTTTCACGCTAGTGTATAAATCAATACACAAGCCTCTATTAAATAATTATTTTTACTTGTTCTTTTAAAATTATTTACTAGTATTTCAGAGATTTGTTTTACTCTTACTACGTTTCTCCTACTTCCTAAGATCATGGGCATTCGGATTTCTTCACGTTATCATATTTTCGTGAAATAGTATGTCCCGTTTAGCCTATTGTAACAGTAGAGTAAAAGTGTTCCATCTGGGACAGATCTCTCCCATGTTAAAGAGCCTGGTGCTGGTGCTATAGCAATATGCACCAGCACGCGAGCGGTGGGGCGGACTGCGGCGGATCGATATTATTCGCGCGCGCGTAATTTGAATTTGGCGGGTTGACATTCTTTGTTTTAAATTTTGAATGAAATATATTAATTGAATATTGTATAAGAATAAATATCTAATCTGTTTAATGATTGATTGATGTTTTTTAATTTTAAGCGAAGATTTGAGCATAATCTTTGTTTCCATAAGATTCTATGGTCATGAATTTAATAAATGATATAGAAAAACAATATTGGGTCGATAATTATTCACCTTCAGTGATAGAAAACACACACAATCTATTAAACATCTGTTGATGTATAAGATGATTGTAAAGTTATTCAATTTTTGTTTGGATTGATTTATTTCGGTTTCAAACTATAAATATAATTTTTTAATTGAAGTGTATTCATTTATCACGAACTGCAGAAGGATAAACATGACTAGCGCTTCATCTTTAAAAAACTGGGAATTTTGTGGAAGTAAATTTTCGAAATCTGCTATTGTATATTTTACGCAAGTTCTTTGCATATACATTTTGTTATGCTATTCCCTCTATCAGTTGTCTGAATCTCCATCAGGACCCTTATCAACATTCTGGTGCGGTATTATAACATCATCAGTGGCCTATATGCTTCCCAATCCAAAACTAAAATTCAATAAAGTTAAACAGACAGATGTCGAGTCTCACATTTCTATTTAAAGAAAATGTGGCTTACTTTGTTGATTTTAATATCGAGTTACATTGAGAGTCGAAGGAGAACAATAAGTGGTCTACCGCAACACTGTCTCGAAGTGTATTTAAGAGACTAATATAGTGTTAATAATGATTTTAAACGAATATGTGTGGATGTCCAGTGAACAGAATAAAAACATTTACCCTGATAATAAACCATACAAGTTTAAGGTGCAATTACCACAAAACATCCCCGTGGGTGGAAATTGTTTAATAGGTTTGTGTAAAATACGAGGATTGAAGACACAAAAACCTAAAGAAATATATATTTGTTGCGATCAGTGTCAATATTCAATAGTCGATGGTAATTTATATCCCGTGTTGAGGTGTATCGATACTAGCGAAGAAGTTAAAATAATTCAAACTCCGTTTTACATAAGCAGCAAAGTCATACAATCAATCGATCAATTATCGTTTTATATATTAGACGGTAAAGGTGAACTAGCCTCATTCTTAAAAGAACCGTTGAAGATAACCATTCACATCAAATCAGGAAATGAATAAACAGGAAATTTATATACCAAATACCCAATCGTATATGGAGTACTTTAAATCAGATATGGATGAAACACCGACCAAAACGCAAAATAAAAAGAAGACACAACCGCGAATTCGAAATAAAGCTGTCAAAATACCATGCGCGAGAAAATTAAACTTAAAAACGAATGCGCACGAAGAAAATTCATCATTGACCAGCATTCCAGCCAAGAAGAAGGACGATACAAAGAGAAAAATTATCATTAGTAACGTTAAAGATCGATTCTTTTAACAATGTCAGCTTTATCCACAGTCACATCGGAATCTGTACCTCGAGAATTATCTCTTTTCTCCATCAACGGTGTACAAGCTGCTGTCGAAAAATCATATTTCCAAGATTACCGACCCATTAATCCTATATCTGACCAGTCTCCGATTGAATTTAACATATCTGGAAAAAATGGACACGAATATCTCGACTTACACAATTCGAAATTATATGTTAAATGTAAAATTGTTAACGAAAACGGGACGGCTTTGACTAAAGACGTAAACTGTGCTCCAATCAATTCATTACTCCAGTCATTATGGCAACAAATAGATGTCGTCTTACAAGGAAAGACCATATCCACTACCAATAACCATTATGCCTATAAAGCTATGATTCAAACGTTAATGAAGAATACGGATTCTCCTCATTTAGAGAGTGAACTTTTCATCAAAGACAGTGCGGGTTTAGCGATAGACAGTGCCGAGGTTATGGGAGCAAACCGTGGTTTATATTCAAGGTATAAGTTTACAGAAGAGAGTAAACTATGTGACTTAATAGGAGATTTGCATTTTGATTTGATTAAAAATAAAAGATATATCTTAAATGGTGTTGATACCAGGATAGTTCTACATAGAAACAGCCCAGAATTTCTATTGATGACTAAAGAGGAAAAGGGAAAAAAGAAAAATTACAAGATTGTATTATCCGATGTTATTTTTAAGGCTAGGAAAGTTATTCTCAATCCCGCAATGATGATGGCTATAGACAATTCATTACTTTCATCTAATGCTAAATATCCCTTTACCCAATCTGGAATTAAAGTATTGAATGTACCCGCAAATCAGTTGTCATTGACGTGGGATAATATCTTTCAAAATAGTAGACCTTTCAGAATTTTAGTAGGATTTGTATCAACATCTGCCTTTACTGGAAATTATAAGAAGAATCCTTTTAATTTTCAACATTTTAATATCAGTGATATCACTCTCACATGTGATGGAGATCGAATAAATTCATATCACGTTAATTTTGATAAAGATATTGGATATAATTATATAGATGTATATAATGAACTGTTCAATTTTTCGAGTGAGATGAAAATTTCTCGCCATGATTTCAAAGGTGGTTACGCTTTGTTCCCATTCATTCTAGAGCCAAATTTTACATTCATTAATTATATTTCTCTCATAAAACAGGGGAATATTCGCTTAGAAGTAAACTTTAAAAAAGCCTTGCCTGAATCAGTCACTATAGTTCTATATTATGAAACTCTAGGTTATTTTGAAATTGATTATAATAGATCAGTTATAACTTCTTAATTGAGTATTGAATTTTTATATTATTGTATGTATTGCTTGTTTGTAAATAAAATGTATATAAAACCATTTCATTTCTTTAATCTTATAAGGGGGTTTGGGACAGGGAGATAAAAACAAAAGATTATAAAATAATTTTTATTCATTGTCTACAAATTACAATTGTTGTACATCAGATGCTTTGATCCAAGCATTAAATTTCTTGGGCCAGTGCAACCATTTTACATAATATTGTTTATGAACACCCCGTCCTTTCGCTCGTAAAATAGACTCTATCTTCCACATCTCATTTTCTGGACTGTCCACCTTTTGTAACTCGGATTGATAAAATGTCCCTTCGATAAGATCTCCGTCGTAATCCTTAACTCGATAAACAGCTAGTCCACCACGACGAATCTTTTGTAAAATCCAGAATATTTCCCCAGTCCATTTTTGATCATATTCACGCGTGAATGGATTCCTTATATGTGTTAATCTAACGCGATCACCAACTTTGAATTTGAAAGGTTTCTTCGTCGTTTTCCTCCCCTTTTTAGGCCAATATATTGTCCACCACACAGACGTTTCATTGTTTCTATTTACTTCAGTGGGAGCCATCTGTATCGTTCTGTGAAATGTTTCGTTATAACTCTTGGCAAATAATTGAAGTTGACTAAGATATTCATAAGACTGTTTGTGAGTCATATAACGATGGATACGTGATTTAATTGTTTTAATGACTCGTTCACTTATGGAAGCCTTGGTTTCATTTTGAGCAAACAGCTGTTGAATTCCATTTTCCTTTAATAACGATTGTACAACTCTAGCACGAAATTCTTGACCCTTGTCCGAACGAATTCGGTTAGGTTTTCTACCACCAGTCATAATGTCATATAATGCATTTTTGACTGATAGACCTCTCTTATCTTTTAAAGGTCTTAACCAAACGTATTTCGAAAAAGTATCGATGACGACTAGAATATAAGAACACCCTTCATTATATTCAGCATATTTGCCCATGTCCATGAGATCCATTGACCATTGATCGTCGATTCCCGTCACCATAATTCTATTTCTTTTAAAACGTCGTCGCATTTCTCTCTGAAGACTGTACGATTCTTGTTGCTGAAGCCATTTTTCTATATTATTTTTACTGATAACAAACTTTTCTTCTTGTTGTACATAGCGATACAGTTTATCAGGTCCTGAAAAACTTCCAGCATTTTCAAGATTATAGTAAATACTTTCGAGATACTCTTGCCACTTCATGACTTGGTTGTATGTCACTTTTACTTAATCATACTGAAATTGTCTTTCAAATTGATCTTTATATAGAGTGAGTGATGCTCGCACAGAATCCCTTTTAGAAAACCCACGGGATAGCATATTGTTAATGTTTTGCATTATCTTCATATGTATGTTATCATCTTGTAACTTTAAAGTATTTAAAATATTCTCCCCATAGAGATTCAAAAATTCAATCAGATAATTCTTCTTCATCTGTTCCTTAACTTTCTTCCTCCGTTCGCCTTTGCTTAAAGTTTTATATTTCTTCATCTTAGATCTTCGTTTCTCTTTATTGTTTTCTATAGCCATATCATGCAAACTCCTCAAGTATTCATTTTCATCAGTATGCTCGTCTTCAGTATGTCTATCAGATTTATCAGAAGATTTTTCTTCTAGTTTGGTTTTACCTTTCATTACATCATCGATAATGGGCAAGATGTTTGTAACTAATCTTTGAGTCTCTTCTGTAAACGGCTTCAAATCCACGACCAAATAACCGTAGCTCTTTAATGTAGCCTCTTTAAAAGTTTTCATTAAATGTTGTGGATTTTCCGGATACATTTGACGTGATAATGTCATTACTGGTTGTTTATCAACTGGATTATTAAACAACACCAGATAATGAGTATTGCGTCGTTGTGTTGGATCGCGGTTGTGGAAAAGGTTTTGACTTATACTCATCACCGATAAATTTCTATGGTGAGATCCTTCTGTAAAAAGTTCATTAATTCTAGAATCTTTAGCACAAGTGGACATGAGATCATCTAAAATTAACAAGTTTTTAACTGAAGGATCAATGAATGTATCTTGGTCTATAGTTGGTGGAATTCCTCGAATGAACTCCACTTCTGGAACTACCGAATTACGTATTTCATCGTATAAAGGTTGCCATCTTTTGTAAAGCCAGATGATTTTCTCTGGGGGTGGGGACATTTTCGTTGAAGCATTTTGCAAGACTCTAGCTACAAACTGAGTTTTCCCACACGAGGTTGGACCAGTGACGATAGATGTAAAGGGGTGTATAAACTTGAAGCCATCCATGTCCTATATATGTCTACTCTTTGGATATCCTTATGCTGAATGACAATAAAATAGTTAGTTGGAGGTTTATATATAAAACCTTTTAAACATGATTCTATTTAATACATATATATATATTACATACTACATGAAGTTATTAATATACATTTACATATACATTTTACAGTATAGTACATACATAAAATAAATAATGATATATTTACATAAAATATTTTATATTATTTACAAATTTTATGAATTGTACTTTAAGTTTTGATATTAGAATAATATATACATGATATTAGAATAATATATGCATTTAACATTGTAAGGATGATGTAAACCTATTACACATTGGAAATTCTCCAATGTCCGAATGATAAAGACTCAATACCATCATTCAAGATATAACGTTTATCATCATATGGACTGAGTGCAATTTTATTAGTACAAGTGGTAAAAATTTCATGATTGTATGTTCTAAAAGTTCTCATAGCTTCCATTTGGTTTTTTCGTTGAAACAAACAGTTTCTATATGACGAATGGCGAAGTTTATTAATGAATGTATCTTGGTCTATAGTTGGTGGAATTCCTCGAATGAACTCCACTTCTGGAACTACCGAATTACGTATTTCATCGTATAAAGGTTGCCATCTTTTGTAAAGCCAGATGATTTTCTCTGGGGGTGGGGACATTTTCGTTGAAGCATTTTGCAAGACTCTAGCTACAAACTGAGTTTTCCCACACGAGGTTGGACCAGTGACGATAGATGTAAAGGGGTGTATAAACTTGAAGCCATCCATGTCCTATATATGTCTACTCTTTGGATATCCTTATGCTGAATGACAATAAAATAGTTAGTTGGAGGTTTATATATAAAACCTTTTAAACATGATTCTATTTAATACATATATATATATTACATACTACATGAAGTTATTAATATACATTTACATATACATTTTACAGTATAGTACATACATAAAATAAATAATGATATATTTACATAAAATATTTTATATTATTTACAAATTTTATGAATTGTACTTTAAGTTTTGATATTAGAATAATATATACATGATATTAGAATAATATATGCATTTAACATTGTAAGGATGATGTAAACCTATTACACATTGGAAATTCTCCAATGTCCGAATGATAAAGACTCAATACCATCATTCAAGATATAACGTTTATCATCATATGGACTGAGTGCAATTTTATTAGTACAAGTGGTAAAAATTTCATGATTGTATGTTCTAAAAGTTCTCATAGCTTCCATTTGGTTTTTTCGTTGAAACAAACAGTTTCTATATGACGAATGGCGAAGTTTATTAATGATAGTAGACTTAACAACTCCTTTAGCAGTTTGTTTTTCATGACCATCATATTGAAACGAATACATTTTAGCCCTAAGTCCAATAAATTCCGTAATTGGTTTACCCATGGTTTCGTCTTTCATCTTACCAATCACTTTTTTATTTGAAGTATCATGCAAAAAGTGACTCAATTCATAGTCACTAAAATCAAATAAACATTTATCTTTTGCCATGTCTTTATAGAGATCATCAGTTGAAATGGAATAACATAGCGAATCCGTATCCGTAAACAGTAATTTAGATTGATTCCCATATTTGGACTTTATATAATTATAATGAAAGTCATACATCAAACATTTTGAAAGATCTAAAATACTAAAACCGACATAAATTGGACGATTTAAAATCAAGTTTTCTTTCAAAAGTTCAACAGATGCAAGATCTTCATTAAATATTCGAAAAGATTTAAAATTGGGCTTAGTCGAAAGACGTTTTAACTTTTTTTCATTATTGACAAGTTGAATGTTGACTCTGTTTCTTAAATTTTCCATTGTTTTACCAAAAACCGCATTATTCATCAATTTAAAAAAATCTTTTTCGAAAGTATTTTTAGCCAATTTTCTCTTTGATGTGTTAAAATCTATATATGTTTTTAACCAAGGACTTTGATTAAATGTTAAAACAGAATTAATTTTCTCTAATTCCATACCCAATGATAAATACAACTTTAAATTTTTTGAGTGAAGAACGTAATTTTTTTTGTCGAATAAATTTGGTACGAGTTTTTGGGTACTCGAAACGTCCAGTTTCAGATCTTTTTGAAGATTACGCTGATATTCTGATAACATATCAGATGTAATTCTCATGGCTTCTGGAGCGAGGGGATAATCATTATGTAAATCATGAAGCTTTGATGGATATTTTAAATCTACTGAAAGGATGTAACCTATAGAATCGTTATCATCAACCTGATTAATATCTAACATATTTATTTCACTCTCAGTTAACCAGCGAAATCCATGAGTTGGTAAATACTGACTCATTGCATAACCATATAAATTATTTACATCAAGATATATAATATAATTATTAGGTTCTGATGGAGTATATCCTTTGACGTGAGGATTATTAGCGGATTGATGTCTATGCGTTATCATCGCAATACCACCTTTAATTGAATTTTCAATCATTAGATGCATGTCGGGGTCAGTGAACAATTCCAACCTTACATTCGTCATTTTCAAAGCTGCTTGCCACGCTAAACCGGGAGCAGTGAAAAAATGGGCGGGGTCTAATCTATAAATGTTGAGACATAAGGTTCTAAAATTCTCGAAAACATCAGCCAGTAATATGACATCTGTTTCCATGTACAAATCATGATACTGTCCTAAAGTTTTTAAGCTAAAAGTATCCCAAACATTCTGAGCATGTTCATAATCCTTGTCAGATATATTAGAATCATTTAAAGAGCTATAAAAATCTGAAATTGGGGGTAGACAGGTTTCATTAAATTTCTCTATATTATCCATAAACTCATATGGATAAACTCCCTTTCTCCTTAACAAATTCAATTTCTTCTCGTCTCCCTCGTGAAATTGTTGAATGTAATTATTGAGATGGTGGAATTTGTCGTCTTCTTGTGTTAGATTTTCAACTAATTTCTCGAGAGAGGCGGAAAGAAATTGAAATGTATCTAGAAATTGTAAACATCCTAATGAAAATGAAATATAATTTTCAGTATTTTGTGGAATTACATTCATCCTTTTGTTTTTGACTTTACCAATAGCCTGCATAATCAAATGTGAATCGTAATGTTTTAAATTGTGGAAAAACACTGGAATTTTTTTCTTTAGCTTTAAACTAAGGTTACATGAATTATGAATAGCACCCCTAAACCTACCAGTAACGTGACAGTGATCTCTTACTTTATCTAAATCTAAAAGTTTATCACATATATAGCATACTTTAGTTGTAGCAAATTGTATTTCATCTTCTGGAGTCATTTTCAAAGGTGTGGGGTTTTTGAAAATACTTAATAAACGTTCTTCAATGTCAATCATATGTTCGAGAAATGTTTCAACGACATTCTCTCCTCGAAAAGTCACATGGTCTTCCGTTAATGTATCATTCAAACCAACTAATTTATATGTAAAGCCAGAAGGAATGTGTTGAGATTCTTTGGTTGTATTAGTGGAACTTGACATTGAGTTCTTTGAAATGATACACTCAAAATCTGCGTAAATCACAAATGGAACTTTCTGTTGTTTCGACATGTCTGAATAGGATATCCATTTTTTGTCTTCTGTAGGCATTTCTATCCTCTGCGCTCCATGAATTTGACATTGAGGAATATGTTTATTCAATCTCTTTTGTGACGTATATCCGTGTAAACAATAATTACAAAAAAATCTTTGACCTCTTTCTTTCACCATCCTCCTTAATAAATGGTTTAGATTTCTTATAAAACAATAGTGTGAATTTTCACCTTTGGATATGATTAAAAGATTGACGTGTCTATCAAAACGATGCTTCGTTAAATGTATTGGAAATAGTTTCTTTTCTTCATAACCAAACACATTAACACTTATGTTATTTTGCTTTTCAAATTTGGGTACATCCTTTATTTTCACGGGGACATCAATGTTTTGAAAATTCAACTCATTCTCATATTCAACATAATTACCAACCCGTTCTGGGTGAATTCGAGATGGGTGAATAAATGCTAGCACACTCCATTTAAAACACTGGTGGTCTCTATTTTGAATATTAACTATTGCTTTTTTAGAACTTAATTTTGAAGGAAGTGGAATATAACTCGATGCATCTACGGGATTGTATTTAACGACGTTTAAAGGGGACTAGTCTTCATTTTTATTGGTTGATTTGGGTCTTGAATATACTTAAGTATCCTTCAGAAGCACTAGAAATGCACGAAAATTGCGTATTTCCTTCAATTATACCTTAAATTAGACATTTCTCCTTCTATTTCTATAGATGACTTTTCTATATATTGCATAGTATCGCTAATGTGTAGTAGGGCATTATTACTTTCAAATGCTAATAATTATGGATGCACATGGATCTGAAGACTCAAATTTCAATGGTGAGTTGTGATAACCAGTACTAAATTGCTGAGCTAAAAAATCCCCGTTTCTGAGACTTATCCAAATCGACCCGCGAAAATGAAGCCTGTGCCTCTTTAACGAAAGGTCTATCACACTGTCTAATGTCCAATTACTACCTTGACGTTGAAATTCCATAAAAGAGGTTATCATCTTTTTGTTGCTCTCCTGTAAACTTTCATTTAAATCATCTTCTTTCAATGCGATATGACATTTCCCATGAAAATGTGGTTTTACAGTTTTTTTTTGTTCTTCTTTTTGTTTTGTAAATTGAACACATAATGAAAGGTACCACTTGATTGAATGTTTTTCTTTCAATGCTTTCTTTAATTTTTTCATGACAGAATCATATTGTGAAGATAAAAATAACAATGGATCATATTTTGAGTCGTTAGAGGCTGTGAACACATATTCCATTAAATGCCCGTTAATAGCTTCACGTTCATTTATACAGTCCTCTATCTGGCTTTCACTGGTTGATGGTTGATTTAAATTACATGGTTGACTATTTGACTGACTTTCGACCGTTGATGGTGTATGTTTTTTATTTATATGATCCTTTAAATTATATAGTCGACTAAACTGAGCTCCACAAATTTTACACGTGGGTTTAAATGTGGAGTGAGTTTTTTTGTGTCTAATCATACTCCGTCTATAACCAAATTCTTTTCCACATTCTTCACAGACATACGACTTCATTTTCATCTTATTCTAAAATATAGTAATAAACAAAACCTTCAATTTCAATAGATGTATATCGTATCATATTTGATTTAGTAATTGGGAAGAATTTCAGCAAAGAGTTTATATATAACAAGAAAAATAGAAAAGTTTATTTTCTTACCTTTTGTAAAGCTGCCGGTTTTTTTTTCCGTTATAATCTATCACAGTCAACAAATAGCTTTCAAAATAACGCGGTTATGAAAGTAAAGCTATGATAAATATTACAATAAACTTTTATTGGATATTTCTTAATTAACATCATCCAATCAGTGGAAAGGAAATCAAAATTGTAAACGTGTGTATGTGAAGTTTTATTGATTAATTTCGTTAGTGGCACGCGCTCATTATGTACTATTATTCATGTATTATAGAACAAGTATTACCTCGAGTGAAAAAAAAAAACCCAAAACATTAGGGCCTATATAAAAGGACATTGTCCCATGTATTCATAGCTTGTGTCGTTTCAATCGATATTCTATCTATTGTATTGAAGCAGACGATAATTTCATACCCGCAAACTATAACATTTAAGAATTGACCAATCAAAATTTTAACCTCCGTTAAAAAACAAAAAAAAACATTAAAAACTCCTTCTTGTTCAATGTTCAAATATTGATTATTATAATAAACTAAAGTTTAAAATATTAACCAATCGTTAGACTATAATATATATCACTGAAGGTGAATAATTATCGACCCAATATTGTTTTTCTATATCATTTATTAAATTCATGACCATAGAATCTTATGGAAAACAAAGATTATGCTCAGATCTTCGCTTAAAATTAAAAAACATCAATCAATCATTAAACAGATTAGATATTTATTCTTATACAATATTCAATTAATATATTTCATTCAAAATTTAAAACAAAGAATGTCAACCCGCCAAATTCAAATTACGCGCGCGCGAATAATATCGATCCGCCGCAGTCCGCCCCACCGCTCGCGTGCTGGTGCATATTGCTATAGCACCAGCACCAGGCTCTTTAACATGGGAGAGATCTGTCCCAGATGGAACACTTTTACTCTACTTGTAACTTTAAAAATTTATATCTTGAAATACATGTTCATTTCATCGGTTAATGAACATTTCAGAGCAATAAATGGATTGACTCTTTGACTTCCATCCATAATGTTTGTCGTGATGAAATGTATAATAGATAATAAAGTCTATATTGATACGAAATTATGACGCAATTTTGATATAGGAACAACGTATGGAAAATTATCAAAATCTTGAATAATACGAAGACATAATCACAGTTGTGTATTTATTGTTTCTTAATCTGAATGTATTCATGTGAGAGGTTTGGAGTACGTGCATGGTTGCATCGACATGTGGTTTTTTTTTCAGAATGTATTGTGTGCTAACCTGGTTCGAGTGTATTAACACAAATGTGCATTTTTGTAAAGATTGACATTATTGCAAATTGAAAGCACGACTTACAATGTCGGTACTAACAGTAGACTATTCAGACAGTCTTTAAATTGCCGGTCTTAGAATATTTCAGGAAGCAAAGACCTTGAAGATGAATGATGTGGTAATTTGAGACCATTGTTACACTAATTAAATTCATCAATGTAAAGAACCAACTTTGAAACATTGATTGTTTACATTGATTGTTTACATTCTGTCGCTAGTTACCATGTACCTAACATGTGTGACATCCTCTCGTTGAAGTTGATGTATGATATGGAATTTTTGTAAAGAATCAAATCTATGAGTAGATAGATTGATGTGTAAACTGATGACAATAATTTTACATTTTACTATTTAACAGAATCAATGGTGTGTATAAAGTAAAGGGAACGGAGGGGGGTGGGGGCAACGAGACTGGATTGTGTCGCCAACCAGTTTTAAATTCTCTAGGGTACATAGTTAACTGCAAAGAGTAAACGTATAAAAAAATGCTTAAAACTGTTCACCAACATCAGACTGTCATTCGCGAAACACAGAAACAGCTTCATATACACAAATTCAATTTCCAGCATGTTTACTGATCATGTTGGAGAAATGTTGATTAAAGATAGTAGGCCTTGTTTTCATCTGGATACATTAAAAACATTTTCCATTCAAAAAACCCTTAGCAATTCTTTGTCCGACAATTATTTACATCTGTCAACATTGCTCCAACATTGCGTTAAATCAACAATTGTTTTAGAACTTTTAATATTGTGTTAAGCCTTAAGAAAGTAATGGACCCAACGGCCCCTGTTGGCCCTCGTTAGTTTTGTTAGCTTTGCATTATTGTTAGTAAGCATAATACTATTAGGTCTATGCCTAGAAATCGTTCAGTATTCGGTATCGAATCTTTGTAATAATCACAGCACGAAAAAATCGAGGTTTCATTGAAGATAAAACGAGTCATATTTTCAAGATCATGATTACTTTTATCTTCTTTGTGCATTTTACTTATATAATTCAGATGATGTCTAATAGGCTTCCAGGTTCTTTCAGATATTGTACCAGCTAAAGTCATCAGTGTATTAAGATATTTACATCATCAGCTCATTAAGAGATTAATCTACTGTTAAATTAATATCAATACTGAAATGCACCACCATATCATTTGTGAAAGTCCGATGGCCTTAAATAAGTCTTCGTCACTTCATAATTCCAGTCAACCCAGCTCTAAATGGGTAGCCTACTCCAAGAGGTTTGGCCAAGGAGCGGTTTGGAGAAAGGATCCTCACGGAACCCGTGTTGTTATTCTTGTAATATATAGATGTCGCTTTCTTTCATTCTTTATTTATAAATAAAAATTGTGTGAAAATAGTCGAATACTAAGAGGCGGGTGTATGAACCAAATTTTAATGGACATGATTTAAGTTTCACGTTTTTCATCCTTGCTGATGGTGAATATCTTTCATCTTTTGATATCATTATTCAGACCGAAGTCGTGGGTGTAAGGATAAGATAATTACAAGCAAAATGTATTTAACGATTTAAAAGGAATTGTGACGTAGATAAGATGTTAATGGAGGTAAAACTGCGGTGACGTATCAGCAACCATTATACTCTAAACTTAGTTACTTTACTCTGGTTAGGTTGACAGTCTTAATGGCATCAGACAGTGTTAAGTTACATGCTTTTAAATAGTTGAAGATGAAAATAGGACACTACTTCACTAGGTCGAATACCAGGATGCATACAACGCACATACAGCATATATTGATGCTATATAACCTACCTCATGTTGTCCAAAATAATTATAACGTAACACAATTTTATAATGTACTGCGTTTCATGTCTTCCCCCCCCCCCCCAAAAAAAAAACAACAAAAAAATACGATAACATTAAAATTATGTTCTTAATTCATGATCTCTTGTCTAAATTGAGTCCAGAGGTGACCCTAGATTATTTAAGATGGTAAAGTGTTTGAGAAGGGAAGACTCGTTCAGCCATTATAAATAACTATAAGCTCGTTTGTTCGGTCCAGATTCTCACACAACTTTCATAAACACCACCATTTAAATATCGTATGTTTTTCCTTGTAAATTGACAGTAATCGTGTTTTATTTACGTTGAGATATATTCACTAATATAATGTCTACATCTTAACTATATTTTTCGGATAACACGGTTAACATGAATTTGAAGATCCACACTCATTCTCCATTTTCTACCATGTTAACATTTTTATTTGATAAATACACATTAGCAATATATTAAGGAATAATTAACATTTATGTAGATAATAAGTTGTATTTCTAACTACGAATATTGATCACCATTAATGGCTTCATATGCACACGTTTAAGCACATAAAACCAGCAAATAAAGAACTCTTCCTTTCAACCAATCAGTATCAAACGTCAGCAATGAACTCTTGTAACCATATCAAAAATAAAATTTTAAGAGCCGAAAGACATATCGGAAATAAACTGTCCGTCCAAGTGTAAGGAAATCAATGTCACTAAGGAATTGAAATGCCTTCAGTCTATTCTAGTGTGTAATCATTAAATCTGTGATAAGAGAACATCTGAGACAATTGTAACTGCTTGTCCGAGCAATGTGTTTATAAAAGTATAATTATAGCATTACATTTTCAAATCGATTACATCGAAGTACATCTCGACTTAGATATGACCTAAAGAATTCCTAAAGATAAAAGTTATTTCACGTCTATCTAATACTCAACGGGTCATTTCCTGTCACTGGTCGACACTTATGGAGGTATAACGTTGCCAATATTGTCGATAGTGTTGCAACGTTAACATACCAATGTCGTAATTACAAAATGCATTTGTCAATGTCGATGTGTAAAAATGTAAAATGTATAAGTATACTAAAAAATCCAATGAAATGCCGCACGAATGTAGCTAACAATTTACTCTTTGCATTATGCATTTTGCATTAGGCACTTTTGCATTATACATTCTGCATTAGTCACTTTGTATTACGCACTCTGCATTATCAAACCTTGCAGAATAGACTTCTACACAATAGAACATATACCTTATATGGAATTATGACGTATATTCATTTGCATATGTAAAAACGGCGGAAATGTACGGAAATTAATTAATATGCATGCGCATTGATACAAAGAGTAAATTGTTAGCTGCATTTCATTGGATTTTTGAGTATACTTATACATTTTGCATTTTTACACATCGACAATTGTACTTTGCAGCATTGACAAGTGCATTTTGTAATTACGACATTGGTATTTTAACGTTGCGACACAATCAACAATATTGGCAACGTTATACCTCCATAGACACTGACCGAAACTATGCATTTACCAGAACGGGATAACTGTCAATTTACATGGAAATGCTGATATTTAAGCTGTTGCTTTTTTAGAAATTCCGTTAAGCATCTTCACAGTATGGAAGCTCACTTAGTTCGTTTTATGATGTTTGTCTTGAACGAGTCTTGACTATGAAGTTAGAGATGTGTCTTTGGCAGATGCAGTGGAGAGAAAGTGCTTTCTCATACTCGACCTAGCTTATTTTTATTGTGGGTTGTCTTGGATAGCCTTACTATCCGATTAGAAGGAGAGATCTAAACACATTTATGTTATACTACTTTAAGGATTTATTGCAAACGTGTAACAATAATAGTATTTAATAACATTGTGTTCCGTTATTTAATGATCATCATATTATTTTATTAATCGGCTAGTTATTGTTTAGATACCCAGCAAATGTTGTTAAATGTATATTGACATACCATGTCATAACATCCGATCTCAAGAGCCTTTCCTAATTGACGTGTTTCACGCCATTTTCAGAATCATCCTACAATTAACTATAAAAGCAAATAAATTATTTCTGTTCTCAAAAGAATATTGACTGTCACCTGAATAAAACGTGTTCAATCAATCCACAACTTTCTAGCTCGTTTGTATTACAAGACGGCATGTTTTAGAACTTGATTTTTGTCAAAGTATCCGAATTAGCTGAAGAATTTTTTCCACCAACAGTAATTTTCTTATTATGTCAAATGTAGCTTATAATATTTCATGATTTTTATACTTCCACATGTAATGTGATGCGTGTATTGTGGTCAACCACGTCCGGTCGTCCATATTTGTGCAAGAAAAAGCCGATCAAACATTAATAAAAACCAAAAACCAAAGATAGTTAAATAAGTTATTGCCTGACTTCAAACCATTGTATTTAAACCTCTACTGGGTCAAGCAATCTATCTTTGTTGTGCATCTTTCTACAGGAACAATTTCATTTATCAAAGGAAAAAATTCAAGTGATCCGTACTAATAACGAGCTTATCATATACAAATCACACTAGAAATGTGAAAAGTAATGTGGCAACCCTCTATTTTAAAAAAAAATCCTCTTTAGACTCCTAATCGACAGCGACACAGCACTCGATGATAATAATATTTAAAAATAAATGTGATGAAAATAATTTCAAATGCAAAAAAAAAAAAATTTTAAAGGTCAAATAAACAAATCTTTTTATACAGTTCATAATAGTCGACACCCAAGGCTTTCTCAGTAGTTCGCATCAATATAGACCTAATTATCTAATATAATTTGCCATAATACGGACCTTAAATCGACCTCACGCAATGCTTAGATTCCAATAAATCACGAGTAACAGCATGGTTAGAAATAATCATGTCAATCTTTGCCGGGAGACATTCGTTAACCAATGTACTGAACATGTGGAATCATACAAATATCAAGGTCAACAGAAAAATGCGTTCGACAGTTGTAGTATAATGTAAGCCTACATTTTTCACTAATTCCAGTTCGGCTTGTACATTTTAATATTTAACGATAACAGAAAACCCGTTCTGTTCATAAATTCATAAAATCACAATATTTCTCTTTGGATTTTATAATTAATATGTCAAGCCATGCTTTGGCTATGTTTTTTCTATTTCAAGCGAACTCCGTCCTGTGGCAAACGTGCCATGGGATTTTAATAGGTTTTCCCAAATTTTCTCAAGCTCTATTACGATATCCAAGTCTGAGGATCCAAGGCCCACTACCGTTAATAGTGGGGCAGATTAGTGAAAAAATCGTTCATATTGTGATACAAGCACCAAAATTTACATGAAGACTCCCTTTAGCCTACTTGTTAGAAAAAGCCCGTTAGCCACGTGAATTTTTCAAAATGGCGGCCATTTTTCAAGATGGCGGATATGAACTGAACTTTTTCATATTAATGTATCAAAAGTTGGTATAAAAATGTTTTAAATACCATTTCCATCATAAAATCACAACTGGCATCAGTATTAGTCGACAGGCGGCCATTTTCTCTTTCAAAATGGCGGAAAAAGCTAAATTTCATCTAATTATAGCCGGAGTTCTAAAAGTGGGATTAATTAACCACATGAGGGTTTACAAGGGCTTCTCATGGGGTTAACGCCCTTTATGAAAGTTCTACTGTATAAGAATGGCTTTTCCTAGCTTGGGCAGTGTACACAAGGTGAATTTATTTGAATTGAGATCGAGCAGAGTGTTGTCCATTATGTTTGATACAGCACTCTTCAAAAGTTATGTTACTCAAACGTATAATTATAACAACTCGAAATACATGCGAAAGGTTTCAAGTTATATATCTAATTTTGTATTGTCTTGAGTTTGGATGACTCTTTGAAAAATAGATTTGGCATTGGGAGGTCAGTGAAAAAATGTCTGAAAGAGATTGAGGTTAATCGCCTTAACATTGTGAATAGAACCCAGGTTATATTATGAAAGTCAAGGCCTGGGTCCAAATGCAACCTGCTTGGTAAGAAGTCGTCTTAGTAATGTACCATAGACGGAAACAGTGTACCTCTAAAAATTCTGAATATCCTGATCATCTAGTACTGGAGGATATCTACTTAACTTCCTGAAGACATTAAACCATCAGGCAAGACATTCTAACTTTACCATGAAGACTTCCTTCCTTTGCTCTTTAAGCCTAACACATTACCAACCGAGAAAAAGTGTGGACAAAGAAAATCCCTCAAGACGTTTCCAGAGTGATGACATCCCTAACAACGTTTATAGGAATCCATCTAGCATTTTGACCAAATTCATACCAATGACTTCTGCTAGTCAGTTATCGCATACAAGATTATCAAAAAGTAGGTTGTTTCTGTCTATGATAGATCTAGTCATGTAGCTAGTGTTGATGAGGCCAGATTTGATATGTTTGCTCAGAAACAATAATGTTCTTTTGATAGGATTCCCCCTCCTTGACCAGCATTGTTTGGTTCAATACCACCACCTTCATCTAATCTAATGGGATCTAAAATAAAAAGAAATGGATTGATTGCTTGAAAGAGGGGAATGTTTGTTACGATCATATAGTAGCCATAACTTTGCTTTACTTTCTGCATGAATAGTGGGTTGGTGGAGATTTAAGATCTTCACCATAATTTGTTCCTATCAGTTTGAGAATTGGATTTAAATGGGGTAACACTTGACATTCTGATAATATTTATCTCCACAATAATTTTCTATAAATCTTCTCATAGGTTTAAGGTTGAGGGATTGTCATTTTACCACCTTAACTATATAATATAGAGCACATTCAAATATGAGAAACAACCAGGTTCGAGCATAAACTGTTCAGTGTCCTTGAAGTCCTGTGCGATCTGTACACCATCTGGATAACGTATGCCCCGTTATCCTTGGCTAAGCTCTCCCGCGGTGGTACTTCTTGTCAATTTGGGTGCGACTATCTAACTGGTCCTGCATTTAACAAAACTACAGGTATATGTGTATGGGGCTTGTTAGAAAGCATTGGAGACACTAAAGTATACTTAAGTCAATTTTTAGCTGACAATGAACCCCATACTGAGTTTCATAGCAGTGATTTCACCAGTGTGCCCTGGTTGTGCTTTGATACTCACTCTTTTTTTCTCGTAAATGTCTGATTGTTGATTTTTGACGACCAGTCGAACAAGTTACACATTACATGTATATCAATTAAAAAAAGAAAGAAAACAGAAAGGATGGGATTGGAACAGCAGGTAAAACATATTTTTAGACTATCCATGGAAAGGGTTGTGGGGTAGAGACAGAAATTATCACAGGACATGGCGGTGTTGGGTAGGGGCAGATAATATCATTGAAAATGGAATGTTGGGTCATGATGGAATATTTTTCCATATGTATATAGGCCCCATGAAGCTGCTCTTCAAGAATTCCAACAGATAGCTGCATATAAAATGTAAAATGTAGAGAGTACCCATGCCATTAAAAAACTGTAAAAAGGGGAGGGGGTTCTCTCCCATAAATGATAATTAGAGCTTCAAAACAGTTTGAATTGTAGATATATGACTTCTCCATAAAAGCAAATGTACTATATTTTTCCATATGTATATAGGCCCCATGAAGCTGCTCTTCAAGAATTCCAACAGATAGCTGCATATAAAATGTAAAATGTAGAGAGTACCCATGCCATTAAAAAACTGTAAAAAGGGGAGGGGGTTCTCTCCCATAAATGATAATTAGAGCTTCAAAACAGTTTGAATTGTAGATATATGACTTCTCCATAAAAGCAAATGTACTATTTGACAATAAAATGAGAAAGATGGAATTATTTAATCAACTTTGTTTAAAGAATATGCCTTTTTTTCATTGGAATTGGCGGCCATCTTTGAAAATGGCCGCCATTTTGAAAAAATTGGGTGGCTAACGGCTTTTTTCAAACAAGTATTCTAAGGAGGGTATCCATGCAAAATTTGGTGCTTGTATCACAAACTGAACGATTTTGCCAAAAAATTGACTTAATCTGCTCCACTATAAATCTGTATTTTATTATGAATGCTAGCATGTTCTCTCCTATTCTTCTTTTTGATGTTGTCTCTCTCTGATCATTTATAATGAATGTTGTCTCATGTTTTCTCTGATCAAGATCTGTCACTTTTATATTTGTTGTCTTCTTCGGGTGAACCGTAGTAATCCATAGTTATCATTTAATTTATTTTTCAATCGTTCCAATCGGGGTAATTTTGAAGGGATTGTGTGATTTTTGTGCAGTTCTTGTGCTTCTGAAGGTTATTTACATATAACCAAAACGATTCTCGACAATGCTGAATATTCCCCTTTAAAGTGCCATGAGAACTGATCGGGAATCAACTGTGATGTATCAGAACGTCATGAAAGTGATGCATTGTATAATTTTACAAAATTTCAAAGAACTGTGAGACAGACACTACTGTCCGCTTTGTTTCGTTTTTGTTGCGTTCATCACGCATTACTAACTTTATGACGTACGTTTATTGATCTTGAGGCAACTACCTTGCACTGTTAAAAATATATGTAAATATACAGTTCAATTGTGGTAAATAATTTACATTGTTGAGTACAAAAGCATTGTTTGTATTTTTACCGTATAAAGTATAAAAGATGTAATCTAATAATACTTAGAGCAAAATGTAAATATACAGCTTAATAGTGGCAAATAATTTACATTTTTGAGTAAAAAAGAGCATAGTTTGTAGCCTATTTTTACCATAGTCATAGTATAGGCCAACAAGTTTTCATATTTTTAATTCATATTCTATCCACACCAGATCTTCAATAAATTATCTGGTCCAATACAATTAGTTTGATGCAAGTTAAATTAAAACACGTGATATCAGAAGGCTCCGTGATTTCGGCAATCAAGTTCGGCCCAGTGCTTTCCGGAAAAATGGCGGAAGATAGATTTACATCTCGAACTCTTGTTAGAAAAGAAGAAAAGCAGGTATTTTGAATATGATTCTTTAGTTCCACAACTAATTTGATCACCAAATTTCATTTTAGCAGTCAAGAAAGTAGGCCTAACCTATGTCAATTTGATTTTGATTTTAACCAAAAATACTGTGTGTAAATTCTAAAATTTATAATTTATACATGATCTGACTGACCACATCAAGTTTGAATCGATTTTTTTATGAATTGAAATATTAACCTGAAAATAGCTCTGAGAGTCTTAGATTGTTGAAAGCAATATATATTTGGAAATATGATTTTACACAGGGGAAATTTCAGTCCAAAATATGGTCAATTTCACATGAAATTTTTAGGAGGGAAATATATCTATTCCATAATGAGAATATTCAAAACTTTCAATTCAGACCTCATTGTGGCCAGAGGGAACTTAGGTGTCTATATTTCATACATAATTATCTTTACCTTGCTGAATAAAAAGCAATGCAATGGTCTTGCTTCTCAGGAAATATTTAGCAATTTCAAGTATTATTAATTGTAGGTTTATGGATAAAATGCTTAGTTTATGGATTCAATGGAATAAACAGAGAAAGAAGGGTTCTGTTGATTTGTTAGGTCACAGGTAAGTCCACTGATGAATATAATATACTCATATTGACCAAGCCTGATGATCTCAATTAGATGTTTATGAAAGATAGAATGCTTATTCTTTTGAAACACACTTACAGTGTACAGTTTCATCAGTGTCCAATTGATAGTTTTCTGTAATCATAAAGCATGCTTATGAATATTGAATAATTGCAAAGTAGAACATATCAGCTTGTGTTCAATTCATCTGTCCACTAATGTTTAAAACAGTTATTTTTCTTTTCATTTTTCAATTTGAGTGTTTTGATTTTTTTTCTAATAAGTTATGTATCAAAAGGGATAAAATTAACCTAAATTTTTCAGTTGTGTGCAAATGGCCTATATTTCCAAACATGACTGAAATGGGTAAAAAAAGTTTTGTATTTTAAAAGTTACATGTTGACAATGCTGTACTCTAAAACCCTATCATTCAAAGACAAAATTTTAGACAATAATGTTTATGTTCCATGAGCTTATTAATGACAATAAGTCACTGTGTTTAAATATTTCAGGAAACTATAAGAGAATAAACTAGATAGACCAGCATCACCATCTCCTTACATTGGATATTCATTTATCAAACATTTCAAAATTGTTTTTTTTTAAATTAACAGTGGATACTTTTAAGTTAAAAATTGTTTCAACAATGGTTTAAACTAAAATGTAGTCAGATTTTGATAGACCACAGTAGAATTTAATGTATACAATATTATATAATTATCTATTTTGAAGATAAACTGGTGTTTACATGAATAAAACTAGCTACATTTACATCAAATATCTTCTTTTATTTAGGTACAGATTATGTAGAAATAGAAATTTCGTCCAAGGATAGAACTCATTTTAGTGCATAAGCATTACATACTTTTACCTCCTTTATGTTTTTTTACTACAAACTGACTGGCAGAAAGTTGCCAGTGCTTTGACTGTAAAATTACTTAAATGTTCATTTACTTTGCTTGTAAATTTACATACGTAGTGATTTAACATAACAGTCAATTTACTACTATGTTAAATCACATATTATGTATTTTTCTTGTGGTAAAAATACTTTATACAAGTACAAATACATTCAATGTAAAATTACAGTCATTATTCTGGCAACTTTCTGCCAGTCAGATTGTGGTAAAAATACCGAAATACTTTTAACAGTGTGGCAAATACTGGTGTCAGCATACACCCACTTTCAGTTTGAAGTTCCAGTTTCATACCTTAAGATAGCCATCCAAAAACAAGACTTCCAATGTCAAGCAAATCGATACGGAGAACGATGGAAAGTAGAGTATATGGGTCGTAATTGTGGTAATGTCTGTTAAAACTTGTCACTTTTAATCCTATAATTAGAATGTAGACTTGTAGATATTTAATATGAAGTTAATTTCGACTGCTACAATCTGAAAGGTAACGAGATTTAATAGACTTACAGACATGTTTTAACTTTATTCTACTACACTGATTTGATAATGTTAAATCAATTTCGTAGCATTAATACATTTATGTCACTCATTTACAGAATTTGTAGAATCTTTATCGGAAAGAATGTAAGTCATTTTTTTATATAATGATTACTTGATAAGGTAAATGTAGACAGCAATATATTTTTTATCTTGTAAATGACACCGTCGTTTCAGAAAGTTAGAATGATATACCATCTCCTTGGAATTGAAAGAAATAGCACTATTCCAAAAAACAGTTACTATTTTGCACCTTAAGTTAACATTAATTCGAAGAATTAGTATTGTATAGCCTTTCGTCGCAATCAATATGTCCGATTGCAACTAAAAATTCAACCTACACAAATAATGGACTATGCCTATTTTCTAACATATTTAAACATTCTAACCCATCTACTTTTAAGTTAATGTAGCAATAGGTCACAATGCTTCTCAACGGAGTCCATATGCACCCCAAGCGGGGATTTGAAATGTTAGGTTGGGGGGGAACTCTGGAGAGAGCTAGCATATTTCAGTTTTTGTTTTTTAAGTTAATCTCTAGGGGTGAACGGCAGAGAAATGTTTCTCAAGTGGGGATTGGATCAAAAAGGTTGAGAAGCACTGTAATAGGACAAGTACCGGGAATAAAAGGAATTTAGCCACCAATAGCAGATCAAGCTAACTTGTCTTCCTTGCACAAATTGTCAAAAAAAGTCAATATACCCTGATGATATTTTTCCGAGACGTTTCGTTAACGTCCCATATTAATCAGCTACTCAAACCCAAAATGTGTGTCCATCTGTCAGAAAAGGTGAAATTGAACGTCATAACTGCAACATCATACAACCGTAACAAAGAAACGAAATTGTAATCTAAAAACATTCGATTATCTAAGGATTTGGCTGTAGCTCGTGTGTGGTTCCGGGATATATTAAAGCCTTTTTCCCGATAATGTTCTTATCTAATCGGTGATTCTAGATCGAACTGACATAATTGAGAAAAATTAAAACCCTACAGCTCTACCATCATGTTCTTGGCACTGACAATTTCCGTTCTGTTACAATTTCTTTCTTGAAGAACGTCGAGAAAAATATAAAACATTGTTTAAAATCAGAAAATTGCTGATAAATACTTCATTTATTTCTAGAAAAGAATGACAAATTAGCTTCTGGCACATCTTGAGATTTTCAAAGCAAATAATTGATACTGAAATTAAATCATTTTCGACCTTTTCTTGCAGCCTTGAGCGACATGTTTCCCAATTTATTATTTTCCATGGTGTTTTTAATACCATGTTATTATTTTTAGTATAATCATTGAGTGACAATTCAGTATTATTTCAAATGAAATTTATTTTTACGTCATACATTTGAAATGAATTTTTTTTTCTCTTCTACATCTAATTAAGCCCATAAAAACGGATATCATCAACCAATGTGCAATGAGGGGAATTTTGGAAAAACTTTCTTTATTTCTAGATGCTCTCTGAAAACACCATAATGGTACAAACAAACTACATGCCGTGCACGATAAAGATACCTCGAAATATTGGAAATCTAATCAAAACAGTTGGTCAACTTTTCTCATGTATGACAATGATGGAAATAATCAGCCAGATAAAAAAACAGAATATTTCCACCCAAGAAAAAAAATGAATGATGAAAACAATCTGTTTAAAGAATGACAATAACATGGATTTATGTATTCAAAATAATAAATCGTGTTCAATCGTGAATCGTAAAGTGTTTTAGCGTTAACCTTGTTTGTAAAAAGGCTGATTAAGTTAACAACTCATGGATGTAATTAGATAATGAAATATGCGCTAGGTTAATGGATCTCATTAACTTGCGTAAGAACGTTATCAAATAAAAAAAACATCCAAGATGGTGAATGTATTTCAATGGCCTTTAGTCAAATAATTGTGTAATTGCATTGAGAACCAAAAACTTTAATTTGTTTTGATAAGGATTCATATGCCTTTAGGTAATTTCGTGTTTTTAATTCTCTCAATTGTGTTTTGAATCCAGAAAAGTACATAACATTATTCTTTAACCAACAATTATTTAAATAAGGATCAAAATATAATGTTTTTTGTTGGTTGGCAAAAGTGAGCTGACTCGTCGTCTAAGTAAAAAAAGAAACATTCGAAATGTCTAGGCCGTAACGACATCGTTGAAAAAGGAAGATTGAAAAAAAAAAAAAACCCAAAACAATGTTCTGGACCATTCGTGTTTTATATAATGGTTTGATCCTGTCCATTGGTATCTTTATTCTAAAACAATTTATTAACTTCACATTATCGATGTTAAGAGAAATATCTCTTTTTTATATAAATTTCTAACTGAACTACATTAGTTTCTCTTTCAGAAGTAGCCCAACGCAGACGAGGAACATTTCTGTCGACGAACAGAAACATCGGACAAATATTTTTGTTTTCCGTTATCCGCAGACGACGAACATAACCCCGCAGACGAACGAACTTTTAGCTCGAACAATACGCCAGCGCCACGGAAAATCACATGACCTCAAAATTGCTCCGTCCATTTTGAGTGTCATGTGGTCTGGCTTCGATCGCTGATTGGACTTTCGTCGATTAATGTTCGGTGCCAATGTTCGTCGTTAACGCAGACGGCGAACAATGACTTGTTCGGGAGACGAACAATTTTAAAAAATCAAACATGTTTGATTTCACGAACAATTCTCGCGAACATTTTTGTTCGTGTTTCTGTAATCCGCAGACGACGAAAAAAATGATCGAAACAATTTTTTTACGATTGTTCGCCTAAAATGTTCGTCGTCTGCTAATGCAGCGAAACACAAACATAGCTTTACTACAACACGTTCAATTTATTATCAAAGACCACTATAGCTAGACTCAATCAGTTCAAAGAAACAGAATTTAGGATAATATATAAATAACATTGAACTTAGCTATCTGAATCACGTTCTCAATTTAAAATTTAAAATTCAGTTCTGGTATTATGTAACAAAGATGGAGGATACAAGTTTGTTAGACACAAGAAAGCTTTTCAAGATATCTGGATATGGCGAGAGATATCCGATTTTATTCCTCACCAAAGCTGCGATTACTAATAATGGGCAACAGCCAACAGAGAAATTTGCAACATCTTGAAGTTGTAGCAGATGTTTTGATGGGCTCATGTTATGCTCGATGAAGAGAGTTATCCTCCCTGGATCCACCCCTTTGACTACTTTATTATGTAAAAAATTGCAAAAATTATTTCTCAACAATAAACATTAAGATATGACGATGACATCATGTTATTCGCTTAATACAATGCGATAATTCTTATGAACAATTTTGTCGAAAAACTTTTTTCCCACAAGATTCAGCACCTTTTGAATGACTTTTTTCCATTCATGAAAGTGTCAATTCATGAAAGTGTTTCATTCTAAACTGTTCATAAACAGCTTCAAGAAATCTCTTGTTAAACACATTATTGAGATAAAGCAGAAACAGACTCTCTTCCAGTTAAAGATGAACAGACAGTGATGAAAGAGTCGAAAGTCGAAATTTAGAAGAAGAAAAGTTGTTTTTGCAAAGTTTGTTAATTGATTTTTGATGTTCGATTGATTTGAAATATTTATTTTTTCAAACAAGCTCATTCCTTTAACTCCTATGACAAATATAAATTTTTACTACTAAAACGTACTGTGGCGGTTCTCAGGATCATTGTCACTTTCTCGGAACACCTCGTGTCATTCTTCGATTTGTGTTGTCAATCCGGCATCCGTTCCGGGACTATAACATGTCTAACATTATTGAATTAGTATATTGATATCAGAAAGTTACTATGTAAGATTTTTATTGTCGAAGACAGTTACAAGGATGTTCTCCAGACGATATTATTTTAATGAAAGTCTGGTAACAATCAAACAGAAAGTTATCAAAGCTATCAAAATAGTCATACTCTTTACAACCTATTCATCGTTCTGGAGAGAATGACGTCGAGACTAAATATTACTGGTTGATATCAGATTATGGTGACATCGTGACAGATTGGTGTTACTAATACACACTTTATTCAATTAAATTTCAATAATATCATCATTAACGTCAAAATTGATATTTCTCTTAAAGATCTTCTTCGTTAATATAAAATCATTTTGTGGACACATTTGTGACAACATCTATTCTAAGTAATGGCTAGAATATATTAAGTAACATGCATGGTTGGCTGAGGGAACAAATAGTCGATACGAATGCGTAGACAAACTGTTCTTTTGTATTTCTTAATTCGATTCGGATAAGGACTTCTTATTTGTTGTTTTTAATTGCACCAATAAGACTTATAATGATCTAACTAACTTTGAACTAAACTGAACAGAGGCAATACATTTAGAGTTTTCTATCAAAATTTAGCCACCGATGATAAGTTGAATCAGTGATTTAGGTTATAAAAAAGTTGTTTGATTCAGAAACTCTTCATGAATAAGTGAGCAACATCATAGTCAATGCTGATGGGATGAACAAGTAGGTTAAGTTCTCTTAAGTCATTCAAATTTTGTGTAAGGCATATGACTTAAGGAAGAAAAATCGTATTACTGCGTCTATCTGTATTAAATATGTGTTAAATTCATTGAAACACGGTGTGAAGTATACTTCAGATATGAAGACATGCGTCGACAACGATATACTTTGGTTTGAATGAAATTCACATCAAAATGTGGATCACTGAAATTAAATTTAAACATTTATTTTTGTAGACATCGATATATATACATGTATATATTATTCCTTCAGAAGCGTTATATTTTTTAATTTAGCTAGGAACTAGAGCGATATAAAGTATCTCGTAAACGTGCCATAAAAACCATCCTTAATCAACTCTTTAAGTATTACACAATACTAAAATAACTCCGAAACAATATATGTCTGTGAACACGGCAAAAACATAGAACAAATATTTCAACATATCCCGTATACTTTTTAGGCAGAGCTAAAGGGCAATAGAGTGAAGTATTACCTAAATAGAACTAAAATAGTCAGTTCAATTAAATTCTGATCAAACGTTTTAACCTTTATATTATTATACACAACCACCAAAGTTAGGTCTTACAACAACAGCTTGATTTTTCATTCTATATGAGCTCACTTTCAGCCAATCAAATCACATGTCTGCTCTCTCCGGCGCTGAGATTATACGACACTTTCATTGGCTGTTTTAAACTATGCTGTGCAATGTGCATCTGAATTGGTTAAAGCAGAGGTCATTAAGTTGGGCAAAGGTTATTCAAATAAAAAGTCTCGATGGTTGGCCAGTCATTGCGTTCATTTAGGAGGTAATTAAATTACGAACGAAAGTAGCCAGAAATTTTCATTATACTGCTTAAATGGTTATTCACTTAATACAATTCGATAATTCGTATTGACAATTTTGTCTTAAAACTTTTGCAATTTCCCCATAAGGATCAATACCATCATTGGTTGATGTAATAATTTCGAATGTTTCAACTCGGTTTCTCCCTGTCAGTGATGCATGCCATAACTGACATGGAAAAATCATCTAATCTTTCGGATGGGGCACGACAAATATCCCTTCAGAAAATAAGAGTAGGCTGCGACAATGCTATCTTCATTTCATTATTTCATCATCACCCAACCCGTGATCTCCCTTTCCCCTGAATTGAACAAAAACAAATAATTGAAGAGAAAGCAATAAAGTGATTATTTTAATAATCTTGAAACCAATTATTGGATGAGCATAAAATTTCCACAGCTTGACTAATTTGTATAGTGTAATCTCTTTTATGTTCTTTTTTACTTTAATGAAGCAAACCACTAATAATGACAAAATAATTACATAGAATCAGCATGGACGTCTATTTAAGCTTATTAATTCGTTATGAAAAACCATTTTTATTAAATATAAAAGTTACCTTCATGGATGACTTCATTTTTTGAAACTCAATTGTGACAAAACAGAAGTACTTTTTATCGGAACCAAGCAGCAGTTAAAAAAAAGTCACAAAAACAATGTTTAAACGTAGGCGGAGAAGTAATTGCACTATCACATAAGGCAAAGAACATCGGAGTAGTGCTAGACTCAAACTTAACCTAATTTCAACCACAAATTTCAGCAGTTCATCTTTTCATCAAAGTCACAAACTTGGAAAAATTAGACAATATCTTTCAACTGATATTCTAAAACTTCTAATCCAGGCCTTGGTAACATCCAAACTTGATTACCATAACGGAATTCTTTATGGACTTCCTGATTACCAAATTCAGCAATTGCAACATGTCAAAAATGCCGCTGCAAGATTTTCAACTGGAACTAGGAAGCAAGAACACATAACTCCAGTTTTAGAAAGTTTACACTGGTTGCCATTAAACAACGAATCATTTATAAAGTCCTGTTACACACTTATAAAGCCTTGAATGGTACAGCTCGCAGCTATATAACAGACTTGATTGATACTTATGAACCTTCTCGCTCTCTCAGATCATCTTGTCAAAACCTCCTCGTTGTCCCAAATCTTTTCTCAAAACAGTCGACACGTGTTTTCCATTACCTTGCATCACCTTACCTAAAGTGTGGAGTTATTTAAGAAAAACCTCAAAACGTATTTGTTAAGAGATTATTATGGAAATAGATAATTCTCAAAACTTTATCTGCGCTCTAGGAACCTTAGTTTTTGTGCGCTTTAGAAATTTGTATGTCATGTAATGTATGGGGGTATAAAACAAATAGGTTATTTTTTATATCCACGAAACGTTCTAAAAAAACATACTCTGTTGGTAGCATATAGGACTGGATTGCACCAATCAAATTACTCACATTAATCATTTCCTATAATAAGAACTGCATGTTCACTGAATTTGTGAGTGCGGCTTGAATGCAATAATTGAAGCAACGGTCATTTGAGGTCAGTGACAGCAACTAGTCAAATTTCTGAAGACTTGATTAAATGTGATATATGTATGGAATATAATTAAATGGTTTCCTCTGTACTTACATACTAGTATCATCTGATTGCGCTATACCTCTACTACATTATCGGAATTTTGGACCAGGAGACATTCGATCAAAAGGACAAGTTAAATTGACTTTTCGCCAATTCTTGAAAGTAGCCTGAAAATTTTGTCAATGAAAAATGATATTTCATTTACGAATCATTTGGAACTGTTGGAAATCTCGACGATTAAATTAATTATGATTGGTTGTCATGTTATCAATTAGTGCTATAGATATATGTCGTGATTGCTACCTTCATGGTCTTCGCTACATTAAATTTCTAGTTTGCCTCATCGCTCTGGAAACCCAGGAGACTTCAACTGTCACATTCGACTCCCATTCAATAGTCATCATTACCGCAAGCAGTTAAATTTACCATCCACAGAAGGAGGCATACATTTGTAATTCATATATTATTGAATGTTATCAAATTTCATTGGGAATATTTTTTGCATTCTAGTAATTGCTCAATTTGAATATGTCTCACTAATGTTACATAACAAATGACATGCAGCGTTCTGTGAACAGTTCCAATTTCAGACTACCGAGGCCAGGTGGTCTCGGAACAGTTCTCAGAACGGAACAGATAAATTTTTGTAGTGTAAACGGTATCCGTTCCGAGAACAATTAGTCGCGCATGCGTATTTAATCTTCATTCTGTATTTAATGACCATTCCGTACATTCCAACATGGCTGCCCGGGGTACTGTTACGACCCGCGAAAAATTATTACCTCTTTCCTGAAAGAACTTGGAACTATTCTCAGAACGCTCGACATTTTTTTAGTGTAAACGGGGTAAATTTTGTAATTTTATCGCGTCCTGGACTAGGACGGAACACTTCTGAGAGTCCTAATGTAATCGGGGCTTATGAACCTACACAGTTATACTTCGAATATTTGGTGCAAAAAAACGCATAGCCGTACTTCCGCGTAACCCAAAGTAATAATTATGAAACTTTACTAAACTTATCCATAAATTAGCAACAACTGTATTCGCCCAACATGTTAGTTTTAAAGCTACATGGTTCTCGTGACATGTAATATGAATTGCAGTAATTTCACCGCGTGGTATCACAGAGGGTCTGAAATGACCGTTTACTGGTACTCACGCTACTGGAGATATTCGCTCTACAACCTATCAGGCATCAGCTCAACCATTCAAAGCCGTAAAAGACCTAGATATGAACGTGTGAGACCTGTTCAGAACCAGGATTCAACACTTACACTGATGCATCGTAATAAATCGTGCAAACAATGGTAAGACGTAACAAAACCAGAATACAGCAAACCATTTTTTTTTTCACTTGTTAAAGGCCATGGAGCCGAAAATTTGTGGTTCGAAAATTCCCTAGATAAATAAAAAAGAGAAAAAAAGTGTAGTCCAAACGAGACTGCATAATACGGCATAATCCTTACAATTTAAGCCCAGAATATAAAGGTTGATGACGTTATCAATTAATCGAATGTAAACGCTACTGATGTCAATATAAAGCCAATTAAAATCCATTAAAACTTAAAGATTATTGGTAGGAGGTGATCAATAGTCAAATAATCTTGTCAAACGATCAAATGCTATTGATATTTTTAATTCTTCCAACTGTTCTGTTCGTCTTCCTGGTGCCATATCTAATCATCAACATTGAATTCTGTTCAAAATCGTTATTTCGATTTTTATTTTCTTTCTCTGACACCATTTCTTTCTGTCTTTGAAGTTTGTAGGCGTTTCATATTGCAAATGTAGGTTACAAAGAGGGTTAAACTATTTGATTATAAAATTTAATTGTTATTTTGCAGTATCAGCTTTGATTTAGATGATAAGCCGAGGGTGAGAAAATTACCCAAATTATTGCTTACATTTTTCTAGGTCCCTGGATTTGATTTTAATTCTTTACCCAAATAGTCATATTCATGGTTTTTGGCAGAAATATCGATTATTTTTAAACGCCTCTGGGAGTTTTTTCGGCGACCTCTTCTGATTTAAATCAACTTGTTAAGAAACAAATTCATCTATAGGTACCATCTCTCAAGAAGCAACCGTCCTGCCTTTCTGATTCTGTTTAGGTGTCCCTCTGATACAAGACAGTACACTGTTCCTTAAGAGAATCCCATACTGCACAAAGTCATTACCGGCACCAACATGGCACCAATGGGACAAACTGGCTGAACAGGAGAAAATGCCTTTAGATCCATGAGAGCATGTAAGGATGGAAATTGGTTGATATTGGTGGTCGATGTGATGAAAGCACTATGAACCCAGGTTGAATAATCTACTTTGCACCTATATTGGATTTTTTGACATGCTATTTTTTTTTCGGGGTACTACTAGTTCAATTTTTATTCGATGACTCTCATATTTTCAAGACATACAAGGAGGTAAATACGTGTATGAGATAATTTTGAAAGAAATCGATTCACCAAAAGCTGAGAGACTTACCGTCAAATTTGGGCACGTTATAATGGTCTCCATATTTGAATTTTACGGTGGCCCATATACGACATTCCTTTTTTTTTTAGTTTTCAGTTAAAAAAAAATCTGAAGGCTGGGTGAAAACCTAAAAAATAAAAACCTAAAACTTATTTGAGGTTTTGGGTTTTTATTTTGAGTTTTCACCCGGGTGAAAACAGTTTTCACCCAGGTGGAAACTCATTTAGTTTTTAGTTTTTATTTTTATGTTTTCGGTTTTTATTTTTAGGTTTTCAGTTTTTATTTTTATGTTTTCGGTTTTTTTTTTTTTAGTTTTCAGGAAAAAAAAAATTCTGAAGGCTGGGTGAAAACCTAAAAAATAAAAACCGAAAACATAAAAATAAAATCTAAAAACTAAATGAGTTTCCACCTGGGTGAAAACTCAAAATAAAAACCCAAAACCCCAAGTAAGTTTTAGGTTTTTATTTTTTAGGTTTTCAACCAGCCTTCAGAATTTTTTTTTTTCTGAAAACGAGTAGTTGTCAAGCTAGGTTTTATGTCACACCGTAGGGAGTCTTCGGTGGTTTTAGTAAAATACATTTCAACATCTCTACTCAGGAAACTGGATCATTTAGCCTTCTCATATTTAATATAAGTATTCATGTTATTGTCTGCCCGGGATACCGTTAGACGGGATATGAAAAACAGTATGGGTTATGATTTTCCACAATGTATTTAGTTACAAGCTTGACAGTTAAAACACTTGTCTCCATTTGTACATGTCTCTTTCATAATCAAATGATAACCGTTACAATGGAATCGTGTCAAAAAAGCAAATAACTGAAAAAGAAGGTGTATATTTTTTTATAACAGAGAACAATGAACCATTAGTACGTCAAGCTATAAAGCAAGAACCTATCTAAGTCGAGAAGAAGACGTTCCAGTACCTTCATGTAAGGTTTAAAGAGCATCAACTATAGGAAAGTTTAAAACCTACTAAAAGAAATCAATCAAATCGGCTAAGTGCTAATGGTCCAATTTGTCGCATCTCGGCGTCTCTTCAGATATTGAAGCGATATGTTGACGCTGTGTGCCCGTTTGAAGAAGACCATCCGTTTATTTTTAAAACTCGATTTGGCGTTCTGACTTTTACCAAAAGTGCACAATAATTTACAGTTTTTAAACTGTTAGAAGTGAATAGGAGCTTTAACTCTTTAACAAATCGATAGTGTGATCAATACGAACATATACTTACTAAGGAATGAGATCGTTAAAGCGTGTCAACAAGGTATTCGATCTCATTACTAACATATTTCAATGAAAAAAAGAATATCCGTGTTAAATTTCCTCTTATTATTTTCTCTACATAATCGGCTAGATGCCAAAGGCTACAAACCACCTCTTGGAATAATGTCATCAGAAAAGTCAACAATGTTTAAGATCTTTTGAGTATAGTTCACCGATATATTATTGTGTTTGGATAAAATTCTAAATGTACATGGCGCTAATTGCATTTGATGGTACTTCGCCATGCAACAATTGAAAAAAAGTCTTTAATTTAATTTAAATTTCCGGTTTGGCACTAGAGCTGTAGTTAATTTTGATGTAATCAGAAAATGGCACTAGTGGTTCTCCAACTCAACAAGCAATGATGTCTGTAATAAGATCATTTGATCTTGCTTCAGAAGTTTATTTTTTTGCTTGTTTCTTTTCCTTTGCTGGTAATTAGTAAGATTACCTCCATGTTTTCGAGAGTGAGTCCGATTTTGGCTTTCACATTCTATCACCTATGTTCGATCACCATTCATTGGCGCGATTGTAAGCATGTGTTGGCTTCACTTAAATATTGGCTTTACTGGAAAGTAATGACTTCTTGCATGTAGTATTGGATGTGGACTGCTGTATTAGATGTGGGTTGAATTCGGAAGGGCCCAATATATCTGCAATGTGTAGGGATTATTTTAACAACGTGATCTCAATCAGAATCACAGTAGTGTACTTTACATGTAATTAGATACTTCTTTTAGGCGCATTCGTTATGCATAACAATTACTGTTTTTAACAATACAACGGTTCGACGACGCTTCTCTCGTCCTAATCAATCTATTGGTAGCTGTACACAAACTGTACACAAACTTTAGCCTCTGTGATGAGTTTGGACAGTATACATTAACTGGTAATTAGATATATCCTCATTAAACATCCATTAATAATAACATAAAACAGGTTTCAATTAAGAGGAAGGAAACGGCTACCGTCTGTCATATTATGTACATTTTATTGATTAAATTCATTAAACTACTAAACAATATGCTTGGTTAGACAGATGACTATTTCTATGCGAATTCCAACCCTTAGCTTGCTGTTTTGAATGATGGCTACTTCCCATCATCTGTTTTTTCAAACAGCTAAAATAGCCCTTGTTGTAAAATGTTGCTTTCTCTTGGTTCCAACTTCGTATACCAATGTTCAGAAAGGCGATGTTGGTGGATATACGTCACTGTTTTATGAAGTGATCGTAAAACACAAGCGCTGCTGAATACCTAGTTAAATAGTCCAAAATGGTATTCAACAATATAGTTAGCAATAACAGAGGTTAATAAGAACAAATTGTTTATCTCGATGTCTTGAAAAACGAGCTATTAAAATTGTTGATTACTTATTGACCGAGATTTCATTAAGGTTTACAATATCTACATTTCATTAGTCCGAATATCTGAGGGGGTGTTTGTAGCAAATATGATCTCTGTGTATTGCTTCTATGATAAGAAATCACCAATGAATATATTTGTTTGTTTTTGTTTTTTTTATGGTCTGGATATCATTGAACCCCTCGCAGTTTCGTTAGATCATAGCTAAGAGAGGGCAGGGTTTTAATCCCGGCATGGGTCGAAAAAATACATTTGGATTGTTTTAACCCGGTTTCTCTTGTCAGTGATGTATGTCGAAGAGGCTGACATGGAAAAAAGCGCCTAGTTGTTCGGTTGGAACAATAAACCGTGTGATACAGACTGTGCACTTTCCCTCCACAATTGAAAATCAGCTATTGCTGCTGTCCATGCAAAATTTCCCTCATTGTACACTGCACGAAGTTTTCCCGTCCTCATAGCCCATACAGGTGCAGAAAAGAAGGACATAAAACTCCATTTCATTTCATTTCCGTTAGATCATAAATTCAGCCGTTTCATTCGGACTATAGTTGATTTTCAGAATATCAATAACATTTTCCTTGCAGCTAAACATAATACTATAGTACCTAATGATACCTCGTTAGTCGTGACGAGCTACATTATGAGCCTTGATGATTTCTAGTGCACAGAATGAAAGTCATTGTCTTTTTCAATATTGAAATATCGTAGTGGGTGGAAATTTTGTCTTGATGATTATACCAGGAAGTCTAAGGAACTTTATCATCGTTACAACCTGGTTTTCAACTGGCTTTATGTCCCCGATTACCGACAAGGAAATTACCCTGCCCCCTGAATTGTCTACGGAAGTCATCGAAAACATGCAATTTCGAAGCATGATAAGTCAGAACATTTTGCGTTTTAAAACAAACTTAATATGTGGAACAGGTATCTAGAGTAGCTGTAGGCAGTGAACACTGGAAGCATATCCGCCAGATATTACAAAATAACACTTATTTTTAGATCTATAATTCAGTGTGTGTCCCTTGGAAAATGTCCAAATGTCCCCAATCTGGAACATGTCCCCTAAGTTGAAAACCCAGGTGTTACAAGATATAACAATTGTTTTCATTTTTTGTTGTTGTTGTTGTTGATATGTTCGTTGTTTTTTTCATTAGCTTCATTATGCTCGAAATGTATATTTTCACATTCATGCGTACATATCATGGTGATAATGCTCATAACAAAGTAGATAGGTAGGATCTTAAAACAACCCTTGATGGCAAAGTCGAGAATCGGCCACCACGAGGCTGGTTGTTAGAAGTAGGCTATTTTCGATATAAGTGTTTCACGCTTGAACTCAGAGCTCTCCGAATAAAGCAATTGGTATCTATGCAACTTCTGAGTTCGGGAATTGTGTCAAATCAAAATCTTAAATTAAGTTATGTTTGCCTGTGTGGAATAATTAGTGACAATTCAAATTTAACATGCAATAAAAACAAGATAACGAGATATTCTCAGACTAAATCACACAACAAAATATGACTTGTTTTCTTCTAAATCGATACATTCTCGAATTTTAGATGTGTCCAATTAATTACTAGTAAAACCTCTGCCATATTTTTATAATAATTGCTTTATTTTGTAAGATTTATATAATATATTGAAAAACGATTAATCCATTATTGTTTAGCAAAGTTTGAGATATACAATTCCTTGGATGTTACAGCAATTAATGCCACCACACCATCATTGTGGCTTCCGGTATTACCTGTAGCACTGACTACGGTGTTCATATCTGGGCCTTTGTGAAAATCTGAATCCATTTAAACCTCGAAAACCTGGTCCAATATGCATAAACTTAACATTAATTTAAATTCATATTGAAACACCGAAAGTCTAGATAAATAAATGATAAATTTAACTCAAGTTTTTAATTTTAACCCCGAGTCATGATGTATGCACACGAGTCAAGGTAAAATCAATGATTTTAACCTCAATAATTTTTTATGCACCTCCAGGAAAGTTGCACTGCTGCTCTCTTCAAATATCTGAGATTTGCTTATGTCTATAATTCTTAAGATAGAAACTACTTGAATGGCATGATATGTTGATTCGTGATGACTCTTATATTTTCAGAGCAGAATGATATTATTCTTTATCACGAAATCAACAAACATGAATAAAATCCATCCAACATACCAATAATAAGACGTTGACCTCGAATAGGGTCAAAACAATCTTATCAATTATTTTTTTCAGACAGACAAATAACAGCCTTTCAATTTTATTAACTTCATAGTATGTATTATTCAGGTTATGTTCCGACTAATATTCACTAATCTAGGATTATTATTGTTCAATATTATCGCTCTGAAAAAAGTAAAATAGGAAATATATCGAGTTCAATGTACCTGACAAATTACAGTCTGAAATATTAAGTCCCTAACGTCTTAACATGTCGTTTATAATAGAACGTTTTATTTGACAATTCATTTAATATATTTTGTCTCATAACTCAGATATAGATGGTGAGTGATCCGAATAGCTTCACGTGAAAATAATGTATGAAATAATCTACAGGTTTTCGTTATAAATAATTATATGTTGTTGTCGGTTTTTGAGTCTATTCAATAACATATTCATTTTGAGTGTTCTACACTGACCACTATCGATGTACATCTTCGTTTGCCATTCAAAAAAAAATCTTTATAATTCATTGCCCATACATGGAAGTTGTAGTTCAGTTAAGATGGGTTTGCTAGCACAATATAGGTTTGGCCCTTTTGCATGAAACGTGTGTAGATAAATGGAATTTCAATTGATATTGAGTTAAATAGATCTCTGGTTGTATTGAAATTTGTTTTTAAACTGAAGTCATATGGGAGTTTATTGATTGTGGGTATTTTGAAGATATCTTAATAAAATCCATATGCGAAAATGTAATAATATACAGTTCGTTTTCAGAAAATAATGTTGACGAAGCACCTTAAGGGCAGTATCATGTATAACTCGTACACATGAAACGCCATAGTTACTATTATATACGACGACACCGACAAAATCCAGCTCCAGCTATTTCTTATTACACTTCACAGCAAAATATTGTCAAGAATAATTGGTGGTGGAGACTATAGAAACACTACTCCGCATGATTAATCTTTCAACAAGAAAATAAATCGTTTTTTATTTCATAAAACAATGTTATTATTTCCTAAGCAACTATTGTTGTGGTATAAGAGAAAAGACTGTTAATAGAAATATTGTATAATTTTGTGTTGTATAATGATAAATTGTGTTTAGATCGTGTATGGAATCAAAATAATTGATAATTTATTGAAGATATACTAAAAAGATTGTATTTAAATTATCAAAAGAGAATGTGAAATCGTTTCTTTATTTTGGGAACAATTTTACAGCTTCATATAGTCTGACCTAGACACTGTGCGTCAGAGACAATAACATTTTAAGTGAGACTGTAAGGCATTAAACAATTTAAACTTTTTATGATGTTATAATGCGTGTCTAGCAAATTCAATTTCAGTCTTAAAACATTGTCCTTAACATTGAGTCCTAAATCCGATAGATATTTCTACCTCTTATCACACAATAAAGTCAAAATCTCTGACAAAATAGACCAAATACAAAATAAAGCTATCATTACAGATAAAAATACAGACGAAATTAAGTGTGAAACATTGGTCCATGTATAGGCTTTTCGTTAGTGTCCCATCAACAATTATCTCTTTGTAATTCATATTACAAACTGTCCAAGAGAAATTTCAGTTTAGACCCATAACATTAAATGGTTTTGGTTATCTTTAGTTAATATTACAAAGAATCTTTAGACATAAATACAGATACTCCTTGCTAGATACGTTATAGCTATAGCTTTATAACTAAGAAAATTAAGGTTCTTTTAACGATCTATTTTTATTCTACATATGAAAGCTAAATGTATTTGAGTGATGTATGTTTTCATTATTCCAGTATGTCAAATAATAGTTGTTTGTTCCTTTCTTGCCTTAAAATGGTTCCAAATCCTGATATGTATAGATGACCCTTTTAAACGACAACTCTATAGATCATGTGGTGAGAAAATGGGTGAAGTTATGAGCAATAGTTGGTATTGTTTTCGATCAAGTAATGTCTTCTTGAGAAAACAGAAAGATCAAATCATTAAAACGTTGACAACCATTCACTACACGATCTTTCCATTGAGCGTATAGACATAAAATTGTTTGGGGGTGAATCAGCAGAAAATGATAGTTGTAAATTCGGTATAGCAGAACTTCTTCATAGCAAACTAGTTGGTTTAGATACCAGACCTATTTTATCTCATATAAGATAAGAACATAGGAAAAACAATCCAGACCGACCAATTTCTAAAATGTGTATTCTTTACACCTGGGCCTTTACATCTGGGAAATGTAAACCATTCCTTCATTGTAAGTTCAAATTAAATGTGTTTGCACATAGAAACAACAAAATATTCAAAGAATACGTTATCTAGTTTTACACTTTAGTATCTAGATCTAGATAACAATAGGTTATCACTTTTCACTAAGTCCACAACCATAAGCCATAAATATGCTATTAACTTTTTAAATTAAACCATAATGTACTTTCATGGGATTAGAGAGAGTATAGGATAACTTCTTAAGGCTGGTAATTAGCCACCTTTGTACAAAGGCTAAGACAAGATTCCAACAATAATTAAATAATGTTCTTATTAAAGGAACCTGCAAAGAGAAAATCAATGCCTTAAGAAAGAAAGGCGTATCCTTGAAACGGTAAATCGTTACTGATGATAACGGGATAATGTTAAAAAATAATGTGAAAATAACACATGTATTTGCATTTGTGTAAATAATGAATTATTTTCATTTCTTGTATTAAATATTGAATAAATTCTATCTTGTTATATATTATGAAATGAAATGAAATTGAGAATAATGCCCTACGAGGTCTGACAAACGCCATACAATGAGGAAAAGCAGCATCAGATTACTTATTATTTCATGTTTCGAACTGTTGAGGAGGGATCTTTATGCGGTGTAAAAGAAAACCAACGTTAATTTAATATTTGTAATGTATACTTTCAATCTGAAAGTATGCAGTTCTTAGCTCCAGGTAACAATAATGCAATAACTTTACTGATCCATGTGGAATAACTCGCTTGGTCAAATTGAAATCAATACATAAGATCGCATGGGTTTCTATGTATCCCAAAAATATGTATAATTACTGTATTAGCATTAATTTTGGATATTAAACATAATGGTTCTCATATCATATCTTTGCTTCGAATAAAGTTTGTTAACTATTGGGTGGTGGTAAAAGACTAACAGTATGCACTAAGATATATTTTAGAAGGATAGCGACATTAATCACTCTCTTTCGATGATGGTATTCAAAAATAACAGCATTTCAATATTTGATGTCGGGATAAGTGAAGGATCCACGAAATTTCATAATAATATCTTCATTCATTATTATTTACGACTTACTTGGACCTACTTTCTCAAGGAGGACATTAGATTATCCTTTTGATCAGCCACTCAGTGTTACATAATACAAAACTGTTATACAACAATTACTTTAAAAAAATAGAATACATCGAATCTAAAGAAAAATCCCTTGGGACGAAGATGGACCAAGATGTCCAAAGACAACAGAAACAAATCACAATTCAATTAACATTTAACCTAATCTAGCATAGACAATTTCTCCCTCTAGGTTATTATCTCTCTTTAACAAAACAATATTCAATATCTTAACTTACTCCAAAGTTCGACCTATATATTATGTTTTATCGTTTTGGCTAGTAGTAAATGTATAATTCTGCGTTTGATTCATTACAGGTACTACTATCTACAATGGGTCGTTTGTAGACATGTGTCTGTTAACTGTCATCATTTTCAAGATAGCATGTTGTCTTTCGACATAAAATTATATTTTGTTTTCAGTAATAGGGATATATCAAGATTATAAAATATCATGGCAGTCCTTGGCCTTCAGCAATTGATATTAATCCAATTATAGGTTCCCCATTTCTGATCATTTTAGATAGATATAAGCTTAACAACTCATTTCAAACAATTTACATTTATATAACATAAGTAAAATCAGTTGTGCTCTTGTGTCTCTTTGTAAATAATACCTTTGCAAAAGATACATTTTATTATAAAATAGTATAATGTTATTGTATGTAGGTAAAATATAAAAAGATGAAAATATGTGTCGTGTGTTTTTGTTTTTTGTTAGGAAAAAGCATGTGTTCCAAACGAAGATATATGTGTACATCGTTCGAGGATTTATTTATAAGTAAATGTAAGTCAAAGTAAGGTTTTAGGTGGTTAACATGTCAAAGCAGGTAATTATATCGTTCTCTATGGCGCTTGTCATTTTAAATAAATAATACTTACCTCAACCTTGACAACACAGTTATCCTTTCCAGTACAGACTACTTCCGTGGACAGTGGCAAGTTTAAGAGAAAAGACACACTTTTTGCTGGAGAATTTTCTGTAAGGGGTGTAGATCCATGTTTTGTTAATCCAATAGCACCAAGCCCAGTAGAAGAATCCTGCGAAATATCACTCGGGTATTTAAAAGATAATTCCAGAGCTCGTTTCGGGGACAGGTCCCGCGGAAAAAAGGTAACACTTTTGGTAGCAGGTGAATCTTGTGGAGATCGACTCCTACCTGGCGAATTCGGATAAGATCTAACACTATAAGGTGTACTACTAATTCGTTGAACAAGTTTATGTTGTCCCTGTTTAGATAGGGAACGTCCCTGGAGCACCGTCGGAGCAGATCGTCGACGAGGAACACCCCGTGAGGCACTGCTCCGACGCGGCTTACGCACCATGGTACCTGCCCGTGTCAACATGGACATGTCTAAGTACTTCCACGATTTGAAACCTTTTTACCGCTAATATTGTCAACAGTCATGACGGTAACAGTTTTACCGTGAGCAACTTTCCAGAGTAATATAGTGACAGTGATTTGTGGCGTGTTAGCAATTGATCCGATGTTGTGTGACACTAAGACATGACGACCATTTCCATCCACCAACTTGTCGTCTTTTCTATGTTGTTAATAGATAGCGAGTAGTCCATTCATTAAAACTTAGATACAAAATAGGTCTAGGAGAAAATCTATTTTTTATAGAAAAATACGATATTTTGTTTTTAGTGCATTTAATTTTCCATTTCGATTCTATTTTTAATTTTATTGGTATTTCATTTCAACGCCTAAAAAACTAGAAAGGGAAATCAATCGGTTTGAGTTAGAAGAAACTAAAGGTAATTATTGATAAATTATTTGAAGAGAAACAAAACATACTACGAAGTCACCAGAAATGTGTTGTTTGCACATTATTTATCCTCATGAAGATAGCAATGGTTCCTTTCGCAGTTATTTGTAATGTTTTTGTTCATCTTAGATTGATCGTCGAATTGACAAAGATTTCTTCTTTCAGATCATAATATATTATTGTACAACATTTTAAACGTCAATTAATTTGATGATCAGCTTAACATCAATTACTATGATTAATTTAGACGGAAGGCGATTGAAATTAATTTTGTTGAATGAAAGCATTGTACAGAGTATTGCGTTGAGTGTATGCTTCTTACAGGCTAGAGATTTCAAATGCTAAAATTGTGAGGATGCTCTGAATAATTGTATGCTTTTCGGACTGTAGGTGAAAATCGTGTTCATTCTGACCAAAGTGATGTCAAGTTGATGGCTGCGGAATGTGAATAGTGCCGCGATAGAGTCTAAAGAAATTTGATTTGTTGATGCTTGAAATTTCCAACATAACTGAATCTGGAACGTTTATATATCTAACAAGTAGTAAAGTATAACAGAAACGTCGAGAACCAGGAATTGATGTCAACACATATTGACGTACTACAGTGAAAACTATAGTTAATCACATTTTCCACTAATCTTGTCTTGGCTTTTAAACTGTCTTTTAATCTGCCCGAGCCCATTAGTTACCACCACCACTTTCAATTAACCTTCTTTGTGCTGCTTTGTAATCTATTTCCAACAGCTTTTATACATAAACATGTATAAATGGATTTTTGAAGAAACTTTCGGCTTAATAGTATTTATGACACCGACAAATTCTACCCATCATAAGATTCTCTGAATTAAACCTCGTACATCAATACAGTATGCAGTTATCTAGTCTTAATTTAAGGCACATAACAAGTACAAAGTACTTTAAAAGCACTTATTTTAGGAATGTGATCTTTTGGGTAGAAGTTGATGAAGCACAGTATTAATTAGGCACACTTTTTTTCTTGTCTCGAAACAGCACCAGACAGGGTATTCGTACACTTTAAGACACCTGATACCACTTTTCTTCCTCATGTATTGATATACTTTCTCATATGTAAAGTTTATGAGCTGTTACTAATGTATTGCCAATGTGGGGTGAGAAGTGTTCGCAGTCAAGAAAAAGGCCGCGTCCTGATGGTGATGTTGTAAAGAGCTAAATTTGGTGGTTCATTAAAGTCTGAATAAAGGTGACCGTTACACCAAGTCTGATTGTACATGGATTTCGATTTTTTTTTCGATTGAGATAGTTATTTGGTTTTAATATTTATATACGTTTACGTGAATTGCCATCACCCATATCCGTCTGTGCCCATCCCGTTCGTCAAAAAACGTAATATGGCAGAATTTCAACCATCTGTACCATGAAATATTCAACTTTTGGTCATGCATTTCTTTTAGAACGTTTAGAGTCTAACACATCCTATTCTGCTTAATCAAAACGAAACTCCAGTCATTCCCCATGGTCTTTTAATACCTAAGATATTGTCATAAATATATATAATTATTATTTCGTGAATGAAAATAATATACTAACAAGTTATATTTGTAATCAAAAATGACGCGTGTAATCAGAGAGTAGGATGATAAAGTATGTTATTTATGTTTTAAATTTTCGTTTTTAAAAACGAAACAGGTCAATATGAACATAAATAGTAGATAATATATATTTTATTTGTAAATTGCATGTCTTTAACTAACAAATACAAACAATTCATTATTTCTAAATACCTATACAGTAAACAACTGAGCTCCTATTGTCATTACAAATTCTAATTACATTCCTTACAGGTCTAATTTCTTTAGAGAGAAAGAATCAATTATAAGATGCCATTGTCCGGGCCGGACACTGGCTAGTAGTGGTTATTTCTTGGGTTAAATACAGATTTCTTCCTATCGCTGTCAGTAGATGACAGAGTATAATGATATTTTAATGACTTTATATCATGCAAGCTAATACAACAGAATGTCCAGTAGTAGTTTATTAACTGACATGTTTTTTTTTATTATAAAGAACTATATAATGAATGACCATGGAAGATATAAATTTACCTCTGTTCATAGTATGATGTTATTGGCCAGATTTTTTTTTTTTTGCAGTGCGTTCTAGCGAACGCACTGCTTTGTTTTCATAATGACTTTTTTTTGCAGTGCGTTCGCTAGAACGCACTGCTTTGTTTTCATAATGACTGTTTTTTTTTTTTGTCTACTTCTGGTCACGCTAATTTGGTATGAAGGGAGCATGCCACACATTATCTCGCATGTTTTCCTACGATAACTAACTGCTCGGTGTTGCGTGAATGTAAAATGACGGTTTTTTGTTTAACCGGAAATGACATATGACGGAAAACTCCATATTATGTTTTTTACCATTTTTACCTCTGTTTTTCAACCTATTTTGATGGAAACTTTTTTGTTTATTTCTTTAAACGTTTGTCTACAAGGTAAGACTTTAAAAATATGCATTTTGAGAACTTTGTTGCTGACTTTTTGAAGCACTTTTTTGACCATTTGTTCAACTTTTGCAATTTTATTTGTATCAATATGAAAACTTACAGGTACATAGATATTTTGATGGCGAACAAAATGACATTATCAAAAAAAAAATATCACTTCCGGTTTTGACGTCATTCGCTTGGAAAGTTGAAATTTTAACTTCCGGAATAATGAAAATATTCAAAAAAATCTTTTTGCAATGTGCTAGAAATAATCATTGATAAAATATGAAATGATAAAATTTGACCCAGATATTTCATATCAGCCGCCATCTTGAAATGAGTAATTTTTCTTTAAATCGATATTCAGAATCAGGGAATCATCCGATTTGAATACAAATGATGTCTAGGGAATCTTTAGTCGATTGCTAACAAAACATGGCGAGCCGATTTTTAAATTTCGATTCAGAATTTTTTTTATTTCCGGTTTAGAATTTTCGGAAATAGTCAAAACTTTTAAGGCTCATATCTTGTGACCTTGACCTTGAGTGACCTTGTGACCTGAACAAAAGTTGTTGCCCTTGACGAGATCTATCCAATGGCATAATCATTTTAGATGCCCAATGTTTACTTCCGGTTTTATGGCCGTCAGAAAATTGCACTTTTTAACTTTAAACAGCTCTGTCACGTGACCTAATTCATGTACGTCACCAATTATCTTCTATTAGTATCATGCTTTATCTCCTGTTTCCAAAAATGTATAACACTAGATATTTTGATCAAAATTGATTTTTGAAATTTTGTTCTTTGTTCTATAGTTACTCTGTGTTTTTTTGGCGGGAAAAATACACGTGTAATCTGAATTACGGATTTCATAAGATAGGTAACAATTTCTTCTTAAGATATGAAAGAACATGACTAACAAAGCAAAAAATATGATAAAATCGTAACCGGAAGTAACACGCTGGCCACCATCTTGAAATGAACATGTTTTCTTTAAATCGAGAGAAGTGAACAGGGTATCATCTGATTTGTATAATATTGATGTCTAGGGCATTTCCAATCTATGACCAACAAAATGATGACAGCCAATTTGCTAATTTCGATTTTGCTGTTTGCCTATTTCCGGTAAAAAATATTCAGAAATGGCCAAAATTTTCAAAGCTCATTACACGTTACCTTGGATTTGGTGACCTTATGACCAGAACAAAAGTTATTGCCCATGATGAGATCTACCCAAAGATGAATTTATTTTTGTTGTCCAATATTTACTTCCGGTTTTAAAGCCATTTAAAAATTGTTAGTTTTAACTTTGAACAGCTCTGTCACGTGACGTGACGTCACAAAATATCTTATTTTCTTATTACGCTTTATCTCCTCTTTCCAGTGATATATAACACTAGATATTTTGATCAAAATTGCTATTTGGAATTTTGTTCTTTGTTCTATAGTAACTCTGCGTGTTTTTTTGGCGGGAAAAATACACGTGTTATCTGAATTACGGATTTCATAAGATAGGTAACAATTTCTTCTTAAGATATGAAAGAAAATGACTAACAAAGCAAAAAATATGACAAAATCGTAACCGGAAGTAACACGTTGGCCACCATCTTGAAATGAACATGTCTATAAATCGACATCCGATTTATATAATTGTGATGTTTATGGCATTTTCAATCTATTGCCAACAAAATGAGGGCAGCTGAATTGCTAATTTCGATTATGGTGTTTGTCTATTTCCGGTATAAGATATTCAGCAATTATTGTAACACTTTTAAAGCTAATAACTTGTGACCTTGCCATTTGTTGACCTTATGATCCGAACAAAAGTTACTGCCCGAAATGAGATCTATCCAATGGTGAATTCATTTTTGTTGTCCAATATTTACTTCTTGTCTTATAGCCATTTGAAAATTGTCAGTTTGAACCTAATTAACGTACGTCACAAAAAAAATCGTCTTTTCTTATTATGCTTTATCTCCTTTTGATATATAATAGTAGATATTTTAATCATTTTGCTTTTTTTTTAATTTGGAAATTTTGTTTTAAATTGTTCTAAAGTAACTGCGTGGCCTTTTTGGCGCGAAAAAACACGTGGTTCCTAAATTGTGGATTTTTAAAGAGAGTCGACACATTCTTTTGAAGATATAAAATGACATAACATTCATAGAAAAAAAAGGATAAAATTGGACCCGGAAGTAACTAGTAGACCACCATCTTGAAATGACCAACTTTTCTTTAAATCGATATAAGTGATCAGGATATCATCCGATTTACATAATGTTGATGTCTATGTTATCTTCAATATATTACTAACAAAATGGTGACAGCTGATTTCCTAATTTCGATTAAAAGTTTTGTCAATTTCCGGTTAAAGAAATTCAGCAATAGCAAACACTTTCAAAGCTCAAAACTCGTGACCTTGACGTTTGATGACCTTTTGATCTGAACCAAAGCTATTGCCCTCGATAAAATCTATCAAATGATGTTTTACTTTGTGTTTTCCGATGTTTACTTCCGGTTTAATAGCCGATTTTTAACTATAAACAGCTCTGTCACATGACCTAATTTATATGCAGCACTAAAATTAAAATGCAACCGTTCAAGGATGTTTAAATTGCGCACTGCTCAGTACCGTTATCACGGTTCTAGTTTTTTTTTTTTTTTTTTTGTCTACTTCTGGTCACGCTAATTCGGTATGAAGGGAGCATGCCACACATTATCTCACATGTTTTCCTACAATCACTAACAGCTCGGTGTTGCTTAAATGTAAAAGGGCGTTTTTTTGTCTAACCGGAAATGACATATGACAGAAAAACCCATTTTATGTCTTTTACCTTTTTTACCTCTGTTTTTGAACCGATTTTGATCAAACTTTTTTTGTTTATTTCATTATTCTAATGTCTACATAATAGCTTTCAACATAAATGAACTTTTAGACATTCTCTGCTGACTTTTTGGAGCACTTTTTTAACCGTTTTTCTAACTTTTGCAATTTTATTTCGATCAATTTGAAACCTTACAGGTGAATAAACATTTTGATTTCTAACTAAATGGTATTTTCAAAATTTTTATATCACTTCCGGTTTTGACGTCATTCGCTTGTAAAGTTGAAATTTCAACTTCCGGAATAATTAAGATATTCGAAAAAATCGTTTTGCAATGTGCTAGAAATAACCATTGTCTAAATATGGAATGAAAAAATCTGACCCAGATATTTCATATCAGTCGCCATCTTGAAATGACTGATTCTTCTTTAAATCGATATTCAGAATCAGGGAATCATTCGATTTGAATAAAAATGATGTCTATGGAATCTACAGTCGATTGCTAACAAAACATGGGAAGCCGATTTTTGAATTTCGATTCAGATTTTTTTTTATTTCCGGTTTAAAATTTTCGGAAATAGTCAAAACTTTTAAGGCTCATATCTTGTGACCTTGACCTTGAGTGACCTTGAGACTTAAACAAAAGTTGTTACCCTTGACGAGATTTATCCAATGGCATGAGCATTTTAGATGCCCAATGTTTACTTCCGGTTTTATGGCCGTCAGAAAATTGCATTTTTTAACTTTAAACAGCTCTGTCACGTGACCTAATTTACATACGTCATAAATTTCGTTTCGGTGTTACTATGCTTGATCTACTCTATCCAATGATATATGACACAATGTATTTGAATCATAATTCCGCGTTCTAGAATTTGAAAATATTCTGCCAAATTCCATTATAACTGTTCGTGTTTCGTTTGTCTGTCTGCTGGTATTTTAGTTAACCTGATTGTATTCTGATAGCTGTGCGCCCCTTTTATTTGGTATGACTGCACCTCTTTTATTTAGTCTGTCTGCTGGTATTTCTGATTCCATTTTATCTGCCATTATATACAGCCACATGAAAATATGGACGTATATAGCCGTCACCCCAGTCCACCCGTCGGTCCGTTCGTCCTTCAACAATTTCTTGTACACGCAATAGAGACTAGAGTTTTTATCCGATTTGAATGAAGCTTGGTATATGTATTTATCGTGATAATATCTCGGATGAGTTTGAAAATGGCGCGATTCCAGTCGTCGGTTTAAGAGTTACTGCCCTTGACTTAGTGAAAAAAAAAACACGTAAGAATTAACTTGTGTACGCGATAGAAGTTTAAGTTTTCATCCGAATTGAATGAAACTTGGTATGTATGTATAATTATCGTGATACTATCTCGGATCCTTTCATAATTGGAGCTATTCCAGTCGTCGGTTTATGAGTTATTGCCTTTGACTTAGTGAACACGTTAAAATTAACTTGTGTATGAGATAAATGAGAGTTTTTATTCGATTTGAATGACCTAATTTACATACGACACAAATTATTTTTGATTCGTATTATGCTATATCTACGCTTTCCAATGATATATGACACTATGTATTTGAATCATAATTCCGCGTTTTAAAATTTGAAAATATTCTGCCAAATTCCATTGTAACTGTTCGTGTTTCGTTTGTCTGTCTGCTGGTATTCCCGCGTCCCTTTTAGTTAACCTGTTGTATTCTGATAGCTGTGCGCTCCTTTTATTTGGTATGACTGCTTGTAGGTCTGCACTTGTTTGCTGGTATTTCTGAATCCATTTTATCTGCCTTTTTATACGCCCACATTAAAATATGGATGTATATTGTTCGTCGGTCCGTCCGTCAACAATTTCTTGACACGCGATAGAGACTAGAGTTTTTATCCGATTTGAATGAAGCTCTGGTATATGTAATTATCTTGAAAATATCACGGATGAGTTCGAAACTGGTGCTATTCCAGTAGTCGGTTTTAATTCGATTTGAATGAAGCTTGGTATGTGTATTTATCTTGATAAATTCCATTGTTACTGTGAGTGCTTTTTTTCAAAATTATTTAAAAACAAATTATGTCAAGTGAACTAATTTACATATTATTTATATGACACTATGTATTTGAATCATAATTCCGCGTTTTAGAATTTGAAAATATTCTGCCAAATTCCATTATAACTGTTCGTGTTTCGTTTGTCTGTCTGCTGGTATTTTAGTTAACCTGCTTGTATTCTGATAGCTGTGCGCCCCTTTTATTTGGTATGACTGCTTGTAGTTCTGCACCTCTTTTATTTAGTCTGTCTGCTGGTATTTCTGATTCCATTTTACCTGCCTTTATATACAGCCACATGAAAATATGGACGTATATTGCCGTCAACCCAGTCCATCCGTCGGTCCGTTCGTCCTTCAACAATTTCTTGTACATGCAATAGCGACTAGAGTTTTTATCCGATTTGAATGAAGCTTGGTATATGTATTTATCGTGATAATATCTCGGATGAGTTTGAAAATGGCGCGATTCCAGTCGTCGGTTTAAGAGTTACTGCCCTTGACTTAGTGAAAAAAAAATACGTAAGAATTAACTTGTGTACGCGATAGAAGTTTAAGTTTTCATCCGAATTGAATGAAACTTGGTATATATAATTATCGTGATACTATCTCGGATCCTTTCATAATTGGGGCTATTCCAGTCGTCGGTTTATGATTTATTGCCTTTGACTTAGTGAAAACGTTAAAATTAACTTGTGTATGAGATAAAAGCTAGATTTTTTATTCGATTTGAATGACCTAATTTATATACGACACAAATTATTTTTGATTCGTATTATGCTTTATCTACGCTGTCCAATGATATATGACACTATGTATTTGAATCATAATTCCGCGTTTTAAAATTTGAAAATTTTCTGCCAAATTCCATTGTAACTGTTCGTGTTTCGTTTGTCCGTCTGCTGGTATTTTAGTTAACCTGCTTGTATTCTGATAGCTGTGCGCCCCTTTTATTTGGTATGACTGCTTGTAGTTCTGCACCTGTTTGTTTGCTGGTATTTGTGAATCCATTTTATCTGCCTTTTTATACGTCCACATTAAAATATGGATGTATATTGTTCGTCGGCTCGTCCATCAAAAATTTCTTGACACGCGATAGAGACTAGAGTTTTTATCCGATTTGAATGAAGCTCTGGTATATGTAATTATCTTGATAATATCACGGATGAGTTCGAAACTGGCGCTATTCCAGTAGTCGGTTTAAATGTTATTGCCCTTGACTTAGTGAAAATATTAAAATTAGTTTGTGTATATGATAAAAGATAGAGTTTTAATTCGATTTGAATGAAGCTTGGTATGTGTAATTATCTTGATAAATTCCATTGTTACTGTGAGTGCTTTTTTTCAAAATTATTTAAAAACAAATTATGTCAAGTGAACTAATTTACATATTATTTATATGACACTATGTATTTGAATCATAATTCCGCGTTTTAGAATTTGAAAATATTCAGCCAAATTCCATTGTAACTGTTCGTGTTTCGTTTGTCTGTGTGCTGGTATTCCCGCGTCCCTTTTAGTTAACCTGCTTGTATTCTGATAGCTGCGCGCCCCTTTTATTTGGTATGACTGCTTGTAGTTCTGCACCTCTTTTATTTAGTCTGTCTGCCGGTATTTCTGATTCCATTTTATCTGCCTTTATATACAGCCACATGAAAATATGGACGTATATTGCCGTCACCCCAGTCCATCCGTCGGTCCGTTCGTCCTTCTACAATTTCTTGTACATGCAATAGCGACTAGAGTATTTATCCGATTTGAATGAAGCTTGGTATATGTATTTATCGTGATAATATCTCGGATGAGTTTGAAAATGGCGCGATTCCAGTCGTCGGTTTTAGAGTTACTGCCCTTGACTTAGTGAAAAAAAAATACGTAAGAATTAACTTGTGTACGCAATAGAAGTTTAAGTTTTCATCCGAATTGAATGAAACTTGGTATGTATAATTATCGTGATACTATCTCGGATTCTTTCATAATTGGGGCTATTCCAGTCGTCGGTTTATGAGTTATTGCCTTTGACTTAGTGGAAACGTTATAATTAACTTGTGTATGAGATAAAAGCTAGATTTTTTATTCGATTTGAATGACCTAATTTATATACGACACAAATTATTTTTGATTCGTATTATGCTTTATCTACGCTTTCCAATGATATATGACACTATGTATTTGAATCATAATTCCGCGTTTTAAAATTTGAAAATTTTTTGCCAAATTCCATTGTAACTGTTCGTGTTTCGTTTGTCTGTCTGCTGGTATTCCCGCGTCCCTTTTAGTTAACCTGCTTGTATTCTGATAGCTGTGTGCCCCTTTTATTTGGTATGACTGCTTGTAGGTCTGCACCTCTTTTTGTTTGCTGGTATTTGTGAATCCATTTTATCTGCCTTTTTATACGCACACATTAAAATATGGATGTATATTGTTCTTCAGTCCGTCCGTCAACAATTTCTTGACACGCGATAGAGACTAGAGTTTTTATCCGATTTGAATGAAGCTCTGGTATATGTATTTATCTTGATAATATCACGGATGAGTTCGAAACTGGCGCTATTCCAGTAGTCGGTTTAAAAGTTATTGCCCTTAAAATTAGTTTGTGTATATGATAAAAGAGTTTTTATACGCCCACATGAAATGTGGAGCGTATATTGCCGTCACCAATGTCCGTCGCTCCGTCCGTCCGTCGGTCGGTCCGTCCACAATTGCTTGTTAACACTCTACAGGTCACAATTCTTTACGGATTTTGACGAAACTTGCTGAAATTGTTTATTATCACCCAAGGATAAACCCTATTGAAAATAAAAAGAATCGCAAAATATTTAATATGAATTATTGCCCTTGTTCTTTAAAACGCGTTCGATTTTGATCTTGTTAACACTCTACAGGTCACAATTCTTTACGGATTTTGACGAAACTTGCTGAAATTGTTTATTATCACCAAAGGATGAACCCTATTGAAAATCAAAAGAATCGCAAACTATTTAATATGAATTATTGCCCTTGTTCTTTAAAACGCGTTCGATTTTGAGCTTGTTAACACTCTACAGGTCACAATTCTTTACGGATTTTGACGAAACTTGCTGAAAGAGCGATAGAGACTAGAGTTTTTGGCCGATTTGAATGAAGCTTGGTATATGTATTTATCTTGATAATATCTCGGATGAGTTCGAGAAGCTAAAGTTTTCATAGTTAATCTTTCTGTCTACTTCTTGTAGTTTTACATCCATTTTATTATCCCTGCAAACATATCTTGCAGTGCACTTTCTACTGACACACAAAAGAGAGTGAGTAATTTGACAAGTACGCTTTTATATTATTATGCAAAACTCTTATCATTGGTTGAAAATGTGACATTTCATCCATGTATCGGGTGGGTTGCGCACTGCTCGGTACCGTCTTCACGGTTCTAGTTTTTTTTTTTGTCCATAAAAAAATATTTTTGAAATTTCCGGAATCTGAAAATTAAGTGGCCGAAATCCGAGGAGTTGTTGTGGTGGGTGTGAGAGTTGGATTTTGAAAATGTTCAACCAAGGACCCCCTGACTTCCAGAAACGCTCCTCGGCCCCTGTTGTGGGCAGTGTTGCTACACGGATCCTAATTTATTTTTGCCTTGAAAGATAATCACCCCCCCCCCCCATCACACACACAATATCTATAGTCATATGGAATGTTTTAGGGTACCTGAAAAATATTACTAGCTAGAACTTAATCAATGACCTAGGCCTCGGGTTACTGCTGTGTCATACCTAACACCTTTCAGACACTGCTTTAACATATGGGAAAGAATGACTCGCTAATGATGAACTATCAAAAGTAATGTAGCGTGAAATGTCAATTTTCTGCCAGACAACATCTACCTTCTTATTGACTATAGAATAACATTCTTATTTTATTCAGACGAACGAATCTTGTCTTTATTTTGCCACCATGGCACCGTAACGCCATATTATTATGTTCCTAAATGGGAGCATGATGTTGACATTGCGACTTTCAGAACCCAGGGGCGGATCCAGGATTTTGGAAAGGGGGGGGGGGGCGTATATCTCAATATGAGGCGAGCGAAGCGAGGCGAACATTTTTTTGACCTTTTTTTTGGCTTAAAAACATAGAATAAGTATAAATTGTACTAATTTAACGGTTTCTGACGTGGACTATGTATGTTTTATATTAAACGTTAATGGGTTAGACATTTTTGATGTCGTAATACAGTGTAACTTAAAAAAAAAAAAAAAAAAAAGACCAAGTAAAGGGGGGGCGTACGCCCTCTACGCCCCCCCCCCCCCCTTGATCCGCCACTGGAACCTTTGAGCGTTTACATTTCGTTATGACGCTTGTAAATGTATGTGTATGTGTGCCGGGACAATAATTGTTTGTGGCATTCCAATTTCATTCTCAATCAGATGTCTGTGCTTTATGGAAGCGTAATAGTACCACACATAAAAAAAAATTGTTTTCAAATCCGATTTACCTATTGGAAAATCCGACTTCGTAACTCGAACATCCGACCTACTAACCCGAAAATTGGATATTCGAGTTACTAAATCGGGTTTTAGAAAAATATATATTTGTGTGGAACAGTTTCGAGTTATTAAGTCGGATTTTCCACTTAGTAAGTCGAATTTACCAGTTACTACTAACAAATATATATGTTAGGTCCTTTTTCGAGTCTGATTTTCCAGTTACTAAGTCGGTTTTTTATTTAAAAAAAAAATATATGGTACTATTATGCTTCCATGCTTCAACAAAGGATGGTAACGTATCACAACTGCTTTTAGTTTTAGTGAAATAGCCAAAAAGATATGTATACGACTGTAAATTGGAATGACTAAAATCGATGCTTTTAATGTCCTTGATACACATAAAGGTTAAAAAATATATTGTGGTGTAACGCCGCATATAGTTATTGAATTTCCTCTAAGTGTCCGTGTTTTCACTTTTTACTCGCGGTGCCCCTTTAAGTCATATAATATCGGTCACACTGGAGTGTAATGAAAAGAGGAAATGTGATTGATTTGTGAAAATTAAGACGGGATTTGTTAGCATCGAAGTATTTTCAATAATATTAAAGCAGTGAAGGTGAAAATATACTAGACAAATGAGGAACTCTTGCGTTAGCTGCTTGACTAACCGTAATAATTAACTAATATTAAGATACAAATTATATAATATGATTTACAGAATCTTAAGCTTTGCTGGCTTTCCCAGCACTCACAGACGGAACGAACGTCGTTCGAGTTTTTAAATGGCATCGAACTAAGTCTTACCTCACTTACTGTCTTCTGTCTATCTATAAGTTGCACATATACGGGTAAACATGAAGTTTACGTTAGACAGATTAGATTTCTTGCTTTATCATATCAGTTTTTAGATTTAGTACTATCCATTGATAGCCCATGCAGCCATGCATATTTTGGCCATGAGCTATTTCTAAAGCCAGTTTCAAATCTCTAGATTAGTTAAAATCAGAGAACTGCGTTTCAATTCATTAAGTGTTGGGTAATGTTCATAAATTTTCAAGGACCTGAATACTGAGACTGAAGTGATGTACGACATTTTATATGCCGATCTGTGTGGTTTACTTGATAGACATTTCAGGACATTCAAGCCACATAATAGTATATCGTTATAATGACTTTAATAGTCCCGTATCACTATTAGGGCTTACAAGTAATCTTCTTCTGACATATTGTATTAATCTAGCTTTACTAGTCATTATTACATACAACTACGACCGTTTTGACTCGAATCAGGATAAAGATATAGATTTAAATGAAATAAAATTGGTTTGATGTTCTATTTTCTGAACGACAACTAGCTGCATTGCACAACTCAGAATACTTTCCCATATATATAATGACGAATTTAGCATAAATTCACTCAAGACCCAGGAGACCCTTTTTACAATTTAATTCCAATCTCTGCTTAACTTAATCCTTATGAATCTCATATAATTTCTACCTAACGATGGGCATCAGCGATGCAGGTGTAGAATTTTCACATTACAACCTTATTATACCCTTCTATAAACGGGGGGCAATAACTGTGATGTATTAATAACTATCATCGATATTGTCTAGACTGAAAATACCCACTATTAATATTTAATACATATCTTCATATTATACCTATTTTAACTACTTGTATTACTTACAATACTTAAAATTAAAATATGAACGTAGAAAATAACAAACTAAAATTGATTGATTATTGGGTGTCGTTAATTCTGATAACTCTATTTATATAACTCTAATTATCATCGACATCACCTTCTCTACCCCTTTTTTTTCGTTTTTGCATACCAATATTTGGTCAAGATTTTGATGTGTGAAATTGTCACCATTACTTGACGCTTGATGAAGAATAATATTTCGTGTCTATTGTGTAAGTTTTTGTAATTTCTTGCTTATTTTTTACATTATTGTTAGCGTTATTTATTACCAATTTCATCTTACTTTTATTCTACACATTTCTTACGCCCAGTTTGATTTATCTGCATAACCTGATCCCCACATTTCACGCTAGCATGTACAGTTTCCACCCTGTTACACTCCCTGAACATTCTACCTCTAACCTTGATTCTTTCCATTATGCTCTGCAACTAATGGCAAGATGTCAGACACCGTAGCACACTAATCGTCTACCAAACCAACCCAAACTTCCCTACAATGGTCCGGTATTCCATCGACCTCCACCAACCCAACCAGTTATATTCCACCCCATCGCCGACCTACCTACAACACAGCTTACCTATCCATCCAGAGATTACCAACGACATAACCAACAAAAGAAACTACCACCAGCTCACCGACGCCAACCAGTCCCCACTCATACGAAGGAAGAACCCTTTGTTAGTACATGTATTCATCATTTATCAACCCTCACACTTCAGCAGCAAGGTCAAACTGCGTTTACTTTCAGATGCAAGGAAATTAACTCTAATTTTCAAAAAAAATTTGTCCACATCTTCCACAGCTTCACAAGATTCTATTTCTGTCATTTAGTTATCGAACATGACTTCTAATATAAAAGTCACTACAAAAGTAAACCTTAAATATTCTACGAGGGTTACTGAGAGTTCAAATATCTTGAGTTCGCTGAACTTAATCTTCAAATTAAAACAGGAAAACCGGCATTGAATGGGGAATAAGACAGCTTTAAAACATCTGATATTACGCTTGCAGGCTTAATGAAGGTGTCCATTAAAATCGGAATCGATTTATAACTATTATGACATGGCTAGACCTTAAAAAAGCTTTACTTCGATGAACAGAGGCAATAACTATCAAATAATGTTTGATTTTCATTCAAATTATCATTATCACTATGAGTTCTCAAAGTTTCTTCAAATCTATCCAGAATTTGGACATATTAGGCGTTTACGAGCAATAGTCGACCGACGGTCATAAAATGACGCTAATATACGTATAAAAGACTGTAGGCTACATCCAGAACGATGTTACCTGTTTCTGATTTTTAAGGATTTCCAAATTGAAGTATTAAAATATTGATCATTATTTATTATGTAATAATATAATATCATTTTGAACAGGTTCTGAATTTACTTTATTTATTAGAGAACTAATTTGTTATGTTAGATTCTTTTTTTGATTGTAAGACTCTTGACCTATAATTTAACACAATGTTTGATTATCAAGTACATATAGAAGTGTGTTCTAAAAATCGATTGATCGAAGCCAGTCATAAATTGTACATTTATTGAACGGACAATTTTTTTAAGACCTAAGCTTTAGTTTTCAAAGATTTTTTTTGGGGGGGGGGGGGGGGAATGTAACGTTTCGAATTTTGCGTGCAATCCCATTAAAGGGGATACGTTCAGCATTCTTTGGATATTCATACCAGTCTCAGAAACAGGAATTTTTTCCCTTGAATCTAAGCCTTCAAATCATTGTGTATCTATCATTATCAGCGTTTGAAAGTCAAAAATGCTACTCGTATTTTAGTGAGACTATGCTTTGTATAGAAAAAAAAAATCAGAAATTGAAAGACAAACGTTTAGTAAGATGTGTATTTGAAAGGGTTATGCGGAACGTTTTCAAATAAAACCTGCATAGTTTGTATTTTTTCGCACATGGAACTGTGATACACTTCTATGGTTTGACGTACACAATTATTTTGACGTACGTATGTGTGACTACCGCGTCCACGGCCTTACCAGTATCCACGCATCACTTTTTACATATTAATACCAAAGCGCGAACGACCTACACTATCTTACGTTAAAATCAAATCTATCGTGTCGAGAAAAATGGAACAGACTAAGGGAAATAACTCATATGGATATACATGTACCACTCTTTAGTAAGCAGCCACTTTTAAGTATTCCCTTGACAGGCCGCTTAATACAAGTTTGACTGTATTTCGATTTTTTCCGATCTTCGATAAGTTGCTTTTTTGGGTGATTGCAAGCCACACAAAGTCTATCAAGTCTAGACAGAGATGACGGTTACATACACCCAGATCATAATATGTAAACGAAAGTATGAATTATAAAAAGCATGAACAAGCTTTTCATTTTTTGTATATGCCGGCAATGTCATGAATTTGAGGTGGATAAAACGTTTTGGCAACGTTATTCTTGATTGAAGCATTTAGTTGACAATTCAACTCTCATATTTCAAATTTATTTACACTAAATATAAAAAGAACATACAAAATGCAAACAGTCAAATTACATATCACAATGTTCAAGCACTATTAAACAATAAAACACAAAAGAGCAAAGCACAGTATGATACAAAACATACACATTATATTACGGTTTAATCATGAAAATTGGTACGAGTAAATACAATGAACCTTTGGAAGATGAACAAATTTTAACTCCACAACACCCATTCAAATATCATTCTAAAATTTGTAAACTGTGCAAGGAAATGACAGATTGCCTTATGACATTATGGCGTTAAACTTGTACAGCAGACATATTTCAGTTATTTGAATCTGTAAATAGATAGCGTTGGGAGTTGAGCATGCTACGGTGTGTACTTTAAAACAGAGAAACAAAACGAGATTTGGTACGGCCGTTGTTCTTAATCGGTTAAACGTTGTTGATCACATGAACTATCGGCTATAGTTCCAACTAGCTCAATTTCGTCATTCTTCACAATGTTATCTTTTCCAGTCACTGCATCCGACTGCCGACGACCCAAAGTATCGTCTAGAAAATAAAACAAATTGGAAAGATATTAACATTTGCTATAACGTTGCTATCTCTCTCTCCCAAAGAGGTATCCGATAAACTGTAGTTTTGATTTTGATCAGTAAGCATGAGATAACTAAACATATTAGGGGACCCCATAAAAGTGTATACATGGATTAAGACAACTTACATTTAGAAACTTTTCTCGAAATCAAGTAAACCGCTACTAAGATTATTATAGCCAGAACAACTGTAACGACTGCTCCTATTACCAATGGTATGTAATTAAATGTACTGCCTTTTTCGTCAGGTCCCTTTGGTGGATCTTCTATGGCAAAGGGTAGCTCATCATAATCAATTTGAACTAAATTAAATTCGAATACATATAATTTAAAGATAGCTTGCCAGGCAAGGTAATATACGCCCACTGGCAGCTTTGTTTGAAAAAGAACATTTGGCAGAAAACAGCAACCATCAAATATTCAACCTGTAGTCATAGGCCTACATTTCATTCAGAACTTAAATTAAGTGTCTTCCAAACATTTTTTTTCTCGATTTCATCAAGAGTTAAGCATTCATCAAGTTAAGTCAAGATCCTGTTTATGAGCTTCAAACTAAAACCTATTTTGAACAAGAAGGGCAATAAGTCATATCAAATATTTTTTTATCTTTGATAGGGTTTATTGTGTGATAATAAACTATTTCAATAGAAAAGAATTGTGCCTTCTAGAATATTTACAACCTAAAAATCAACGTGTTTTAAAGAACTAGGGCAATAATTCATATCAAATATTTTTCGTTTCTTTTAATTTTCGATAGGGTTCTTTTGTCAAAATCCGTAAAGAATTGTGACTTGTAGAGTGTTAAAAAGCTAAAAATCGAACGCGTTTTAAAGAAAAAGGGCAGTAATTCATATTAAATATTTTTCGATTCTTTTGATTTTCAAAAGGGTTCATCCTTGGGTCATAATAAGCAATTTAAGTAAGTTTCATCAAAATCCGTAAAGAATTGTGACTTGTAGAGTGTTAACAAGCTAAAAAATAGCGATGGCCATCGTAATACGCCCACTTTTATAATGGCAGCCAATTCGTCCGGGGGGTTGACAAGAGTGATCAGTAAATGAAAGATCCTGAGAATGACATTTTCTCTTTGTACAAGTCTTTTTACATGGGTTAAAGTTTCCTGGAAAAAACAAATATGTTATGTGCCTAACTGTATTAAAGAAGTGTGTTATATTCCATAATATTGTCTTGTGTTTTGTTATATGTGCTCCTTGCTTCTATATGTCATCCAAATCTTATAACAAATATGTCACTGAAATATGCATAAAACAAGGGCAACCAACGTTTAGGTTCCATCCTAAAATGATTAAAAGCAGTCAAATAGTTGATGATGTTTCTGATTTTCAATAAGGTGTATCCGAAGGTCAATACAAACACCAACAGCCATTTTCATAAAAATCCACCAAGAAACCAGCTCTCTATCGTGTCCACAACTTTGAGAGTGTAACGGCTGAAAAATTAACGTGTTTTAAAGAACAAGGGCAATAATTCATAAAATATTTTTTGATGTTTCTGATATTCAATAGGGTTTATCCTTATGTCAGTACAAACTCTCATACCAAGTTTCATCAAAATCCATCAAGAAACCAGCTCTCTATGGTGTCCACTACATATTTTCAAAAGCAAGGGCAATAACCCAGGAAATATTTTTCGATTCGTCTGATTTTCAATAGGGTTCGTCTTTGGATAATTACAAACACTCACAGCAAGTTTCATAAAAATCCACCAAGAAACCAGCTCTCTATCGTGTCCACAACTTTGAGAGTGTAACGGCTGAAAAATTAACGTGTTTTAAAGAACAAGGGCAATAACTCATAAAATATTTTTTCGATGTTTCTGATATTCAATAGGGTTTATCCTAATGTCAGTAAAAACTCTCATACCAAGTTTCATCAAAATCCATCAAGAAACCAGCTCTCTATGGTGTCCACAACATATTTTCAAAAGCAAGGGCAATAACCCAGGAAATATTTTTCGATTCGTCTGATTTTCAATAGGGTTCATCCTTGGGTGATTACAAACACTCACAGCAAGTTTCATAAAATTCAACCAAGAAACCAGCTCTCTATCGTGTCCACAACTCTGAGAGTGTAACGACTGAAAAATTAAAGCATTTTAAAGAACAAGGACAATAACTCATAAAATATTTTTTCGATGTTTCTGATATTCAATAGGGTTTATCCCAATGTCAATACAAACACTCATACCAAGTTTCATCAAAATCCCTCAAGAAACCAGCTCTCTATGGTGTCCACAACATATTTTCAAAAGCAAGGGCAATAACCCAGGAAATATTTTTCGATTCGTCTGATTTTCAATAGGGTTCATCCTTGGGTGGTTACAAACACTCACAGCAAGTTTCATAAAATTCAACCAAGAAACCAGCTCTCTATCGTGTCCACAACGTTGAGAGTGTAACGACTGAAAAATTAAAGCGTTTTAAAGAACAAGGGCAATAACTCATAAAATATTTTTTCGATGTTTCTGATATTCAATAGGGTTTATCCCAATGTCAATACAAACACTCATACCAAGTTTCATCAAAATCCATCAAGAAATCAGCTCTCTATGGTGTCCACAACATATTTTCAAAAGCAAGGGCAATAACCCATGAAATATTTTTCGATTCGTCTGATTTTCAATAGGGTTCATCCTTGGATGATAACAAACACTCATAGCAAGTTTCATCGAAATCCATGGAGAAACCAGCTCTCTATCGTGTCCACAACAATTGTGGACAGGCAGACAGACAGACAGACAGACGGACAGACAGACGGACAGACAGACGGACAGACAGACAGGGGCGACTACAATATACGCCCACATTAATGTGTGGGCGTATAAAAACGAACACGTTTTAAAGAACAAGGGCAATAATTCATATTAAATATTTTTGGATTCTATTGATTTTCAATAGGGTTCATCCTTGGGTCATAATAAGCAATTTCAGTAAGTTTCATCAAAATCTGTAAAGAATTGTGACTTGTACAGTGTTAACAAGCTAAAAATCGAACGCGTTTTAAAGAACAAGGGCAGTAATTCATATCAAATATTTTTCGATTCTTTTGATTTTCAATAGGGTTCATCCTTGGGTGATAATAAACAATTTCAGCAAGTTTCATCAAAATCCATAAAGAATTGTGACTTGTTGAGTGTTAACAAGCTAAAAATCGAACGCGTTTTAAAGAACAAGGGCAATAATTCATATTAAATATTTTTCGATTCTTTTGATTTTCAATAGGGTTTATCCTTGGGTAAAAATAAACAATTTCAGCAAGTTTCGTCAAAATCCATAAAGAATTGTGACTTGTAGAGTGTTAACAAGCAATTGTGGACGGACGGACGGACCGACGGACGGACCGACGGACATGGGTGACGGCAATATACGCTCCACATTTCATGTGGGCGTATAAAAATGTAAACAGCATACCATAAGACTCACGATCCGTTTCGCAAAACGAGATACAAATAGTTGGCAAATAAACTACGTGTATTCATATAATGATGAAATTGTTGTAAATTGTATCATGAACAATTAGTATCATTCATATTCATTACTGAAGTACAGTCATGATACCGGTTGAATCAAAGTAAAAAAGTATCTCTTTTGGTTTGTTGAATATAAAAATAATAGTTGTGCCCTGCACTACGGCTTCCATATACTTAAGTTCTGACTTCTGGAAAATAGAAAATTAAATTGTAGTATTTACTTACAGTTGACAGTGAGGTTGATTTGTTGACTGTGTTGTTTATTATTATTATCAACATTGTTTACTAAACATGTATAAATTCCAGCTTGTCTTCTGTTGATATTAGTGAGATTTAAAACACCATTATTAGTAGATATTAAATTATTATCTAGAACAGATCCTTTATACCAGTTGATATTACATGGTGGATAACAGTCAGCTGAACAGGTTATAATATCTATATCATCACCTTCTATAACTTCTGTATCAATACTTGGTGGGGTAATCTTAACTATATCTGGTCCATCTACAATTAATGACACATTTCCAAATATAAAAGGATGTTATGTACACTACACAATTTCACTTTGTTTCATAAGTTCCTTGAAAGATCTAGTCATTGTAAACTGTAAATCTAAAACATTTTGGGATCATCTGAGGTGGATATAGCCAAGTTAAACCTCAGCACTGAACTGAGGCCGAAACTCAACTATCTGCAGTTAATTAGATTGAGCTCACGCCTTGTTAAGTACCTTATTTAGTATGTACCATAATGTCTATTATGTTTGTGTAGCTCAATTGTTTGGTAATTTGGTACTGTGAAATAGTGCGATACAACATATTGGGGATCATTTAGTTTAGATGTCTTCTTTTGCTAATGCCTGAGTGTACCACTGTTGTCAGTTTGGTGTTTCAATTTGAGCACTCTGATATGGTACGATGAATCCACATATATTATGTGATCATCTGAGCCGGCTTGAAAAGTTGAAATAGTACCATCTGTTGTTAAAGAACAACTTAGTTAAACTTACAGTTGACAGTGATGTTGATTTGTTGACTGTGTTGTTTATTATTATTATCAACATTGTTTACTAAACATGTATAAATTCCAGCTTGTGTTCTGTTGATATTAGTGAGATTTAAAACACCATTATTAGTAGATATTAAATTATCATCTAGAACAGATCCTTTATACCAGTTTATATTACATGGTGGATAACAGTCAGCTGAACAGGTTATAACATCTATATCATCACCTTCTATAACTTCTCTATCAATACTTGGTGGGGTAATCTTAACTATATCTGGTCCATCTACAATTGATGAAAATGTCCAAACTATGGCGAGTTGTCTCTCTCAGGATTGTTGTATTTTTTGGTTGTCCAAAAGATCCGGTGATCTCAGGTCATATAGCGAAATCATATAGCGATAGTACTGTACTGATGAATCACAGAAAACCTCTACACCACTTTCTGTTGTTAATAGTCATGACCACAACGAGTTTGGAAGAATGAAGAAGATCGAGTAACTCACGCCACACAACTCAGGGCCGAGTTTCACTGCCATGTCATTCGACCCGATCAGATCTAACGAACTCTCAAATTACCAAACCAACATCAAAGTACCATCCGATTGAACCAATCCAACTACCAACTACTACCACTACCAACAACTACCTAGTTCGCGATATCAGCTTCTGCTGGAAGCGAACGTTAACTGGCATCTACCAACCAGTAAGATGATACCACATAGACTACAGCATTAGCAAAGCGCTTATGAGGTGCAGAAGGCCGAAACAATACTGTCTGCAGTTCAATATGCTCCTAGGTATACCTTGTTGAGTATATTTTTACTAGAATGTTGTGTAGCTCCGTAGTTTACTTGTTTGAGCGCACGGACATAGTACAATTAAACTATATAGGTGGGATCATCTAAGGTGTCCATATAGCCACAGCCAAACCAATAATGAATCCTGCCATATGACTACATCCAAGGAAATAATTGATTCGTTGTGCTGATTCTGGACTAAATCGAGCATGCAGTTTCGTGTTATCGAAGATCAACCAGAAATTAGCTGACAAGCTTAGAAACCTCATCACCGTTAGATACAATCTGAAATTACCATACTAACATCGAATAAAACCAATCCAACTACAAACTACTACTTATTTTGCGATATTAGCATGCGCTGTAAGCCCACTTTAATTGTCTGCAGTAAGCGAAAAACTTAGATAAACTTACAGTTGACAGTGATGTTGATTTGTTGACTGTGTTGTTTATTATTATTATCAACATTGTTTACTAGACATGTATAAATTCCAGCTTGTCTTCTGTTGATATTAGTGAGATTTAAAACACCATTATTAGTAGATATTAAATTATTATCTAGAACAGATCCTTTATACCAGTTGATATTACATGGTGGATAACAGTCAGCTGAACAGGTTATAATATATATATCATCACCTTCTATAACTTCTCCATCAATACTTGGTGGGGTGATCTTAACTATATCTGGTCCATCTACAATTGATGAAAATTTCCAAACAATGGCGAGTTGTCTCTCTCAGGATTGTTGTATTTTTTGGTTGTCAAAAAGATCCGGTGATCTCAGGTCATATAGCGAAATCATATAGCGATAGTACTGTACTGATGAATCACAGAAAACCTCTACACCACTTTCTGTTGTTAAATATGTTTCTGGGATAATGCCCTGTTCAACACCCAATCTAGAGTGTACATTTGCCTCTAGCACGTATACGTAGCTCAATAGTTTACTAGTTTGAAATCCCTAACATAACAAAGTACGATGATACCACATACTTATATTGAATCATCTGAGGAGGTTATTTAGTTGAACCTTATTTTCAGTATCAGCAATGCATCCTGTAACGCCGAAACAATTTTTGTCTTCAGTTAGATATCGCCTTGACTTATGTCGTGCTAAGCATTCCATCTGAAATCTATCATTACCGCTAGCTAGTATGGGTAACGTACTAGTTTAATAGTTTGAGCACTATAACATAGCACGATAATATCATAGCCCGGAAATCATCGTGGCGGCTTTATTGCTAAACCTTAACTCCAGGTTCAACACTAAACTGGTGGAACAGTACTACCAGCAGTTAAAGAAAAAGTTAGATAAACTTACAGTTGACAGTGATGTTGATTTGTTTACTGTGTTGTTTATTATTATTATCAACATTGTTTACTAAACATGTATAAATTCCAGCTTGTGTTCTGTTGATATTAGTGAGATTTAAAACACCATTATTAGTAGATATTAAATTAGTATCTAGAACAGATCCTTTATACCAGTTGATATTACATGGTGGATAACAGTCAGCTGAACAGGTTATAATATCTATATCATCACCTTCTATAACTTCTCTATCAATACTTGGTGGGGTGATCTTAACTATATCTGGTCCAACTACAATTGATGAAAAAATGCTTTAAAAAGTTAGTGATCTCTCTCTGGAAGATTGCATTTGTTGTGGTTGTCCAAACGATATGGTGATCTGAGGCGGCTACGATAGAAAAACCTTAATCTTAGCACCAGCACTGCACTCTTATAAGGCCGCCACCACAACACTGTATCTGGTTAAATGTGCTTGTTGGTTTAAGCGCTATTGCGCACTCTTTCTGGAGTATACTGTCTCTGGCATGTTTAAGTAGCCCACTAGTTAACGCGCTGTGACAGAGTACCAACAACTACCACTCAACTACCACCATCAAGAAGAATAATCATGATCACAACCAGTTTTGAAGAATGAAGAAGATTGAGTAACTCATGCCACACAACTCAGGGCCGACTTTCACTGCCATGTCATTCGACCCGACCAGATCTTACGAATTATCAAATTACCAAACCAACAGCACAGTACCATCCGATTGAACCAATCCAACTACCAACTACCAACAACTACCTAGTTTGAGATATCTGCTGCTGCTTGAAGCGAACGTTAACTTGTCATATACCAACCAAGTAAGCTGATACCACATATTATTTTGGATGGCTTTTTTAGCTAAACCTCAACTACAACACCAGCACCGCACTTTTGAGACACAGAAGTCCGAAACAGTACTGTCTGCGATTGGATATGCTTCGTGGCTATTTGGCGAACACTCTATTTGAAGTGTACCATTATTGGTAGCTCATCAGTTTGAACACCCTGACATAGTACGACTACAGCATTAGCAAAGCGCTTATGAGGTGCAGAAGGCCTAAACAAAACTATCTGCAGTTCGATATGCTCCTAGGTATACCTTGTTGAGTATATTTTTACTAGAATGTTGTGTAGCTCCGTAGTTTACTTGTTTGAGCGCACGGACAAAGTACAATTAAACTATATAGGTGGGATCATCTAAGGTGTCCATATAGCCACAGCCAAACCAATAACGAATCCTGCCACATGACTACATTCAAGGAAATAATTGATTCGTTGTGCTAATTCTGGACTAAATCGATCATGCAGTTTCGTGTTATCGAAGATCAACCAGAAATTAGCTGACAAGCTTAGAAACCTCATCACCGTTAGATACAATATCTCAAATTACCATACTAACATCGAATGAAACCAACCCAACTACAAACTACTACTTATTTTGCGATATTAGCATGCGCTGTAAGCCCACTTTATTTGTCTGCAGTAAGCGAAAAACTTAAATAAACTTACAGTTGACAGTGATGTTGATTTGTTGACTGTGTTGTTTATTATTATTATCAACATTGTTTACTAAACATGTATAAATTCCAGCTTGTGTTCTGTTGATATTAGTGAGATTTAAAACACCATTATTAGTAGATATTAAATTAGTACTAGTATCTAGAACAGATCCTTTATACCAGTTGATATTACATGGTGGATAACAGTCAGCTGAACAGGTTATAATATCTATATCATCACCTTCTATAACTTCTCTATCAATACTTGGTGGGGTAATCTTAACTATATCTGGTCCATCTACAATTGATGAAAATTTCCAAAAAATGGTGAATTGTCTCTCTCAGGATTGTTGTATTTTTAGGTTGTCCAAAGGATCCGGTGATCTCAGGTCATATAACGAAATCATATAGCGATAGTACAGCACTGATGGATCACAAAAGGCCGCCACACCACTTTATGTGGTTAAATATGCATCTGGGATAATGCCATGTTCAACACTCAATCTAGAGATGAAAAAATGCTTTAAAAAAGTTAGTGTTCTCTCTCTGAAAGATTGCATTTGTTGTGATTGTCCAAACGATATGGTGATCTGAGGCGGATACGATAGCAAAACTTTAATCTTAGCACCAGCACTGCACTCGTATAAGGCCGCCACCACAACACTGTATCTGGTTAAATGTGCTTGTTGGTTTAAGCCCTATTGAGCACTCTTTCTGGAGTATACTGTCTCTGGCATGTTTAAGTAGCCCACTAGTTAACGCGCTGTGACAGAGTACCAACAACTACCACTCAACTACCACCATCAAGAAGAATAATCATGATCACAACGAGTTTGGAAGAATGAAGAAGATTGAGTAGCTCACGCCACACAATTCAGGGTCGAGTTTCACTGCCATATCATTCGACCCGACCAGATCTTACGAATTATCAAATTACCAAACCAACAGCACAGTACAATCCGATTGAACCAATCCAACTACCAACTACCAACAACTACCTAGTTTGAGATATCTGCTGCTGCTTGAAGCGAACGTTAACTTGTCATATACCAACAAAGTAAGCTGATACCACATATTATGTTGGACCCTCTTGGATGGCTTTTTAGCTAAACCTCAACTACAACATCAGCACCGCACTTTTAAGACACAGAAGTCCAAAACAGTACTGTATGCGATTGGATAGGCTTCGAGGTTATTTGGCAGACACTCTATTTGAAGTGTACCATTGTTGGTAGCTCATCAGTTTGAACACCCTGACATAGTACGACTACAGCATTGGCAAAGCGTTTATGATGTGCAGAAGGCCTAAACAATACTGTCTGCAGTTCGATATGCTCCTAGGTATACCTTGTTGAGTATATTTTTATTAGAATGTTGTGTAGCTCCGTAGTTTACTTGTTTGAGCGCACGGACATAGTACAATTAAACTATATAGGTGGGATCATCTAACGTGTCCATATAGCCACAGTCAAACCAATAACGAATCCTGCCACATGACTACATCCAAGGAAATAATTGATTCGTTGTGCTAATTCTGGACTAAATCGATCATGCAGTTTCGTGTTATCGAAGATCAACCAGAAATTAGCTGACAAGCTTAGAAACCTCATCACCGTTAGATACAATATCTCAAATTACCAAACTAACAATGAATGAAACCAATCCAACTACAAACTACTACTTATTTTGCGATATTAGCATGCGCTGTAAGCCCACTTTATTTGTCTGCAGTAAGCGAAAAACTTAAATAAACTTACAGTTGACAGTGATGTTGATTTGTTGACTGTGTTGTTTATTATTATTATCAACATTGTTTACTAAACATGTATAAATTCCAGCTTGTCTTCTGTTGATATTAGTGAGATTTAAAACACCATTATTAGTAGATATTAAATTATTATCTAGAACAGATCCTTTATACCAGTTGATATTACATGGTGGATAACAGTCAGCTGTACAGGTTATAATATCTATATCATCACCTTCTATAACTTCTCTATCAATACTTGGTGGGGTAATCTTAACTATATCTGGTCCATCTACAATTAATGAGAGTATCCAAAAACATGTAAGTAGTCTCTCTCAGAATTGTTGTATTTTCTGTGATTGTCCACATTTTTTTGTGATCTGACGAGGTTACTGATGAATAACAGAACTGTGGTTAAATATGCTTCTGGGATAATGCCCGTTCAACACTCAATCTAGAGTGTACATTTGCCTCTAACACGTATACGTAGCTCAATAGTTTACTAGTTTGAAATCTCTGACAAAGTACGATGATACCACATACTTATATTGAATTATCTGAGGAGGTTATTTAGTTGAACCTTATTTTCAATATCAGCAATGCATCCTGTAACGCCGAAACAATATTGTCTTCAGTTAGATATCTTCTTAAATTATATCTTGCTGAGCACTTCATCTGAAATCTATTATTACCGCTAGCTAGTATGAGTATGTGTAACGTACTAGTTTACTAGTTTGAGCACTACAACATGGCACGATAATATCATATCCCGGGATCATTGCTAAACCTTAACTCCAGCATCAACACTACACTGGTGGAACAGTACTACCAGCAGTTAAAGAAAACATTAGATAAACTTACAGTTGACAGTGATGTTGATTTGTTGACTGTGTTGTTTATTATTATTATCAACATTGTTTACTAAACATGTATAAATTCCAGCTTGTGTTCTGTTGATATTAGTGAGATTTAAAACACCATTATTAGTAGATATTAAATTATTATCTAGAACAGATCCTTTATACCAGTTTATATTACATGGTGGATAACAGTCAGCTGAACAGGTTATAACATCTATATCATCACTTTCTATAACTTCTCTATCAATACTTGGTGGGGTAATCTTAACTATATCTGGTCCATCTACAATTGATGAACATTTCCAAAAAAATGGTGAGTTGTCTCTCTCAGAATTGTTGTATTTTTAGGTTATCCAAAGGATCCGGTGATTTCAGGTCATATAGCGAAATCATATAGCGATAGTACTGTACTGATGGATCACAAAAGGCCGCCACACCACTTTATGTGGTTAAATATGCTTCTGGGATAATGCCCTGTTCAACACCCAATCTAGAGTGTACATTTGCCTCTAGCACGTATACGTAGCTCAATAGTTTACTAGTTTGAAATCTCTGACAAAGTACAATGATACCCCATACTTACATTGATTTATCTGAGGAGGTTATTTATCTGAACCTTATTTTTAGTATCAGCAATGCAGCCTGTAACGCCTAAACACTTTGTCTTCAGTTAGATATCGCATGCGTATAATATGGCACGATAATATCATAGCCCGGGATCATTGATCGTGGTAGCGTTAAAATATAAACTTTAACTCCAGCATCAACACTTATACACTGGTGGAACAGTATCATCTGCAGAACAACTTAAATAAACTTACAGTTGAGAGTGATGTCGATTTGTTGACTGTGTTGTTTATTATTATTATTAACATTGTTTACTAAACATGTATAAATTCCAGCTTGTCTTCTGTTGATATTAGTGAGATTTAAAACACCATTATTAGTATATATTAAATTATTATCTAGAACAGATCCTTTATACCAGTTGATATTACATGGTGGATAACAGTCAGCTGAACAGGTTATAACATCTATATCATCACCTTCTATAACTTCTCCATCAATACTTGGTGGGGTAATCTTAACTATATCTGGTCCATCTACAATTGATGAGAGTTTCCAAAAAAATGTAAGTAGTCTCTCTCAGAAATGTTGTATTTTTTTGTGGTTGTCCACATTTTTGTGATCTGACGAGGTTATAACGAAATAATGCCCTGTTCAACACTCAATCTAGAGTGTACATTTGCCTCTAGCACGTATACGTAGCTCAATAGTTTACTAGTTTGAAATCCCTAACATAACAAAGTACGATGATACCACATACTTATATTGAATTATCTGAGGAGGTTATTTAGCTGAACCTTCTTTTCAGTATCAGCAATGCATCCTGTAACGCCGAAACAATTTTGTCTTCAGTTGGATATCTCATTGACTTATGCCGTGCTGAGCACTTTATCTGAAATCTACCATTACCGCTAGCTAGTATGCGTAGCGAACTAGTTTACTAGTTTGAGCACTATAATATAGCACGATAATATCATAGCCCGGGAATCATCGTGGGGATTTTATTGCTAAATCTTAACTCCACCATCAACACTGCACTGGTGGAACAGTACCATCGGCGGTACCATAGTACTATCTGCTGTTAAAGAACATCTTAGATAAACTTACAGTTGACAGTGATGTTGATTTGTTGACTGTGTTGTTTATTATTATTATCAACATTGTTTACTAAACATGTATAAATTCCAGCTTGTCTTCTGTTGATATTAGTGAGATTTAAAACACCATTATTAGTATATATTAAATTATTATCTAGAACAGATCCTTTATACCAGTTTATATTACATGGTGGATAACAGTCAGCTGAACAGGTTATAACATCTATATCATCACCTTCTATAACTTCTCTATCAATACTTGGTGGATTTATTTTAACTATATTTGGTCCATCTACAATTAATGAGATATTTCTAAATAAATAGGATGTCATGCATTTGACGAACACCTCAAGAATATCACTTTACACTTTGATCAAAATAAATCCAAACATTATCAACAAAACTTCTCTCCTTTATAATGCAGAAGTCGGACGATGAAGGAACCCTGCTGCAAGCATGGAAGGATGCACACGTCACTCCCATATTTAAGAAAGGGGAAAAATGCAAAGCCAACAATTATAGACCTGTCAGCCTTACCAATGTGGTATGCAAGACACTAGAGTACATCATTCGAGATCACATGATGTCACATGCTTACCAAGTATCAACACTGATTTGTGTCCGGTAGGTCATGTACTACCCAGCTGATAACATGTCTCGACATATGAACGGAGATACTTGATAGGGGCTCATGTCTGGATTCGATCTATCTGGACTTTTCCAAATCTTTTGATAGCGTTCCGCACCAGTACCTGTGTAAGAAGCTTCGAAATTGTGGTATTCAGTGCAGGTTCTACGCTGGCTGAGGGACTTCCTGACGAACAGAAGGCAAAAAGTGGTGGTGAACAGCGATTGAGTCTGTTTGGGAAGATGTTCTATCTGGAGTACCTCAAGGGAGTGTTATGGATCCTACACTGTTCATTGTGTTCATAAATGACATGCCTGATGTAGTACACAGCTTCATTCAGATGTTCGCTGACGACACTAAGCTATTTGCTGAAGATGGAACCAAATGAAAGGGGACCAGGAAGCATTGCGGACATGGGCACAGAAATGGCAACTGGTGTTTAATGCAATGAAATGAAGGTCATGCACCTAGGCAAGACAAACAAACACTACAACTACACTATGGATGATGTCACACTAGAAGTGGTGGAGTGCGAAAAAGACCTCGGAGTTTGGGTTGACAACCAACTAATGTTCAGTACGCATGCAGAAACTCGGGTGAACAAAGCAAACAAGATGCTTGGATTGATAAGAAGATCTTTTTCAAACCTGGACCAGACTGGCTTCTGCCTATTGTTTAAGGCCCTAGTTCGGCTTTCCTAGAGTATGCTAATGTAGTAACTTACCCCAGTTTGAGGGCGACGCTAAATTCCTAGAGAATGTTCAGAGAAAGGCGACCAAACTCGTGCCAGCTTGCCGTGAACTTGAGTATGTCGACAGATTAAAATACCTGAAATTGCCTTCCTTGCTCTATAGAAGAAGAAGATGAGAGATGATAGAGGCCTACAAATACACCCATGGTATTTACGATATCAACCCATCCCCACTACACCTAGACAAAAGAACCGTAACCAGAGGACACTGTTTCAAGTTAGAGAAGAGAAGTTCTTCACAATGAGAGTGGTGAAAGAATGGAATAAATTACCAGCAGAGATTGTAGAATCGCCCACGATCAACTGTTTCAAAACTAGGTTGGACAGACACTGAGAGAACAGTCAGTACGAAAATTTGTAACTATAATAACCCAAATGCTGCCACTTCCGCGCGAAACAGACAGTACTACTCTTTATGCCAAATACTTATGAACGGCTACAGGATACAATCCTATGGAAGCCGAAGAGGATATCATATCATATCATATCATATCATATAATAAAACAAAAAAATTAGGTTAATCTCCTGTTTGTCTATGTACACTTAGGTAGTTTAATGTATATCTCATTGCTTTTCGAGTCAGATTTTGGTTTACCGAAATTGTCGAAGACAGTCGTATCCGTTTGCTATTTTACAGCTCTATTTTTGCTCAATGTTGATCCAGATGTATATAAATCTATATACATTCTACAATTTCACACTTTGTATAAGTTACTTACATAAACTGGTTATTATTGAACCTACAAAAAGAAGTGAGATCATGTGAGGCAGCTACATAAACCCCAACATCAACATCAGTACTGCACTAATGGGGCTCAGATAGCCAAAAGCGAAGTACTATCTGCAGTTAAAGAACATCTTACATAAACTTACAGCTGACAGTGATGTTGATTTGTTGACTGTGTTGTTTATTATTATTATCAACATTGTTTACTAAACATGTATAAATTCCAGCTTGTGTTCTGTTCATATTAGTGAGATTTAAAACACCATTATTAGTAGATATTAAATTAGTATCTAGAACAGATCCTTTATACCAGTTGATATTACATGGTGGATAACAGTCAGCTGAACAGGTTATAATATCTATATCATCACCTTCTATAACTTCTCTATCAATACTTGGTGGGGTAATCTTAACTATATCTGGTCCATCTACAATTGATAAAACAATTCTAAATAGCAAAATGATGTCATGATTCTAATATTTCGTCAATTTAGGCGGCTATATAGCTAAACCTCAACTCCAGCATTAACGTTGTACTGATACGGAACAGAAGACTATGCCGTACTGTCTGCAGAATAAATATGCGCCTTGGCTCATGCCTTGTTGAAAACAATATCTCGAATTGCCATTGTCGCTAGCATGTTTAAGTAGCTCAGTAGTTTACTAGTTTAAGCGCTGTAACATAGTAAAATGATAGCACATATTATGTTGGACCCTCATGTTGGCTAAACTTCAACTCCAACATAAGCACCGCACTTTTGAGACACAGGAGGACGAAACAGTACTGTCTGCAGTTGGACATGCCTTGTGGCTATTTGGCGAACACTCTATTTGAAGTGTTCCATTGTTGGTAGCTCATCAGTTTGAACACTCTGACATAGTACGACTTCAACATCAGCAATGCATTGATGAAGACCAGAAGGCCGAAACAATACTGTCTGCAGTTCGATATTTCCCTACGTCTATACCTAGTTGAGTATATCATTTTAACTAGCGTGTTTGTGTATCTCGATAATAATATATATGTGGGATCATCGTAGGTGTCCATTAAGGCACAGAACAAAATTTTACTAGTTTGAAATCTCTGACAAAGTACGATGATACCACATACTTATATTGAATTATCTGAGGAGGTTTTTTAGCTGAACCTTATTTTCAGTATCAGCATTGCATCCTGTAACGCCTAAACACTTTTGTCTTCAGTTAGATATCTCATTGACTTATGTCGTGCTGGGCACTTTATCTGAAATCTACCATTACCGCTAGCAAGTATGCGTATGCGTAGCGAACTAGTTTACTAGTTTGAGCACTATAACATGACACGAAAATATCATAGCCCGGGATCATCGTGGGGATTTTATTGCTAAACCTTAACTCCACCATCAACACTACACTGGTGGAACAGTACCATCTGCAGTTAAAGAACAACTTAAATAAACTTACAGTTGACAGTGATGTTGATTTTTTGACTGTGTTGTTTATTATTATTATCAACATTGTTTACTAAACATGTATAAATTCCAGCTTGTGTTCTGCTGATATTATTGAGATTTAAAACACCATTATTAGTAGATATTAAATTATTATCTAGAACAGATCCTTTATACCAGTTTATATTACATGGTGGATAACAGTCAGCTGAACAGGTTATAACATCTATATCATCACCTTCTATAGCTTCTCTATCAATACTTGGTGGGGTAATCTTAACTATATCTGGTCCATCTACAATAGATGAAACAATTCTAAATATCTTTATGTTTGGGATATAACATCATCTGAGGGGTCTATTTGGCCCAACGCCAGTATCAGCAATGCATTGATGAAGCCCAAAAGGCCAAGACCAAGTTATCCCATATTATCACCAAACCGGACTACAAACAATCCATTGGAATTTGTTTTACTTATGGTAAGAATACGAATTTGTCGTTTAAATTTTCTTTCCTATTATTTTCGGTATTTCTGCTAATTTCGAAATTAGATCAAGTGGGATTCGGCTAAATTCGTCCGTCTCCACAACCATATAGGTTGCACAACTTGACTCAGGCTTTATCAATAGCCACTATGTAATTAAGCCTGATATCCTGTATCATCAATGCCTAATGATGCCCAGACGGCCGACACAGTAGTCTTCTCTTTCATATTCTACCTGTATAAAATATACTTTGCTAACGAGTTTGAGCATTAGGACATAGTACTATGATACCACTTTTGTGGCATCAACTGACTCGGCTATCTAGCTCAACCTCAAAACCAGCATCAGCACTGAACTAATGAGGCTCAGAAGACCAAACATAGTACTATCTGCTGTTAAAGAACATCTTATATAAACTTACAGTTGACAGTGATGTTGATTTGTTGACTGTGTTGTTTATTATTATTATCAACATTGTTTACTAAACATGTATAAATTCCAACTTGTGTTCTGTTGATATTAGTGAGATTTAAAACACCATTATTAGTAGATATTAAATTAGTATCTTGAACAGATCCTTTATACCAGTTGATATTACATGGTGGATAACAGTCAGCTGAACAGGTTATAACATCTATATCATCACTTTCTATAACTTCTCTATCAATACTTGGTGGGTTTATCTTAACTATATCTGGCCCATCTACAATTAATGAGATATTTCTAAATAGTAAAGGATGTCATGCATTTGACGAACACCTTAAGAAGATCACTTTACACCTTGATCAAAATAAATCCAAATATTATCAACAAAACAAAAACAATGAGGTTAATCTCCTCTTTGTCCATGTACACTTAGTAGTTTAATGTAAACCTCATTGCTTTTCGAGACAGATCTTGATTTACCGAAATCGTCGAAGACAGTCGTATCCGTCTGCTATTTTACAGCTCTATACTTGCTCAATTTTTATCTGCAGTTAAAGAACAACTTAGATAAACTTACAGTTGACAGTGATGTTGATTTGTTGACTGTGTTGTTTATTATTATTATCAACATTGTTTACTAAACACGTATAAATTCCAGCTTGTGTTCTGTTGATATTAATGAGATTTAAAACACCATTATTAGTAGATATTAAATTAGTATCTAGAACAGATCCTTTATACCAGTTGATATTACATGGTGGATAACAGTCAGCTGAACAGGTTATAATATCTATATTATCACCTTCTATAACTTCTCTATCAATACTTGGTGGGGTAATCTTAACTATATCTGGTCCATCTATAATTGATGAAACAATTCTAAATATCATTATGATTGGGATATTACATCATCTGAGGGGTCTAATTGGCCCAACGCCATTATCAGCAATGCATTGATGAAGCCCAAAAGGCCAGGACCAAGTTATCCCACATTATCACCAAACCGGACTACATGCAATCCATTGGAAATTGTTTTACTTATGGTAAGAATATGAATTTGTCGTTCAAATTTTCTTTCCTAATATTTTCGGTATTTCTGCTAATTTCGAAATTAGATCAAGTGGGATTCGGCTAAATTCGTCCGTCTCCACAACCATAATTATAGGTTGCACAACTTGACTCTGGCTTTATCAATAGCCACTATATAATTAAGCCTGATATCCAGTATCATCAATGCCTAATGATGCCCAGACGGCCGACACAGTAGTCTTCTCTTTCATATTCTACCTGTATAAAATATACTTTGCTAACAAGTTTGAGCATTAGGACATAGTACTATGATACCACTTTTGTGGCATTACCTGAATCGGCTATCTAGCTGAACCTCAAAACCAGCATTAGCAATGAACTAATGAGGCTCAGAGGACCAAACATAGTACAATCTGCTGTTAAAGAACAACTTAGATAAACTTACAGTTGACAGCGATGTTGATTTGTTGACTGTGTTGTTTATTATTATTATCAACATTGTTTACTAAACATGTATAAATTCCAGCTTGTCTTCTGTTGATATTATTGAGATTTAAAACACCATTATTAGTAGATATTAAATTATTATCTAGAACAGATCCTTTATACCAGTTGATATTACATGGTGGATAACAGTCAGCTGAACAGGTTATAATATCTATATCATCACCTTCTATAACTTCTCTATCAATACTTGGTGGGGTAATCTTAACTATATCTGGTCCATCTACAATTGATGAAATATTTCTAAATATTAAAGGATGTCATGAATTTGACGAACACCTCAAGAAGATCACTTTACACTTTGATCAAAATAAATCCAAATATTATCAACAAAACAAAAAAAATGAGTTTGTCTCTTCTTTGTCCATGTACACTTATTAGTTTAATGTAAATCTCATTGCTTTTCGAGACAGATCCGCTATTTTACAGCTGTATACTTGCTCAATTTTAATCCAGATATATTGTAATCTAAATACATTCTACAATTTTATAAGTTACCTTCTTAAACTGGTTATTATTAAGCTTAAAAAAGGAAAGATGTGGGACCATGTGAGGCTGCTACATAAACTTCAATTTCGGCATCAGTACTGCACTAATGGGGCTCAGATAGCCAAAAGCAAAGTACTATCTGCAGTTAAAGAACATTTTACATAAACTTACAGTTGACAGTGATGTTGATTTGTTGACTGTGTTGTTTATTATTATTATCAACATTGTTTACTAAACATGTATAAATTCCAACTTGTGTTCTGTTGATATTAGTGAGATTTAAAACACCATTATTAGTAGATATTAAATTAGTATCTAGAACAGATCCTTTATACCAGTTTATATTACATGGTGGATAACAGTCAGCTGAACAGGTTATAATATCTATATCATCACCTTCTATAACTTCTCTATCAATACTTGGTGGATTCAAATTAATATTATCGGGCCCATCTAGAATAAAATGTTTACAATCAACGAATTTCCAATGTCATTCTAAGATTGGAACCACATAATAAAATGGTTCTAATCTTTATGAAACCTTGAGAGTATAACACATTCTGTTGGATTTCTGAGTAAAAGAGAGGTTTTTATATTTTTTAACCCTAAACGGTAAAATTAATTATTAGGACATCTGTAATAGTGTTAGAAACACTGTACATTATAAAGAAGTATAATATATTCTCATGGACACTATACTGATTCGAAATATACTTACACATGACAGAAAGATAGATGGTTTGAGTTTCATTTCGAACTTTGCAAGTGTAGTTTCCAGCTTGACTCCGGCTGACGTTTTGTAGATGAAGAGTACTTGAATTAGTAACTATATTGGCAGCATCCACAGGCTCTTTATACCATACCACTGGACAAGATGTAGTACAGTTTGCAGAACACATCACTGGTACCATGTTATTTCCTTCTTGTACAGGATACAACTTTGTTGAAGGTGTAAGGTTGAGAACAATATCCTCCTTCAATCCTATGAAGTATTACAAAAATAATGATTTTTTAAACCGCTGAATGTCAACCCTGGACATTATACATATTGTTTCCTTTTAATAGTTCTGAATATTTATGCATCTTTTAATAAGAACAATAGTCCAAAAATGTCAATCAAAAAAACTCTGGAAATACAATTGTTACCAGTTAACGAGAACCATAAATGTATTTACCATTATCCAAGGAAAATATCAATGAGGGGTAAATAATTGTCGACAGTAGCAATGACCAAACATTTCATTGACTTAAATATATTTTCAATCGAATAGATCTAATTTGACTAGACGTATTGTGGATATAGGGCCAAACCGGTTATGGTTGACGCTTATCAGAAAAAATTCGCATCACTTTGGTGGAATTTTAGCGAATCATTATTGTATAAGGTTGTGACAAATTATTTTATAACTATATTCTTGTATCAAAATGTAGTCCCAGTCTAATTAAAATCAGACCCTAATTTCGTTCGTTCGTTTTTTTTTTTTAAATCCGGTTTTTAACCACTCCATTAGGGTCTGAGAAGCAGGCGCGGCAACAGCCGTTCACGTTAACTTTGACCTTACCTTGATAAACATGACCTGATAAACTAGTCTACAGCACTTAGGAATCCTAGAATGCACCTATTGTTCGCGAACAAAATCCCAGCGCGGGAGAGGGCAAAGATCTGATTGGTTAAAACATTAAGGTTAAGTCAAAGTTAACGTGAACGGCTGTTGCCGCGCCTGGTTCTCAGACCCTAATGTAGTGGTTAAAAAAAACGGATTTAAAAAAAAACAAAAACGAACGTACGAAATTAGGGTCTGATTTTAATTAGACTGAATGTAGTCCCCACTATAATTTTCCAAAATATCAAATTCACCTTCACAGATCACTCCAGCATCTTCACCATGATTACAATTATGTGTTCCAAAGGGGGGGTGTTTACATCTACCTAGAAGAGGTTCAGTACCATCACAACTTAAGTTGTCTAACCATATTTTTCCAGATCCTCGACCAAAAAATGCTACCTGCTTTGCTTTGGCCTTCGTTGTCGACCTAGACAAAAATAGATGACATGTACTTCAGAATAAACTGATATATGAAATACATGTACACCTATATTAAGGCTTAGCCATTTCTTCACTGACCCCCAAAATTATTTTGCAAAGATTTGGAAGACAACACCAAATTTAATATACTTACTGAATCCAGTCATCAAGTGTCCAAGGACGTGGAGCTTTACGTCCCCCTTCTGAGTTTCCCCCTTGAACTCAAAAGGGAGATGGAGGGGTCTCGGAATCCAAGCCCTTGCAAGTGTCAAGGCTAGCAAAAGGAAACACCTCGTTAACCCCCTGAAGGGTAATTAATCCTACTTTGAGAACCCAGGGCCTAGTCCTTCAGGAATAATATAAAGAGTTCATCCTGGAAAATCGTCACATCAGTCTCAAGTATAGTTAAAACTGCTGTGTGTTAAACTTGGAATAAAGCCTCCAATCAATATTATCATAGTTAGTTTTATAGGACTTTGACGACACAATTAGTATATACATAGAGTTAATAGAACTTATGTTAGTCTTCGAACTTACATGTCATATCCCAATTGTCGACATACAACATTGGCTTCGAGTTGTCCCCAATCATCATCACATATTGTTCCCCATTGACCTGTGTAATTAATCTCAACTCTTCCTTCTCTTGAATTTGATCCGTTCACAAGTCTTACATCAGCGAACCAGTCAGGATATGTGGTAGCTGAAAGATAATGGTGTTATCAAATTTCTATCGCGCAAATCATTTGACAGACAGATCTTCCTCTTCGATGCGCTTATCATTTCAGACGTGATGACGTACTAGTCACTCCGAGCGTGACATAAAACTAATATTTGCGACATTTGATTTTCGGGTTTGCATTATAGTCCATATTTCTCAAGAGAAATCGGATTTTTCTGATAGCTAATATCGGGTTTTTGTATACCTGTGCTGGGATATTTGACACATGGTACCACATCTTTAGCAACAATATCATCAACTGCTATATCGCCAGTGTAGCTGCCACCACGAACAGCTTTTAATTCAATCTGTAGATGAATTGGATAAAATTTGAGATGAGTGTAGATGAATATACTTTGGATAATGGGAGCAATATAAAATTGAACCAAGAACAAAATCAAGAAAATATATTTGTGTAATCTTTTCAGTGGATTCCTTTACTGATACCATGCGTACCGATACAATTAAATAGGCCCTTGTTCCATGCGTATACTAAAACCTTTGATTTACTATTAAAATATACTTGTGATCACTTATACCCCTTTCGCACTGCACAACTGGATTATTGAATTCCGAAAAGAAAAATCCGATTCAGTTCGATTCGATTCGTTTCAGTTTGCTTATCCATCGAAAGAAGAAACGGAAAATGATATTGTTTATAATTTCATATGTCATAATGTTTTGTGTCGTGACATGACGTGTTACTAAAAATAAAAAGTTATCCAAATAATTTTCATGGCAGTGCGAAAGTGTCGATCTAGATAGGATTGCAGTGCGAAAGCAAACCAAACCGAATCAAAACGAACTGAATCGGATTCTTCTATTCGGTTATAACCGAATTCAATAATCCAGTTGTGCAGTGCGAAATGTGTAATAGTTGGAGGCATTTGCAGAGAAATATTTTAAAAATTCAGATTTATGTAGCTTTTTCTGCATGCGTATGCGATTACGTTCTTGCTTATGTGATCTCTCAAACTACTTACATTAAAATATTCGCTTGGCAATACTGGAAGAAGAATTTGTCCCTTTTTCCACGACTTTCCTTGATTTCCAGATAGAGACCAAATTCTATACTTCTGTAACCCTTCTATATCTAAGGTTACAGACAGTGATCCAATAGAAATACCATACATGTGATACCAAAATGTAAAACATGTACTTCCATCCGGATTTAAAAATCTACTACTTTTTAAGATGGCCGTATCACCATTTTTTCGTGGTGACGACGTTTCAATGTATATATATGCACCTGAAAATAAATTATAATAATCAAGGAAGAAAATATTAAGAGCTACTCTGGTACAGTTTCGTTTTAACAACGTCATAATTCAGAACCTTAGACTCCCAACTGGGGTAAATCATTTCGATTGAAGTAGCTGTTGGCATAAAATTACAGAAAGTCAGCTGATTGTTAGGAATTTTGCATCATTTCGATGTTTGATCATATAGTATCTATGAAGAAATAAGTGGTCTTTTGAAAATATCTGAGTCAGAAATATAGATTAAAAGGATTAAATCAATACCACTGGAGTTCATATTTGTATGGTCGTAGGTAGGTCCTGTGTCACTGGAAGCAGTCGAGCCGGAGTGACGACTCCAATCAAAATCATCTCCGGATTGAGTGTTTGACCAAGTACAAAAATTCTTGTTGAAGTCACACGCTGCTGCATTTGACACGAACAGAAAAGAAACAAAAGAAAATGAAATTATCTTTTATAAAATTATTTACTCAAATTGAATATACTTTGGTCACATATAACAGTCTTTTTATGTTAAACAATACGTCAATAGTTCTTAGTTAACAAATACAACGTCAAAAAATGGATATACTTGTTCTTGAAAAACTCATATTTGAATTCGTAAGTCTTATTTCAAAATCATAATATATATGCTATATATTCGACTCTTAAAGTTATATCATGTCATCTATCAGATTCATGACCGATCATAAGCTAGCTAAATCATCTCTTCCTTCCGTCATCTAATAAAAACAAATACGAAGGAAATCGATACCATGAAAGCTAAAGGTTCTAAAATAGATAGATTGTAAGTTTACCTTGCGTCCTGCAAACATCTGTCAATTGCCAACATACAACCAGGCAAAGAATCCATTTTAGAGTCATGGCGACATAATACAATTAAATACTACGCTGGCCGTATTTTATATCATTCAATTAGGATGTATTGAAGTGCCCATCGGAAATAATGTTCATAAATAAATTATAAATTGTCGCAACATGTCAAAGATCATTAAAGTGACATCTTGTTTAAGTTCATTAGACATCGAATTCCAAATGTCTCTTCGTGATAAAGAATAACTTGAGACAAATGAAAAGCCTTCTTCGACATGATGAAATCAGTGACACTGTGCGCAAATATCGGCTTTGGTGTTGAGGTTGGGGTTGGATTGGGGGTTTTCTCTTTGTCAGTTATATCAATCATCGAATCTGTTTTAACTGTTTGGTCAATCTTCACGAATTAAGATCGCAGTGAAAACCGCAATAACAGACCCGATCCACGACTGATAATTACAAAAAAGGTGAAGTAGAGACCTGAATGTTATACAGCCATGGCTTCTATACATAGACATTCGATATCGAAATAAGGCAGAAAATATATCAAGATGTAAACTAATGTATCTTTAAGCGAAGATGATAATCGGAAATATTCAATGGATTTCACCGAAACTATGACACCATCTTTTAATTTAAATAAGTCGTAGGATATAAAAATACCAAAACTAAAATATAAAGATAACATACAATTTTTGACCAAATAGACATATTTGCCACATGTGAGGTTAATTCCAAGAAAAATAAAAGATTTCAGAGTAATCGATTATCATATGATCAATCGTTGTGAACAGTTTTTACCTTTGAGATGTAAAAAAGCATTCATAAGTTTCAATGCAATTGATTATACACGTAAATGTATTACGGCGTTCACTAGCAGTGTCGCAGAGTCAAAGGCAATATATCAACTCCTTTCAAAGAAATTGTTGCTACATCAAAATACACTCCTCTACTAGCCAGCTTTTTTGTGTTTTACCTGTTAGTGCCAAATTTACTTATCGTAAAAATTAAAGTTAACGGAATATAACAAACATTTACAACTATATTCCATTGGTTTCCATTCGAATCAGGAGTGAGCCAAGGCGATAATCTACCACCAACTCTTTTCATACTGGGTGTAAATGACTAAGCTTGGATTGAAACATTAGTGTATAAATATGAATGTTGATGCATCAATGAATTGAATGTGTACGTGCTACTCTTACTGTATGCAAATAACATCATGCTATAAGCACAAAATGAGTTAAACCTCCAAGAAATGTTGCATTGTGTAGTAAAGAAACCCACAATTTTGAATAGGACTGTTATAGATGAAAATTATAAACAATTCTTCAAATGAAGGATTCAATTTCTGGAATTGTTAGACACATTACGTAATTAAGTATATGATAATGAGCGTTTTTTAAGAGTTACGGAAACCTTTCGAAAGTGAAAGGCGAAGCCAAATAGTTTGCCTTTTTCTTTCCTTGTTGTTCTATACTCGGTAAAATCTCTTCCTCGGTCAATTTCATATTATACTTAAAGGGGAATGTTCAGCATTTTCGAAAGTCGATTTATGCCTTGAATATATGTAAATAACCTTCAAAAGTACTAGAACTGTACAAAAATTACACAATCCCTTCAATTATACCCCTACCTAAACATTTATCTTTTATTTTCTGTATTTGTGTTTTCTATATAATGCAGTCTTACTAAACGGCGATGCGTATTTTTGACTTTCAAACTCACATATTTATGGCTACACGAAGATTTGAAGGCTTATATTTCGAGGGAGAGTTGTGAACAATATTATGGATTAGAATAGCTAAATAATTAGAAGTTCTGAGACTAACGTATTATTATTGGTCGTATAGTTAGTGAACATATCCCTTTAATTGTGAATCGGTTGGGCTCTGCTCAAATTATCTCGTTTTGTCATATACATCTCAGTTGGTTCGGACACTAAAGCTTGGCATTTCGTGACTGTAGATAAGGGCAGAACCTAGAGGTTCTGGGGTATAGAGGTTAAATCTGTACTTCATATGGTTCATAAATGAATCTATATATCATGTAACTACATGTGTCGATGGTGAACATACAATTGGACTTTACTGGAGGTCATAAAGTTACATAAGACTCGTTGTATGGTTAGACAAATTCATAAAAACGCTTCAAAAAATTGAACGGAACGGAACGTCTGATGATGAATACAATACATGTATACTCGTATACTCTTATTGGCCATGTAAAAAAATAAATTTAATTTTTAATCTTTAAATTTTATGCTTATTCTAATGCCTTTAACCAATACAGACAATTACCACATGGCGCTGTTAAGATGTAAAATCCTTCCGTTGTAAGTAGGACGCTATGGAGAACTTGAACGAGATGAAAGAGTATTATTTGATATTTAATAATGAGAACTTCGAAGAAGAAATTTATTTCCTGTTACAATTTATTGTATGTATAATTAAATAACATTGTTCACATATCTTCGCCTATTTGCATTATTTATAACTTAAAGAATTTGAATTTTCAATTTATTATTATTCACTCAATTGCAATCATATTTCTATGTCACAACCCACAATCACAATACATGTACCACCTTTTAGTGCATGGATCACCTTGTTGAACAGTTGTGCACTTGGTCACACATGACAGTGACGATAAGAAAATGGAAAATATCAAGCTGGTAATAAATTTGTCATACGACTATACGAAATAGGATCTAAATAAATACATTGTAATATATATTTAATATGTACAAACACGAATATACAAGTTATTTACATTCAGTTTAAAGTGTTGGAGGTCAGCAATTTACGCCAATACGCGAGTCAGCAACGTTAGAAAAGGGTTAATGGTAAAAATGAATAAAAGCTGCTGATAATACATATTGAATAGATTATAATTACTGTACATGTACTGACATTGAGAAAGCTTCACAACATACACAAACTTCCAAGAGCCGGTCGATATACTGATTTCGTGGCTTATATCTCTCTAAATATGATAACGTTTTATACTCTATAGCTTTTGAAAAATCCTCGAAAGAAATGTTGTGTTTTTTCTGGACAACCTTTATGTTCTTTCTGGACTTAGCTGTTGTTCTTGAATCGGCTTAATATTGTCGACTCTTTACGTGATTGTTCTTTTATTCACTTTTGTGTATATGTGCAACCTTTTTTACTTGGCTGTAGATGGGTAGTTTTTTTACTTGAGTGTATAATGGAGGTTTAGAAGTGTATTGTTTCACATCATCGATGATTTGATCAGAACTTACATAAAGATCGTTCTCTATGATTTCCATTTCTTCTGAAATAAAAATATAGACCTTGTAAAGTGAATAGTCTACTGTAGGCCTACTAGTCTTGAGACTGGTATAATATACCAATATCACATTGGCAACGTTATACAATATTGCCGGTATGACCGTTGCACCAACTCCACGATTTTCTTGTCATTATACTTTTTCTTGCTAGAGATTTCGACCAATTATATACCTTCAAACATATTATAGTGGGAACGTTGAAACTTGAACTTACATGGAAAGAAGCGCTAGAATTAGCTGAATATCTCGGACACGTATTAGTATCTTTCTGTCAAGTCTCAAATCGATAACTTAACTAGTCGAGAATATCGTGTTGTGGGAGCAACGGTAGTAATATCTTGATGTGGAAATACATTTTTCATTTTGAATAGGTGAAGTTTATCTTACAATAACATAAACGGTTCCTAAAAGAAGCGAACTAGCCAATGCAGTCTAAAAATTATACCTTGTTCTCGTTGGTTTTGCGGCTCTGAAAATATTGTATCTGAACTGACATACAGGTCGTTTTCTATTATAATTGGTTTCGGGGGATCTAAAAAAGGGTATAAGAAGCAGGATTGAATTATTAATGCTGTTAAATATATGTTGCATGTCTTTTTTCATGGAAAATATAAATGTTTATCAGTAATGTGGATACATTATAACACGGAGGAAAGTTTAGAATCATAAGCAGTCTAATTAAAATCAGACCCTAATTTCGTTCGTTCGTTTTTTACCGGATTTAAAAAAAGGAACGAACGAAATTAGGGTCTGATTTTAATTAGACTGGAATCATAAGGTTGTTCAGAGTTCAAAGCTTATTGAAAAGGTTATCATAATCAGGCTTTATTGGGTGAAATATTGAAGGATGGCGACTGTAAAAATCTGGAAATTTTCCACTGAAAAGGGCTTAAGAATATATAAGAAAGTCTACATTCGGACTGTAACTGTAGGATACCGGTCATGTAAAATTTCATTGGAAAAGTGTGGTGATTACACTTCTATCTCCGTTCCTTCGGTCTTTTATATAATATTTTAGTTTGTGAAAATATTCGCATAATAACATACCTGTCGTGTTAGTGCCGTTGTCTTTGTCACTGAAAAACAAGGGAACAAATGAAAATTGATGAACCTGGGCAAAATTGGTATATAAGATCTGCGTGGATGCGTTCGACTTTTAATATATTGCATACGAGGGACTATGGTGGCTCACATTTTATTTTAATTACAAACTTGAAACTAGGTGAAAAGTTTTTAATTATTTCTTCCTTGAATGATCTCCTAGGTGAAAATTAAAAGTATTTAATTATAATGTCGTATGTGAACCACCGTATAAGACAGTTTACCGACAAACACCAGATAAGACTGGAGGTATTTGACTAATATCACTATTGTGTGAAGAAGGGGATAAATGTTTCCTTCTTGTGAACTGTTAATATTTTTAAATTAACATAAAAACCAGGTCTATAACAAAAGAAAAACGAAACGCACCTTGAATTAAATGGTTGACCTGAAATGAGATTATATCGTGTTAACATTATGTTTTACTTCCTAGTAAGATTGAATAAAACCTTTTATCATAACTGAAAAAGACTTCTCATGAGAAAATTTACCCTTTTGTGAAGTCAACAAAAACGCGTTTAAATTTAGATCTCTTTATGCTAAAAAAATAGCATGTTATTGTACATAGAGGCGCGATATAATTTTACCTGAATTTCGTCTTCTGATTATTATGATACAAATGACAACCACCGCACCAATCAATAGCACTGTAGCACCAACTGACACTCCTATTATTACCGAATCAGATACTCCCTTGCTAACTTGATCTTAAACATTAAAATAGTATTACATTTTTATGAGAAAAGAGGTAAGAAAATTGCTAATGATCATGAGTATTGTAACAAAGAGTGCAAAGGAAAATTTTATAATGACACAGTCCTACTCTTTTTATTGAACTGTGTACATGTACATGTTGAATCAGAAAGCCCAGTCTCTCTGATTTCCACAATGACAAGGCTATACCAGTTTGAACAAATCAAAACTCCAACAATGAAGGGATTAAACCCTGGACATTTGGGTCATTGCAGTAGAGTAAAAGTGTTCCATCTGGGACAGATCTCTCCCATGTTAAAGAGCCTGGTGCTGGTGCTATAGCAATATGCACCAGTACGCGAGCGGTGGGGCGGACTGCGGCGGATCGATATTATTCGCGCGCGCGTAATTTGAATTTGGCGGGTTGACATTCTTTGTTTTAAATTTTGAATGAAATATATTAATTGAATATTGTATAAGAATAAATATCTAATCTGTTTAATGATTGATTGATGTTTTTTAATTTTAAGCGAAGATTTGAGCATAATCTTTGTTTCCATAAGATTCTATGGTCATGAATTTAATAAATGATATAGAAAAACAATATTGGGTCGATAATTATTCACCTTCAGTGATATATATTATAGTCTAACGATTGGTTAATATTTTAAACTTTGGTTTATTATAATAATCAATATTTGTACATTGAACAAGAAGGAGTTTTTAAGGTTTTTTTTTGTTTTTTAACGGAGGTTAAAATTTTGATTGGTCAATTCTTAAATGTTATAGTTTGCGGGTATGAAATTATCGTCTGCTTCAATACAATAGATAGAATATCGATTGAAACGACACAAGCTATGAATACATGGGACAATGTCCTTTTATATAGGCCCTAATGTTTTGGTTTTTTTTTTTCACTCGAGGTAATACTTGTTCTATAATACATGAATAATAGTACATAATGAGCGCGTGCCACTAACGAAATTAATCAATAAAACTTCACATACACACGTTTACAATTTTGATTTCCTTTCCACTGATTGGATGATGTTAATTAAGAAATATCCAATAAAACACACGTTTACAATGGTGTCTTCCCGGGAAGTCACCAGTACGAATTTCAAAATTCCCGGGAAGTCACCGTTTTGTTTTCTTTGATGATTTGAGGTAAATGCCGCCAAGAGATTAAAGGTGTTAAGACCTCATTAACGGTGACAAAAATTCATGAAAATCGTTCACTTACATTAATTAAAATTTAACGATATCACTCGTGTTGGCATCTGTGATTGAAATATTGAACTTTGTTCACCATTTGATATCTATAAAGACGTTTATGTCAAGGAAATGCATATTTATTCAAAATGGCAAACGCACAGCTCGCTTACGCCTTTATACCGACATCACGAAACGGCCGATACTTGGTAGTAGGTGGTTACAAGTATCGTATAAATAAAAGGAAGACTGATACTGATGTTTGGAAATGTACTTCCAAAACATGCAATACAACATGATAACAGTAAATGGCGACCACAACCATGGTGATGCTCGCATGGACATAGTTTATGACTAATACTGTTTTGATACATGCTAAGCAATCCAAAAGAAATTTTTTCTCATGACAACATAGAAATAATATCATTCAATGCCTACATTCTGGTCTAAGAAGAACACCCTTTATCGGTGATTGGAAGGAGTTTATGGCTTGGATGAATGGAAAAACTATGGATCCGAAGCTCCCAGAACAAATAGCAATTGAGATTGTTGGCACAGTCGCGTCAAAAAACTTGTTGGAAAAGCTTATCCCAATATATTTGAAATAATTAATTTTTTGAAAGAAGAACAGAATGTAATAGAAATAAGAATGATGCAGTATGCCGGTGGTCAACAACAACCTCCCAAGAAACGAAAGTGCAGGACCCTCGAAGCCCGCCCGCTTCAGACCAGACAACAATTCACTAATAATAATGTAAATGTGTTTGAATTTGCTGATTCTGTTTCTCATTTGTTAAAATTAAAGTTGTTCTGTTAAAATGTTAAATAAATTATTTGAAGAATTTTTTGTTTAATTGGCTATAACCCGATTAAGTAGGCTTAAGTCTGCTAAGATAACAAAAAATAATCCTATTGTTTCCGAAATCCAAATTTTTAAAAAATTCCCGGGAAGTCACCGTTTTACATTTTTGGGGGGTTAATTATGACCCAAGCGGTGACTTCGTGGGAATGAACCTTTACAATTTTGATTTCCTTTCCACTGATTGGATGATGTTAATTAAGAAATATCCAATAAAAGTTTATTGTAATATTTATCATAGCGTTACTTTCATAACCGCGTTATTTTGAAAGCTATTTGTTGACTGTGATAGATTATAACGGAAAAAAAACCGGAAGCTTTACAAAAGGTAAGAAAATAAACTTTTCTATTTTTCTTGTTATATATAAACTCTTTGCTGAAATTCTTCCCAATTACTAAATCAAATATGATACGATATACATCTATTGAAATTGAAGGTTTTGTTTATTACTATATTTTAGAATAAGATGAAAATGAAGTCGTATGTCTGTGAAGAATGTGGAAAAGAATTTGGTTATAGACGGAGTATGATTAGACACAAAAAAAACTCACTCCACATTTAAACCCACGTGTAAAATTTGTGGAGCTCAGTTTAGTCGACTATATAATTTAAAGGATCATATAAATAAAAAACATACACCATCAACGGTCGAAAGTCAGTCAAATAGTCAACCATGTAATTTAAATCAACCATCAACCAGTGAAAGCCAGATAGAGGACTGTATAAATGAACGTGAAGCTATTAACGGGCATTTAATGGAATATGTGTTCACAGCCTCTAACGACTCAAAATATGATCCATTGTTATTTTTATCTTCACAATATGATTCTGTCATAAAAAAATTAAAGAAAGCATTGAAAGAAAAACATTCAATCAAGTGGTACCTTTCATTATGTGTTCAATTTACAAAACAAAAAGAAGAACAAAAAGAAACTGTAAAACCACATTTTCATGGGAAATGTCATATCGCATTGAAAGAAGATGATTTAAATGAAAGTTTACAGGAGAGCAACAAAAAGATGATAACCTCTTTTATGGAATTTCAACGTCAAGGTAGTAATTGGACATTAGACAGTGTGATAGACCTTTCGTTAAACGTCGTTAAATACAATCCCGTAGATGCATCGAGTTATATTCCACTTCCTTCAAAATTAAGTTCTAAAAAAGCAATAGTTAATATTCAAAATAGAGACCACCAGTGTTTTAAATGGAGTGTGCTAGCATCTATTCACCCATCTCGAATTCACCCAGAACGGGTTGGTAATTATGTTGAATATGAGAATGAGTTGAATTTTCAAAACATTGATGTCCCCGTGAAAATAAAGGATGTACCCAAATTTGAAAAGCAAAATAACATAAGTGTTAATGTGTTTGGTTATGAAGAAAAGAAACTATTTCCAATACATTTAACGAAGCATCGTTTTGATAGACACGTCAATCTTTTAATCATATCCAAAGGTGAAAATTCACACTATTGTTTTATAAGAAATCTAAACCATTTATTAAGGAGGATGGTGAAAGAAAGAGGTCAAAGATTTTTTTGTAATTATTGTTTACACGGATATACGTCACAAAAGAGATTGAATAAACATATTCCTCAATGTCAAATTCATGGAGCGCAGAGGATAGAAATGCCTACAGAAGACAAAAAATGGATATCCTATTCAGACATGTCGAAACAACAGAAAGTTCCATTTGTGATTTACGCAGATTTTGAGTGTATCATTTCAAAGAACTCAATGTCAAGTTCCACTAATACATGTACAACCAAAGAATCTCAACACATTCCTTCTGGCTTTACATATAAATTAGTTGGTTTGAATGATACATTAACGGAAGACCATGTGACTTTTCGAGGAGAGAATGTCGTTGAAACATTTCTCGAACATATGATTGACATTGAAGAACGTTTATTAAGTATTTTCAAAAACCCCACACCTTTGAAAATGACTCCAGAAGATGAAATACAATTTGCTACAACTAAAGTATGCTATGTATGTGATAAACTTTTGGATTTAGATAAAGTAAGAGATCACTGTCACGTTACTGGTAGGTTTAGGGGTGCTATTCATAATTCATGTAACCTTAGTTTAAAGCTAAAGAAAAAAATTCCCGTGTTTTTCCACAATTTAAAACATTACGATTCACATTTGATTATGCAGACTATTGGTAAAGTCAAAAACAAAAGGATGAATGTAATTCCACAAAATACTGAAAATTATATTTCATTTTCATTAGGATGTTTACAATTTCTAGATACATTTCAATTTCTTTCCGCCTCTCTCGAGAAATTAGTTGAAAATCTAACACAAGAAGACGACAAATTCCACCATCTCAATAATTACATTCAACAATTTCACGAGGGAGACGAGAAGAAATTGAATTTGTTAAGGAGAAAGGGAGTTTATCCATATGAGTTTATGGATAATATAGAGAAATTTAATGAAACCTGTCTACCCCCAATTTCAGATTTTTATAGCTCTTTAAATGATTCTAATATATCTGACAAGGATTATGAACATGCTCAGAATGTTTGGGATACTTTTAGCTTAAAAACTTTAGGACAGTATCATGATTTGTACATGGAAACAGATGTCATATTACTGGCTGATGTTTTCGAGAATTTTAGAACCTTATGTCTCAACATTTATAGATTAGACCCCGCCCATGTTTTCACTGCTCCCGGTTTAGCGTGGCAAGCAGCTTTGAAAATGACGAATGTAAGGTTGGAATTGTTCACTGACCCCGACATGCATCTGATGATTGAAAATTCAATTAAAGGTGGTATTGCGATGATAACGCATAGACATCAATCCGCTAATAATCCTTACGTCAAAGGATATACTCCATCAGAACCTAATAATTATATTATATATCTTGATGTAAATAATTTATATGGTTATGCAATGAGTCAGTATTTACCAACTCATGGATTTCGCTGGTTAACTGAGAGTGAAATAAATATGTTAGATATTAATCAGGTTGATGATAACGATTCTATAGGTTACATCCTTTCAGTAGATTTAAAATATCCATCAAAGCTTCATGATTTACATAATGATTATCCCCTCGCTCCAGAAGCCATGAGAATTACATCTGATATGTTATCAGAATATCAGCGTAATCTTCAAAAAGATCTGAAACTGGACGTTTCGAGTACCCAAAAACTCGTACCAAATTTATTCGACAAAAAAAATTACGTTCTTCACTCAAAAAATTTAAAGTTGTATTTATCATTGGGTATGGAATTAGAGAAAATTAATTCTGTTTTAACATTTAATCAAAGTCCTTGGTTAAAAACATATATAGATTTTAACACATCAAAGAGAAAATTGGCTAAAAATACTTTCGAAAAAGATTTTTTTAAATTGATGAATAATGCGGTTTTTGGTAAAACAATGGAAAATTTAAGAAACAGAGTCAACATTCAACTTGTCAATAATGAAAAAAAGTTAAAACGTCTTTCGACTAAGCCCAATTTTAAATCTTTTCGAATATTTAATGAAGATCTTGCATCTGTTGAACTTTTGAAAGAAAACTTGATTTTAAATCGTCCAATTTATGTCGGTTTTAGTATTTTAGATCTTTCAAAATGTTTGATGTATGACTTTCATTATAATTATATAAAGTACAAATATGGGAATCAATCTAAATTACTGTTTACGGATACGGATTCGCTATGTTATTCCATTTCAACTGATGATCTCTATAAAGACATGGCAAAAGATAAATGTTTATTTGATTTTAGTGACTATGAATTTTTTCACTTTTTGCATGATACTTCAAATAAAAAAGTGATTGGTAAGATGAAAGACGAAACCATGGGTAAACCAATTACGGAATTTATTGGACTTAGGGCTAAAATGTATTCGTTTCAATATGATGGTCACGAAAAACAAACTGCTAAAGGAGTTGTTAAGTCTACTATCATTAATAAACTTCGCCATTGGTCATATAGAAACTGTTTGTTTCAACGCAAAAACCAAATGGAAGCTATGAGAACTTTTAGAACATACAATCATGAAATTTTTACCACTTGTACTAATAAAATTGCACTCAGTCCATATGATGATAAACGTTATATCTTGAATGATGGTATTGAGTCTTTATCATTCGGACATTGGAGAATTTCCAATGTGTAATAGGTTTACATCATCCTTACAATGTTAAATGCATATATTATTCTAATATCAAAACTTAAAGTACAATTCATAAAATTTGTAAATAATATAAAATATTTTATGTAAATATATCATTATTTATTTTATGTATGTACTATACTGTAAAATGTATATGTAAATGTATATTAATAACTTCATGTAGTATGTAATATATATATGTATTAAATAGAATCATGTTTAAAAGGTTTTATATATAAACCTCCAACTAACTATTTTATTGTCATTCAGCATAAGGATATCCAAAGAGTAGACATATATAGGACATGGATGGTTTCAAGTTTATACACCCCTTTACATCTATCGTCACTGGTCCAACCTCGTGTGGGAAAACTCAGTTTGTAGCTAGGGTCTTGCAAAATGCTTCAACGAAAATGTCCCCACCCCCAGAGAAAATCATCTGGCTTTACAAAAGATGGCAACCTTTATACGATGAAATACGTAATTCGGTAGTTCCAGAAGTGGAGTTCATTCGAGGAATTCCACCAACTATAGACCAAGATACATTCATTGATCCTTCAGTTAAAAACTTGTTAATTTTAGATGATCTCATGTCCACTTGTGCTAAAGATTCTAGAATTAATGAACTTTTTACAGAAGGATCTCACCATAGAAATTTATCGGTGATGAGTATAAGTCAAAACCTTTTCCACAACCGCGATCCAACACAACGACGCAATACTCATTATCTGGTGTTGTTTAATAATCCAGTTGATAAACAACCAGTAATGACATTATCACGTCAAATGTATCCGGAAAATCCACAACATTTAATGAAAACTTTTAAAGAGGCTACATTAAAGAGCTACGGTTATTTGGTCGTGGATTTGAAGCCGTTTACAGAAGAGACTCAAAGATTAGTTACAAACATCTTGCCCATTATCGATGATGTAATGAAAGGTAAAACCAAACTAGAAGAAAAATCTTCTGATAAATCTGATAGACATACTGAAGACGAGCATACTGATGAAAATGAATACTTGAGGAGTTTGTATGATATGGCTATAGAAAACAATAAAGAGAAACGAAGATCTAAGATGAAGAAATATAAAACTTTAAGCAAAGGCGAACGGAGGAAGAAAGTTAAGGAACAGATGAAGAAGAATTATCTGATTGAATTTTTGAATCTCTATGGGGAGAATATTTTAAATACTTTAAAGTTACAAGATGATAACATACATATGAAGATAATGCAAAACATTAACAATATGCTATCCCGTGGGTTTTCTAAAAGGGATTCTGTGCGAGCATCACTCACTCTATATAAAGATCAATTTGAAAGACAATTTCAGTATGATTAAGTAAAAGTGACATACAACCAAGTCATGAAGTGGCAAGAGTATCTCGAAAGTATTTACTATAATCTTGAAAATGCTGGAAGTTTTTCAGGACCTGATAAACTGTATCGCTATGTACAACAAGAAGAAAAGTTTGTTATCAGTAAAAATAATATAGAAAAATGGCTTCAGCAACAAGAATCGTACAGTCTTCAGAGAGAAATGCGACGACGTTTTAAAAGAAATAGAATTATGGTGACGGGAATCGACGATCAATGGTCAATGGATCTCATGGACATGGGCAAATATGCTGAATATAATGAAGGGTGTTCTTATATTCTAGTCGTCATCGATACTTTTTCGAAATACGTTTGGTTAAGACCTATAAAAGATAAGAGAGGTCTATCAGTCAAAAATGCATTATATGACATTATGACTGGTGGCAGAAAACCTAACCGAATTCGTTCGGACAAGGGTCAAGAATTTCGTGCTAGAGTTGTACAATCGTTATTAAAGGAAAATGGAATTCAACAGCTGTTTGCTCAAAATGAAACCAAGGCTTCCATAAGTGAACGAGTCATTAAAACAATTAAATCACGTATCCATCGTTATATGACTCACAAACAGTCTTATGAATATCTTAGTCAACTTCAATTATTTGCCAAGAGTTATAACGAAACATTTCACAGAACGATACAGATGGCTCCCACTGAAGTAAATAGAAACAATGAAACGTCTGTGTGGTGGACAATATATTGGCCTAAAAAGGGGAGGAAAACGACGAAGAAAACTTTCAAATTCAAAGTTGGTGATCGCGTTAGATTAACACATATAAGGAATCCATTCACGCGTGAATATGATCAAAAATGGACTGGGGAAATATTCTGGATTTTACAAAAGATTCGTCGTGGTGGACTAGCTGTTTATCGAGTTAAGGATTACGACGGAGATCTTATCGAAGGGACATTTTATCAATCCGAGTTACAAAAGGTGGACAGTCCAGAAAATGCATCAACAGATGTTTAATAGATTGTGTGTGTTTTCTATCACTGAAGGTGAATAATTATCGACCCAATATTGTTTTTCTATATCATTTATTAAATTCATGACCATAGAATCTTATGGAAACAAAGATTATGCTCAAATCTTCGCTTAAAATTAAAAAACATCAATCAATCATTAAACAGATTAGATATTTATTCTTATACAATATTCAATTAATATATTTCATTCAAAATTTAAAACAAAGAATGTCAACCCGCCAAATTCAAATTACGCGCGCGCGAATAATATCGATCCGCCGCAGTCCGCCCCACCGCTCGCGTGCTGGTGCATATTGCTATAGCACCAGCACCAGGCTCTTTAACATGGGAGAGATCTGTCCCAGATGGAACACTTTTACTCTACTCATTGCAACCAAGAAATATTAGAAAAAAGAAGATCCGAAAACAAAAATGATATAATATATGAACAAGTAATATAACAAGTTCAAATCGTATTGTTTGAAAAGTTTTTTTTTGCCCTTTTCCCTTTGATTTAAGAATATTATATTTAAGTTTAGAACAATATTGTAATGTGTACATGTGTTCATCATAAAATGTGGTATTGGTGGATACACTTGAGCTCTGTCAACCCTTTAGAAGATAATAACCATTTATGAGTTGAGTTGTAATATACATAAATTGCGAACACTTACCTACATTAGCTGCTGTGACTTTATCCGCTATTACTAATTGAAATATTTTACTAGAACATCCATATTGGTTACATACTTGACAGGTATAATTACCTTGATCAGTTATAACAATTGATGTTATAGTTAATATAGTTTTTATACCAGATAGTTTAATATTATTATTATAAGGATGACTGATTTCTGTTGGTTCTTTTATTATTTTCATACTGCTGGCATTTTTTAATTGCTGATTCCTAGAGGTCCATGAAACGTTTACAGATCCTTCGTCCAAAACTTCTTCAATGAAAGATATCTGATCTCCAATATTAGCTGTTCTCATTGTTTTTGATTTCCCATAAAGGGATGGAAGTGGGTCTGAAAAAAACAATTTCATGTTATCAGTTAAAGGGAAAATTCAGTATTGCAATGTAATAAAAATCTGTATAAGCAAAATTATAAAAATGACAAAAATATTTTAATGAATAAAAAAAAGGATTAAGTGCCAAAAAGTGGGCATGTCGTGAATGCATCTGGACAAAAAAATTTCGTTCTTGCGAAGCTGTCGTGATCTAGTGAGAATTCTTGAGATACCTTGCGATCATCGCAGAAGCACGGCGAACATTCTGAAAATATCATTGCAAAGCATTAAGATTATTCACATTTTTCTTCGCCATTGGTTCGCAAAGCTCAGTGGGAAAGAGGGTAATGAGATGCCTACACTTCTCGAAACAACTGATTAAAGAAGTATCTTTTACTATACACCACACTGCTCGTGATTCTGCCATACCTTGGACGTGATTTTTTATTTACGGAATTGTCATGCTTGTGGGGATTTTAATTCAAGCTTATCCACACGTTTATGAAACCAGGACCTTGTTGTTACTAGCCAATACATAGTGAGTAAATAAAACAAAATATTTCTTAAAAGCAGTGAATTGTGTCCAAGAAGAAAATTTAAGAACACAACAAGATATTTGATACAGGTGAGAAAATTGTGATTTTGAGAAATAAACATTCCCAACGATGTGAAACGAAACAATGTTATATAGTTCACACTGTCTTTTATTTGTTAAGTTTCTTTTTAAACATTCATTTTAACTGGAATATTGATATCGACGTTCGAAAAAGAGTTAATTATCCACTGCTTTTGACAAAGAGTTTGTTTTATTTGATAACTATGTATTTATTCTCCTCAAGATATAAATATTTGCTTATACATATCTCTTTAAGATGACGACGATGGTAAATAGTTATGCTCAGTATAGCGACCACAAACTATATTGGTTGTAAAATATGTCTTTAATCTATTTCTAAATGTCTTAAAATAACAATCTTTCTAACGGCATAATACTACAGTCACTAATTGCTGCCAATGCATAAGAACGTCTCACATCTACAACTAAAACTATCTAACTTGGATTCTGTGAGGCTCTTGATGATTGACTGAAATAATAATCATTTAAACTATTTATAAACAAAAATAAACTATTTACGATAAAACTAAAACACTTACAACTAACGTCACTATGATGGCCTATGTTTACATCTTATGCGCATGTCAAACCGGAAGTACTAATTTCTGTACCGAAAAGGACTGATCTTCAACGTTTTGCATACAAATCCGACGTTTTCATTTACAATAAATACATCTTTAAATGGAGAAAATATGAAACTAAAATGTTACCGAATTTTTAGGCCTGTTTATACCAAAGTGGTCCTTAAATCTCTACTAATGCGCTAGGCCTATCTTGGCCTTCCTCTTCTTTGCCATAGAGTTACCTAGCAATGACGTCAACAAACTATGACGTTAGTGACCTTGAAACTAAGTCTCGATTATCACACAAGAATTCTAAAGGGAGATAACCGGGAAGTAAAAATAAGGCTCTAGACTACCAGAATTTGGCGTAACATACCAGCCTCCTAATCGTATATTTACAAGACGATTACCAAAAACATTATTCTAAAAGTCAAATTCTCAAATTATTGATAGAAATGAACACAATAAGCCTAAAATTAAAAGCTTAAAACTACCTATAACTAGCATGCATACGAACTTTATAATATGCAAGAATACAAACAAAACTATGTTTTCAAATTATTAAAATACACGAAATGCCATACTATTACATGACTTAAAACTAACAAGCTTTCTAAATATGAAACCTATTTGGAAGTCTGCTAAACCAAACGGATTCTATGCATCTGCTTCTCGGATTACAGAAATCTTATGAACAGGGCGTTGCAATTTAGTGGATTTTGTTTGTACATTTACAATCCGTACAAATCCTTTTTTGTCACAAATAACACTTACAACTCTACCTAACGTATATGAACTTCGAATAGCATTATCTAATACAATTACTATATCTCATACAGAAACATTTTTACGAGATAATGTCCATTTTTGCTTAGTTTGCAACAATGTTAAGTATTCTTTCGAAAATCTTTTCCAAAAAATATCACTGAGATATTGTACTTGTCTCCATCGTCTATTTGCATAATTGTCGTTCTTGCCAAAGAGCCCTGGGGGAACATTTTCACCATTGCGAAACAAAAGTAAATGATTTGGAGTTATAGGTTCAAGATCGTTCTTATCAGATGATGATATAGTTAACGGACGATTGTTCAATACTGCCTCGACTTCGCACAGGAGAGTTGAGAGAGACTCGTCATCCAAACGTACCAATCGCTCTTTAAGCATGGAATATAAAATCTTACGTGTGCTTCGAATGAGTCTCTCCCAAACCCCACCGAAATGCGAACCCGCGGGAGGATTAAACTTCCAATCAATTCCATTCTGGAGCAGCTCATTCTTCATCTGTTCTTGATTCCATCTTCGGATGTCTTCTCTCATCTCTCTTTCAGCGCCAACCAAATTTGTTCCATTATCAGATCTGATAACCTTCACCGGACCTCTTCTAGCTATAAAACGTCTAATTGCGTTGATACAGGCATCTGTTGTTAAACTCGATGCCACCTCTAAATGTACAGCTCTAACAGCTAAGCACGTAAATATAACTCCGTACCTCTTCACATACGAACGTCCTCTTTTGATGGGACCAAAGAAATCCATTCCAATTCTTGAAAAAGGCGGTTCCTCTGTAATTACTCTATCTAAAGGTAGATCGGCCATCTTCTGATCTGCTGCTTTGGCTCTATAGGTTCTACACAAGACACATCTATTGGTGATCTCTTTCACCAACGAAGAAGCTCCAGGAATCCAGAATCTTTCTCTCAAGTACGATAACATAGTGTTCTTTCCTGAGTGTCCAGAGGTTTTGTGAATGTCCATCAACACAAGCTTTGACAAATTAGAGTTTTTAGGAAGAATCATTTGATGTTTAGAGTCAAATGGCAGATTTGACCTTGATAATCTACCACCGACTCTTAAAGTTCCTTCCACTAACACAGGATCAAGCTTTAATAAGGAGCTGTTCTTCTTTAAAGTCTTTATTTCTTCTTCAAAATGCTGATTCTGGACAAATTCTACTATCTTCTTCTCTGCTTTCTGTAAAATGTCTCTGTTCATCTGAAGCTGGTCTTTGTCAACTCTTTCTTCTCTCTTCATCTGTAAATATCTAATGAAAATTATAAACCATCCAACTGCTTTCTTCAATTTGTACCAGTTAGAATAATGGTCTATAACTGCTTCTAATGTTGTGATTGGTTTGTTTGCATTACTTTCCAATTGGGTGCAAAAGACTGTCTTCTTCACTTCAGTATCTTCCTGTGGAATGTTGTATGAAGATGGTGTTTCTACTGGCCATTCTGATTCTTTTGAATACAGGAACTCTGGTCCTTTCACCCATCTGTTGACCTTCTCTGTGTCATTCATAGTGATACTTCTTGACGCGTCATCTGCCGGGTTGTTCTTGGTTCCCACATACCTCCACTGCTCTACATCTGTGCCATCTCTGATTATTTCAATACGATTAGAAACAAAGGTATGGAAGCGAGTATTAACGTTCCGAATGTATCTTAATACGGTCATGCTATCTGTCCAGTAAAATGTCTTATCAACTTTGAGTTCAAGTTCCCGAAGGACTACATGCGTAAGTTTCACTGATATCGTGGCCGCAGTCAGTTCCATTCGAGGTATTGTAATTCGCTTTAACGGCGCTACTCTGGACTTAGCTATTATTGGACTACAGTTAACGTTACCGAAAGAATCTACGAGTCTAATGTAAATAACAACGCCATATGCAATGTCACTTGCGTCACTGAAACTATGAATTTGGCACGAAACGATGTCTTTCAAATTGTCTCCTCTGTAGCACCTAGGCACAGATAAATGTTCTAATAGCGGTATATTCTTCAACCATTGGTTCCACTTTGTAGATTCAGCGTCTGAAATAGAGTCGTCCCAGCCTAATCCTTTCTGACACATACTTTGAAGAATGAGTTTAGCTGATAAGATGAATGGAGAAGCTAGACCTAAAGGATCGTATACTGATGCTACTGTGGATAGTATACCACGTCTAGTTTCTGGTTGAGGTTTCAAGTTTATTTGAAATCTGATAGTATCGTTTTCGACCGACCAACATATTCCTAATGCCCGTTCGATTGGTAATGCGTCAGTGTCTAAGTTTAAGTCTTTTACACCTTTAGCCTTTTCAGTATCGGGTACAGTGCTTAAAACGCGACGACTACTACTGACCCATTTCGAGACGCGGAAGCCACCTTTCTGGCATAGCGTGCAAAGTTCTTTAACCAAATTTAAAAGTTCGAGTTCACTATCCATTGACTTTAAACAGTCATCTACGTAAAAGTTTTTGAACACAGTCTGAATCGTGTTACTATCAAAAAGATCTTCATTGTCTATAGCAGTTTTTCTCAACGCGGCATTTGCGCAAGAAGGAGACGACGTCGCACCAAAAAGATGGACGACCATTCTGTATGTAGAGGGTTTCTCGTTTACGTTTCCGTTCGGCCACCATAAGAATCTAAGAAAGTCTCTATCTTCTTTTGGTACAAATACTTGATAAAACATGCTATCTATATCACCCATTACTGCGTACTTCCCTTGTCTAAACCGGATCAATACGCCTACCAAGCCGTTCGTCAGATCAGGACCTTGTAATAACATGTCGTTTAGGGCGAATCCACCAAATCTTGCTGCGCAGTCAAATACGACTCTGATTTTATCCTTTCTTGCATGATAGACTCCATGGTGAGGCAAATACCATACTCTGCCATCGTTTCTCTCTAGTTCTTCGTCTGCTACTAACTCAGCATAACCATTGCTCAGGATCTTTGTCATAAAGTCGCAGTAGTCACTTTGAAATCTAGAATTTTTCTGCATCTTTCTTTTCAGTGATCTTAGTCGACTTTCAGCTTGTGTGTGGTTGTCGGGTAGGATTGCTTTATCTTTAAAGGGTAAATTGATGACATAGTGACCATTCTGGTAATCTATCGAGTCTTCAACCTTCCTTAGAAAAAGTTTGTCTTCTTGTGAGTTTTCTTTTCTATCATTGATTATACGTTCAGGAAAATCAAATTGTATCGACTGTTTAACCAAGTTCTCTAATTGGTGGTAGTCTTCTATTTTCTCTGTAAGTATCACGTCAGCTCTATTTACTGTTGGATTACTATTTGATTCCTTGACTTCTCTTACTAAATTCCAGATTAACCAGCCTAATCGAGACCTTATTGCATGGGGACTGCCACTGGGTCCAGTTCTGATGTCTAGAGGTGAGTATGCATCGGGAACATTGTTGCCTATGAGGAGTCCAATCTCGCTATCTAATTGTGGTAAGTATATTCCATTAAGGTGAGACCATCTTGAAATATCTTCTTGGGTAGGTATATGGGTCTGTGATACTGGTATATTGTCTTTAGAATAAACTTTGGGCAAATCTATAAGTTCATCAGAGTCTAAGGCTGATACCTGCATCCCTTGGATCTCGTAGGTGTACATGGAGTAAGGATTTCCCATGGTATCCACAGTGATCTTTCTTCTTTTTCCTTCTCCGGCAATCTGCCTCATCAAATTTGTGGTGGAAAAACAAACGCTACTTCCAGGGTCGTAGAACGCGTATGTACGGATGCTACGGCAGCTATTCTTCATTTGGACTCTCACTGGTATAATTGCCATGGTGCATTCCTGCTGGTAATCGTTGCCAGCCTCCATATTACTAGCAAGGGCTGTTTGTAGATGGGTGCTTCCTACTGTGCCAGTCGACGGTTTTGACTGGTGTTTACTGATGGAGTTCGCTGTCTTGTCATCTTTATGTAAAAGGGTTGGGTGTTTGTCGTTGCATTGTTTGCAGGTTTCTCTCTGTTGACAAAACCGCTTCATATGACCTTCAACTAGACATCCAAAACATAGTCTGTTATCCTTTACAAATTTGGTTCTATCGTCATATGGTAGAGCTTTGAAGTTTCTGCAATTATTTAAATCATGATTATCTACTTTACAGAACGTACACGGTCTATTGGTAGCTGACTGGTTCTCGTACTTCTGATATCCAGTGTTACCATTATTCATATTCTTTCTGGGAACTTGTCTGTGTTGTTTTTTGTTTGAATCAGTTTGCTCATATGATGTTACAATATTTCTAGTTGATGCATCTTCGCTTGTTTGAGTAGCGAATGAACTTTTGTTTCGGCTGAAATTCTTCTGTGTATTGGCGTTTGACCTTTGATTGTCATTGGATAAGGCGGTTATTCCATAAACTGGATCATTCAGTTTTCTTGCTTCTCTTTTTACCAGATTTACTAGATGTTCAAAAGCTACTTTTCCCTTTTCCTTCTCTACTATTGTTCTCCATTTGTCACGTATGCTGTATGGTAATTTCTTCAATATCTTCTGAAGGTTTTTTGAATACTCCAACACCTTAGCTGCTTGGACATCCTGAACAGCATACATACATTCTGTAAGAAACAGAGCGAATTTATCTAAAGCCTGTGGATCGGTTGACTTAATATCTGGCCATTCGAGAGCCTTATCCAGAAACTTATTTGCTATTCTTTCGTTGTCTCCATATCTGTACTCCAGTTCTTCTAATATTTTCCTGAAGGCTGTCTGTGAGTCTAGGTAGCTTAAACTTCTTACAATGTCATTAGGTTCTCCTCTTGTATATTGGTCCAAGTAATTCAAACGTTCTTCATCTGATGATGTATTGTTAATAATCAAAGAGTTGAATTGTCTCAAGAACCTTCGATAGCTGGTCAATTCACCATTAAATGTTTCAACAACACATGCCGGTTTCTTCAAATTCATTACAATGGACTCGATCAATGTTTCAGTTGCCTTAGATTGTGGCTGGCTTGGAATGGATTGGTGTGATGGAGGTTGACTAAGGATTGGCTTGCTCAACTCTGGGCTACGGTCAGCAGTCTTCAAGGCATTCTGGCTGAAGTTTTCATCGATTGTCATGTTTCTATCATTTATTATTGGAGAGTTTTGATCAGGGTGGTTCTTGTTTTCTTCGTCCATGAGACAGTTTCGTTGTTCCTTCACAATTTCCAACTGAACTTGCAGATCAAGCTGCTCTTCTTGAAACCTTATTTCCATTTGTGCTTCTTCTAATTTCCTTTTTTCAGCTTCGAGCCTCTGAAATGTACTTAACGCTTTGGCCTTTGCTTCTAGTTCAATTCCTCTATGTTTAAGGAAATTTATGGAATGTTGTGATTCATTAGACATACCATGACTGTTTATTGATCCTGACTTTATACTGTATGTGTCAAGTACGTGGAAGGATTGTCTTCTATCGTGAGGTCTTTCGTTACCATGATAAGAAGATGCCTGTCTACTATTTGTTGTATGACGACTATCATGAATGGAAGGATGATTGCTATGACTACTAGAATTGTTGTGGTTGGTTTGGGAGTGATGACTTAGACTACCATGGACGGATTTACTATTATGGATGGAATTGGTCCTAGAATTACGGCGATGGCTGCCATGGTTGGATATGTGTAAACCATTATCAGCATCGTTGTTTTTATGATGACTAATACTGCCATTGTCAAAATGTTGCCTAGTTTCATTACCGGTGCTTGAAAACCAATTTTCAATATAAGTTTTAAAGTTATTGATATATACGTCTTTGTCGTCAAAGTAATCATTAAAATACGCCTGTTTATCCTTTTCGTCAAGGATTTGACAAAATTCTTCGTGTTGATTGAGAAAATCTTCATATTTTGTCATCCATTCTGCATACTTCTCTTTGATGTTACTTTCTGGATTTTCGGCTATCAACTGTTTTATCTTTTCTGACTGAGTTTTAAGTTTACCGAACGAAGCCTTTAGTCTCTTTTCACAAACTTCTCTTTTGAGTCTATCGGTAGGCATACTGGTTGCCATTATTTATCTACTAATGTCTATCAGTTTCTATTGTCTATGAATACCAAATTCGTCAATGAAATATAGCGACCACAAACTATATTGGTTGTAAAATATGTCTTTAATCTATTTCTAAATGTCTTAAAATAACAATCTTTCTAACGGCATAATACTACAGTCACTAATTGCTGCCAATGCATAAGAACGTCTCACATCTACAACTAAAACTATCTAACTTGGATTCTGTGAGGCTCTTGATGATTGACTGAAATAATAATCATTTAAACTATTTATAAACAAAAATAAACTATTTACGATAAAACTAAAACACTTACAACTAACGTCACTATGATGGCCTATGTTTACATCTTATGCGCATGTCAAACCGGAAGTACTAATTTCTGTACCGAAAAGGACTGATCTTCAACGTTTTGCATACAAATCCGACGTTTTCATTTACAATAAATACATCTTTAAATGGAGAAAATATGAAACTAAAATGTTACCGAATTTTTAGGCCTGTTTATACCAAAGTGGTCCTTAAATCTCTACTAATGCGCTAGGCCTATCTTGGCCTTCCTCTTCTTTGCCATAGAGTTACCTAGCAATGACGTCAACAAACTATGACGTTAGTGACCTTGAAACTAAGTCTCGATTATCACACAAGAATTCTAAAGGGAGATAACCGGGAAGTAAAAATAAGGCTCTAGACTACCAGAATTTGGCGTAACACTCAGTAATATAGGTAGTCGCTTTTTAGGTCTAAAAGATGATACAGGCTACTGAAATGTAGCTCTTTCAGCTGGTAAAACAAATACATGTGTGCATGTAAATTAAACCAAATAATCACGAATTTCAAAGAAATTATGGGATTACCTTGTGGTATGAAACTGTACATATCCTTCTGAACGAAAATACCATTATTAACAGTACAAGTATAATTTCCATCATTATTCTGATTATTTGTGATATTTAAACTATAAACTGTAGTATTTATATAATAACCTTCTATTTCTCTCACTAATTTATTATCTATAGAATGTTTCCAGGGTAAAAATGTCACGTTATTCTGTGGAACTCCATAATATACACAAATAAGCTGTTGATCAGTCTGGTGGATAAAAAGGCTTCTGTCTGGAAATAGGAAATATAAAGTGTGAGATATTAGTAAAATTAGGTTAAAATGACCTTGAAATTGACAGATAGATTTGAGAGGATTCGTGTCATCTTGGAGTATATCTTAAGCATCGATCATTTAACTTTGCTTAGCACGACTTGTGTCTGACACCATCAGCTGTGAACAGTTGGGGTGTTGGTAAAGGACACGCTTCTCTCTTCATTTCATGTATCGGTGCTTGATCGTTCTGTGGAGAACATAATTTGGGTTAAACTGTGCTCAAAAATTGATAGTTTTGTTCTGTGTCTTTGCGTATGTTACCTGCCCCCTGAAAGGTCGACTCGGCTAGTAGAAGGCGATCAATTTTTTAACAATCTTTTACAACAAGTATATTTATATCAAAATGAGGGATTTATGTATATCTGTGGTGATTTTAATGCGCGTTGCGGGGATGATCAAGACTATATTCAAGGAATTGATAAAATAACTGATCGTGATGTTATCGACAATACCCGAAATAATTACGGTGATTTTTTGATAGATTTTCTTACGTGCACAAACATATGTATGTTAATACCACCTTCACATACACGATTTTTATTACGAGTCCTTACGAACCACCAACTCAAGTCAATCGGTTGTATCCGTAAATAACTCGCTTGTATCCGTAAACAACTCGCTTTTATCCGTAAATAACTCGTTATAACTCGCAGGCACCCCTGATTATCCGAAATAGTATCGTCAAATTTTTTGACATGTCAAAAATTTTCTTGCGATTGTCCACGAATAATATTATCCGTAATTAACTCGTAAATAAGTCTTAACAATCGACAAGTATCGTAAACTACTCGCAAGAATCCGTAAATGTCTCGTAAGCAATTTGTTTTACGATTTGTTACGGTGGCTTTACGGATTATTAAGAGTAATTACGAGCACTTTACGTTTCAAAAAAAGTCATAACGAGCACTTAACGTATAGTTAAAAGTTATTACGATCACTTTAGGTATAGTTACGAGTGTTTTGCGAATACTTACGTATACTTTACGATTTAATAAAGTCTAAAAAAAAAAGCAACAAAAAACGAACAGTTCCTATCATTTTCCATCAAGACGTCAAATAGTTCAGATCTTTTTGGATACAAAATTTACAAGCATGGCTCCAAAGAGGAAGAAACTCAACAACAAAAAGATGACACGGTCATCCACCCAAGAATCGCAGCCGCTTGAACCCGTGGTACACGAACGTCCACCTTCCCTTGAAACACCGCAGATAGATGAAGACCGCGAATATGAAGATGATGCAGTAGCCAGTGACTCCTCAATCTCCAGAAGTGAGGTTCTACACGATGCTGAAGCTGAAGCGACTACCATGTGGACTCTTTTTTGATGGCAGGGGTAACCCTGTTCAGAATCTCTCCAAACAGGTCAGCATCAACTCTGAGAAAGTTCTTTTTACCAGAGGAATCTTCTTGGGCCAGCTCATGCAGAAGATGATCATACTGTCCAAAAAGGGTCCTGCGGGACAACCAGGTCCTGCACCAAGCCTTCTTCGTGCAGGACGCCTTCTCCTCGACCTAGCTGTGTCTAATTCCTGCTGGATATCTTCTTCTTCCCTCTGGGCTAGTGGCAGAAGCAATTGTAGAAATATTTGATATAACAGCAATCTGTTTCTCTCATATGACATGTTCTTTCGCTGATGATGTAAGTTGTCGAATTATGCTTAATCAAAATTGCATATTTTAATTGCAAAAACCAAATGGCTGCCAAGAGTTATCGTAACTGACTTGCAACTAAACGTAAGATCATGTTTATAGGTCGTAATTTACACGTCAAGGCGTAGATGAATCGCAACATTCCGTAAATTACTCGTAACAATCCATAAAAAGCTTTTATAATGTCGCAACATGCTCGTATTTATCGGTTGTACCTCGGAACATATCTTACATTTTTACCTTTTATTCCTCGCAATGCCTCGTAATAGCCCGTAAATGGCTCGTTATGGTCCGTAATTACTTGAAATCACTCTTAAATAGGTTGTAAAAGTGGCAAATTCGTAAGGATCCGTAAAAGATACGAGAATTTGTGCGATTCGTAAGGACTCGTAAGAAAAATCGTGTATGTGAAGGTGGTAATTAGTAAAGGTGTTAACGGTTTTACGTGTGTTTCAAAACGAGGTAGATCTGTTGTGGACTATGTTTTAACTCCCCATGAACAATTGTCGTTATGTACTGATTTCAAAACTCACCTTATGTCTGACATAATAAATGATATTGGGCTCGAACATGAAACGTCAATTCCTGATCACGGTCCCGTTAGTTGGAGTCTAATGGCAAAAAAATGTGTATCTGTTACTACAGACACCAATAATGTGCAAATTAAAAAGTTTAATCTGAACAAAATTCCCCCAAACTTCCTTATTAATGAAAGTTGTCGTGTTAAAGTTATTGAAACTATTCTATCGATTGAGTCTAGGTTATCTGTGGAAAATGATATAAATAAAGCATATTCGGAATATATAACGCTTGTTAAATACGAACTTGAATTAACTGTCCCTACTTTGTCGAGTAATACATCGTTACGGTCTCGCCAACATTCACAGTATAAAGCCTATTGGAACTCAGAACTTTCTAATAGTTGGAAATCAGTGTGTGCGGAGGAAAAACTTTGGCTTAAAAACACCAGTAGTCGGGGCTCGGAAATAAACAAACGCCTACGTCGAGATTTTTTATCAGCGAGAAACGTATTTGACAAACTTATCAGGAAGAGTAAACGCGAATTCCTAGTTAAAGAACAGCAACGCCTTCTCGGTGCATGTAACACTAACCCTCGCGGATTTTGGAAGGATATTGGTAAACTGGGTATCGCTAATGACCGCCGTAAGCTGATCCCGATGCGAATCGAAACAGATAATGGCATCTCTACAAACACGGACGATATTCTGAACAGGTGGAAATCCGACTATGAAACTTTGTTTAGTGAGAATGACACTGACGTGTTTGACAATAATCATCTGGACTTCGTGAAACATGGTAATCATAACTTTCCGGAACAAGACGTGAGCATATTAAACCAGGATTTCAGCAAAGATGAGGTTCAGGACGCCGTATACAGAGCTAAATTAGGCAAGGCTGCAGGCTACGATGATATACCAATAGAAACAATCAGAAATGAAACATGTATAAACATTTTGCATAGCTTATTTAACTTTTGTTTTCGTAGTGGGCAAATTCCGCAAATTTGGAGAAAAGGCGTTATATCCCCAATTCCCAAGAACGGGGGTGGAAGTGACATGGACCCTTTATCTTACCGTGGCATAACTCTACTATCAGTTCCATGCAAGCTTTATTCTGATATCCTGAATCAACGACTATCGCGCTGGTTGGAGGATGAAAATGTCTTGGCTGAAGAGCAAAATGGTTTCCGTAAAGGTAGAAACTGTTTAGATAATATCTATATGTTAACTAATATTATTAAGAACCGTAAAACTGCAAAACAGGACACATTCAGCTGCTTTATTGACATGAAAAAAGCTTTCGACACCGTGAATCGTGATTGTTTGAAGTATAAACTCCAATCTATAGGCATTCGAGGACGTTTCACTGATAGCATTTCAGCCCTTTACCGTGATACATCTTGTTCCATCAAAGTCAATAACCATAGGACACCGTGGTTTCCCGTCTCCTTAGGAGTGAAACAGGGCTGCACCTTGTCCCCCACCCTTTTTGCATTATATGTGAACGACTTGGTGACTCAAATTAACAACCTGAAGTGTGGAATTCAAGTTGATAGTACGATGATATCGATGCTGCTGTACGCTGACGATATCGTATTAGTTTCCCCTACGGAGGAAGGTTTACAGAGACAATTGGATGTTATCCATAACTGGTGCAAAACTTGGAGACTCTCTATTAATAGAAATAAAACGAATATAATCCATTTTAGAAATCCAACTACCCTGAGAAGTAAAATTGATTTTAAATGTGGGGACTTAGATTTAGAAATCAGTAGTACGTATAAATATCTTGGGGTATGGTTTAACGAGTTTTTAGATTTTTCCTTTTGTGCAAAGCAATTATCTTTGTCGGCTAACAGGGCTTTAAGTGCAGTGATTACTAAATTCAATAATGCTGGTGGTATGAGCTATGCCGTATATTGTAAATTATATGATTGTCTTGTTAGACCTGTTTTCACGTACGGGGCTGGGATATGGGGCGTAAACAAGCACCAATGTATTAATACCCTACATCAGAAGGCTTGCAAAGTCTTAAAATTAGGTAATAGCTTAAATGTTTTAAATGATAACAATTATTATGTCAATATTAATTCTTTGTGGGAAATATTATGGGACAGGGATCAATCTGATTGGAAAAGACAGCTTTGGGACGACAAAAACCTTGTCAATCGTAACAAGTTACGTACTTATAGACATTATAAACAGTCTATTTATACAGAACCATAATATTATTAAGAACCGTAAAACTGCAAAACAGGACACATTCAGCTGCTTTATTGACATGAAAAAAGCTTTCGACACCGTGAATCGTGATTGTTTGAAGTATAAACTCCAATCTATAGGCATTCGAGGACGTTTCTTCTTACAGTTGTGGTGACTCTACTTTTGAATTCCAGTAGAGATCTGAACGAAAATATTTATTAATATGTTTTCTTTACTCTCGGAGCATGTCTAGTTGAAGCAGTGCAGTTCTTCTTCTGTTCTGATATCTTTACTTTTAGATTGCAGTAGACTTTCATCAACAATATTCAATAATAGTTATCTTGCCTCTTACATTCAATTCAAGTAGTTATAGTCATAGCGTTGCATGGAATCTGCTCATAAATACTTACTAATGGTTTACCTGTCTCTTGCAGTTGTGGTGTCTTTACTTTTTAGACTGCTGAAGACTTCTCATCGTCAATATTTAATAAGAGTTATCTTGCCTTTTACAGTTGAAGTAGTTCTACTCAGAGTTGCAGAGGATATCGGAAGTAAAATACTAACTAACAGTTAACTTTCTTCTTTCAGTTATAGTGTAGGTGCAATAGATGTCTGCACGAAGTACTTACTTATAGTCCTGTCTCTTGCAATTGTATTTTGGCTGTTCCATCTCTTACAGATTTATTACATTTTGACATACCATATTTTAATTATTTCCCTTCCAGGTTTTCTATTTGGCATTATCATTTTTGGCAAACAATTCACACTTTTGGCAAATCTAAATTCATAACACACTGTCAGGGGATGAGTAAACATCCTTCAAGCTGGTCTTGAGCATGGATAAATCCTACCTCCCCCTCCAATTTAGAATAAGAACATTAATGGAGTAGGGTTGGGTAGCCCGCTCGCAGCACTTGCACTGACCTTTGGCTTCACAAATTCAATAATTTTTTTTTTTTTTTTTTTTTTTTTTTTTACAATTTGTCGCAATGTACTTAATCGCTTGAGGATAATATGTCCATTTAATACACATGTACTTGTGTATATTGCTATATTGTATATCTTAAAAAAAAATATCCAGTAGCCTGTGGTCATGTATTTGATCTCTAAATCATCAAATTCTGTACAATAATCGCTTGAGGATAATATGTCCATTTAATACACATGTACTTGTGTATATTGCTATATTGTATATCTTAAAAAAAATATCCAGTAGTCTGTGGTCATGTACTTGATCTCTAAATCATCAAACTTTGTACATTGATTTTTTTTTTTTTTTTTTTTTTTTTTTTTTTTGGTGCCTATATGTTGTATATTGTATCTATGTTTGTCCCCATGGGCTGGGTGTGAGACAGGACCGTTACCACTCGTGGTATAGGGCCTAATTCTGACCCATGTAAAATAAAGAGTTTATTGTGGGACTTTGCTTCCGCAAAGTCCCAGTTTGTTTTCGAAATGTTTCCATTTTTTTTTTTTTTTCGTTTTTTACACAGGGCACACAGCCTAAACTGCAACAGCTGCAGCAACTTTATTACAACTTCTGAGGTCCATTTTTGGCGATGTACTTAATGAATATAAATTGATACATTTTTGCAAAAGTGCAAGTTGCACATTGCAACATGAGCAAAAACCGGTTTTGTGACTCTCGAAGCTACATTTATGGGCCGATTTTCCTCGGGTTTTCATTTTTGGAATCTGTGACGAAATTCTAATCCGACTAAAGTTAAAAAATTTCAAATTTCGAAAATTCGTAGTATACATTTTTTGGCCGATTTTCGAAATTTTTGGACTATTTTTCAGTTTTTTTCGGATTAATCTGAAATTTTAATAAAAGATGCATGTCACTAATGTAAACAATTTGACATATTTAAAATTTTTGCGTCACTTCCGGTTAAGGTGGAAAATCGATTTTCACTTCCGGTTGAATAACTTCCGGTGTAATTGAAATATTTCAACGAAATTATGCTCATCGTTATTAATTGTAATTCTATGGCCGATTTTAAAATAAAATTTAGTCCGAAAAAAATACTTTGGCCGCCATCTTGATTTGACACTTTTTCATAAAACTCAAAATGGGGCTTCGGGGGAGAATGGGATTGGTCAAATTTTTATGTTGGTGTATACTTTAGTCGATGGCGACAAAAATGTTGCGAATGGATTTTTGAATTTGACCTTCGCTTTTTTGCAACTTCCGGTCGAATTTTTTCAATTTTTGAAGGCTTGTATCTTGTGACCTTGACCTTTGATGACCTTGACCTTTAGTAGGTCAAAGGTCATTGACCTTGGCTATCAGATGATACTTTGAAATTTGACCTCCGACATCTACTTCCGGTTTTATAGCTCTCCGAAAATAGCCAAATTCGCAACTTTGTACTGGTCCTACAGGCCACCTAATTAACCTAGAGAGTTTATTTTTGCATATTTTGAATGGGCTTTATGAGTTCTTTCAAACGATATGTCACAATGTACTGTAATGCAAAATTTGATTTTTTTTTAATTTTGCAATTTTGGAAACCTTTACCCGATTTTTTAAATATATTGACATTAATAAATGCACATCTCATGATCTTTTAAGTTCGGAGGCTTTAGATTTGGAACATAATTAAACATACCCATATAAATGTATCCATCAAAAAAAAATTCACGTGGGCGTGGCACATTCGGATTAAATTTTCATTTTGTTTACATTTTGTTGTCTGGAAAAAATATATATAGTGTAAGAGGGGACAAGCACCCTTTCAATGCTGACCAGCTACCTTCGACCACATGTGGTCGGAAAACCTCTCTTTTTATCTGTCAGGATGTATAGAGAGTTAGGTCTAAATTTAATCCGGAATCCACCATTTCTACATGATTTACTTTGCAAATTAGGCCAAAGATCATCAGCTATATTGATCTGATTTAATATGGGAGATAACTCCTGAAGGCTTGAAAAATCATCATTCAAGAAACTGATTAATGGGAGACAACTCCAATCTGCCTAATACGACTCTGTGTAAGACATATGCAATTAATACTGGGCTGTCATTGTTTAGGGTTCCGGTTATGCCTTGGTTGTGCTCCTGTGCACATTAAATACAAATTTCCCAGTAACCCCTGCGTTTTCTGACTCTCATATACGTTTAACACTCAAAGGCCTAGGTAGACAAAAGAGGAAAGGACCCCTACACACTGACTACACTGCCGAGTCCTTGATCTCCTTAATTCGAGGGGATACATTTGCCTCTTTCCTTCCTTAGACTGGGGAACTTTTATTTGGGAAAGGACATAAGTAAAGCTCTCCAAAGCATAACCAGATCCACTCTACATAATGGCCAGCATAGGGTGCCGTGCATACACCCAAAGCTGATGATTAAGAACAACAAGAATATTCCTCCAAAAATAGTCTGTAAAATATATTCACAAATCTCCTTTAGCGATATATGGAATCGCAGTAACAATCAAATACACCGTCAAACGACGACAAAGACAACAGTACGATAAATGGCCGCACTTATATTTTGCATTATAATAATAGTTACGTTTCATCAAGCTAACTTCCTTCCGTTCTAATCTGCGAGGTAGCCTAGTCTACGCTCGGCTGATCCGACAATAAATTTCTCGCTAACATGGTAAATCCTTATCTCGAAATGTTCAATTTCAGATTTTGACCTTTGTTGACATATATGATTGTATATCTAGTTAACCAATGGATGTAAAGACTTAAGGCATTATTAGATATATTAATATTGATAAAGTCACAACAAAAACATTGACGTGGGCGTGGTACATCCAAGTGAAATTTTATTTTTGTAGAATTGTAGAATTTAAAATGTTTTCAAAAAATGACGTTGCCTACAGTTACAGCATTGCTTTAGTCAGCTCATGTGAAAGGCTCGTTGATTTCGGCCTTGTAGTTCAAAAAAAAAGAAAAAAGGAACAGGGTTAAGAAATTTAAATTTTTCTGTTTTGACCTTCACCTTTGTTGACCTAGACCTTACTAGAATCAAATGACACTGACTTATGCTATTTATAAATACTTTCATATTCTATGTCTTGCGTCAACTTCCGGTCTTATTACTGTGTACATTTTCAAAGTCTATATGTTTCATTACATATCTCATTACTTTGACTTGGAATGACCTTGACCTTCAGGAGGATTAAGGTCATATTGACATAGGTTATCAGCTGGTACGGTCATGTGTCAGATCTGATGACTACTTCCGGTTTCACAACCTTAGAAAAGGACAAATTTCGAAAGTTGTAGACGCATTTGGCAATAAGGATTTCCTTTAAGGGTAGATTATTTTTACAGATTCCTTTTAGCAAATTTGCACATTTGCAAAGTCCCACTCTGTGCCACGTGTGGCTCTAGTTATTATTATTATTATAACGACAACTGTGCATAAAAGTACCCGTAGAGTTATGGCGGCATTTCACTGCGGTAGTCTCCCCTTAAGAATTGAAACTGGTAGGTCCGGCAACACCCCCCCCCCCCCGCACCCCTCTGAACGAGAGACTCTGCACTCTGTGTCATCTCAATATAGTAGAAGACGAACGACATTTTATCTTAGTATGCCCATTTTATGATGATCTTAGATACGACCTATTTGCTAGAGCCAACGTTTTAAACCCATATTTTAATATTTTATCTGAGGTTGAACAGCTAAATTTTTTAATGTGTAATGAATTTATTATTTCTCATTCCTCAGGTTTCCTTCGTGACGCCTTTCAAAGACGAAAACGTTTTATTTGTTAGCTGATTTAATCAAGCTCACATTATGTATCATTGAAAGTAGAAAACGGACAGAGGCTGCCTTTGTTTCTTGTTATATTTGAACTATTGTTGCTTTAACCGAGGACTGGCACAGTAACTCAAAGTCTTTGTCGGTTCTCTACTTCCAGATGATAATTAATATTATGTATATTATTATTGTGTATTCCAACATTACTGTGAAATTAAGTCTTTCATCCAGGAGTAGAAGATTTTAAATTAATTCAGGGAATTTTATCGGTAATTTATTGCATTTTACCTGTAATATAATGTGATTTTTTATATTGATATATTTATTATTTTTACCCTTGTCAATGTAAATTAGTCTATCTGAGACTAGTGTCTCGTAAGCCAATTTGGCTGGGCAGCGAATACCTTTAACCGTATTTTATGTGTATATATTCATTATGTAAAGCTGTGTGACACTTTAATAAATAAATTATTATTATTATTATTAGTAACTGGCAGCAACTGAAATGCTCGTGTTGTGCTTTTCAATTTAAACTCATATACAGTGGTCTGAATTTGGTTCTGGTCCATCAGATGAGACACTTGAATTGCCATTGTACCTTATTAGTGTCGACTATAAATTTACAACAATTTCTCTAACAAAAATGCCTGCTTTTAGATGATAAAAACATCATACGTACTTGTTACTTTAAGTGTTTGAGTATCATAGTTTCCACTAAACGAACAATTCCATACACTACCATTATCTCTGTTAAAATTTACAGATTTTATAGTCAATGTTTGATTCACTGAGCCACAGGATTTAAATTCATAATAATCTGTAAATTGTGTATTCACAGAACAATTTTCAGCCATAGTCGGAGGGCTTGAGGCTATATAGGTATAGCTATGATTGCCCATTGCTTTTCTATACCATAAGACAGCAGATGTACTAAAACATGTAATATCAAAACTATTTCCATCTATTGGTACACTTTGTGGTATAAATGTTGGATAAACTACAAGAAAACAAAAAGCATTTAAACAATTTGAAGAGAAACTTTTCTTCGGCGATATTATATAGCACTACGGTAATGGTCTTCAACGAAATCTGTAAATATGTCATTTTTACATCATCATCTGGAACGCAAAAGAGTAATTGTGTTAGCCATTTATGTACATTTACAACGAACTCCTTAAATATCGGCAGGTAGGGCCTATATATGAGTTTATCAAATTTTGTTCTGTTCAAAATCAAAATTTGGAATCTGAACCTAAGATATTTAAAAGAATAATAGTTACCATCGACATATAATGTATATTGAGCATACTCGGCTCGGCTCCCAGCTCGGCATTGGAATACTGTACTGCTGTCTCTATAATAATCGACCTGGATGATGGTGAGGTTGTATGTATAATTACATTTAGTAGCTTCTAGAGACCAAACATTGTTTGTCTCGTTGTTACAGTAGTTGTTCACATCATTAAAACTATAATTGAAGTTTAATTTCTGTCCGTTTCTAAACCATGTGACATTTTCATGTTTCGTTTTACATGTCATAGTTAACCGTTGACCATGAATTGGTGGTTCTGGTACCACGGTGATATTGGGGGCATCTGTTACATTATCTGTATAAAAAAAATATCAGAAAATAAGAGGAACTGACTATTATCAAATATCCTATACATGTATATTCTTTTAAGTAAGCCCATCATATAGATTCAGGGCATATAAATTGTCATTATTATGTCGTCCTGAAATGTGTTTAAAAGTACTATTACCTTCTCGAAATATGTTTTAATAATGTAGGCTTACATAATTTATTGAGAAACCTAACATATCACACCACACATTTTTCAAATAATAGAATTGTTTCAAAACTCGTTTCACAGATACACTTATTTTCATTTACTACTATTTCATGACGGTGGCTCTCAGAATGATACAGGCAACTAATGTTACCAATAAAATATTTAACTGACAAACCTGGAATTGATATGGTAAAGTTATTAGATATGCTTGTACCAGTAAGATTTTGACATCTCCAAATGCTACCATTATCCAAATCAAAGTTTAAAGATGTAATAGTTAATTCATGTTTCACTCCACAATATTTAAAGGAATATCGTTCAGGACATGTTGAAATGTTACACCCAGCAGGTTTCACAACTGTGTACTGATTTTCTGACCATCCAATATTTATGTAATTTCTTGTCCAATTGACTGCAATTTCTGAGGCATTACAGATTAGCGTGAATTCTTGGCCATTTTTTGGTTCATCATCAGAATTAAGATAGACTGAAAACGAGACGAATAAAGCAGTGACCTTTACATTGTTCTATAATAATTTAGAAATATATCTATTTCAGGCAATAAATTTCCCAGGAAGGAAAGAAAAGTTCTGATGCACATTAAAGGGGGAATGTTCAGCATATTTGATGGTCGATTTAGGACTGGAATATATATCTAAATAGCCTCCAGAAGTACTTTAACATTTATCCTTCGTTTGACTTTCAAACACATATATATAAGGATACACAATGTGTTTGAAGGCTTAAATTTTGTAGGAGAGTTGTGAACAATATTACGGATTAGGTTAGTAAGAAAATTTCAGATTCTGAGAATAAAAATTTATTTGTCGAACAGTTAGTGAACATATCCCTTCAAGTTTAGTTATTTTCATGGTGGTTTTGATCGAAGCTTCTGTAGGTTTGATTAGAGTATGTTATTTTTTTTAATTTAGACGATTTTTTGCACGTAAATTTCATACTTCGACGATCACTTATGATCTAAACAATAACACGATGTAATAAGTACTATATATACCACGGTGCTTACGAGTTAACATATTTAAACAAACGAATCCGTTAGGATGAGTTTGTTTAAATATGTTAATGAGTAAGTCACGTGGTATATATTACTTGTAACATAAATATGATTGACAGCTTAAAAGTTATGACAGCATCGATCACGTTACTCTTTAATCCAATGAAATTGAAGCTCGTGCACGTCTGCAAAGGGGATGTCTTTCAAAAAAGGGGCGGAGCTACTGCGAGTGCAATAACTTAGTTGGTTATTTCACTCATTTTTTCCTATTAGATTCTATATGGCTTTCATGTCAAATTACCCAAGAATGCAATAACACAAATTTGCTGTTTATACACCACAGTTTTCCTCAAACACACATTTTAAGCAAATTATTTCTCAAAAACATCAAAGGAAAAAACATCATTTATGTTACAATTATTTTTAGTGATAAGTTAGTTAAAAAAAAGCAGGTGTTTATGGATAAAGAATCTTTATCATGCAGAATGTGTCCAGAAATTAATATTTAAGATACATTGTACATGTACATGATGTAAAAATATTATGTTATGCAGATAAATGAATCATGATAAATAGATATTAAAAAAAAACCACTTACTACTGTTAATTACACAAGAACACAAGAAAACAACGAGAAGCACTGTCCAATGTACGTTATAGCGTCCCATCTTGTTAAGTAATATTTGTAAATGAACATGTCAAAACACAGGGAATAACCCTTTTCCTTCCTCTTACATTTACCTTTCAAGATTTTTCATACATCAAGGCGGAATACGAATGTCAACGCTTGAATAAATATTTTAATTTAAAAAGAGATCTATTATAATATGTTTGTTAAAGCAGGGATATAATGTTGGATATTGACAAAGGTCCTTCATGTGTACGATGTATGTAATCAGTTGACATTCCGACAACTCTATACAAAAGGACCCATGTGCACGTTAAAGATCCCTCGACATTTGAAAATCGAGAATAAGAGCAGACAAATGCGGCTTTTCTGGCAAAATTTCCCTTATTGCACACTGCATGGCGTTTGCTCGTCCTCAATTAGCCCATATAGGTGCAGAAAAGTAGGATGCAAAACTCCATTATTCATTTATTTATTTATTACCATTACATAATTTAACTTAAAGTTGAATATTCACATTAAGAGAATTTGAAATAATGAGATACCCTATAGCTATTCACAATAAATGCTTACGCTGTAAGTGTCATTTCAAGCTTGTCTTGACTACACTGCGTTTCTCATTAACATAGTGAGCTTGACGAAAGGTATAAGTATGTGATAGAAACACAAAAAGACACAAAATATAATGCAAGATTAAATTATATATTATATTTATGTTAATATAAAAATACGAGAATCAGGTGAAACACTCTAAGTAGATTAATTTTGATCGAAATTATCAGATACTGTATAGCATTTATCTAAAAATTTAGACATTTTCACATGCCTGCCCAAATAAACCTATAATAAAAACAGGGTCAATCCACAATGGGGTTTATAGATTGACAAGCACTGTTTCACAATAAGGATTAATTCTAGGGATGACATTTTTGGATTTAGTTACGATTTAGAGAGTTCTAGACATTTAAATGGACCGGTTTTTTTTGCAAATTTAACAATAACAAAACTTTTATCAAATACTTCAAATGCGAACTAAAATAAAACTTACATAATGGTTTTTAGTTAACACTTTCAGAAACGTTCAAGGGCACACAAATCTATAGGTTTTGGTGTATATAGTTTTCACAATTAATGTTCGACGATGGAAAAAATGCGGAATTTACTTTTATAATGACGTTCATTTTAAAACTTAGTATCCATGTACAATTGTTATATTACAGCTTACAACTTACTTAAGTTTTAAGCAATACCTGCATAAATAAAAAACGACTGGCTTAACGTTTAAATTTAACTTATCTTTCATTTATCTTTAGTATATCTTTTTATCTTTAAATAATCCGAAATTTAGTCCCGATGAATTAGAAATTAAAATCACTACTGATGGTAATAATTATGTATCTTATTTGGATCTGAATATCGAAAAAGACAAAAAACATATATGACAATGTGATGATTTGATTTTACCATTGTCTTTTTTTATGAGCAGCAAATAAACAGATAGAGCCTGTTCATGTACACTGAATTGTTAGATAGATCGAAACATCTAAATTGTGATAAATGAAGGAAGTGAGTTACTGCTTACAATTATTCAAGGGAGACAACTATGAGGGTCTCTCATAGGTCCGCGCTCGCTATAAGCGTTCACTATGACAAATGGTAAAATTGCTTTTGTACTTCAAAATTAGGTCCTTCCGGTCTTCCTACGGACTGAATTAATTATTTTGGATCTTCTGGGTTCCAAAGCCTAATTTTAATTTTAGAACAATGTTGAATTAACCCTCGTTTACTACAGTTAAAACGAAAACTTTAAGGACAATGAAGACAATAGTGTGAATGTTTGTAATCACCCAAGGATGAAGCCTATTAAGTTAATCCACTTGAAAAAAAAATTATGTTAACAAAATCCATGTTATATAAAAAATGTCACTCTCAGAATCTTTCATTTACTGATAACATTTACTTATTAAACCTAAAAAAATTGTGTTTTTCGTTTCAGTATCGAATATTTTTATCGGGGCTGCAAGTGCCTGAAATATATCTAGATCGCACCTACAACCGTCCTAATTTTCAAAATTTTCCATGAAAGGAACCCCGTATTACCTCGTTCCTTCTCTTCGACGCGGTGTTCCACGGTCGAAGAGCTCAAGAGGTTTTACATGTGCATCAGTGCATTCAAGCATTGTGATCCATACCTGAACAGAATACCTTAGGGTGTGGGTGGGGACCATGAGTTGCAGGGAGCGCCAAAAAGGGTTTGTGCCCCCCAGCCAATTTGGAGCCACCACGCCACTGCAACGAGCACATATTTATCGTGGGAAATCATGTCAGATTATGTGTGGCATGTGCAGTTTTGGATGGGGATCGTGACCATGCAGAATTCGAAAAAAAATCAGTCACTATAAAAACAAAGCAGTGCGTAACACACTGCAATTAAATACGCATTTCAGTTTAAAGAATATATCAATTTAAATGTTTATTTTTCGTAAACATATGGTGAATTTTTTTGACAGGTCATACATTAAAATTTTGGAGGCCATACGGTAAAATTATTTACGTCAGTCGGGCTAAAGTTTTTATGTCGGTCCCAAAGGAGCACTCTTGACCATTTCGTTAGAATTGAATCGTTCGTCAGGGACGCCTTCGTCCAAATCACCATCTAGTAGTCATATTCTTTGATTTGGAGAAGGCGTATGATACCACTTCATTAAATTTGTGGGACTTACCTTTGACAGCGAGCTTTCTTTCCGTCCTCACATCAAAATCCTTCAGAAAAAATCTGACTGGGGAGCTGACTGTAAGGTCCTTCTCCGATGGTATCCAGCTTTGCTAAAGAGCGCTCATTGTTCGACAGACATAACATACTTTCACTCAAGATAGCATCTTTACCAAACCATCCTGCTTACCGCCCCGAGTTTAGATCTTTCTTTGAGCATTTGTACGAGGCAAAGCCTCGTGCTATTTCTTCTTTTGGAGTCAGCATTCAACCCCTTGTCGGCGACTGGTAAAAGCCACGACAGTATTGTGGATTCCACCATGACCACAACTCCACCGTGGTTAATTGCTCCATTTCAGACAGACTTTAGTCTATCTAGCAATAAGAAGACTTAGACAATAAGAACTTTAGGACTAAATATGAGGAATACTCACATTTTTATACAGATGGAAGGATGGAGATAAAGTAACAGCTGCTACTATTTCTCCATCCGAAGTTCTATCTGTAGTTCTACCTCAAGCAGCCTCTTTTTTTACAGCAGAACTCGTTGCCATTTTACAGGCACTTGAGTTCTTCCAGTCCTCATCTTCATTAAAAAAAATATATAATATTTTCTGATTCTTTGTCCGATATTTTTGTTTTTAATACCAATTTGTGGTGAATACAGTGATACTGCTTTTAAGGATTTTTTTAATCATTCAATGGCTTTTTGTGATATTGATTTTTTCTTCTTGATTTGGTGACTTTTTGACTTTATGATCCATCGTATTCTAGAGTTATATAGCCCGTTTGGTGCTGGTGCTCCTTAATGCATTTCATTTCAAACTATTAAATGGACTCCTTCATTTGCTATTTTCAAGATGAGGACAATTTCGACACCGATCCACATATTTTCATTATTACCTTCACCGTTGTTCATTATTAACTTATATGTAAATATTTTGCATAATCAATTGTATATAATTATGTGTAGTATATTTTTCTATGTGTATATGGTTCATTTCTGCAAGTGTAGTATATTTTTCTTTTTGTATATTTTATTTCTGTAAATGTAGTTTTTAAGGGGATTCCAGGGAAGATTTCAATAAGATTTGCATATTGAATTTTGTGACACGCTATTTTGTTTTACTTGTACAATTTTTATTCGATGACTCTCATATTTTCAGAGTTTGACAAGGACATGTTGAAATAAATCTGTATGAATTTTGAAAGAAATCGGATCACCAACGGCCGAGACACCGACTGTCAAACTGAGGCCCGATATATTATTTAGTTTCAGTAATCATTATTATCAACTTTAGTCATACATAGCTTTCTCCTTTTTTCATGAATGTAAACGTCTGAATAACTTTGTCGAAATCAATAAGATGGGGTGAAAACAGTTGATAATTCACATCCAGTAAATTAAACTGAATAATAGTGGATGTCCTAAAGGTGGTTATATCAGGTGTTTAAGAAAGAGTGAAAATACTCCGCCAAAAAATAACAATAGTGTTTGCAAAACTTTCGTACTATATTACAAATTCGGGCAACCAGTGGCGTGGTGGCTCCAAATTGGCTGGGGGGGGGGGGGGGGGGGGGGGGCACAAACCCTTTTTGGCGCTCCCTGCAACTCATGGTCCCCACCCACACCCTAAGGTATTCTGTTCAGGTATGGATCACAATGCATGAATGCACTGATGCACATGTCAAACCTCTGGAGCCCTTCGACCGTGGAACACCGTGTCGATGTGGAGGAACGAGGTAATACGGGGTTCCTTTCATGGAAAATTTTGAAAATTAAGACTGTAGGTGCGATCTAGATATATTTCAGGCACTTGCAGCCCCGATAAAAATATTCGATACTGAAACGCAAAACACAATTTTTTTAGGTTTAATAAGTAAATGTTATCAGTAAATGAAAGATTCTGAGAGTGACATTTTTTATATTACACGGGTTTTGTTAACACAATATTTTTTCAAGTGGATTAACTTAATAGGATTCATCCTTGGGTCATTACAAACATTCACACTATTGTCTTCATTCATTCTTAAAGTTTTCGTTTTAACTGTAGTAAACGAGGGTTAATTCAACATTGTTCTAAAATTGAAATTAGGCTTTGGACCCCAGAAGTAAATTCAAAGATCCAAAATAATTAATTCAGTCCGTAAGAAGACCGGAAAGAACTAATTTTGAAGTACAAAAGCAATTTTACCATTTGTCATAGTGAACGCTTATAGCGAGCGCGGACCTATGAGAGACACTCATAGTTGTCTCCCTTGAATAATTGTAAGCATTGTTCAATTGCTCTTATTTTCAATAGGCTTAATCCTTGGGTGATTACAAACACTCACACCAAGACCCTCGGAAACTTCAAGGCTTTAGCTATTTGAAACAATGCAGGAAGGCTATTTGACGCTATATTTTTGTATTTTCTTGTATGTTTATGTCTGCGGTAGGTCGGCTCAACTTTACCGACGGATATCAATAACGGGGAATTAAAGAAATGTGGGGGGGGAGGGACTCTGAAATATAACATGCTTCAAATGGAACGGCACTGTAAGGGCCAAAGGCGCGAGCAGCAATTTTATAGACATAGACATTTCTGACATTATTCGGTCAAAAATAAGGGGGAGGGCCCGAGTTGTACTGGGACTAAAAGAATAAGCTCGAAAATAATTATTATTTCTTAACGACCGACTTTTTTTCGAAGGGCTTTTGGCGCCCCTTGCAACGTCGGCGCCCCCTGGTTTCCATTCGCTGGGGGGGCACGTGCCCCCCAGGCCCCCCCCCCCCGGCCACCACGCCACTGCGGGCAACCTCTGAAATTTCGCCGTCTTTATCAGTTCTTTAGTCTTATAATCAGACGTTTTATCTTGGGACAATAGATATCAATTACTTTACAAAAATGTCCTACATAATTTTATTTTTTACAAAAAAACTCATAGTATTCACAGTAATAAAAGAAATATTTTTAACAACTCATGCTTGAAAATGATCAAGTGTATCTTCTCCATGACCTTTCACATCCTATACAAGACATTTCATAAAAAACATATCTTTTCTTATTTATCACAGTTCACTTCAAAAGAAGATCAATAAAAACTTAAGATACATGAACACACGGCGACGTTAATAAAATCCGAGGACTTTAAAAAAGCAGTTCTCTACGGGTTACTAAAAGACAGATTCGGTCTTTTAGTAGCGCCGATAAACACAGGATCTTTATTACAGATAGAGTTACTTCCCATTATCTATATTTGTACACTTTAAATTAACACTTTGCAAATATTCTTGTAAAGAATGGCCCACACTTGGCACAGAAAAAAATGGAGTTCTGTAAAATTATCTAAATTATAAAAAGAGATACACAATAAATTAAGACATTATTTATAAACTTGCAAATGTTTCAATAAGCTTAAAGTTTTTAAAATTATCCGTTAACACACTTTATAGATGAATTCATATTAATAGTACTTTTCAAAATGAAATATTGTTTCCAAGTTATGGAGTGTGTCACTTTAAAAGTGCAGTAGATTGGTTCTAAGGTGTATTACAAAAACCATTTAAAGTGTCTTTATTTGTTGCTGGGGTTAAAAATCATAAAGTATCTCAGTTGGTAAAACACTTGTTGGCCACTCGAGTCTCTACTGTAGCATATTTTCATGTTCGACAACTATTTCAGTCTCCAAGACGTCTTTACCAAGTCTCCCTCAGATTTGATTTATAGCCATGAAAAGCTCTTTGTTGACAAAGATTTCTAACTATTTAGTTGCTGTTCCATAAATACAAGGGCGAATAACAGGAAGGAAAATATCCATCTTAAAATCTGTAATGTTCACCTCAGAAAATCCTGCCTTCTTAATATGACTTGAAATATTTCTATTAGGGTGGCAATTGTCAGACATTATTTTCCAAAGTGGAGTTAATCTATCTTGCAGGAACTTTAGTCCAGTTTTCTGATTGGCTGCTACATGATCTAAGAAATAAAACTTTCCTCCCTGAAAAAAATAAAATATAGATGAGAATTATAAATAAGTAAAATTAAAAGAAATATACCCAAATCACATTTTAGTTTCAGAAGTTTGTTTGTTTTTTGAATAAATTTTGGGGGATTTTTTTTTCTATTGTTCAATATCATAATAATAGAGCCTATCAAGTCAACAAATTGTACATGACCTAGCCTATAAGACAAAAGGCCTGTCTTAAAATATCAATTTCAAGGTAATTTGAATATCATTGTCAAAATTTATAACTGTTCAGTCATGCATTATCAATAATGATATTATTTAATAAGGGATTGTAAAGGGGGGTTTCTTAAATTTTTGGTCATATCGGGACACTGATGGAATTAATTAGCACAATCTAATTTTCAATCAGATGCCTGTGGTTTATGCAAACCAAAGTCCCAAATATATCTATAGCAGCTTTTAAATAAGCTAAGTTTCAATTGTAGAGTGAGAAACAATACAGGTACCGTAGCTGCAATAATTTATAGTATCTACAAATTTGAGAGGGTTTCTGAAAGGGATTTCTGTCGTCTGTGGTTCTTGCAATTCCATGCATTTTATGACGTCACTGACAGTGATCTACCGGAAGCTATTATTGATATCTAAGCATATCACTGTCAGCGATATTATACAGAGTTTTTATATAACATCTAGCAAAGTAGACTCAACTGTACAGAACTTATGTCCCAAACACAGACTTACTGGTTTTAATACCCTTTTAACTTCTTTAAGAACTTTGTCCACATCAGTTACACTGCACAAAACTAACGTTTCCACTACAACATCAAATGAATCATTTGAAAAATCATTTAAATTTTCACCGAAGCCACATATAAAATCATGCAGTTTTATTTTAGGATTCAATGTCTCTGAATTTTTTATTAAATAAGATTTGTAGTGTTCATTTGGTTCCAGGCAAGTTATTTCGGCTCCTTCTGGGTAGTGTTTAAAGTTCATTCCTGGCCCTGGACCGATTTCCAAAATAGACAAAGCCGGTCCCCTATCTCCAAGTGTCTGAAATAATTCTAGCTTTTGTTTTACAAGTTTCTTATGAATTCGGTGAACTACTTTATTCATTGTCCATGCTATTATTTTCTTCTTCGATCTCAACAACATAACACACATGACAACAAATAACAGAACCGGAAATCCATAATTTACAATTGCAGTTCTTAATTCATAATCTTCAACGGCCATTTTGTTTATTCATTTACAAGTCCGGTCATGTGATGTTGTATCACGTGATACCTTGTTTAGAAAACATTGTAGAAAATGAGTTTTTGTTTGAAATCTGACACTATCTGCTTTGGCGGCTGGTGGCCTTCTGCCACTGGTACAATAGTCGGTTAAGCTTTCTTAAATCCCATGCTTAAATCCAGGTCCGTAGCCTGCCAAGAACTTTTAGGGAGGCAAACGTCCAATCAAGGGGGGCAGTTTAGGTATCTACCCAAAAACACCCCCACCCCCTTTTATGGAAAACTTTCTGTTATTCATTGCAATGCATTGTTACGCCATTACAGTTATTTCTATATTTATTTGTGCAGTCGGAAGCTTGGAAATGAGATTCTGAAGTTTGGGGACCCCTAGAAAATTTAGATAATTTGACTCCTTGAAACACTATTGACATTTCCTGATATTTTCCAGTTAATAATGCCAATTAAAAACATTTCCCGGTTTGGAAACACGATTTCCTAAAGTCTCTTTTAGCAAATTTTGAGAATTTGACTCTCTGAAACGCAATTTCCTGATGAATTTAAAGGGCCATTCTGCTTTTTTGAAAAAAGTTTCCATTAACAAAAAAATCGCAACTGCTACCTGAGAGTATTTTTAAAGTATGCTTATTATATCTCTATATCTTCTTGATCACACTGAATTTGGTTTTAAAGGGTTAATTACAAACAGGGAGTACTTATTGTTAATTAAGCAATTTGACCTAGTTTTGGTGTTTGTCCTTTAAATGGCTCTATATTTCTAGCTGAAACCTTTAAAATACACAAGAGGGACATTTCTCTACAATTAGGCGTTTATTTTACTCAAATCCGTTCAGTAGTTTCCTATCAGCGTCCAAAAAACATAACACACTTAAAAACCTTACGTAAGGTTTTTAAAAATTTTAGCATGTTTTTAGCGTTTAAAAATTAACGGCTGGATTTTTTTAGTTAAAACTTTCAGATACATTACAGGGCACATAGTTACAGATTTTGGTGTAAAGTTTTCACAAATTTGAGCAAAAAAATTTTTTGACCTAAAAAAAATTCAGACTGTCCCTTTAAAGTTTACTTGTAGAGGAACTGTGGGTCTAAAACATAGCAAAATCGAGAAAAAGATGTAAAAATTCCTGATATTTCCCAGCGAATTTAAGTTTCAAGACTATTTCTATAGGGTCAAGGAGATCCTGTCTCAAAAAAGAAGAGATTTAGACGCGAATTTCAGACAGGGTTAGGGTTATTTGAATAGGGTCTGAGCTGCCGAGAACGCCAATTGGAAGCCTCGTAACACGATTTCCTGAATTCTGGTATCTCTTCTAGAAAATTTAGAGAATTTGACTCCCGGAAACGCGATTTCCTGATGAATTTAAGGTTTAAGAGATTGCGGAACGAACAGATACCTGGAAATGCAAATTCTTAACATTTTCTGCTTTAAAGACTGTGAGCAGTCATTTAGGCACACATTTTTTAAGCACACATCATTTAGACACAGAACTTTTGGGCACACGGTCAGATAGGCACAGTGTCATTTAGGCACATATTCAATTAGGCACACTCTTTTTAGGCACACAAGCCAATAGGGCACAATGCGGCAAGTTGGGCAATGTGGCAAAACGAACCTACCGGTGCATGAGTGTATAATGAGTCACTCTTATTTATTTTTGATCCAGTAGAAAATGGGTCAGGGGGTAAGTTTACAAAGACAGGGTACAAAGGCACAATAGATACAGCATACAGACCTAAATAGATTACCAAACTAAGAGAATAGACCAAATAGCTGAAGCAGAGGCTACCTGAAGGTCTAGCCTATAGGCAAGGAACACATAAGGCCTATCTGTACACCAATCATCCGTATCAAATTGGGTAGGCCTAGTTTGTTTATCCTTTTGGGGTATCATTCTGAATAATAAAGTCGAATGTATCAATATGTACATTACTATTTTATTTTCTTTTATAGACTTTTATTTACAAATAGTTCTTTATCTTGAAGCACTATATATAAGAATTACAAAAGTTATTACAGTAAATAATAATTTGTCCCTGAAAAACTTACTTAAATTTTGATCATGAGAAAATAGCATTTGCTCCAAAAATGTAATAAATTTAACAAACAAAAATTTTGGTCTTTGTGATATCTAATACATAAAACATATTAGACAAGCAATTCTAACAGTAAATAACACATACACAAATAAAGAACAATAATTGGCCAAAATAATATTTTGTAAAAGGCATTCATAGTAGGCTAATAGTTTGATACATATATCTTCTCAATGGAGAATAGTTAGGGCCAATTATGTCAGATGCTTCAATATAATGAATGAAATGTGTAAGCAATAGGCGTATGTAATTATCCATACTGGGCAATACATAGTATTACCAAATATTGGACTGATTGAGATCAATGCCCATCATTATATTATATAGTTCCACCATTATTATAAGAGTACAGATAAATAAAAAGATAGTGGACCACGGCCATATACGCCTAACGAAAAAGTCTTTGGGGCAAGGGCAATATCTCTGCTACTAACAGTCGAAAAAAACTCAAATTCGAACTTGATCTTTGTTTTCTGAATATGTATATACATACTGAATTTCATTAGATTCCATCAAAAATTCTAGTTTTTAGAGCGTTTACAAGCAATTGATGTTGATAGAAGCACTTACTGTATAGAGGTTAAAGGGAGAAAACTCCTCAAAACTGATGAAAGAGGCCTAAATCTTGAAAAGCTTTAATTTTAATCAGGAGAAAACTAAACTTTCCCAAACCTTTCGATTTAGGTCCAATAACATCCATTTTAAGTTTCATCAAAATCGGTTGAAAACTAAGAGTAATAGCATATTTAAGATTTGGGGCAAGGGCAATAACTCTGCTTCTAACGATCGAAAATAGCTCAAATTCGAACTTGATCTTCGTTTTATGAATATGTATTCACATATCAAATTTCATTTGATTCCGTCAAAAACTCTAGTTTTTAGAGCGTTTACGAGGAAAAATGTTGACGGACGGACCGACGGACGGACGGACCGACGGACGGACGGACAGGGGTGCCGACAATATACGTCCTCATAGAGAGATGAGGGCGTATAATAAGATAGTGGACCACGGCCATATACGCCTAACGAAAAATTTAATCGGGATAAAATTAAACTTTCTCAAACCTTTCGATTTAGGTCCAATAACATCCATTTTAAGTTTCATCAAAATCGGTTGAAAACTAAGAGAGTAATAGCATATTTAAGATTTGGGGCAAGGGCAATAACTCTGCTTGTAACGATCGAAAATAGCTCAAATTCGAACTTGATCTTCGTTTTCTGAATATATATACACATATCAAATTTCATTTGATTCCGTCAAAAACTCTAGTTTTTAGAGCGTTTACAAGCTAATGTAGATGGACGGACCGATGCATTTGAGGCAAGGGCAATAACTCTGCTTCTAACGATCAAAAAAAGCTCAAATTCAAACTTGATCTTCGTTTTATGAATATGTATACGCATATCAAATTTCATTTGATTCCGTCAAAAACTCTAGTTTTTAGAGCGTTTACAAGCAAATGTTGATGGTCGCACCGACGGATTTGGGGCAAGGGCAAGAACTCTGCTTCTAACGATCGAAAATAGCTCAAATTCGAACTTGATCTTTGTTTTCTGAATATATATACACATATCAAATTTCATTTGATTCCGTCAAAAACTCTAGTTTTTAGAGCGTTTACAAGCAAATGTTGATGGACGGACCGACGGATTTGGGGCAAGGGCAATAACTCTGCTTCTAACGATCAAAAATAGCTCAAATTCAAACTTGATCTTCGTTTTATGAATATGTATACGCATATCAAATTTCATTTGATTCCGTCAAAAACTCTAGTTTTTAGAGCGTTTACAAGCAAATGTTGATGGTCGCACCGACGGATTTGGGGCAAGGGCAAGAACTCTGCTTCTAATGATCGAAAATAGCTCAAATTCGAACTTGATCTTCGTTTTATGAATATGCATACACATATCAAATTTCATTTGATTCCGTCAAAAACTCTAGTTTTTAGAGCGTTTACGAGCAAATGTTGACGGACGGACGGACCGACGGACGGACCGACGGACGGACGGACCGACGGACGGACGGACAGGGGTGACTACAATATACGTCCTCATAGAGAGATGAGGGCGTATAAAAATGACAACAATAAACTGTACATACTATTATAATAGACAACTTAACTGGTCACAAGGACACTTACCTAGAGCCATAAAAATTTCAATATATAAATCTAAACATCTAATTTAAAATTTTTGGAAGGATCTTGTCTCATAATAATTATCGTTGTAAAATATTTTATATACTATAACATGTATACATAATGAATGATGACTTTGTTTTATAATGAGTTGACTCATAACTCAACCATACATAAATATTATGTAGATCGAAGAATTATGAATTTGTTATTTGTTCTAAATCTGAGGCACACAAAAGGATTTTTCTTCAAAGTATCCCTCCTTTTGGATATGATTGCACATACTTTTATAAAAAAAAATCTCATATTTCAAAATTATCATCAAGTGCAAAAATGTTTTAGTCCTTTGACGAGTATAAAATTTGACTATTCTGACCTTTGTAAAATTAGGCCTTTACATCAAACATATTTGGTACTAAGAAAAAAAATATGATTAACAAAACGAAATTTAAGGTAAAATCATGCAATGAGATAAAATATTGAAAAATAACAGGTAGAAAAAAGTTGTAACCCAATTCAAAACTTTGATTTTTAAAACAATTTTAACAGCTACTTTGACTTAAAATAATTTGGCCTGAAATTTGATCAAAGGATCAAGCTTTCTATAAAGATATTTTGTCAAACTAAAAAAATAATTAAATAAAATCAATTTGGAATGAAAAATCAAAAGACAATTAAAAACAATAATTAAAATTTTCTTAAGAGGAAAATTATTTCTTTTATAATAATCTCATACAGTAGATATTTAAAAAATTAGTGACTTATTGATGCAATAAGAAAATATTAGTCAAAATATCTGACATATATCATGTAAAAACTATTTATGTACAAGTTTTTAAATGAATGAATAAAAATGAAGTTTGCTACTTGTAGTTTGTACATAGCATTGATTAAAATGTTTACAAAGGAAACTTTTTAATAAAAAAATATAAGGAAGGGATGATTTACACAGTAAAATTATATCTCCACTTCCTTATAAATTTGGAAGAGAATCTAACTCAAGTTTCCTTAAAAATAACCCTTTTCAAAGTGTTTTGTCAAAGGTGTCCGGGTTTATGAAAATGGAAGAGAATTAGTGAGTCACTTCACAGAATATTTAACCAATGCTGAATGGATGACAAAGTTTGGTTATAAAGAAATGTTAAATGATTACAAAGATTAAACATTTAGCAATCTGAACTTGGGTTAAGTAAAGTAACTTGTTCAGGAAAGGATGGAACTTGTTTTTCCATTCCAACTGATAAAGTTGTAGGCAAATAAACAGGAGCTGACACTGGAACAAAATTTGGTCTTTCAGATGGTTCAAGTGTAGCATAATATTCTTCTCGATGTTTCTGTAGAGCTGGACCCCATGTTTTTGCAGGCTTCGATAATTTAATGATCCTCTGAAATTTTATAAAACAATTGTCAAGTTCTTTTTTAGGGTCTGACAGATAATCTAGATTCTGATGATTTTGAATGTCAAACACCAGACATTTTGAGGTTCAAATCATCACACTTGTCACAATTTTTTCCCTTTTTTTTGTAGTAAAATCCCTAAAACCCTAATATTCTTGAGAACTTAAAGAACCCCCAAGCATTCTTGTAAACATACCTGTAAAATAGGTCCATCTTCTTTATAGATTTCATAAATAGCAACAACTGGTAAAGGTATAATAGATACAAGACTTAAACACCAGCCTAACACTACAGACCATTGTGGATAATTGTAATCACCATAAGTTACTGGTGTCATAGAGGTGATACTAAATAACCATACACCCTGCAATAATAATATATTTATTTAGAAAATACCTTCTAAAATTTGAATTCAATATTTATCTAGAAAACATGTAAAACAGAATTTTGGTTGGCCCGGTCTTGGCCACATGCCCCACACCCCCACCAAGTTTCGTATGATGTTATATACAGATACGTTGTGCTGGTAGCCCCCACCCCTGACAATTATTTGGCATTAACTCGGCCCCTCCACCTAAAAATTCCTAGAAAAGCCACTGAAATCATAGTACTGTAGAATTACATACCAAAATAATAGAAGGAGTAATAAATTTCCAGCAGATTTTCCACCAAATACAGGGTTCATAACCAATCATGAGTGCAATATCTTTATAAAACCTATCAGCACCTGGTAAATAAGAACAAATGGTAAATAGACTATGAATTGTCATAATTCGTTTAAATTCAGAGAACTGTTTTTCTTGCTTTTAAGACTCTTTAGCTTCTTAAAAATGATCTATGATGGTTTTAAGACATCAACATACGCAAAGTGGTTTTGATGGAAATAAGATTGGTTTTCTCAGTGTAATGTAACACTTCCCACACTGAAGAATTAATATCTAGTCAAGGATATTATTGATAGGCTACCTACCATACACCCATGCAATAACTAAACACTCTATCAAAGACATCAACATTAACGAGAAAGATGAGCAGTACCAATCCATAATCTGTAAGATGTAGATTCCTCCCTGAAAAGTATACAAATTGCTCATGATATCAAGTTAATCATTATTCTCTTGAATTTTCCTTTTACATAAATTCTTTAAAACCTTTCGCAGCAGTCTTTAAGTGGAAATAGACTTATTTAGTGTAGACCATGCTTACTCTTTTTGAAACACCTTATGGTACTCCTTGCTTTTGGATGAGATTTAAATAAACGCTAGTGCTCGGCTGGTACAGATATGTATTACTCTACCATACAGTAGAAAACAAATCTTTTACATCTGGCTCTGTCCCTTGTGTATATGCTTTTAGTTGTCTACCAAATTGACAATCAGGCATCACACACACAGAACCTCATCTTTTCTGACTCTATATTTGTTCTCAATATCATCTCAGATTGATAAAGATTAAAAGTTTCAGCAAATAAAAGTTTTTCAATATAAATTTACCTCCATAATACAGGGAAAACCTAAAATACATTCCACCACACACATACCAATGGTAAACACCAATTTTTTGTTTCTCAAATATTGAGGGAATTCATCAACAAACGCACTGGTCATAGTTTCAAACATTCCAAACTACAAAAAAAGAGGGCTAAAATATTAATATTACTCTCAGGAGGCATTACAATAAGTTGGAGGTAAAAAACATTTTTTTATATCTTTAAAATATTGATTTTTCTCATATTACTTGTTATAAGCATGATCATTCTAAACAATATGTCAATATCTCAAATAGTCACATTTTGTCTGCTATCTTTCTATTGAATTTCTTATCCAAGGTAATTCAACATGATAGTCATGCATATCATTGAGATATCACATTGGAAATTCAAAATGCTATTTCATGTAAAAACAGTTAAATTATGCATTAAAAAAGACATCTAAGTTACTAAACTGGAAAAGGAAAGGGGCAATAAATTGAATATAAATGCAAATAAAAGGCAGATGACATTATCATACCTTACCAAAACCTTTATACATGTATATAAAAGTTTATAAACCAATAATAGAAACCTGTTCACGGTTGTCATTATACCTTGTATAGATTTCTCTGTAAAATACACAATTGACTTAATTTTTCCTTTAAAAATAATCACGTTGTGCTGTGTCGGCTATATAGATATAATATTATGCTTTTAGAAAGCTAAAATTCAATTTCATCTTTTAGAAATGATTTGCTGGGAAGCTTTTTTCAACACCTTTTAAAAATGTCATTGTTTAATAGTTCATTTCAAATTGTTGGAATTTCAACTTTAATTTCATCTTGGATTACATCATTAAAGGTTTGAATTGTTGACATTTTACTTTAAAATGTCAATGTTTGAATTCTCAAATGTCAAAAATTTAAATTGGTTAGTAAATGTCTTAAGTAACTTCTTCAGGTATCAAATGTTAATCTGATAGAAAACGCATTACAAATGTCACCAATTTGAAATGAACATTATCTAAGCACAAATTTAGATTTGACAAAATAACGTTTTGCAACCATCTTCCTAAACTTTATCTTGGTCATTGTGAGTAGATCACTTTAACCATTGACCTTATTTTTTACTCTTATATTCTTTTACACCGGCAGACCTGGGTGAAAATTGAAACCAATTAGATTTAACTGAAATTTTTAAATTTCCACAATAAAAAACAATATCACAATTCAAATAACACATATGCAATTAAAGACTGTCATTCCAAAATGCAGTAAATAATCAAACAGTTTAAGATTGAAATGGAAATCTCTTCTTTGGTATAAAACTTGTTACAAAAGTACGATATCATTTTTCACCCAGATATCTTTGTATCAGAGGTTACAAACATTTTCTCAATTTATCCATTTTAATAATCAATCAAATGAATGAAACATCTACTCTTTGTTAAAATAAAAGTTAGTTTTTTGTCCTTTCTTCTTATTAACCTTTTTGTTGAAAAGATCATGAAAACACAATAAATAGTTTCATATTGAGAAATCACATCTGAAACAAGGTTAAACCCTCCAGAGCACCAAATCTTTCTGATTAAAAAGAAACAAAGACTAGTTGTGGCACCCTAAAGTTATGTGAACAGATATGTTGTCAGACCTATGGAGCTCTTTTGGTAAAAAAAACTTTTTTCAGTTGAAAAATCACAAAAACACATGAAATCTAATTCCAATTTAAAATATCAATTTAAGAATCACAATCTTTCAACAAGGTTATAAATGGATTTCAAATTAGACAAAGAGAAAAATATTGAACCTACTGAGACAAGAGTAATGTGTTGGAATAATAAGGGACATTCAGCCATAAGATATATTTTTATTCAAAGTCATAAAAAGTGACAAAATTAGTCACAAATTAACAAATTTAAAAAATCTAATTTTGTGATCAATTCAAATCTATCGATTAAAGAGTTGATTTTTAGAAAGCTTGACTTTGAGTAAAAATAATTTCTTATTTACAAAAATTAGATTCTTCTCTCCCCAATCTTACTAGACAAAAAATTGACAGTTTCCAGTTCAACATGGTCTTAATTTAGTTTCCCTATACCCATTTTGTAAACCAAATTACCCACTCCCATCCCCCCACTCCCTACCCAACCCCCCATTTTTTCTTTTAATTCCTTTCTAATTATTCATTTGCAAAAGGTTTCAAAAATGAATAGGAATCAAAAGCACACGCCAAATTGAAGCAATAATCTATTTTTTGACTTACGTGATTACCTGGACTTCATGATAACTTGGTTAACTTTCACATCATCGAGCTAGATACCATTAACGCAAAATATTTTACACTCACGCCCATTCGCAAGGAAAATTGTACCCCCTATTTGTACCCCATCCTCGCAACCACGCCCTACTTCGCCCATTTTCAATCATCAAACAACCACGCCTATAAACGCACATACACACAACTTTCATTCGCTGAAAAATGAAAACTGAGAGTCATTTAATTCAGTTGAATTTAACCCTGAAATATTTTACTGGACATAATAGCAAATTAGTCAGTCATTGAGTTATATAAAAGTTTTTTATATTAATAGCTCATAAAACTGACTATGCATGATTTGTTTTCTTTCTTTGCATCAAATTAAGTTTAACCTTGAAAATAATTAAAATCAAATCACAATTCATGCAATAAGTCCAACAATTTTTATGCAACTAAAATGACTAGCATTGAAGCTACCCCTAAATGTCATATTCACTTCATATAACATAGTTATTGATATTTTTCACAAATATTTATATTTTGATTTGAGTAGCACTGAAAAATCTCAGAACTTAATCATTACCGATACTTATAAGTCATATTAACTAAATTTATAAATTTCAAATACATGTTCTTCAATATCAAAGTAATGGTTCCTTAATTATAAGTATGAAAATTATTTATCCCTATACCCTTAATCCTAATTCATATACCGTTAATCACTGTTAACACTGTTTAATTATTTATATTACATTACTAGATAATATTAGTCTTTATGTTACCGTATCATCTAAACTATAGCGCACTGTGTTTGTGTTTAAATATTAAAATTTTAATAACTAATTGAAAATACATGAAGCATTGAATATTATCTAGTTGAAATATCAACATGAAGCGTTCACTACACTACAGAATTTCACTAAAGCAGTTACAAAAGAAATTTTTCATTTTGTTATAATAGACCCATTACAAGCTGTATATGTTAATTTGAATATTAAGCTACAAACATAATTTTATTAAGTTATGCTACATGTATTTATAAAAGAATATTTTCTTGCATAATCATTTTTGGGTGTAAATATTACATAATATTAAAATTCTGCCTACGAATTAGCCTTGTTGTGTTTTGTAGGATCTTTTTAAATGTTATGGATACAAATTAACTACTAAGTAGAGGTTATGGATACATATGATGTACAGTTTCGAATTCCTCTTGTAGCATCTTCTAATTCAATATTTAAACAGTGGCTTCTTATAATAGCGATTTAATCAAGTGTCTTCTTATAGCACCCTTACACTTTTGTTATAGATAAAAAATATTTACAAAGTGACTTCCGGTTCACCTTTTAATTTAATTTTCTGAATAAAAAAAAACCATATTTACATACTTAATGTACATACAAGTGACTTCTTGTATCACATTTTAATTTATTGATAGAAACTAAATATAGCTTTTCTTAATTTCATAGATTAGAAATATTCACATTTTTTAATTTTCTAATGATATATGTGAAGTCATTTTCATGCATCTTATTACATTACCAAGTTCTTTAAGATTTAATGAAATATGCAATTCAAAGCAAAATGAAAAAAAAAAGCACAAGAGATTAGCCAAATAATATGGTAAGTTAATAAGTGAATAGGACAGTTTAGATGATAACTTGAATGCTTAAAGACAATGATTTCAGCTAACTGCATTGGTGAAAAGATTTTATGCATTTTTTTTTTAATTTAAAGACTACAATTTTGTAGATAAATCCAAATGAATTTTCTAGCATTAAAGTAAATCAACAACATTAGATTTATAATTAACCGTTTTAACTCTGAAATAAGGACTACTAAATGCATGGCAGGATATATGCTGACATCCCTCAATCTTTATGAACTCTTCCAGGCATGCACATTCAAATTTGTATGCTATAGTACTTAATGCATGTTTAGAACAGTTCAATATCAATTTAGGGGTGTTTTTAATTGCCTGTTACGATATATCCAGCTTTAGGAATTCGTTTATATAATTTTGGTTGGGAATTAAATGCCTAATCTTCCTGAAACTAAAATCCTTTGAAAAGGGGCATTAGACCAAGAACTGTGTTTTTAAACCCTTGAATGTAATGCTACACACGGTATTTGAAAATACAGTCCTACTTAAAATTCATTTTGGACATACATTATGTGAGGGGTGATTTACACTTGTTTCTCAAAATATAATAAATAAAACAGCTTTGATTTTTTTTCAATATTTTTGTGGATTGTGCCTTCTTTTTTTTTTAGATGAGAAAAGAAATTCTTGGGATGTTTAGCTCCAGTTTACAGAGTTGATGTGACATATATTAAATGGTATCACCAAGATAGATGCTATGTAGTATATATGAGCAATTTTGGTTTCCAAAAACACTTTGATCTGTCTATTACTTGTTTAAGACTTTCAAATAAATACGTCTCAAGACATTGAAAATATTATTCAGTTTCAAATAATTTTTTTGAAGAACAGTAGCATCCAATCAAATGATAGATAACAAAGAAAGACAAGACAAAGACATTTTTGTGCAAAACAAAGATGCACCAATAGTCACCTGAAAAGAAATTAACACCTTGTTTGATATGAATCTAATGTTGTTACCTACCAAGACAGTTAGCTGATGACTAAAACCCCAAATAAACACAAATGCAAAAAATAACATAAGAACAAACCAAAACACAAATGTTACCTGAGTGTCCAAACCAACTGTTAACAACATCAGAAAGAATAACACAGCCCACAATGGTGAAATGGGCAATCTAGCAATGGCTGCAGGGTAAGCAACAAAAGCTAAACCAGGTCCTAAAAGAAAATGATTTACATCAGTAAGACGATTTATCAAAGAACATCAAGCTTGCTTGTAATCAATCATGAATTACATCATTCAAATGTTTGGAGTTGACTACTTAAAGAATTTATGATTTTTGTGACATGCTATTTGAAAATTAGCCAAAACATTAGACAATTATCAACAATACAAATGGAATAGAATATTAGAATCTAAAATCCAAATTTCTCACGAAGTTTTTCAAAAGTTACAAGTTAAAATAAAAAGAAAACACAAACCTTGTGTGGCAACTTCTGAAATGTCCACACCAGTTTCATGAGCCATAAAACCAAGTACAGAGAAAATGACAAGACCAGCAAATATACTTGTACCAGAGTTCAGCAAGGGGACCAATACAGCATCTCTGAAAGCATAAGAAACCCATGTGCAATACATCTTCAAACATTTCAAGATATATTTCAAAAAGCAAATCTAACCTTCACAATCAACAATGGCTAAAGCTTGAAATATTCATAAGAACAGTCTTTTGCCACATCAAGAAAGCACTTAGGGCTATCTCTGAAAAATAAAGAGGTTGCCGTTGATCCAAATAGGCAGATGAATCATGCTCAAACGCAAGGTGAAGAATAAAATAATTTTAACTAACCTGTAGATATTATTGTGAAATTTATTATATGAAGCCATGGTAATTAAACCACCCCATGCCATACCCATAGAGTAGAATATCTGTACAGCTGCATCACCCCATACCTATAAATATCATATATCAGTACTCTCAACACTCAATCTGACATAGATGACAATTACTTTTCACAAGCTAAGCATCCAAATTTTGATCATCTTTAGACCTACTGGTTTCATTTGTACAAACCCAAATCTTCAAGTGTCAAATTCAAACAGATCTTCAAGTGTCAAATTCAAACAGATCTTCAAGTGTCAAATTCAAACAAATCTTCAAGTGTAAAATTCAAACAAATCTTCAAGTGTCAAATTCAAACAGATCTTCCAAGCCATAAAAATGCAATGTTGGAAATTTACCTGAAATTCTAAGAGTTTACTCCAATCAGGAATCAAATAAAATCTCAGACCATCCATAGCACCTGGCAATGTAACTCCTCTCACTAATAGTATCAATAAAATTAAATAGGGGAATGTTGCCGTCACATATACAACCTGAAATTAATACAATTTTTTTATATACTTTTAACATAATTGAGAAACATATATACAGGTTCATTTTACTATGGTACTAAAAGATGTAAAGCACAACTCTAAGGTTTCTAGTAAAAGCCAATTTTAAACGATCAATTGAAATTCTCAATGCTATTATGTGGCAACCAGCTCTTAGGTAAATTAACCATGGTGTTGAATAAGTATCAAATATGGAACCAAATATAAGGCATGCTTACTCTTCCAGAAGATTGAACCCCTCTACAAATACACAGGAATACAATTATCCAGGATAATATCAAACAACCAAATAATTCCCATCTGATGCCACCAATATTCTCTATCCCTTCAGTTATCTGTAGAACTTGTCGTCTGCAAGGAAATCACATTAAAGTTAGTCATTTGATTTTGATTAAAGTAATTGTATGATTGGCATGAGTTTCAGGAAGAGGTATTTTCAACTTTTAAATGTGGATAAATATGAATACACTGGGGTAAGTTTTTAAAGGGTTCTGACATCAGTAGGCCAAAAATAGGGATGCTTCAACACACAGATTGAGACTGCAAGTGATGAACACTATTATGATTTTTTTATGTACTATTTCTTAAGCCAAATATTTACAGGCTTATGCAAAAGATTTATTAAGTTCACCTCTAGCTTCTAAATTTGCAGAGTAAACATTCAACCATCAATACTGCAATGTAGTCATTAATTCTTGTATGTATATCATATGATGTACAAACTAGTGCAATTTGTTTTACAATTTATCCCACCAGAGCAAACTTGCATGCTATTTTCAGCATATTATATGGCTAAATGATCCCTATTAGATTGGTATGACAAAGAGAATAACTTACTGCCAAAATTCCTCACTAGGTGGTATCTTGGTTATATTTGTTGTTATGTTGGAAACAAGGGAGAGGGCAGAAGCATTGAGGCCTCCAAATTCAGATAAATTACTGTACATGGAAGAATTTGACCATGCTGATGAGTTTTCAGAGCCATGTAAAGCACAATGTTCTGTGTTCCAATCATTGTCACAATTACTCCATGGTAAGGTTGACTGCATGGACGTAAATAGATAATAGAGAGTCCAGGCAATAATAATGTTGTAATAAATACACACGATTCCTGATATAATGACCATACCATAACCCACACCTGAAATATATACATGTATATACATTAACAATGTTTAACCCTTTCAACCCGACAAGCCGGTATACCGGCCCAGCCTTATGTTATATATACCCGACAAGCCGGTAAACTGGCCGTTATCAAGTGATGTCATACAACGTTAACGTAATACGTTTTAAGAAATATTGCTGGGAGTTCAGGGTATATGACGTTTTAGCCAAACGGGTTAATTATGTATAGAGTGGGCTTTAGGTACAAACAGAATGTAGAGTAATCTGTTCTGAGATGGAAAACAAATTAACTTATATTTTTCAGAGAGTATCACAAAAAGACTTTTTAACCTTTCTCGATTGGGCACTTATTCAAAATTCTGCAGATAATTTCCTTCTAATATTTAACTGATTTTAAGATAATTATGAACATGTGAGACAAACTGGTATATTTCCTAGTCATTAGAACACCCCTTTTTTCTATTTATACAATAATTGGTATAATGATAATTCTAATTTCCAATTATGAAAACATTATAATGTCATAACAATATTATAATATTCCAAATATCTTTATGAATCAGATTGTTGCACAGAATGTTTTAATATCATTCAAAATTTGTTGTCAACAAATAATAAAGAATTCAAAATATATAAATAAACATATTTGTCAGTCACAAACATTTATGAAATTCAAAGTATTCATAAATCATTGCATTGTTGTTTACAGATAACTTTTATAAACAGCTATCTTAAATAGTTTTATGGTATTTTTAAATCTTTAAACCCAAATTAAAATATGTTAACAGTTCAAATCTGATTAAATACTACCCTTTTCTCTCTCTCATAATTCCTTTTTCATAAGAATCAATGTTACAGTACTTTTTTGAATGATAATGTGGTAAGAAAAAAACAGCAGCTGTGAAAAAAATTAACCAAGATCTAGTGTAGAAAAATAGTTGGAATATCTAAAAATATCACAGAAGTATTGATGGTAACCATTATTAAAACCTGACACCTGTTTTTATTTTTCATTTTTACTGTCTGTTCGTACTGTAATATATATTTATTGAACCAGACAGGTCTACTCAGAGGAATCATCTCATCCTAAATCTGTCTCTCGTCACTTCCTTTGATTGGTCGAAAATTGAGATCTTAACAAAAACGATTGATTGACACAACATATTTTTTTCATTTGGGCACAAAAATATGAAATTATATAAAACAGTCCAATAACAGATAGGCCTAATATAAACTTGTCTTTCAACTTTCAACTCTAAAAGATATGGGCAATAACTAATCAAAATTAATATGAAGTTATTAACATTTTTCTTATTCAAACCATATCCATTTCTAAACTAGTGTAATTAATTCTTAACAAAGCTAATGGCATTTCAAAACCAGAAAATTATGAGTTTAATATCTGAATATCTGCCTATTAACTCGTTTAGATAGAAATAATATAAAAAGGTCATTTCGTTTAAGTGGACAAACACTTATTATTCACTTAGAATCAGGGTAATAAAGTAAATTTACATCATGAACTGGTCAGCAACAGTTTAAACTAACTGGTCTAAGGCAGTTTTTATCAAAGTCAACAATAATTTCTATCAATTTGCTCACATAATTTGGAATTGATTCAGATTAATCGTGTTATATATCATTATTATTCGGGTAATGTGTATCAATGACCTTGCCTTGACTCCATGTTTACGAAGTGAGGAACCAAATAACCGAAATATGAAGTAAATAACAAAATATGACTAAATGATTTTAACTGTCACTATTTGGCTCCTCATGTTACCCTGGATGAAGATATCTACTGGTCTGTGATTTAAGATGCACTCCAATAAAATAATTCTGTGAATTTTATATAACTTAGTATGAGGAGTAAAAGAAAAGATATGTGACCTGTATTGAATACTGCGAAAACAGATGTTGACCAATTGTTGTAAATAAATCAATATGGTCAGAACATGTAGATCAATCTTAGCCAGAGAGGGTTGTAGTTAGCACAGAACTCACATGGAAGTTTCTTTGAAAAGTCAAGATTTTTACTAAACCTCATACAACAAAATTTTAGACGGACAAGGGTGCCTAAAAGATATGTACTATGTCCATAAACAGTTTCTTAAAGAGGTTAATTATATTCAAGTAAATAACACAATCAAAATACAATACCTTTAAACAGAGGGCTGATACTCCAAATAGTAACTGGACTTAAGCTGGCAAATTGTCCGTAGGTTGTTTCCAAAAAGAACAGTGGCATTCCACACAATAACATAAATATAATGTAGGGGATAAGGAAAGCACCTAACCAAAAGATGAAATATATCACAAATATGTAATTAATACATGAAAAAAATTCATGTATATATAATCAAGGATGTAAAAATTTACAATACAAATGCTATATTAATTAGATAATAGCTTCTGCAAGCTATATGTACATCATAAAATAGAAATGCTTATTCTTATTTGGATACGTCTGCTGATTTTCACATTTCAAAAGATAGTGGACCACAGCCATATACGCCCACATGACAAAGCTTTCAATTTAGTCAGAAGTAAACTTGACTTTCTCAAACCTTTCGATTTAGGTCCAATAACATCCATGTTAAGTTTCATCAACAAGAATTATGGGCAAGGGCAATAGCCTAACTCTGCCTCTAACAGTCGAAAATTCGAACTTGATCTTCGATTAATGAATATGTATATACACATTCCAAATTTCATTTGATTCCATAAGAAATCTAGTTTTTAGAGCGTTTACAAGCAAATGTTGACAGACGGACAGAGAGAGATGTGGGTGTATAAAAAATGCACTAAAATAATTCTACTCACCCCCACCACTCTTATAACAGAGGTACGGAAATCTCCAAATATTTCCCAGTCCAACAGCATAGCCAATCAATGACAGCATAAAGTCCATTTTACCTTTCCAATTTCCTCTGTGGGCTTCATCTAAGTCTTTCTCATTGTCACCAGTAGAATTGGAACTGATACTGAAGGATGTTGTAGAAGCATCAATGGGTCTACATGACAGTTTCTCGTGGAAATCAGCACCCTAAAAAGGTATATCAGATATGTTAGGTGTATGAAGAATGATTTGACATATTTAAGGTTGATATATCTGTGGATAGTGCCAGACAATCAGGAAGAAAAATAATCGAGTAATCGAAATATTTGAAGAGGTTAATCAACTATTAAAAAATGTTTATATCTTTATGTATCCATTAGATCAATTTTAATCAATATTAAAAGGAGTGAATATTATGGAGTTTTATTTCCTATTTTACTAAACCTATTTAGACTTATGGCCCATAAGTTATGGGGACTTGATTAGGACCTAATAAGGATATATCCTTAATATTAAATCTAAGCCTAGGCTTATAGTTTTCCAAAATTTGCCTCCTTTTGCATCTTAATTTAAAACTTGGACTGCCCTTTCAGTTTCAAGTTGAATTACTCTATCAAAAAAAAAACCATATCTATTTTACTTTACAGTTCGGATCATAAAAAATGAATGAATTGCAATATATAGGTCAAAGATAGTGGACCACGGCCATATACGCCTAACGAAAAAGTCGAAAAAGGAAAAAAATTGATCAGGAGAAAACTAAACTTTCTCAAACCTTTCGATTTAGGTCCAATAACATCCATTTTAAGTTTCATCAAAATCGGTTGAAAACTAAGAGAGTAATAGCATATTTAAGATTTGGGGCAAGGGCAATAACTCTGCTTGTAACGATCGAAAATAGCTCAAATTCGAACTTGATCTTCATTTTCTGAATATGTATACACATATAAAATTTCATTTGATTCCGTCAAAAACTCTAGTTTTTAGAGCGTTTACAAGCAAATGTTGATGGACGGACCGACGGATTTGGGGCAAGGGCAATAACTCTGCTTCTAACGATCGAAAATAGCTCACATTTGAACTTGATCTTCGTTTTATGAATATGTATACACATATCAAATTTCATTTGATTCCGTCAAAAACTCTAGTTTTTAGAGCGTTTACAAGCAAATGTTGGTGGACGGACCGATGTATTTGGGGCAAGGGCAATAACTCTGCTTCTAACGATCGAAAATAGCTCAAATTCGAACTTGATCTTCGTTTTATGAATATGTATACACATATCAAATTTCATTTGATTCCGTCAAAAACTCTAGTTTTTAGAGCGTTTACAAGCAAATGTTGACGGACAGACGGACCGACGGACAGACAGACGGACAGGGGTGACTACAATATACGTCCTCATAGAGAGATGAGGGCGTATAAAAACCGTTACATAACAACAACTGTCTGCAGAGTGCAGTTTTATAAAATAAGGGGTTTACTTGCACTACATGTTCATGAATCATGACCATGAATGAAAGAAAAGAAAGAGAAAGGAAGTTCATATAATACTAGGATTCACCAAATAAGGTCATAATAATAAATCAAAGCTCAATAGTTTTTTACAATAAAATATCAAATGGCCAATAGTAGTTGTCAAACTAATCATCATTTTATAACAGGTGTTGCATAGAATAGATTTACTAATATACACATACTAACTATTGATTTAGACCTCATTATTAAATATTAATAGTAATAATTATCAAATTCTGATTTTCTCACATCTGAATCAAATGTATTAAAGAGATAACACCTCTTAGAATGAACAAAAAAATTAGATCTCAAATTTGGTCAACATGATCAACGGTGTCCTAAGTATACAAACAGAATCAAATAAAGCCATAAAACTATGTCATTTTCCATTCAATTACTGGTTGTAATTGAAAAACTCTTAAAATTTGATTAAGTTTTACTCAATTATTGTATATAAACATAGTTTTCTGGATTTAACAGATTATTTAGGTAATCTGTTGTATAGTTATGCCACCAGGTAAAGCCTCTGATGAATATATACTCCTAGTGACCAAGTTTGAAAATTTAGATTTTCTGTTCATACTAAGAGGTTGTATTCCTTTAAGTACTCATATATATCATGAGATTATAGCAGGTACAGTAATAGTATAATAGTACAAGGAATAATCAATAGAATCCCAATAACATTAAGGGATGGTATAGAGGTTTTTTAATTTTTTCATGTGAATCGTTGACACCGTTGCAAATTCCAATCGGCAAATCCACTAAAACTAAGTGTTTGATATGTCACTGTACATAATATTATCTCCTAATACTTCAGGGTATGATATGAAACTAAAAGTCTATGTGCAATTGCTGGAATCATAGACATCTGATTGAAAATTGCAATTATGCAAATTCATGCTATAGTTGTCAACACTACACATAAAAAATTTGAAGTAGTATCACGTAAAGTGAAGTGTACTGATCTCTATATAAACCATCTTAGTTTTTAATCAACATTAAACAATCTTATTTCAAATGTAAAGATACAAATAAAGTAAATAGGATATTTATACTATTAATGACTTTTGGTTTCAGTTGACGTGAGGATTTATCAACTCAGAATTCCAGAGGTTGATAAATCCTCATGTCAACCCTAACCAAATGCCATTAATTATTTTTTATTCACTTCATCTGCAAGTGTTGCTATTTGCAATTTTTAGTTTACCATTGTCCACTGACGTATCTAGGACTATCATGTCTTTGATGTCCATTTGATTGGTCATATCAAAGAAAGCAATGAATACTTTCGACCAATAAAAAGAGAGGTCACTTCTGGTCATCTTAAAATAAGGATATATATTGACCGATTCAATGCCTAGCAAGATGATGTCATAAGTTTACAATATGATTACAAGGTCACATTTAGCGTCATAATCTTTTTTATATTTTAAGAAAGGACTATAAATGCAGATTTGATTTCAAATTGAGAAGCTTTCATTTTTTTGTATCCTTTTAACTACAAACCTACAATATATGACATGATTCATATGTCAAAGATTTGAATGTCATTTCACTGTATTCTCAATCTTGAAACTTAGTCATAAATCTTCCTTAAGTGCAATAATCTTTTCATATCTTTGGTGGCCATGGTGAACAAAATAGCATTATTAACACCATTAATTAATCATTACATAATAATACTCCTTTAATGGTAAAAATATCAATAAATTCAGCAACATAAAAAATAAATTACTTTGTTCATAAACCACATGATCACTGGTGCATTTTATTATAATGTAGTATGCAAATAGGAAAAAAATATGAGCTATTGTTGCATTTGTTGAAAGAAACTTGTCTACACTTTTTTATGTTGAAAATTCATGCAACACTTTATTTATTATTCAACCTCTCAAGGTTACTGAAATTTCTTAAAAGGAGATTTGGGGGATTAATTCAGGACTTGAATTTACTTAAATTATACTTCAGAAATACTAGACATGAACAACTATCCTACCAGTAAACATTTTTAGAATAACAGAAATGACCAAATATGTCAGCTAACCCATAATTCTCAGAAATCATGTTGTGCGACGTCCATAAGAAAAGCATTAGATATGGCCTCTAAAAATATTTAATCAATATATATGACATGCACTCATCAAAATTCAAATTCTTATATTTTATGAATCTTAATCTGCACAGAGCTTATTCAATATTTGTTTTATGAGTTTACTATATACTCTATAGATAGAAAAGATAAGTTACATTGAATGATCTGATAAATAACTATTTCGTGTTCCAAGTTAGAGTTCCTTATCATCTGATTATATAGAAACCTAGTCTGAACTTATTTCTCAGTAATTTACAGTAAAGATAGTTTTGGATGAGAAAATCAATTTGAACAGAACTATCAAGGCAACCTATAAGATATCAATGTTTACAGCTTCATTTGGCAGTTTCAGTTGGCAGGATTGACAGGTCCTTGACTTACAGTGATATCCTGTTCTTAAACAGGATATTACTGTAAGTCTGAAGTAAGTCAAGGACAAACTTCTTTGAAAAATGAACTTTAAAAAATGATAAATAAAGGAGCCCACGTACAGAGAGAAAATTGAGCAGTGCTAATTATTTTTGATTATTAGGGCATACGTGCAAAGGATTTTTTATGTGCATTTGTCCGCATGCATGTACCTCAACACATGGGGTTTTTTTTCTCTAGGGAGAGGACTTTCTGTTTGGGCTCATGTTTGCCACGACTTTGTGTCCAATATGGAAATGTAGTCTATGAAAAGCAAATTGCTAGCCTCATAGAACTACATAGGTACAAGAACTGAAGGGGGGTTGCGTTGGTTTGGATTCTCAATGTGGAGAAACTGGCTGCTAGCTTTCCATGTTGAGTTTGAGGTGATTCTCCAAAAACAACACAGCTCCAAAACAGAGTTTTATAAAACTTGGATGACCAATCATAAAATCATCTAAATCAATGAATTGTGATTAAATTCACATTATATCAAAATCGTGTCAGAAAAAATATGCATTGGTAATGTTTGATTTGTTATATTCACAATTTCCACACTTGAATTATTTACTGGTAAGGGAAGTAAAGAAACTAAAACACTGAGGAAAATAACAGTTTACTTCACAAAATAGTGATAATTCATGTGCAAATACTGGTTTGTGTTTGAATGTGTTTGGTTATATTTAACTAACAAACCGGATTCAATAGTTAAAATAGACTAGTTCAGTAGGACATGTCATCAAGGCCTTTGATATGATGGTGAAGCAAAAGCTTTTCTCTTGTTTAATACTTAGTTTTGGGGGACTGACAGAAGTTAATATTCTCAATACTATTTGTTCATGTACTTTTTTGAAACAGTGACAAATTAAGCTGGCTTTAAAACTAGGCTCTGAGAGTGAACAAAATCTCTGTAATATAACTTTTCAGAAATCTTCTAAAATATATGACGGTGTAAAAGATGTATGACAATAGTTTTTGAACAATTAATTTCAATAATTGAGTTTAACAGTAATGATATATTGTTGAGATGTGAATAAGGAGAGCATTTCCAGACGAAATTAAATGGGAGTTTAATGAGTTAATGAGTACAAAGTCAATTCAGTGTGAACAGTGGGATAAAATTTTGCCAGGACATGGACATTAGCCGAAGGTCCTTAAAGGGATATGTTCACTAACTCTTCAACCAATAAAAATTTTGTCTCTGAATCTGGAATTTTTTTAGCTTATAAACCATAATAATTTTCACAAATTATGTTCTCGAAATATAAGCCTTCAAATTCCTGTGTAACCATAATTATGAGCGTTTGAAAGTCAAAAAAATATGATTTGTTGTTTAGTAAGACTAAGCCTTCTATAGAAACACATAAGCTTACAGAAATAGAAAGACAAATGTTAAGGTAGGGATGTAATTGAATGGATTATGCGATTTTTGTGCAATTCTAGTACTTCTGGAAGCTATGTAGACTCAAATTGACCCTCGAAAATACTGAACATTGCCCTTAACAGTTTTTAAAATCAATACAAGTAGGCTAATGTCACCTATCCTTAAAAATTTCCATCATTGCACATTGCATCAGCATGTCTATGTCATTGTCATTTCAGAGAGCTTACTAAATAACTAATACTAATGAATTCTGCCGTTTAAACATAAAGATAAGCTTACATATGATAGTGTTAAATATGGGTGCAGGCTCATACAAAGGTAACAAAATCTTTGATGGATTAAACACACATAAAATAAAGTATTAGTTGCATTCTTGATTTTATAAAGGGCAACAGTCAACATTTTAAAAGAATTGAATGTAAGTAAATAGCCTTCAGATCCAAAAGAAAATTGCACATTGCATTCAAATTTACCTCTAAGTAAAAATTAGTCTTGCAATTTCAACAAATATATGGCTTTTCTGTTTAGGTAATCCGTACAAGCAAAACAATTCAAAAAAAGATAATGGACCACAGCCATATACGCCTAACGAAAAATTAAATCGGGATAAAACTAAACTTTCTCAAACATTTTGATTTAGGTCCAATAATATCCATTTTAAGTTTCAACAAAATTAGTTGAAAACTAAGATAGTAATAGCATATTCAAGACTTTGGGGCAAGGGCAATAACTCTGCTACTAACGGTCGAAAATAGCTCAAATTCAAACTTCATCTTTGTTTTCTGAATATGTATATATATACCAAATTTCATTTGATTCTATCAAAAATTCTAGTTTTTAGAGCGTTTACAAGCCATTGATGTTGATAGAAGCACTTACTGTATACAGTCCTACCAACAAGCCTGGCTAGCTTGATACGGTGTTTAGTTTTATTGTGTTTTAATTAACAAATAATATGGTCCTGTCAACAGATTTAACACAGAGTACATACCAGGGTTACAGGAATGTATCTCAGTTAACTGGAAGAAGACAGTCTTGATTTATGACATTTAAAAATAGAACTTGGTAAGGAGTTCATTTTGAAATCTTGGTTTGAGATAGAACTGTATTTTTGTTCCTCTTTAAAGCAGTAAAATTGGAGATGGAGATAAAAAAAAAAACTTAAAAAAAATCAAAATTATTTTTTTTTCTATTGCACAATACTTGTGAATGCATATGAAAATAAAAGGAATAATTCAAGACATGATTTAAATAAGATAGTTTTTATTCAAGTTATATAAAATCATATATCATATAGGTAGGCCCGCCCTACGTACACTCATATTTCCGACTGAGAAACTTTTTGACAATGCCGTTTTTTCTTACAGAGCTTTGATTTATAAAAGCACTAAGGGTGATTTGTGTCTTGAGCAGAACGTACATATCCCATTCTCTCAAAAGTTTTAACTAAGCCAAAATACTGATATTTTTATTTTCAAAACATGGGTATAATTCATCTAATTCTTCAAAATTAAAGTCCTCTCTTTTATAATAGTGATACTTTTTGATGCAAATAGTGGATTTTTGACGAAACTTGGTGTGAGTGTTCATAATCACCTATTGTAAACCATATTGAAAATCACTAAAATCGAAAAATTTTCACTATGAATTACTGCCCTTGTTTGTGAAAACGCATTCAATTTTTAGCTTGTAACACTATAGATAGAAGGTACAGTTCTTGACAGAATTTGATGAAACTTGCTGTGAGTGTTCATAATCAATCAGAGATAAACCACATTGAAAATCAGTAAAATAAAAAAATAAAACATTCTGTGCTCTCTGCCTTTAATTTCTTGGCATTATAAAAACATTATTACGGATTAGATCAGCTAAAAAAATGTTCTGAGACTAAAATTTTTTTAGTCGAACGGTTAGTGAACATATCCCTTTAAAGGACCACCCGAAGGCCGAAGACGGTAACTGGAGTTATAAAAAAATGACCAATGTCCAATGATCACAGGGCCGTAGACATTAGTCCTAATCTTCAAAATTTTCTTAGGGTCGGTGTCTCCTTGAATCCTCCAACAGATGCTACCGTCAGTCGCGCGCCATATTATCTTCAACGAGATACCCGTCAGGAAAGGTATCCGATGTAAGAAAATCAACCTTAATGTTCAAAATTGTCTTAGAGCACAATCCCTCCAAACTGCTTGCAGTTTGTAAAGGCCTCAGATGCAAGGAAACCAGCTCTTATTTTCAAAATTGTCTTGGGTTATCCCCAAATAAATGCTACTCAAGAGTCAAGCGTTGTCAACGAGATCAGGAAAAGTCTCAGATGTAAGGCATTTAATTATATTTTTCAAAATCTTCATACAGTTCAATCCGTCCAAATCACCTGCTGTTCAGAAAGGTCTGATAGCAAGGAAATCAAATTCAATAGTCTCATAAAAAGTCCATTAATTCTTTCAAAATGTTAACAAAACTGACATAGAATAGGCCTGCTTTTGAGGTTTATTAACATAAGACCCAAAGCGACCCTCAAAAATGATACAAGTTCCCCTTTAATTTCATTCTTCCATATGATTGTATAATAAGACATCAATAAACATTGATGTCGTTATAACACTGGTCAATTTTTGAATTGTGCCAAAGTTAAAAAAAAAAAATCTTTAACTTAAAAATTGTTATTTGAGTAGCCTGAATAATAAGTTTATAAAATTCCACTTGTTTTCTGCTAAAACAATTAATCTGTAATATGATGCCAACCACAAGAGATAAGAATGCTAGTTGTCAACACATGGTTCTCAAAGCTCAGTACTTAATTTACTGTAAATGACATTGTAGAAGATCAAAGGGCCAAATTGGTCCGTTTTCTGGGCTTGTTGGTAGGACTGTATAGAGGTTAAAGGGGGAAAACTCCTCAAAACTGATGAAAGAGGCCTAAATCTTGAAAAAGCTTTAATTTTAATAAGGAGTAAACTAAACTTTCTCAAATCTTTCGATTTAGGTCCAATAACATCCATTTTAAGGGTATTGACTGGGCTAGCGTTCGAGAAAAATAACACGAGATGGAATTTTTGCGAATTACTTATTATTTTTGGGCTCAAATTGTAGATAATCATTATTACTTTATTTGTAAACTATATAGAATGAAAGAAACCGATAAGAAATTAGGAATTTCGTTAGTTTTTGCTAAAAAATTAGGAAAAAGTAGAAAAATGTGTCCCGGTTGGTACAAGATTTCTCAGCCATTTTTTATTGGAAAATTACGATCTTGGTCTTGATTGAAAGCTTATTCAATAAGGATGAAACGTACAGAGAGTTTTTTCGAAAATTCTATTTAGTTTGGCCCCTGGAAAATGTTTGCCGTACCTACAAATAAATTTTCGTAAATTTTCGTATTTCCATGGTAACCACCAAAATAATATTTTTTTTTGGAAAATCGCTCTGTACGTTTCTTGGCAATGTAATTGTCTACATTTATGCCAAGTTTGATGTAGATTGATCCATTCACATTTTTTTAAACTTGTATCAAAGGTTTGAAATGTCCAATTTTTATGACATGTTTGAAAGAGCTGTCAACTCATTAAAAAAAATCTGATTGACATGAAATCAACCTTAAACTATCCAGAAGGACCCCAAATCATCAACAAATGCACAACAAGTCTCAAGAAATCATTATTTCATATACTTATTCCATTTTTTTCATAACTTGAAATAGTCCAAGTAACACCCTTAAGTTTCATCAAAATCGGTTGAAAACTAAGAGAGTAATAGCATCTTCAAGATTTGGGGCAAGGGCAATAACTCTGCTTCTAACGATCGAAAATAGCTAAAATTCGAACTTGATCTTCGTTTTATGAATATGTATACACAAATCAAATTTCATTTGATTCCGTCAAAAACTCTAGTTTTTAGAGCGTTTACGAGCAAATGTTGACGGACGGACGGACAGGGGTGCCGACAATATACGTCCTCATAGAGAGATGAGGGCGTATAATCAAGGGTAATGATTGTTTAGTAGTGGAATTCCCATACGAGAAGTACCATCAGGTGTTTCGAAAAGAGTGAGCATGGTCTCCCACCACCACCATTATATAGATCAAAATCATCAGGTGCAACCAGATCAAATCGCGTCTGACTACACAGATCTGCCAAAATGCAAGAAGCATACTTGTTGACTTGACGAGGAGTTCTCTCAACAACAAACTTGAAAACCGTACGTAACTTTTAAAAATATTTTTACGTTTAAAAATTAACAGAGATAAAACTTTCAGATTCATATGTCTAGATTTTGGTGTCTAGTTTTCACTAATTTGAGCACAACAAAATTTCGACCTAGAAAAAATAAAGCTGTCCTTTTAAGAATTATAATAGATGCTTAACAATTTACACAAATAAGTATTATCTAAATTCTAAATCCATATCTTGTTGATTCGGATTCTTAAGGTAGTGGACCACAGCTATATACGCCCACCACAGCATGGATGGTAAGAATGAAAAAGTCTTAAATTTAAGGCACACTAAACTTTCTCAAACCTTTCAATTTAGGTCCAATAACATCCATTTTAAAGGGACAGTTTGAATTTTGTTTAAGTCAAAAAAAATTTTTGCTCAAATTTGTGAATACTTTACACCAAAATCTGTAACTATTTGCCCTTTAATGTATCTGAAAGTTTTAACTAAAAAAAATCCAGGTTTTTAAGTGTGTTATGATTTTTGGACACTGAAAGGAAACTACTGAACGGATTTGAGTAAAATAAACGCCTAATTGTATTTAAAAGGTTTCAGCCAGAAATACAGAGCCATTTAAAGGGTAAATACCAAAACTAGGTCAAATTGCTGAATTAACAATAAGTACTCCCTGTTTGTAATTAATCCTTTAAAACCAAATTCAGTTTGATCAAGACAATATAGAGATTCAATAAGCATGCTTTAAAAATACTCTCAGGTAGCATTTGCGATTTTTATTTTATTTTGAAAACTTTAAAAAAAAAAGCAAAATGGCCCTTTAAGTTTCATCAAAATTGGTTGAAAACAAAGAGAGTAATAGCATATTTAAGATTTTCGGGCAGGGGTCTACAGTCGAAAATAGCTCAAATTTGAACTTGATTTTTGTTTAATGAATATGTTAACACAGATTGAATTTCATCTGATTCCAAAATTCTAGTATTAGGAGCGTTTACAAGGAAATGTTGACGGTCCGATGGACGGGGGTGCTAACAATATACGCCCACATAAATAGATGTGGGCGTATAAAAATAGAACAAATAATTACTCTTATAAATTTTTTTAATATATTTGACATCTTACATATTGTGTGATAGCAAGCAAACTCATCAAATTTCATCTAATTCTGTAATAAATATGACTAATAGTATTCAATATTAAATGTAGAAAGACAGAGATAAGGGCAATAACTATTTTTAAAGATAGTGGACCACGTAAATTTAACAAGCAATTTATTATTCTATTTTTAATTTAACTGGTACTGACTGGCTGAATAAACTGAACAAAGACATATACCGGTATTTAATATTTATTTGATAAATTTTCAATTAATATTCACATTTTTCCAACCGTAACGATTCTTTACTATTTTTTTTACATGTAAGTAAGCTTATCTAACTGAAATTCGGAATATACCGTGTTTAATATTAAAAAAAAATAAACACAATGTATCAGTTTAAACTGTTTCTATATCTATAAAATGCTTCATAAAAAATGTCGGTTTCTACAAAGGAAAGGAAAAACTCCATTTTAATCTTTCGACTTGCGTGGTAGGCACGTGCTGTTTAACATAGTGATACTTTCATCTAACGGAACAAAGAAGGAACCGTTATCTGTAAAATAATATTTTAAGGCTTACCTCAAACATTTTATCATCAGATTTCCTTAAAATACCCATATTTTGCAATTTTAGACTTTTTTTTACCACTTACAGCGTTCACGTATGAATTTTCAAAGAATAATGAATTATTTTTCTGGCGTGTCTAAAAATTTTCACACTCGAAATGACGTCTGCAGGAGGAATAGTTCATTTTCTATTTTGAGGGGAAATAGGTAATTGTGGGTTAATTTATGCGAACAAATATTGCAACAGAATTTCAACAATTAGATCTTTTTCATTCATTAAATTAATCAGGTATAAAATTAATGTAAATTCAAAGTGTTCAAAAAAAAAAAATTAAATCTAGGCGTCAGATTTCAGAAACGGATCACACCTTAGTCTCAAAAAGAGAAGAGTCTATTTATAGGGCATCAGTTTTGTGTAACGAATCGTCTGATGAGATCACAGTGGAAAACTTCGGCTCAGGTCGATAATTTGATGCGAAATCTTATTCAGACGTAGTTTACGTGTCATACTTTTCCAATGTGAACTGGCATTAGCTGAATTATATGTTGTTGGCGGTTGTATAGTTGTAGGCTGATCGATAATATGGAACCGAATAGCGCAATAGCGCATGCAATCAATATCACAGTCCAACTGAATAATACAAATAAAAAATTGTACTAGGTTATAATATATAAAGATTTGAGAATCATTCAATGTTTTTTGACGAAAATTACTTTCATACTAAGGCATATGTAATGAACCGATGCTAAAGGAATAGTCTGTCCTTAATTGTGAATAGATTATCCTTGTGGACAGACTATAAGCCTGTAAATACACATTTTAATTCGGCTAAATTAAAGGGTTGGAATAGGTTTTTTTAAGCAGGCTCATTGTTCGTTTCTCAGTGATACAAATATTTATTAAGGAGTCGTAGCCTAGGCTACATGCAAACACAAAAAACCCGAGAGATAACACAAAGAATAAGTTAATAACAAAACTTTACAATAAAATCAGCGACCGAACACGACTAGCGAATCGACCCGAATGACTTACTCATGAACATGAACACTTTATTACCTGAACTATAATATATTACTATGCAATTGAAGATAAATTATTTTCGTCTAATTCGTTTTCCTCAACTAAAGGAAAATATATATTTCTCCTAGAAACTATATACACAGACTTAAAATGATTTATGAATGGGAGTGTAGCTAAAATCATATTACGGGCCAATCCTATAACTGTGGAAATATAATCAGTTCAAACAGGAACAATTGCATAATAACCGTCTGTATTGTCTTTCCGTTTAATATTACGGGGTCATTTTTTCACGACACAACCATAACCAGATCCGCATTCATATACGTTATGCGTAGCCCACGAGCTTGCTAGTTTGAGCACTCTGGCATGGTACGATGGTGTCATGTGGAATCATCTGAGGTGGTTTTATAGCCAAACCTCAACTCCAGTATCAGTAGCCTACTGCACTGATGAGGCTCAGAAGGCCGAAACAGTACTGTTTGCAGTTACTTCTTATAATACAAACTCCTCAGATTTGTTTTGATTTTAAGTTTCCGCTTGCAGATGAACAAGACCATTGTACACTTGCAATTTAATTATTTTGGTCAAAATCTTAGAATCCCTTATAGGGGAATCTTCAGCATTTACGAGGATCGATTTGAGCTTTGAATTTAAGTAAATAGCCTTCAGATTTACAGGAACTGCCAAAAAACCCTTTAATTATACCCGTACCTTATCTTTTGGCTGGGAATTTAACCGCTGCCGGGACGAATTGCCCTCACATGGCGAGTCTTTTTCCTCGCGTGACAAAAAATATCAAACAGGATAAAAATGTGTCTCACTGCCTCGAAAGGCGTGAATTTGGTCAAAATACATCCGCTCATGGGATAATAGCTAGTTGCTCGCCGTGTGCAGCGAGCTACTATAAGATTATTTACCAAATCGACTCAAAACCTCCCTAAATAAATTTTACGGCCGCCATCATAAACTAATTGTTAAATATAAAATTTCTGTTTCTGATATCATTGCAGATGTTTTTGCTTAACATTCTATTTTGTTTTTATACGCCCACATCTCTCTATGTGGATGTATATTGTCGGCAACCTTGTCCGTCCGTCCGTCGGTCCGTCAACATTTGCTTGTAAACGCTCTAAAAACTACATCAAATGAAATACATATTTTTAAAACGAAGATCAAGTTCGAATTTGAGCTATTTTCGACCATTAGAAGCAGAGCTACTGCTACGTTTGAGAACGTTTAGTTTACTTTTGATCAAATTTACGGCTTTTCAAGATTTAGGACTCTTACGTCAGTTTTGAGGAGTTAACGCCTTTTAACCTCTATAAAGTAAGTGCTTTTATCAACATCAATGGCTTGTAAACACTCTAAAAACTAGTGTTTGAAGGAATCAAAACGAAATTTGGTATGTGCGAACATATTAATGAAACGAAGGTCTAGTTCGAATTTGCATGTAAACGCTCTAAAACTAGATTTTTTGATGGAATCAAATGAAATTCGGTATGTGTATATACACACAAATTCATAAAACGAAGATCAAGTTCGAATATTAACCATCTTCGACCGTTAGAAGCAGAGTATTGCCAGCCCTTGCCCCAAAATCTTGAATATGCTATTTCTTTCTTAGTTTTCAACCGATTTTGATGAAACTTAAAATTGAGGTTATTGCTTCTAAATCGAAAGGTTTGAGAAAGTTTATTTTACTTCTGATTAAAGCTAAGGCTTTCTCGTTTTATATGGCTGTGGTCCACTATCTTTGTATCAATTTGTGCAAAAGTTCTTTCACGACATATCAAAAGCCTTTCTACGAATGTCAAAAATAGTTTTTTATTGTCAGAAAATTATGTCAAGTCCTGGAAAGGTAAATAAATTCTAAGAAGAATCCTGATCTAATATATGTGTACATAAATGCTTATATTATATTGAAATGAATTTTGGTTACACAATGCTTAAAATACAGACCAAACGTACTAAGTTCAAATTGAGGCACTATATTTTTCATTAATAAGAACAATTCAAATATTTTATTATAAGAGCTCCTACATTTTGTAAAATTATTCTCATATCACCCTAATAACACCATTCATTTAATTCAGATAAAAACTAGTACATATATGGGTTAAAAAAACGGATTTAAAAAAAACGAACGAACGGAATTAGGGTCTGATTTTAATTAGACTGATATACATGGTACATATTGCCCACAACAAATGTTGACAGACCGATGGACAGAGATGAAGGAAATATACGTCCACATTTCGATGTGATCGTAAACATGAAACGCAATGGAGATATTGGTTTGCGTCCAACGCCATGCAGTGAGCAAGGAGGGAAATTTTGTCAGGGCACTGGTTTTATCCTACTCTTATTTTCGATTTTTAACTGGCACACGAGCCCTCGATCTATTGTCTAATCCGAACGACAAGGCTTAGACGCTTTTTTTATGTCAGCCCCTCTGAAACATTTAAGAATAAAATGAAACAAGATACCTGAGTTAAACTCATGAATTTGGACAATTCCGTATTTCACCTTCAAAATCCATGCTTAGTTCCCAAAATTTCATATTGCTCTGGATAAAGATACATATCAATTATGACGTCACAGAGACCTGTTGCAGTAGACCACAGGCTGCAGTCAAATAATGATATATGCCTAGGCCTAATATTTTACATAGGTCAAAATACCAAAAACGCTTAGCTAACCTGAAAGAGGACCTGAAAGAGGACCTGACAGGGAAAACGCGTCTACATGTATATTCGTTTGGAAGGGACAATTAATAATCCCGAGGCCAACAGGCTGTGCACGTTAAATATCCTTCGACAGTTTGAAAAAAAAGAGTAAACTAAAGCGGCTTTCTTGGCAAAATTTCTCTCATTTCACACTGTAGGACGTAAAACAGTTTAAAATTCTGGTCCGGCATCCACGGAAATAATTGTTTGTCACGTTTGCCTATCCCGCTCTCGTTTACACCACGTTGGCCTGATCAGGTTTGATTACCGTGGCCGCTGGGAACATATTGTAAACCAATGACGTTTATAGACGTCATTGGTGAACGTTTACTTGAAATTGCTTGAGAAGTTTTCTTTGTAGGCTACGTGTTCCTTAAAGGGGACCAGTCTTCATTTTTATTGGTTGATTTGGGTCTTGAATATTCTTAAGTATCCTTCAGAAGCACTGGAAATGTACGAAAATTGCATATTTCCTTCAAATATATCTTAAATTAGACATTTCGCCTTCTATTTCTATAGATGGCTTTTCTATATATTGCATAGTATCGATAATGTGTAGTAGGGCATTATAACTTTCAAATGCTAATAATTATGGATGCACATGGATTTGAAGACTCAAATTTCAATGGTGAGTTGTGATAACCAGCACTAAATTGCTGAGCTAAAAAAGTCCCCGTTTCTGAGACTTGGAAAAATCGACCCACGAAAATGAAGCCTGTGCCTCTTTAAGTTACGTTTAATCCGTAGAAGACCTTGACGGACGCATTAGACCTGGATGAAGACGTGGACAATGTGAGAGATCCCATCACAACGCAATCAGACCGGGAAACAGTAAGCAGCAAAAATGCTATAGACCGCAGACCGAATCTTGGTGCACCTTGGTGGAACCGCTTCATCGCCCTATCGATCTGTTACGGACGCTGTAATAAACCACGAGGAAACTTAGTCACAACTTCAAAAAAACTTGAATATGGAGACAAAAACGGACAAATTCTACGGGCGTAATACGTTTCGGGCGCCGTGGCCATCGAGAACAAGTGTAAACCTAGCATTATATTAATTTAATGAATTTTACACATTACGGGAGACAACTCCGTCAATATTTGATTACCATAAAGGGTAGGTCACAATGACGTAGACGTCATTGGTAGGCCAGAATTAATCCTATAAAACCATACCCGTAGCCAGGGGGGGTTCGGGGGGTTCGGACGAACCCCCTCTTGAAAACCAATAAGCACTGTTAAAGTAGACATTCTGTTTGAATTGTGACTGTTAAGGTTGAGTTTGATTGTTTTGCGAGTCCATATAACACCCCCTTTGAAATTCCTGGCTACGGGCCTGAAAACCCACTTAACTATAATAATATAATTATATAGATCAGTGATAAACCCCAATTTACTTATATCGAGCGAGACGGTGGTGATCATACGAAACTTCGCATATTAACTATGGATCCCCAACTAGAACTGTAGGCCCCTATCATTCTGATCAACAGAGAAATTCTACCTATCGGAGATATACACATACGGAGCTAGGAAAGATGCGAAGTTTCGTATGGGCCCCTATGTGTCTCCGATAGGCAGAATTTCTCTGTTGTTCAGAATGGGTTGTGATGAAGCGAATTAGCTTGACAGGCATAATATTCGAATGGGCGTTTAAGAAAATAATATAATTAAATCAAACAATGAACCATTGTAAGTTTTCGCATCTCCAACCATACAAGACGTATATATGCTTTCAACATGTATAATTTGAAGATAAAATTAATTATCTCCTTTGCATAATTATCATTTACATCAAATATTTCGACTGTGCATGGGAAAATGTTTTGTCACGAGACCAACAACGACGATCCCGTCTTCGTCCACCACATATATTCACGTGAATGTTGTCCAGAATTGACTCAGAGGCAAGGCAATAAATCAATAAATTCCTAGTTTTTAAAATTTTCTTGAGATGGGTGAGAGGTTACCGTCATAATATGCCGTCATCGAAAAAACATGCCTTATAGGAGACGAATGTTGCATGTCGGGAAAACTGTCCAGAAAGGCCTCTGAAATCAGCAAGTGCTTGGTTTGCTGGTACCTTATACTTTAGCCGGGTGTCTACATTTATCCCTATTACTGTGATCGAACTACCTTGTGTTACTGTGATCAAACGATCAAACTACCTTGTGTTACTGTGATCAAACTACCTTGTGTTACTGTGATCAAACGATCAAACTACCTTGTGTTACTGTGATCAAACTAACTTGTGACTGTGATCAAACTAACTTGTGTTACTGTGATCAAACTACCTTGTGTTAATGTGATCAAACTACCTTGTGTTACTGTGATCGAACTACCTTGTGTTACTGTGATCAAACTAACTTGTGTTACTGCAGTGGCGGCTCTAGGTATTTGGGCGCCCGGGGGCAATGTAAATTTCAGCGCCCCTATTATGCCTATGTAGAGCACACATGACGACGCCTAAGGCGGGGGTGCGTGGGGGGAGGGTTGGTTTGGATGGGTTTCTTTAATGTAGATATTATTACACCAGTTGATATACATTCACTAATGATAATAATTATTGTGTTGATATGAGATGACACAATATGTCAAATAAAACATGTAAACTGACAACCTTCTTTGTTATTATTTTAAAACATTTTCACATTTGTGGATGTAATAATTTTTTCATCTGTATTTAATTACCGAAACAATATTAAGTACGTTGTTGAATGATAGGCCATTATATTTTGCTGAGTTTAGATTAATGCACCTGTCTGCAATCATTAGTGTCATTAGAAGTTTAAACCTTTACCATTTAGTAATCCCAGAATTTGGGCTCTAGCTGTTGTCACCCTAAATAAAAACAAGTGCCGTAACATCATTACAATCATAGAGGCAAACAGAAATTGTAAAGAGGACATTCCCTGTGTAAAATCCCACTGTAAATCGATCTATTATAAAAGTGTGCATGGGAAAGAGTGATGCTTAATAAGTTTTTGACAAGAGGAAATAAGGCTTAGTTATTGCCACATGGATCTTGAATATCGTGCTCAATTAGTTAAATTAAAGAGATTTCCAGTTTCTATCACAAAACCCACCTAAGATGGCTATGGCTCAAAAAATATTTAAACTCAAAATAAAAATAAGAACAAAGTCGATCATGTTATTTACATGTAATGAACCTTGATTCTGACCCATGTTAAAAAAAGAGTGAGCATATAATGCTAAGGGCAAACAAGCGTTTTTTTTCGCTCGACCGCAGCGAATTTTATAATCACCCCCAAAAATACGCTAGTGTGCCTGAGTGTTTACGGCCGTACACGAGCGTATTTCTTGCGGTGATTATAAAATTTGCTGCGATCGGGCGAAAAAATACGCTCGTCTGCCCCCAGCATAACATATATATATTTCATTACGAACAATTGTTCTTTTATACCGTGTCTTGGTGATATAAAACTCTAAAGTTTATGGTGCTAAAAAAAGAAAAACAATCCAAAAGTCATTTTCTGTTTAATTTTTTTTGTATTCCTGGTCTGTAATTAAGCTATTAATTTCTAAAATTTCATCATATTTTGATTAGATAAGACAATAAAAAAAGACCTAAATTAATAAATAACAAATAATTTAATATCAGATCATATTTTCAGTACATAATAAACAATTCAATATTGCTCAAACCAAGCACACTTAATATATCTCAGACAGCACCATGCATACAAATAAATTCGTCACCTATGGACTAAGGCAATAGTTAAACACCACAAAATTTTAGCAATCAGGTTCATAGATAGCTTGAAAGATGACCTAAACAACCCAGTTCCAGATGGTGTTCTAAGATGACCCACAAAACCAAGTTACAGATGTTGATCTGAAAGATAAGCTGAAGAACACAGTTACAGTTGATTCTAAGATGACCCAAACAATCCAGTACAAGAGGGTGTTCTGAAGATGAGCTGAACAACCCAGTTCAAGAGGCCTGAGATTAGCTGAACAACCCAGTTCAAGAGGCCTGAGATGAGCTGGACAACCCAGTTCAAGAGTGTGTTCTGAGGATGAGCTGAACAACTCGGTTCAAGAGGATTCCTGAAAGATGAGCTGAACAACACAGTTTAAAAGGCCTGAGATGAGCTGGACAACCCAGTTCAAGAGGGTGTTCTGAGGATGAGCTGAACAACTCGGTTCAAGAGGATTCCTGAAAGATGAGCTGAACAACACAGTTTAAAAGGCCTGAGATGAGCTGGACAACCCAGTTCAAGAGGGTGTTCTGAAGATGAGCTGAACAACTCCGTTCAAGAGGATTCCTGAAAGATGAGCTGAACAACCCAGTTCAAGAGGCCTGAGATGAGCTGGACAACCCAGTTCAAGAGGGTGTTCTGAAGGTGAGCTGAACAACTCGGTTTAAGAGGATTCCTGAAAGATGAGCTGAACAACCCAGTTCAAGAGGCCTGAGATAGGATGAACAACCCAGTTCAAGAGTGTGTTCTAAATATATGCTGAACAACTTAGTTTAGACTCTAAAGGGTGTGTTCTGAAGGATGAGCTGAACAACTGAGTTCAAAAGGGTTTCTGAAGATGAGATGAACAACTGAGTTCAAAAGGGTTTCTGAAGATGAGATGAACAACTGAGTTCAAGAGGGTTTCTGAAGATGAACTGAACAACCCAGTACCAGAGAGTGTTCTGAAATTAAATGGAGTTTAATGATGAGTTTGGCTGATGAGGATGGGAGAATGGTCTCTGAAAGAGAAACCAACCAGTGGTTAGGTCATTAAGCCAGTCTAATCCCAAAAGTATATGGAAAAGAATGCATGACCTTTCTTTAGTAAAACCTATTGCAATAATTTCTCTAAGGGAGCTTTTTGGTTGATGAGAAGGCCTATTGATTTATAATTATCAACATTGCCAAATGTAATACTGTTTGAGATATGCACACACTAGTCAACCTGTATAAACACTTTCAAAAACAAACAATGTGATGTATTCACAGGCACAGAAAAATAAATAAAAGGCTATAAAAAGGACTTCTGTAATAATTCTATCATGTCTTCTTCATCATTTAACAGAGCTTCATCCAACACTGACTTCTGATCACTGTTGATTATTGACTTATCTGCCCCTGACTTGAGCAATAATTTTAAAATATCCTCATTTCTGTTACTGTAAGCATACCACAATGCAGTCCAGCCATCGTTATCTTGTTGATTCAAATCACATTTATTCTGAAAAGATTAAATAATACTGTTAGTCAAAAATAGACTTCTTAAATCCCACAATTATTGTCCCAAGTATTGGTAGGCATATACATGGAACGGAAAAAAACGGAGAAATTGCCAGCATCAGATCAGTACAAGTCATTTTAAAGTAAAATAATTCTGTTATTATAGGTTGAAAATACATATAGAGTGTTAAAATGAGCAATCCCTATCACTCAGAATTAAAATTAAATCAAATATGAGCTATTATCCTTGTTCTTTGAAACAAATCTTTTTTTTAATTTACTCACATTCTAAAGTCAAATTACACCTAAGGATGACACTATTTGAAAATCAAATCAGTTCTAAAACATAGGTACCACTAAAGAATTAACATATGTTACCTTGTCTGTTAACAAGTCTATTTTAAAAAAAAGTCTAAAAATATGAAATTTACCTTTATCAAAACTTTTACAGTCTCTTTGTTTTCATGGGAGACAGCTGTTAACAAGGGAGATAAGCCTGAGCTAGGACAAACATAATTTATATCTGCGTCTGCTTTAAGTAAAGCATCTATAACATGGCCACTTCCCTCTTTACATGCGACCTGTAGTGGACTTTCTCCATTCTTATTTCGACAGTTGACTTCAATATTTCCTTCAAAATAAAACAATGAGCCAGTTATAGTCAGAAGTTATTCCATTTCTTGACAACACTTCACACAATTTAATGAGTAGCATTCAAATATCATATTGAAATGCTGAAATGTTTAAGGTAGTACATAAAAGCTCCAAAGTGTGCAAATTTAAATTAAAATATGCTAACTAAAAAAATAAGATATTTACCATTTACTAATGCTTTAACTAAAGGTAAGGAATCCTTTAATGTGGCATAAAATATTGGAGCTTCACCATTAGATAAAGGTTGACATCCATCTACACCTATTTCTAACAATTTTTCCACTACCTATATGTAAAAGAAATCAATTTTACTGGAGATTGACAATAAGGAATTTCAAATTCTTTCAATGAACCACAATATAATATTTCTTTCTAGTTTTTCAATCAAATTTAGATAAACGGCATAAGGTTAGTAATAACAAATGTTAAATTGGCTCAGTAATATTAGAATAATATATGACTTAATTTATGTGTTGTGTTCTTCATAATCATTGGAGCAACATACACTGCACTGTTGTGCTCACAGGACCAAACATAAACCAATACATTATCATCAAAAAGTTTATCAAAGTTAAGTAAAAATGTTATGTCTAGGAGTATTTAGATGCTAACTTACAGAGACTTGTTTTTTTCTGACAGCCATTTCAAAAGGTATAGCACTGTTTTCATCGTGATACTGAAAGTCACAACCTTTCTCTAACAATAACAATGATATTTCTTCATGACCTAAATATACACAAATGGATTTCAAAATATCAATTCGAAAATAATGTCATTAATGTGCAATAGCATCCTTTATATAAATACAAAGATAAACAAGTCTCTTTGGAATCCTTCAGAAGCTCTATAACAATCTAGTATCAACATCTAGTAAAACAAATGGCAACTGTGGGTTCTAATCTTTGTCATGATTCTTCATTCATAATTCTGATCAACCTAGCTGTAACTACGTACAGATATTCTGGGAAAGATCAATGCCAAGAGGTTTAGCCAAGGCTCTGTTAAAAAGGATCCTCTTATAAACCTAATGAAGTTGTCATCCTTGTTTAATAAAGTTGTTTCTGTCAATCACTGACTTTTTAAACAGAACTTCACTACAGGTACTGGGTAGCCTATATCAGCACAACATAATCATTAATTTCTATAATGGAACAATTTGCATTTATTTTTAAGGAAAAACGAAGATATCTTACCCAGTTCAATGGCTAACTGTAGGGGTGTCCAAGCATAAAACAAAACATTAATATTGACACCGCCATTTAAGAGATTTTCAACTTTCTCTTTATCATTAGCTCTGATTGCCATGTGTAATTCTTCTCCTTTGGTAGACATTTTGATGAACCTGCTTCTTAATAGCAAAAAAATAGTATAGCGACCACAAACTATATTGGTTGTAAAATATGTCTTTAATCTATTTCTAAATGTCTTAAAATAACAATCTTTCTAACGGCATAATACTACAGTCACTAATTGCTGCCAATGCATAAGAACGTCTCACATCTACAACTAAAACTATCTAACTTGGATTCTGTGAGGCTCTTGATGATTGACTGAAATAATAATCATTTAAACTATTTATAAACAAGAATAAACTATTTACGGTAAAACTAAAACACTTACAACTAACGTCACTATGATGGCTTATGTTTACATCTTATGCGCATGTCAAACCGGAAGTACTAATTTCTGTGCCGAAAAGGACTGATCTTCAGCGTTTTGCATACAAATCCGACGTTATCATTTACAATAAATACATCTTTAAATGGAGAAAATATGAAACTAAAATATTACCGAATTTTTAGGCCTGTTTATACCAAAGTGGTCCTTAAATCTCTACTAATGCGCTAGGCCTATCTAGGCCTTCCTCTTCTTTGCCATAGAGTTACCTAGCAATGACGTCAACAAACTATGACGTCAGTGACCTTGAAACTAAGTCTCGATTATCAAACAAGAATTCTAAAGGGAGATAACCGGGAAGTAAAAATAAGGCTCTAGACTACCAGAATTTGGCGTAACATACCAGCCTCCTAATCGTATATTTACAAGACGATTACCAAAAAACATTATTCTAAAAGTCAAATTCTCAAATAATTGATAAAAATGAACACAAGCCTAAAATTAAAAGCTTAAAACTACCTATAACTAGCATGCATATTAACTTTATAATAGGCAAGAATACAAACGAAACTATGTTTTCAAATTATTAAAATATGTACACGAAATACCATATTACATGACTTAAAATTAACAAGCTTACTAAATATGAAACCTATTTGGAAGTCTGCTAAACCAAACGGATTCTATGCATCTGCTTCTAGGATAACAGAAATCTTATGAACAGGGCGTTGCAATTTAGTTGATTTTGTTTGCACATTTACAATCCGTACAAATCCTTTTTTGTCACAAATAACACTTATAACTCTACCTAACGTATATGAACTTCGAATAGCATTATCTAATACAATTACTATATCTCCTACAGAAACATTTTTACGAGATAATGTCCATTTTTGCTTAGTCTGCAACAATGTTAAGTATTCTTTCGAAAATCTTTTCCAAAAAATATCACTGAGATATTGTACTTGTCTCCATCGTCTATTTGCATAATTGTCATTTTTGCCAAAGAGCCCTGGGGGAACATTTTCACCATTGCGAAACAAAAGCAAATGATTTGGAGTTATAGGTTCAAGATCGTTCTTATCAGATGATGATATAGTTAACGGACGATTGTTCAATACTGCCTCGACTTCGCACAGTAGAGTTGAGAGAGACTCGTCATCCAAACGTACCAATCGCTCTTTAAGCATGGAATATAAAATCTTACGTGTGCTTCGAATGAGTCTCTCCCAAACCCCACCGAAATGCGAACCCGCGGGAGGATTAAACTTCCAATCAATTCCATTCTGAAGCAGTTCATTCTTCATCTGTTCTTGATTCCATCTTCGGATGTCTTCTCTCATCTCTCTTTCAGCGCCAACCAAATTTGTACCATTATCAGATCTGATAACCTTCACCGGACCTCTTCTAGCTATAAAACGTCTAATTGCGTTGATACAGGAATCTGTTGTTAAACTCGATGCCACCTCTAAATGTACAGCTCTAACAGCTAAGCACGTAAATATAACTCCGTACCTCTTCACATACGAACGTCCTCTTTTGACTTCGATGGGACCAAAGAAATCCATTCCAATTCTTGAAAAAGGCGGTTCCTCGGTAATTACTCTATCTAAAGGTAGATCGGCCATCTTCTGATCTGCTGCTTTGGCTCTATAGGTCTTACACAAGACACATCTATTGGTGATCTCTTTCACCAACGAAGAAGCTCCAGGAATCCAGAATCTTTCTCTCAAGTATGATAACATAGTGTTCTTTCCTGAGTGTCCAGAGGTTTTGTGAATGTCCATTAATATAAGCTTTGACAAATTAGAGTTTTTAGGAAGAATCATTTGATGTTTAGAGTCAAATGGCAGATTTGACCTTGATAATCTACCACCGACTCTTAAAGTTCCTTCCACTAACACAGGATCAAGCTTTAATAAGGAGCTGTTCTTCTTTAAATTGCTACCAGATTTTAAAGTCTTTATTTCTTCTTCAAAATGCTGATTCTGGACAAATTCTACTATCTTCTTCTCTGCTTTCTGTAAAATGTCTCTGTTCATCTGAAGCTGGTCTTTGTCAACTCTTTCTTCTCTCTTCATCTGTAAATATCTAATGAAGATTATAAACCAACCAACTGCTTTCTTCAATTTGTACCAGTTAGAATAATGGTCTATAACTGCTTCTAATGTTGTGATTGGTTTGTTTGCATTAGTTTCCATTTGGGTACAAAAGACTGTCTTCTTCACTTCAGTATCTTCCTGTGGAATGTTGTATGAAGATGGTGTTTCTACTGGCCATTCTGATTCTTTTGAATACAGGAACTCTGGTCCTTTCACCCATCTGTTGACCTTCTCTGTGTCATTCATAGTGATACTTCTTGACGCGTCATCTGCCGGGTTGTTCTTGGTTCCCACATACCTCCACTGCTCTACATCTGTGCCATCTCTGATTATTTCAATACGATTAGAAACAAAGGTATGGAAGCGAGTATTAACGTTGCGAATGTATCTTAATACGGTCATACTATCTGTCCAGTAAAATGTCTTATCAACTTTGAGTTCAAGTTCCCGAAGGATCACGTGCGTTAGTTTCACTGATATCGTGGCCGCAGTGAGTTCCATTCGAGGTATTGTAATTCGCTTTAACGGCGCTACTCTGGACTTAGCTATTATTGGACTACAGTTAACGTTACCGAAAGAATCTACGAGTCTAATGTAAATAACAACGCCATATGCAATGTCACTTGCGTCACTGAAACTATGAATTTGGCACGAAACGATGTCTTTTAAATTATCTCCTCTGTAGCACCTAGGTACAGATAAATGTTCTAATAGCGGTATATTCTTCAACCATTGGTTCCACTTTGTAGATTCAGCGTCTGAAATAGAGTCGTCCCAGCCTAATCCTCTCTGACACATACTTTGAAGGATGAGTTTAGCTGATAAGATGAATGGAGAAGCTAGACCTAAAGGATCGTATACTGATGCTACTGTGGATAGTATACCACGTCTAGTTTCTGGTTGAGGTTTCAAGTTTATTTGAAATCTGATAGTATCGTTTTCGACCGACCAACATATTCCTAATGCCCGTTCGATTGGTAATGCGTCAGTGTCTAAGTTTAAGTCTTTTACACCTTTAGCCTTTTCAGTATCGGGTACTGTGCTTAAAACGCGACGACTACTACTGACCCATTTCGAGACGCGGAAGCCACCTTTCTGGCATAGCGTGCAAAGTTCTTTAACCAAATTTAAAAGTTCGAGTTCACTATCCATTGACTTTAAACAGTCATCTACGTAAAAGTTTTTGAACACAGTCTGAATCGTGTTACTATCAAAAAGATCTTCATTGTCTATAGCAGTTTTTCTCAACGCGGCATTTGCGCAAGAAGGAGACGACGTCGCACCAAAAAGATGGACGACCATTCTGTATGTAGAGGGTTTCTCGTTTACATTTCCGTTCGGCCACCATAAGAATCTAAGAAAGTCTCTATCTTCTTTTGGTACAAAAACTTGATAAAACATGCTATCTATATCACCCATTACTGCGTACTTCCCTTGTCTAAACCGGATCAATACGCCTACCAAGCCGTTCGTCAGATCAGGACCTTGTAATAACATGTCGTTTAAGGCGAATCCACCAAATCTTGCTGCGCAGTCAAATACGACTCTGATTTTATCCTTTCTTGCATGATAGACTCCATGGTGAGGCAAATACCATACTCTGCCATCGTTTCTCTCTAGTTCTTCGTCTGCTACTAACTCAGCATAACCATTGCTCAGGATCTTTGTCATAAAGTCGCAGTAGTCACTTTGAAATCTAGAATTTTTCTGCATCTTTCTTTTCAGTGATCTTAATCGACTTTCAGCTTGTGTGTGGTTGTCGGGTAGGATTGCTTTATCTTTGAAGGGTAAATTGATGACATAGTGACCATTCTGGTAATCTATCGAGTCTTCAACCTTCCTTAGAAAAAGTTTGTCTTCTTGTGAGTTTTCTTTTCTATCATTGATTATACGTTCAGGAAAATCAAATTGTATCGACTGTTTAACCAAGTTCTCTAATTGGTGGTAGTCTTCTATTTTCTCTGTAAGTATCACGTCAGCTCTATTTACTGTTGGATTACTATTTGATTCCTTGACTTCTCTTACTAAATTCCAGACTAACCAGCCTAATCGAGACCTTATTGCATGGGGACTGCCACTGGGTCCAGTTCTGATGTCTAGAGGTGAGTATGCATCGGGAACATTGTTGCCTATGAGGAGTCCAATCTCGCTATCTAACTGTGGTAAGTATATTCCATTAAGGTGAGACCATCTTGAAATATCTTCTTGGGTAGGTATATGGGTCTGTGATACTGGTATATTATCTTTAGAATAAACTTTGGGCAAATCTATAAGTTCATCAGAGTCTAAGGCTGATACCTGCATCCCTTGGATCTCGTAGGTGTACATGGAGTAAGGATTTCCCATGGTATCTACAGTTATCTTTCTTCTTTTTCCTTCTCCAGCAATCTGCCTCATCAAATTTGTGGTGGAAAAACAAACGCTACTTCCAGGGTCGTAGAACGCGTATGTACGGATGCTACGGCAGCTATTCTTCATTTGGACTCTCACTGGTATAATTGCCATGGTGCATTCCTGCTGGTAATCGTTGCCAGCCTCCATATTACTAGCCAGGGCTGTTTGTAGATGGGTGCTTCCTACTGTGCCAGTCGACGGTTTTGACTGGTGTTTACTGATGGAGTTCGCTGTCCTGTCATCTTTATGTAGAAGGGTTGGGTGTTTGTCGTTGCATTGTTTGCAGGTTTCTCTCTGTTGACAAAACCGCTTCATATGACCTTCAACTAGACATCCAAAACATAGTCTGTTATCCTTTACAAATTTGATTCTATCGTCATATGGTAGAGCTTTGAAGTTTCTGCAATTATTTAAATCATGATTATCTACTTTACAGAACGTACACGGTCTATTGGTTGCTGACTGGTTCTCGTACTTCTGATATCCAGTGTTACCATTATTCATATTCTTTCTGGGAACTTGTCTGTGTTGTTTTTTGTTTGAATCAGTTTGCTCATATGATGTTACAATATTTCTAGTTGATGCATCTTCGCTTGTTTGAGTAGCGAATGAACTTTTGTTTCGGCTGAAATTCTTCTTCTGTGTATTGGCGTTTGACCTTTGATTGTCATTGGATAAGGCGGTTATTCCATAAACTGGATCATTCAGTTTTCTTGCTTCCCTTTTTACCAGATTTACTAGATGTTCAAATGCTACTTTTCCCTTTTCCTTTTCTACTATTGTTCTCCATTTGTCACGTATGCTGTATGGTAATTTCTTCAATATCTTCTGAAGGTTTTTTGAATATTCCAACACCTTAGCTGCTTGGACATCCTGAACAGCATACATACATTCTGTAAGAAACAGAGCGAATTTATCTAAAGCCTGTGGATCGGTTGACTTAATATCTGGCCATTCGAGAGCCTTATCCAGAAACTTATTTGCTATTCTTTCGTTGTCTCCATATCTGTACTCCAGTTCTTCTAATATTTTCCTGAAGGCTGTCTGTGAGTCTAGGTAGCTTAAACTTCTTACAATGTCATTAGGTTCTCCTCTTGTATATTGGTCCAAGTAATTCAAACGTTCTTCATCTGATGATGTATTGTTAATAATCAAAGAGTTGAATTGTCTCAAGAACCTTCGATAGCTTGTCAATTCACCATTAAATGTTTCAACAACACATGCTGGTTTCTTCAAATTCATTACAATGGACTCTATCAATGTTTCAGTTGCCTTAGATTGTGGCTGGCTTGGAATGGATTGGTGTGATGGAGGTTGACTAAGGATTGGCTTGCTCAACTCTGGGCTACGGTCAGCAGTCTTCAAGGCATTCTGGCTGAAGTTTTCATCGATTGTCATGTTTCTATCATTTATTATTGGAGAGTTTTGATCAGGATGGTTCTTGTTTTCTTCGTCCATGAGACAGTTTCGTTGTTTCTTCACAATTTCCAACTGAACTTGCAGATCAAGCTGCTCTTCTTGAAACCTTATTTCCATTTCTGCTTCTTCCAACTTCCTCTTTTCAGCTTCGAGCCTCTGAAATGTACTTAACGCCTTGGCCTTTGCTTCTAGTTCAATTCCTCTATGTTTAAGGAAATTTATGGAATGTTGTGATTCATTAGACATACCATGACTGTTTATTGATCCTGACTTTATACTGTATGTGTCAAGTACGTGGAAGGATTGTCTTCTATCGTGAGGTCTTTCGTTACCATGATAAGAAGATGCCTGTCTACTATTTGTTGTATGACGACTATCGTGAATGGAGGGATGATTGCTATGACTACTAGAATTGTTGGTTTGGGAGTGATGACTTAGACTACCATGGACGGATTTACTATTATGGATGGAATGGGTCCTAGAATTACGGCGATGGCTGCTATGGTTGGATATGTGTAAACCATTATCAGCATCGTTGTTTTTATGATGACTAATACTGCCATTGTCAGAATGTTGCCTAGTTTCATTACCGGTGCTTGAAAACCAATTTTCAATATAAGTTTTAAAGTTATTGATATATACGTCTTTGTCGTCAAAGTAATCATTAAAGTACGCCTGTTTATCCTTTTCGTCAAGGATTTGACAAAATTCTTCGTGTTGATTGAGAAAATCTTCATATTTTGTCATCCATTCTGCATACTTCTCTTTGATGTTACTTTCTGGATTTTCGGCTATCAACTGTTTTAACTTTTCTGACTGAGTTTTAAGTTTACCGAACGAAGCCTTTAGTCTCTTTTCACAAACTTCTCTTTTGAGTCTATCGGTAGGCATACTGGTTGCCATTATTTATCTACTAATGTCTATCAGTTTCTATTGTCTATGAATACTAAATTCGTCAATGAAATATAGCGACCACAAACTATATTGGTTGTAAAATATGTCTTTAATCTATTTCTAAATGT